>CM074718.1:335424625-336122125 GCA_037306005.1 Rhinophrynus dorsalis
TGGACAAAACGTATGACTGCGGTTAGCTGTTGCTTCGTGCAGAGGGGACTTGCCCACCCTTTTGGTTCTGGACTGTCCTTATGGGCAGGATTAGTCTAATATGTATGAGGAGATTTGTCCTCTGTAAGGGCACTAAAACTAAAACTAAAATGTGATGCTCTTGAGCGGTGACTAGTCGGAGAACAGGCCATTGTGCTTTTGTTCGTGCTCAGAGGCCTCTCACATCATTTTTTTGGCTTGTATCTGCGAAACACTTATGGTCTCTCTTAAGTGTAAAGGGTAATCCAGACGTGGACCCCTTGCTCTCAGTGCCTAGGGAAGCCAACTGTACTTTACTGATGAGGCCCAACTAAGGCTGAAATAAATGCCTGGGGTTACCTGGTTTATCTGTGCAAGAGGGGACTTTGCCCATCATTTTAAGTACTGGACTGTCCTTATGGGAGGGATTAGTTCTCTTTAATGGCACTATCAGCATTAAAATGTGATGTTCTTGAGCAGTGAGTAGCCAGAGAACAGGCCATTGTGCTTTTGTTTGTGCGCAGAGCCTTCTCCCATCATTTTTTTGGCTTGTATCTGTGAAACATGTAGGGTCTGTCTCTAAGTGTAAAGGATAATCCAGACGTGGACCCCTTGCTGTCAGTGCCTAGGGAAGCCAGCTGCACCTCACTGACGAGGCCCAAATAAGGCCGAAACGTACGTCTGGGGTTAGCTGGTGGTTTCCGTGCAGAGGAGACTTGCTCATCATTTGGTACTTGACTGTCCTTATGGTCGGGATTAGTCTAATTGTATGTGGAGATTTGTCCTCTGTAATGGCACTAGAGAACTAAAATGTGATGCTCTTGAGCGGTGACTAGCCAGAGAACAGGCCATTGTGCTTTTGTTCATGCTCAGAGCCTGTCACGTCATTTTTTGGGCTTGTATCTGCGAAACACTTAGGGTCTCTCCCTTAGTGTAAAGGATAATCCAGACGTGGACCCCTTGCTCTCAGTGCCTAGGGAAGCCACCTGTACCTTACTGACGAGGGCCCAAATTAGGCCGAAACGTACGTCTGGGGTTAGCTGTTTTTTCTGTGCAGAAGGGACTTGCCCATTGATTTTGGTACTGGACTGTCCTTTTGGGCGGTGACCTAGCCGATAGAACAAGCCATTGTGCTATTGTTTGCTCCCAGAAGCCTCTCACATTCTGTATCCTACTGGCCTAATGCCAGCAGGTCATGTTGGCCAGTGGCCACTGTCAAATGTCCTCCTGAGTTGGAACTGCTGTTCTTACTGCTGCTGCTGAGTTATTTAAGTAGTAGGGTGATTAGGCAGCTGAAAGGGAATGGGATCAACAATACAACAAGTAACATGGAAGATGGATGATGAAGGTTCCACTTGCCACGACTGGCTACAGTGATGAGCCTGAGGAAGTAGCAGAAGAATAAGTAGCCCCAGTATATGTGGAGAAAAGAACAAGTTAACCATTAAATCTTCTCCACCTGCCCCCTCCTCCAAAATCATCATGGGTGTGTTGTTATTAGAATATATATTTTTCCCTGGAGAACAGGAACTGTGGCTTCAATCAGCAACTGCATGTGCACAGTGTGTGTTTGGTAAATAACATCTGGGGGCACAATTGTATCCAAACACCATGACACCCAAAACCAAGTACTGCCGTTGTCACTGTACCCCTTGTCCAGACCCTGCTAAGGACACATGACAACTTGCTGACAGTTTAATAGTAATGATGAACCCTCCCTGCCAGAATCCTGGCATATTCTGCGGGATGAAATCTCCTCAGATGCCATCTGATATCGATTCTCCTCCACCACACTCACATGTGTGGTCAGTGCACTACACAGTGTGCAATGGGTAGAGATGAACTGCCCATAACATTAACACGAGTAGATATCATTTGGTGGGGCGATGGTAACGATGAATGAGGTGGATTGGCAGGAGATGTAGTTGTTAACCTAGAGGAAGAAGGTGATATTGATGGTGAGCTAGTTGTTTCGCTTGTCATAAAACTTCCATTGTCTGTCTGGGTTTCTTTATTCTTCCTCCTCCTTGATCTCCACCTTTCTGGAGAGTCAGGGGGTACAGTAACAGTGGTGCTAGATTTCTGTAACATGTGTTTGGCTTTAACATGTTTGGAGTAAATGTCATGGTGTCTGTGTTTCATGTGTGTTATCAGGGCGGTTTGTGCCAAGGTGTGTTCCCTCCTTTCCCCGTCTCACTAACTTCTCACAAATTTTGCACTGTACTATTGTTGATGATGACTGCACTGTGCCTGCCGGAAGAGAATAATAGTCCCACACCCATGTCTTCTGGGGGAAGGGGTAGGGAACAGGCGTATAAGAATGGTCTCTTTCTTTCTTGTCCTCCACATTCCCCTTCACTTTCTGTGGAAGCTGATAATGTTGCTGCTGTTGCTGCTACTGCTTCAGATTTAGCACTGCAACTAGGACCAGGAGTATTGCTGGCACTGGCAAGTAGAACCTGTCATAGTCCCGCATTACTTGTTGACCCCATTCCCACTGTGTCCATGGAGGTCTGTGGCACACTAGCCTGCTCCTCAGCACCATGCTGCCATTTCATCTCAGCAGCAGCAGAAGTTAGAGCAGTTCCGCTAATTTCAAAAGCTTACTGCTAATGGTGGTGATGCCCATCCTCATCCCTGTCTCCTATTCCTTCTCAGTTTCTGATAAAAAGGCCATCAATGTCACTTCCACCCCAGCTTCTCCAACACCACCACCACCACTAGTCCCTATGTGCTGCTGCACTATTCCAGACACCTCACTGTTGCTTGGAGGAGGTGACAAGCAATGTGACAGAGGGTCTCCTGCTGTCACACCTGGCATAATTTTCTCTTTCTCCCCCCTGAGTACTACAAGAAACACTAGCAAGCAGGCAAAGTAATTGGTGACAGCAGGTTCAGCACTGGCAGCAGTTTCAGTACTAGCAAAAGGTACAACACTAGTGGCTGTAGGATCAGAAATGGTGGCACTGGCAACAGGGGCAGAACGCCTGGCAACAGGGTACAACACTAGTGGCTGCAGGTACAGCAATGGTAGCACTGGCAGCAGGGCCAGCATGTCTTGCAGCAGGCACAGGCAGCTGACCTGTCCTGCTCTCACTAGTACTACCCTTTTCTTCCTCCCTTCCCATTCCCTTTTCTCCCTCCCTTCCCACTAAATTCCCCAAGACCCCTTGGGGTGATTTAGGGGGACTGGACAGCACTGGTACAATAGCGGTCCCTTCCCCCTCAGACTCAGTGGACACATATTGGTCCTTCCAGCTCCTCCATTGATTATTTTTTACTCTGCTCATAGTGATAGGAGTCACTATGAGCCTCTCCTGCCTCACTTTTTGCAAAACATCACAAGATACAGCACAGCACGTCTATCTCGCACTGTAGCTGAATTTATTGTGTCTGCCTTCAGCAAAAATGTTACATTTTTATAGCGGAAGTGCGAAAACAACGTAAATCAATGGGCGGAAACTTTTTAGGCCATTGAAAAAATGGTGAAAGGATTTTGGCCAATGGGAGAAAGATGCAAAAATGTTAACCCCTAGTTTTAAAGCAGGTTTTGCAGCGAAAAAGCGGATAACAACGTGGTTTTTGTGAAATTTCCCATGGGAACCACGCCGACAACTTTCGGCCCACCCCTATATATTTACCTTCTTTGGTTGGGGTGTATGGCAGTGGTAGGAGGCTAAGACAGATGTTTTTACTTTGATTGTGGAGATTAGTTTTACATCAGCATTTATGACTGGTTTGTGAGTCCACTATGCAATGTAAAATGACACACGAATATAGGCATAGGCCCAAAGCACAATGAGGTTGGGTTGTATAAAACTGGGAGTACTAAAGAAAAGTGCACTTAAATTGTCACAAAATGACAGACATACAAATGTTTAGCAACAATTTGGCTAAGTAATAACTCTAATCAGTTGACTTTTTTGAAAAGTGGAATAGAAATGATCGTGTCCAAACAAGAAATGAGTTGCAACATATTCATAAAGGCAGTTTTAGTGCCAGGTATAACTTGTTCTTAATGGAAGTATATTAGTGATAATGTATATAAACTATGTATTTGTAAAAAAAATCTCATTACCAAATTTTTCCAGAATATTCAGAGACATATTTATAAACTTGACTTTATTTCTTTATAAATATGATGATCTGTAGTTGCAAATTAAAGGTTAATTTCCCACACCTGTGGCTTTTTAAATTGCAATTAGTGTCTGTGTATAATATAGTCAATGAGTTTGTTAGCTCTCACGTGGATGCACTGAGCAGGCTAGATAATGAGCCATGGGGGAGCAGAAAAGAACTGTCAAAAGACCTGAGTCGCAAAGGTAATGGAACTTAATAAAGATGGAAAAGGACATAAAGAGATATCCAAAGCCTTGAAAATGCCAGTCAGTATTCTTCGATCACTTATTAAGAAGTGGAATATTCGGGGATCTCTTTATACCAAACCAAGGTCAGGTAAACCAAGAAAGATTTCAGCCACAACTGCCAGAAGAATTGTTTGGGATACAAAGTAAAACCCACAGGTAACCTAAGGAGAAATACAGCCTGCTCTGGGAAAAGATGGTGTGGTTGTTTCAAACAGTACAATATGACGATACTTGAACAAAAATTAGCTGCATGTTCGAGTTGCCAGAAAGAAGCCTTTACTGCGCCAATGCCACAAAAAAGCCTGGTTACAATATGCCCGATAACACCCTGACATGCCTCACAGCTTCTGGCACACTGTAATTTGGAGTGACAACACCAAAATACAGCTTTATGATCACAACCTATCAGCTCAATGTTTGGAGAGGGGTCATCAAGGGTCTAGAGCGAAAAGAATACCATCCCCACTGTGAATCATGGTGGTGGCTCACTGATGTTTTGGGTGTGTGTGAGTTCTAAGGCATGGGGAATTTTGTCAAAATTGACATTTTATCATAAAGTACTGGCAGACAATTTGCATTCTTCTGCACGAAAGCTGTGCATGGACGCTCTTGGACTTTCCAGCATGACATGACCCTAACCACAAGGCCAAGTTGACCTTCCAGTGGTTACAGCAGAAAAAGGTGAAGGTTCTGGAGTGGCCATCACGGTCTCCTGACCTTAATATCATCGAGCCACTCTGGGGAGATCTCAAACGTGTGGTTAATGCAAGGCAACCATACACTGCATAACCTGGAGGCATTTTGCAAAGATGAATGGGCAGCTATACCACCTGCAAGAATTCAGTGCCTCATAGACAACTATTACAAAAGACTGCACGCTGTCATTGATGCTTATGGGGGCAATACATACTATTAAGAACTAAGGTTGTTTCATTTTTAATTTGTTGCCATGTTTTGTTTTATGATTGTGCTATCCTATATACTAATTTGCTAAATGTATGTTTGTCAGAAGCTGTCATGCAAAGTACAGTCAGCTGTGTGCGCTGCAGTCATGCTCAGTACAAACTGCCCGCGCCACAGCTGATAACGGAGTGGGGTGCTCCAAATTCAGACCATAGTCCTCTCTGTGCATTGAAGGTGTGCAGAGAGGACTATGGTCTGATTTCGGAGCGCTGCACCCCATATCAACCTCGGCACAGGCAGTCTCTACTATGCATGACTGCACAGCGGCCATTGCTGGGTGGCACTGTGGCCCATGTACAAGTGCTCTTCAACTAGTTGTGTTATAACCTACAATTGAATATGAATCCCATAAGAAATAAAAGAAATGTGTTTTGCCTGCTCACTCATATTTCTTTAAAAATGGTACATTTATTACCAATTCTCCAAGGGTATGTAAACTTTTGAGCACAACTGTATATGTGTGTGTAGGCAGAAGGTCCTGACAGCCCATTGCAAGAAGCAGGCAGCAGATGCAAGCGTGCCTCCTGCAGAGATCATGGGGACTTCTGATGAATAATAATAATGTTTATTTTCAGATCGATTGAGCTGGGGAGCGGGAGGGAAGCTGGGGGAATTATGTGGGATGAAATGAAGCTTATTTGGAGAGCGGAATGTACTGGGGGGAGGAGGGAAGGTGTTTGCCGGCATTAAACATTTTTTTAGTAAGGGGGAATACAAGAGTGAGTATTATACATAGGCACTCTTGTTTTCCCCTAAAATCTTGGGTATAATATACACCTGCGTATTATACACAGGTGCGTATTATACCTGAGATTTTACGGTAAGTCAATCTGACAGAACTTCATGTGTTAAGAATAGAACCCCCTTGTGCTCAGCTGAGGATGTCCAGAAGACGTACTGTTGGGGAGGCTTGACGACAGGTTTGGGAAGCACCAAATTAGCTCCACAACAATGAAACATGTTTGCTGCTTTTGTGAGTATGGGTAACCTATGATCTATTTGAGGATGATGGCAATTGTAGTTCAACAACAGATGTATAATAGCTCAGGAAGTTAAATGGCTTTTTAATGTAGAAATATGAAACACAATTTATAGGCATTGTTACTGAATGCTTATTTTATTGTTTTAGAAACCACTCTTGGGATATCCTTGACTTACTCCCTTTAAAGGGATAGTAATACTTAAAATGTAAAAAAAAAATATGTTGTAGGGTTTACCTCCCTGAGTAAAACAAGAGTACTCAAACTGCTTAAAGGTGTTTAATTCAAAAGTTATTAAATTTCAAAGTTGAATTTTTTAGGTGCAATATCACAGTGGCCTGAAATTGTACAGTGGCACTGTTGCTACACGATCCTATGGACAGCTCTGGTCTGTAGACCATAAATCTCCATAGGATGGTGTAGCAACAGCGCCACTGTACAATTTTAGGCCACTGTGATATTTCACCTAAAAAGTTAAACTTTGAAAATTAATAACTTTTGAATGAAACACCTTTCAGCAGTGGGAGTACTCTTGTTTTACTCAGGGGGATAAACCCTACAACATATTTTTTTTTACATTTTAAGTATTACTATCCCTTTAATGATATAAAATAGGTGCAAGTCAATAAGCTTAAAGGAGCAGTAAACTTTGTTTTATAACAACAAATACATTATAGAGCTTTTCCTGCTGGGTACAATAAGGATACTTCCGTTATTCAAATGTTATAATGCAAATAATCATGAAGTGAATTTACTGTGCGTGTTTACTTCCTGAAAGTTCTAACTGACAGCATGACTCAGCATTTTCTATCATACTCTATAGAGAGCTGTCAGTGACTTTCCTCTCAAATAGAATGTAACAGAATAAACAATTGCTATGCAATGCGTTGCTTACCCCTCTGGCACTCAAAGGGTTAAGAAAAAAATAAATAAAGACTACATATTGTATAATTAGCTTGAAAATGTTTTACAAATGCAATAAGAGTAACTGAAAAATGCTGTGCTTTGTAGTTTACAAAAGATGTTACATTATGGAAGGAACCAGCTGCACCATAAGGGGCAAAGAAAGAGTCCCATCATGAGCATTTAAATGGGGAGTTAATCTCTTGAATCCTAAATAGGTTTCCACTGCATCGAAAAGCAAAGTGTTGGAACACTCGCTAGAATTCAAATGATTTAAAGGTACAGTAAACCTTTGTGTAATGAAAGCCTATACGTTATAGATCTTTTCCTACTGAGTAAAACAAAGCCAGCCCCAATACTGTCAGTTTTTTTTGTTCAAATGTTATAACTGTTCACATAACCAGGAAGTGAATTTACAGCACATTTACTTTCTGAACGTTCTAAACGACAGCATGACTCTGCAGTTTCTATCAGATTCTATTGAAAACTGTTTGTCAGTGACTTCCCACTCAAATAGAATGTAACAGAATAAACAATTGGATCTGACCACTAGAGCCCACTGTTAATGTAAACAAAACAAACAAAAATTAGTTTAACCCCTTAACAACCCATGACGTGCCAGGACTGTCATGGGTAAACTTCCCTTAAGGACCCATGACAGTCCTGGCACGTCATGGGGTAAATGATAGCAGCGCACCTCCGTGCACACTGTTATCATTACGTTCAAGCTGAAACTGAGCGCTCCAATACCGGAGCGCTCTGTTTCAGCCTGTGTCTCTTCTGCTAGTACATGTGATCGCTCCAGGAGCAATCACACGTACTGGCATTTAGATTGGAAAAGGCAGCGTGTCAAGCACACTGCTTTTGTCTCTGATCTTTTCCTCTCTCTGCCTTACGATCAAAGTAAGGGAGAGAGAAGCAGAGAGGAGACACCTAGTGGTAAAAAAAATGCAGCAGCTGGGGGTATTTGCACTCCGTACCCCTCTGGCACTCAAAGGGTTAACCCCTTCACTGCTGGTGCTGGAGGCTGGCTGGATGCAGGTCCATTTCTGACCTGCTAAGAGACACTTTTGTATTAAAAATAACAGCTTTTATTAAAAAATACTAAGTTTCAAAAAATAAAAATGGGAGTTTGATTGTTGTGGAGCCCTGTAGTACACTTATACACACCGCCAATTCTCATCACTAAAAATATGGGAAAATAGGGTGGGAAAGAGGGACATTGGGATTTTCATCCAGGGGGAACAGAGGTGATTTAAAACTGCCCATTTTGTAGGTATGACTGACTGGTCATAACTTTCATGCAGTCTCCATAAAAATTTAACCCATTGTGCCCAAATGATCCCTAGAGAAAAAATAATTTATTTTTTTTTACATTTTTTTACCATTTACTTTAATTTTAATAAAATAAATGGTGGGCTATCCATATAAGTGTGGTATCAAAAGAAAGCCCTACTGGTGCCGGAAAAAACAGTATATAATTTTCATGGGTAAAATAAAGTACTTAGAGAGAAAACACTGTTGAATAAAGATATAGTCAAAAAGGTCAGAATTGCTCCTGTCCTTAAGTGAAATCCACCTCTGATTTTCCCGGTCCGTAAGGGGTTAAACTGTAATAACTTAGAAATATGCATCTCTCAGCAGTGGGGGTACCCTTATTTTACTAAACAGTAAATATTTACAATATATATTTTTTCATAACAAAAGTTTACTGCTCCTTTAAATCAATTTTCATTTTCATTTGTCCCCAGTGGTACAACTGGTTTGCTCCAGAATAACTCCGCTTTTTGCGTAAGGTTATCAAAAAAGAGAAAAAGATGGCTCTGCAATTCTAGCACTCTATATAGGTTTACTCAGAAAGCTAATTAACCAAAGTAGACAGAGAGTAACCCTAAAATATAACTTTTATTGGTCTGTGTACTAGTGTAATTACATGTTTGAAGGAGCACATATCAGCTTGCCACTTAAAAAATATCAATTCACTCAGAACATCAGGTGATCCTGAGTATTACTGTATTTCCACTGACTTGGCTTAGGTGCACCCTTTCATTGTAGAATGTGCGTAATGGTAGAACGTGATTAAGAGCATGATAATAAATTGTAATGCTTATCTCCTTTGAAAGAACTTGCACTGTTATTGATCAAACAAATGGTGAATTTGGATCAATTGTGTGATATTTTTCCTTTTTTTGCTACTTTGTAATGTGTAGGGTTAATGTGATGATGCATATTTCCAACTTTAATTTGACTGGCTCATATGGACAACACCTCCAAGACTGGGATTTAAAAAGAGGCTTGAATGTAACCTCAGAGTCTCACACCAAGCCTATGAAGAAAGAACCGAATGCTTGGTAGGCATTTTTTTTCTTTTGATTCCTCTTCAGTGTGATTCTATGGCAAGAGGCGCAGACATTTGAGAAATACTATGATTTCTGTAGGACAGCAACGTTTATATATTTATATATTTATATAGATCTGTATTTAGACTTCAGCTTTATGGCACAATCCGGTGTTTCTAATGTGCAGCAATTCATCCTGATCATTAAATAGTAACCATATCTTATTGGTCTGCCTGCTAATCATATCATACCTCTCCAATCAATTCTTAATTCGGCCACCAGAATTCTCTTCCTTTCCTCCAGAAAGTTCTCACCCCATCACTGTCATGGCTTCCCCTAAATCAACATATTACATTCAAAATCCTCCTCATTACCTTCAAGGCTCTCCATCACTTGTCCCCACCTTATATTTCATCCTTGATATCCCGCCATATACCTACTCATCCAGTATGCACCACGCATGGTTGACAACTCTTTGCCCATCTAACCACTATTGCTGTTTTACAACTGAAGACTTTTTCTCTCACTGCTCCCTACCGCTGGAACTCCCTAACACCCAAATCAAATCCAAGCTGAAAGAGCACCTTTTAAATGTAGCACTACTGCAATAGGGAAACATCTCATATGTCAAAAACTGAACTTCCTCCTCTACATGCTTGTATCTATATGTCACCCATCCTATTCTTGGATTGTAAGCTCTACAGGGCAGTGACCTTTTATCCTAATGTATACTCACCTGGTGTTCCCCTTATGATTGTCTATATAAGCACTTAATTGTCTATATAAGCAAATATAAGCTCTTAATTGTGTATATAAGCACTTAATTACTGCACTTATTGTATCCCGTCTATACTTAGGGTGAGATGTTCAGAAAATGGTGGTAACTGAAATTGTCTGTAATCAGAATAAAAAAGTTCTTACATCATGATCCGTCAATTCTCAGACACGTTTCCGTCATTTTTTGCATCCAATTCCGCCATCTCCGTCAAAGGGAAAAAGACGTCTTAAAAGTGGGTGTGGTTTTATCTTCCGTCATAATGTAAGGTATTTTCAGAAAAAAATATTCGTTTGAACGTCATTTTTTTGTCTGATTAACGTCATTTTTTCCCAACATAATAAAAATGGTCTAAACTTGGAGAAGAAAAATTTGTTTCAAAGACAAAAAAAGTCTTTTGTTTCTTTGAAAATGTTCGTTTCAAAGACAAATTGAAAGACAATTTTTAAGATCTTCTTACCGTCATTTTTAATTCTTTAATTCTTTCAAACGTGACAGATTTACTTTATTTATGAAAATATCATCGTTCTTTTACCACCACTTCACGATCCGACAAGTTTTTCATTATGAAGACTTTTTGAACATCTCGCCCTAAATGTAAACTGTAAAGTGTTAAGTACACACGTTGGCACTATATAAATAAAAATATACATACATACATATCTAGCTCATAAACAGAGACAAAATATTCAAGTGATTTAGAGACTTTTGACTTCAGCTTTCTGTTTTTGGTGTAGCACCATTGATAAGTGAGAGGCCTTAATAACCATCCTATATAATAATTCGCTAGAATGTTTGTCAGAAGTCGCCATGTGCAGCAGAGACTGCCAGAATGCACAGAATGCTGGGAGCAGTAGGAATTCTGTGCTTTCAGGCAGTCTCTACAGTGCGTGACTGCGTCGGCAGCAGGACGCAAAACAGAACCGGCTTCTTAACCCTTTGAGTGCCAGAGGGGAACGCAATGCATTGTGAAGCAATGCGTTGTGTACCCCTCTGGCACTCAAAGGCTTAACATCATCTGGACCTTGACCCGTGTACACGGGCTTTTACCCTAGTCACTTATATTTACCATGATTGAGTAGCTTTTTTCCCTTCCTATCCAATGTCATCTTGGCTGTTTGGATTTAGGAGCATGAGGGACATTTTTAATTTGAAACTTTTATGTTCCAAATGAATTGGTCTTTTTAAATGGCAAGCCGGTATGTGCCCCAGCAAAGATGTAATTGCACTAATAGTTTTTAATACAGACCAATAGAAGTTATATTTTAGAGTTACTTTTTGGCTAACTGGCTTTCTGGGTAAACCTATATAGAGTTATAGAATTGCAGGGCTATCTTTTTGTCTTTTGGTAATAATAAATGTATTGCCCTGTAGCTCCTATGAGTTTTCATTCAGCATCTGATTAGCATAAGGGATTATTTGTCTTATAAAAAGAGTTAATGGGGTCCTCGTTTCCTGTTTCCCACATTCTGCTTATTATACGGGTTTGAATTATTGGCTGGATTGCAACTTTACAAACTACAAATTGATCATTGAAGTGTCTTCTGTTCAGGGGTTGAATTAATACTGGTGTAGCAGGTGATTCTAATATCACAAAAGGACAGTACAACTGTCTGATGTCTGAACCCAGTGACCCTGAGTCATCTTTCAGTCAAATCTACTATGAAGCTATGCAATAGTGTATACAGTTTCAAATAATCTGTGTCTCAGAAACAGAGCTGCATATCAAAATTCCCTTTGTTATGCTGTAGACAGACTAGCAATTTGGGGAGGAAGAATTAGGCAGTGGTTCGAGCCCTTTCTTTACAGCCTTGAAATATGTATATTTTGCATGGTTAACATTGCTTTGGGGTTTGTAGAACATGTTCTCTTAATGGGTGTTTAAGGGCAGGTCCTGGAATTTGTCTACTTTAAATGTCCTTGATGTCCTTGTAGAAGAGATCAGGTGAACATTACATATCCTCGCTCTCTCACTGTGTATGTATATATATATATATATATTTATATATATATACTAGCAATGTGGGACGGCGTTGCCCGTCAGGATATATAGGGAATTAATGCACACACACGGATGCGAGACAAACACAGAGACACACACGCAAATGCACACGCATGCACTGAGATGCTTAAAGAGCGACAGTCATAAACACATACATGCAGACACAGAGTGTGATACAGACATGCAACACACACAGTGAGACACACACAGGCACACACAGAGACAAACACACACACACACAAGTGAGTCATAAGGGGGTGACTTATGTGTCATTGTAATGAGTTTGTGTTTGTACTTATGCCTCCACTGTGGCATTCATTCATATAGTTGAAATGCATGTGGTAATTGCACATACTATGGTGGAAGGTGGATCGTGCTGGCTCCCGGGATGTGAGTGACTGGCATTCATTCATGTAATTGAAATGTGTTTGGTAATTGCACATACTATGGTGGAAGGTGGATCGTGCTGGCTCCTGGGGTGTGATTACGTGTGAGTGATTGAGTGAGTGTGTTAGTGAGTGTGTGTGTGTGATTGAGTGAGTGTGTTAGTGAGTGTGTGTGATTGAGTGAGAATGTGTGAGTGAGAGTGTGTATGATAGTGAGAGGGTGTGAGTGAGAGGGTGTGAATGATTGAGGGTGTGAGTGATTGAGGGTGAGAGTGTGATTGAGGGTGTGAGTGTGATTGAGTGTGTGAGTGTGATTGAGTGTGAGAGTGTGATTGTGATTGAGTGTGACTGCGAGACTGTAAGTGTGAGAGTGTGATTGAGTGTGAAACTGTGAGAGCGTGAGACTGTGAGAGTGTGATTGAGTGATTGAGAGTGAGACTGTGAGAGTGTGATTGAGAGTGTGTGAGTGTGATTGAGTGAGACTGTGAGAGTGTGATTAAGTGAGACTGTGTGAGTGTGATTGGGTGTGTGAGTGTTTGGGTGTGAGACTGAGAGAGTGAGAGAGACTGTGTGAGACTGAGAGTGAGAGAATGTGAGTGTGAGAGAGTGTGAGAGACTATGAGAGTGTGAGAGACTGTGAGAGTGTGAGAGAGACTTTGAGAGTGTGAGAGAGACTTTGAGAGTGTGAGAGACTGAGACTGTGAGACTGAGAGTGTGAGAGACTGTGAGACTGTGTGAGACTGAGAGTGTGAGAGAGACAGACTGAGAGTGTGAGAGAGTGAGAGAGACTGAGACTGTGAGAGTGTGAGAGAGTGTGAGACTGTGAGAGTGTGAGAGAGTGTGAGACTGTGAGAGTGTGTGAGACTGAGAGTGTGAGAGAGTGAGAGAGACAGACTGAGAGTGTGAGAGAGTGAGAGAGACTGAGACTGAGAGAGTGTGAAAGAGTGTAAGACTGTGAGAGTGTGAGACTGTGTGAGACTGTGAGAGAGTGAGAGAGTGTGAGAGAGAGTGTGAGAGAGAGTGTGAGAGAGAGTGTGAGAGAGTGAGTGTGTGTGTGAGACTGTGTGTGTGAGACTGAGTGAGACAGTGTGAGAGTGAGAGAGAGAGACAGAGTGAGAGAGAGAGAGAGACTGTGAGAGTGTGAGACTGTGAGAGCGTGCGAGACAGAGAGCGTGCGAGACAGAGTGTGAATGTGAGAGACTGTGTGTGAGAGACTGTGTGTGAGTGCGAGACAGAGAGTGCGAGACAGAGAGTGCGAGACAGAGAGTGCGAGACAGAGAGTGTGAGACAGAGAGTGCGAGACAGAGAGTGCGAGACAGAGAGTGCAAGACTGTGTGCGAGACAGAGAGTGCAAGACTGTGTGAGAGAGTGAGACTGTGTGAGAGTGTGAGAGTGAGTCTGTGTGAGAGTGAGACTGTGTGAGACTGAGAGAGAGAGACTGTGTGAGAGTGAGAGAGAGAGACTATGTGAGAGTGAGAGAGAGAGACTATGTGAGAGTGAGAGAGACTATGTGAGAGTGAGAGAGAGAGAGACTGTGAGAGTGAGAGACTGTGTGAGACTGTGAGTGAGACTGTGAGACTGAGACTGTGTGTGAGACTGTGTGAGAGTGAGACTGTGTGAGAGTGAGACTGTGTGAGAGTGAGAGAGTGAGACTGTGTGAGAGTGAGACTGTGTGAGAGTGAGACTGTGTGAGAGTGAGAGAGTGAGACTGTGAGAGAGAGAGACTGTGAGAGTGAGAGACTGAGAGTAAGAGACTGTGAGAGTGAGAGACTGTGAGTGCGAGACTGTGAGTGCGAGAGTGAGAGAGAGAGAGACTGTGAGACTGAGAGTGTGTGAGACAGAGTGTGTGAGACAGAGTGTGTGAGACAGAGAAAGTGTGAGAGACAGAGTGTGAGAGAGTGTGAGAGACAGAGTGTGAGACTGAGAGAGTGTGAGACTGAGAGAGTGTGAGACTGAGAGAGTGTGAGACTTGGAGAGTCTGAGACTGTTAGACTGTGTGTGAGAGTGTGAGACTGTGTGAGTCTGTGAGACTGTGTGAGTGTGAGACAGTGTGAGTGTGAGAGACTGTGTGTGAGAGTGAGACTGTGTGTGTGAGACTGTGAGAGTGTGAGAGACTGTGAGAGACTGTGTCAGTGTGAGGGACTGTGTGAAACTGAGAGAGAGAGAGAGACTGTGAGTGTGAGACTGTGAGTGTGAGACTGTGAGTGTGAGGGACTGAAAGTGTGAGGGACTGTGAGAGACTGCGAGAGAGACTGTGTGAGACTGCGAGAGAGACTGTGTGAGACTGCGAGAGAGACTGCGAGAGAGACTGTGAGAGATTGTGAGAGACTGTGTGAAAGTGTGAGACTGTGAGAGTGTGAGATTGTGAGAGACTGTGAGAGTATGAGGGACTGTGTGAGACTGCGAGAGAGACTGTGAGAGTGTGAGGGACTGTGTGAGACAGCGAGAGAGACTGTGAGAGTGTGAGGGACTGTGTGAGACTGCGAGAGAGACTGTGAGAGTGTGAGGGACTGTGTGAGACTGCGAGAGAGACTGTGTGAGACTGCGAGAGAGACTGTGAGACTGCGAGAGAGACTGTGTGAGAGTGTGAGACTGTGTGAGACTGTGAGACTGTGAGACTGTATGAGAGTGTGAGACTGTGTGAAAGTGTGAGACTGTGTGAAAGTGTGAGACTGTGAGAGTGTGAGAGACTGTGTGAGACTGTGAGACTGAGAGTGTAAGAGACTGTGAGAGTGTAAGAGACTGTGTGAGACTGCGAGAGAGACTGTGTGAGACTGTGAGAGTGTGAGACTGTGTGAGACTGCGAGAGTGTGAGAGACTGTGTGAGACTGCGAGACTGAGAGTGTAAGAGACTGTGAGAGTGTGAGAGACTGTGAGAGTGTGAGAGACTGTAAGAGACTGCGAGAGAGACTGTGAGAGACTGTGTCAGTGTGAGAGACTGTGTGAGACTGAGAGAGACAGAGAGACTGTGAGTGTGAGACTGTGAGTGTGAGACTGTGAGTGTGAGACTGTGAGTGTGAAGGACTGAGAGTGTGAGGGACTGAGAGTGTGAGGGACTGTGTGAGACTGCGAGAGAGACTGTGTGAGACTGCGAGAGAGACTGTGAGAGACTGTGAGAGACTGTGTGAAAGTGTGAGACTGTGAGAGTGTGAGACTGTGAGAGTGTGAGGGACTGTGTGAGACTGCGAGAGAGACTGTGAGAGTATGAGGGACTGTGTGAGACTGTGAGAGACTGTGAGAGTGTGAGGGACTGTGTGAGACTGCGAGAGAGACTGTGTGAGACTGCGAGAGAGACTGTGTGAAACTGCGAGAGAGACTGTGAGACTGCGAGAGAGACTGTGTGAGACTGTGAGAGTGTGAGACTGTGTGAGACTGTGAGAGTGTGAGACTGTGTGAAAGTGTGAGACTGTGAGAGTGTGAGAGACTGTGTGAGACTGTGAGACTGAGAGTGTAAGAGACTGTGAGAGTGTAAGAGACTGTGAGAGTGTAAGAGACTGTGTGAGACTACGAGAGAGACTGTGTGAGACTGCGAGAGTGACTGTGTGAGACTGCGAGAGTGTGAGACTGTGTGAGACTGCGAGAGTGTGAGAGACTGTGTGAGACTGCGAGACTTAGAGTGTAAGAGACTGTGAGAGTGTGAGAGACTGTGAGAGACTGTGAGAGACTGTGAGAGAGACTGTGAGAGACTGTGAGAGACTGCGAGAGAGACTGTGAGAGACTGTGAGAGTGTGAGGGACTGTGTGAGACTGCGAGAGATACTGTGAGAGTGTGAGGGACTGTGTGAGACTGCGAGAGAGACTGTGAGAGTGTGAGGGACTGTGTGAGACTGCGAAAGAGACTGTGAGAGACTGTGAGAGTGTGAGGGACTGTGTGAGACTGCGAGAGAGACTGTGAGAGACTGAGAGTGTGAGACTGAGAGTGTGAGACTGAGAGAGACTGTGTGAGACTGCGAGAGAGACTGTGGGAGACTGCGAGAGAGACTGTGTGAGTGTGAGAGTGTGAGAGACTGTGTGAGACTGCGAGACTGAAAGTGTAAGAGACTGAGAGTGTAAGAGACTGAGAGTGTAAGAGACTGTGTGAGACTGCGAGAAAGTGTGAGACTGAGAGAAAGTGTGAGACAGAGAGAGTGCGAGACAGAGAGTGCAAGACTGAGAGTATGTGAGTGTGTGAGACTGAGAGTGTGAGACTGTGTGTGAGAGTGTGAGACTGTGTGAGTGTGTGAGTGTGAGACTGTGTGAGTGTGTGAGTGTGAGACTGTGTGTGAGTGAGACTGTGTGAGAGTGAGACTGTGTGAGAGTGTGAGAGTGAGAGAGTGAGAGACTGTGTGAGTGAGAGACTGTGTGAGAGACTGTGTGAGACTGTGAGACTGTGTGTATGAGAGTGTGAGAGAGTGTGAGAGTGTGAGGGACTGTGTGAGACTGCGAGAGAGACTGTGTGAGACTGCGAGAGAGACTGTGTGAGACTGTGAGAGAGACTGTGAGAGACTGAGAGTGTGAGACTGAGACTGTGTGAGACTGTGAGAGTGTGAGGGACTGTGTGAGACTGCGAGAGAGACTGTGTGAGACTGCGAGAGAGACTGTGAGAGACTGAGAGTGTGTGAGACTGTGAGAGTGTGAGGTACTGTGTGAGACTGCGAGAGAGACTGTGTGAGACTGCGAGAGAGACTGTGAGAGACTGTGAGAGTGTGAGACTGAGAGTGAGACTGAGAGTGTGTGAGGGACTGAGAGTGTGAGGGACTGTGTGAGACTGAGAGAGTGACTGTGTGAGACTGTGAAAGAGACTGTGAGACTGTGTGAAAGTGTGAGACTGTGTGAGACTGTGAGACTGAGAGTGTAAGAGACTGTGAGGCACTGTGTGAGACTGCGAGAGAGACTTTGTGAGACTGCGAGAATGTGAGACTGAGAGTGTGAGACTGTGTGAAAGTGTGAGACTGTGAGAGACTGTGAGAGTGTGAGACAGAGTGTGAGACAGAGTGTGAGACTAAGTGTGTGAGACAGAGTGTGTGAGACTGAGAGTGTGAGACAGAGTGTGTGAGACTGAGAGTGTGAGACTGTGAGAGTGTGAGGGACTGTGTGAGACTGCGAGAGAGACTGTGTGAGACTGCGAGAATGTGAGACTGAGAGTGTGAGACTGTGTGAAAGTGTGAGACTACGAGAGAGACTGTGAGAGTGTGAGACAGAGTGTGAGACAGAGTGTGAGACTAAGTGTGTGAGACAGAGTGTGTGAGACTGAGAGTGTGAGACAGAGTGTGTGAGACTGAGAGTGTGAGACTGTGAGAGTGTGAGGGACTGTGTGAGACTGCGAGAGAGACTGTGAGAGACTGAGAGTGTGAGAATGAGAGAGAGACTGTGTGAGACTGCGAGAGAGAGTGTGAGAGACTGTGAGAGTGTGAGGGACTGTGTGAGACTGCGAGAGAGACTGTGAGAGTGTGAGGGACTGTGTGAGACTGCGAGAGAGACTGTGAGAGACTGTGAGTGTGAGACTGAGAGTGTTAGACTGAGAGAGACTGTGTGAGACTGCGAGAGAGACTGCGAGAGAGACTGTGTGAGACTGTGTGAGTGTGGGAGACTGTGTGAGACTGCGAGACTGAAAGTGTAAGAGACTGAGAGTGTAAGAGACTGTGAGAGTGTAAGAGACTGTGTGAGACTGCGAGAGAGACTGTGTGAGACTGAGAGAAAGTGTGAGACTGAGAGAAAGTGTGAGACTGAGAAAGAGTGCGAGACAGAGAGAGTCCGAGACAGAGAGAGTGTGAGACAGAGAGTGCAAGACTGAGAGTATGTGAGTGTGTGAGACTGAGAGTGTGAGACTGTGTGAGAGTGAGAGAGTGTGAGACAGTGAGACAGTGTGAGACTGTGTGTGAGAGTGTGAGACTGTGTGAGTGTGAGACTGTGTGTGAGTGAGACTGTGTGTGAGTGATACTGTGTGAGAGTGAGACTGTGTGAGAGTGAGAATGTGTGAGAGTGTGAGAGTGAGAGAGTGTGAGAGTGTGAGAGTGAGAGACTGTGTGAGTGAGAGACTGTGTGAGTGTGAGAGACTGTGAGACTGCGAGAGAGACTGTGAGAGTGTGAGACAGAGTGTGAGACAGAGTGTGTGAGACAGAGTGTGTGAGACAGAGTGTGTGAGACTGTGAGAGTGTGAGGGACTGTGTGAGACTGCGAGAGAGACTGTGTGAGACTGCGAGAGAGACTGTGTGAGACTGAGAGTGTGAGACTGAGAGAGATACTGTGTGAGACTGCGAGAGAGAGTGTGAGAGACTGTGAGAGTGTGAGACTGAGAATGTGAGACAGAGTGTGAGACTGAGAGTGTGAGACTGAGAGTGTGAGACAGAGTGTGAGACAGAGTGTGAGACAGAGTGTGAGACTGAGAGTGGGGGACAGAGTGTGAGGGACTCTGAGAGTGTGAGGGACTCTGAGAGTGTGAGGGGCTGTGTGAGACTGCGAGAGAGACTGTGTGAGATTGCGAGACAGACTGTGAGAGACTGTGAGAGTGTGAGACTGAGAGTGTGAGAGTGTGAGAAAGTGTGAGAGTGTGAGAGACTGTGTGAGACTGCGAGAGTGTGAGACTGTGTGAGGCTGTGAGAGTGTGAGACTGTGTGAAAGTGTGAGACTGTGAGTGTGTGAGAGACTGTGTGAGACTGTGAGACTGAGAGTGTAAGAGACTGTGAGAGAGACTGTGTGAGACTGCGAGAGAGACTGTGTGAGACTGCGAGAGAGACAGTGTGAGACTGCGAGAGAGACTGTGTGAGACTACGAGAGTGTGAGACTGTGTGAGACTGCGAGAGTGTGAGCATGTGAGGGACTGTGTGAGACTGCGAGAGAGACTGTGAGAGTGTGAGGGACTGTGTGAGACTGCGAGAGAGACTGTGAGAGACTGTGAGTGTGAGACTGTGAGTGTGAGACTGAGAGTGTGAGACTGAGAGTGTGAGACTGAGAGTGTGAGACTGTGAGTGAGACTGTGTGAGACTGCGAGAGAGACTGTGAGAGACTGTGAGAGTGTGAGGGACTGTGTGAGACTGCGAAAGAGACTGTGAGAGTGTGAGGGACTGTGTGAGACTGCGAGAGAGACTGTGAGAGACTGTGAGAGTGTGAGACTGAGAGTGTGAGACTGAGAGTGTGAGACTGTGTGAGACTGCGAGAGAGACTGTGTGAGACTGCGAGAGAGACTGTGTGAGACTGCGAGAGTGTGAGGGACTGTGTGATACTGCGAGAGAGATTTTGTGAGACTGAGAGTGTGAGACTGAGAGTGTGAGACTGTGTGAGACTGCGAGAGAGACTGTGTGAGACTGCGAGAGAGACTGTGTGAGACTGTGAGAGCTAGAGAGACTGTGAGAGACTGTGAGAGACTGTGAGTGTGAGACTGTGTGTGAGAATGTGAGAGAGACTGTGTGAGACTGCGAGAGAGACTGTGTGAGACTGCGAGAGAGACTGTGAGAGAGACTGTGTGAGACTGTGAGACTGTGTGAAAGTGTGACTGTGAGAGTGTGAGAGACTGTGAGAGTGTGAGAGACTGTGAGAGTGTGAGAGACTGTGAGAGTGTGAGAGACTGTGAGAGACTGTGTGAGAGTGTGAGAGACAGAGTGTAAGAGACTTTGTGAGACTGCGAGAGAGACTGTGTGAGACTGCAAGAGAGACTGTGAGAGACTGTGAGAGTGTGAGACTGAGAGTGAGACTGAGAGTGTGTGAGGGACTGAGAGTGTGAGGGACTGAGAGTGCAAGGGACTGTGAGAGTGTAAGAGACTGTGTGAGACTGCGAGAGAGACTGTGTGAGACTGCGAGAGTGTGAGACTGAGAGAGTGTGTGAAACTGTGAGACTGAGAGTGTAAGAGACTGTGTGAGACTGTGAGACTGAGAGTGTAAGAGACTGTGAGGTACTGTGTGAGACTGCGAGAGAGATTGTGAGAGACTGAGAGTGTGAGACTGAGAGAGAGACTGTGTGAGACTGCGAGAGAGAGTGTGAGAGACTGTGAGAGTGTGAGACTGAGAATGTGAGACAGAGTGTGAGACTGAGAGTGTGAGACAGAGTGTGAGACTGAGAGTGGGGGACAGAGTGTGAGGGACTGAGAGTGTGAGGGACTGAGAGTTCAGAGTGTGAGGGACTCTGAGAGTGTGAGGGACTCTGAGAGTGTGAGGGGCTCTGAGAGTGTGAGGGGCTGTGTGAGACTGCGAGAGAGACTGTGTGAGATTGCGAGAGAGACTGTGAGAGACTGCGAGAGTGTGAGAGTGTGAGAAAGTGTGAGAGTGTGAGAAACTGTGTGAGACTGCGAGAGTGTGAGACTGTGTGAGGCTGTGAGAGTGTGAGACTGTGTGAAAGTGTGAGACTGTGTGAAAGTGTGAGAGTGTGAGAGACTGTGAGACTGAGAGTGTAAGAGACTGTGAGACTGAGAGTGTAAGAGACTGTGAGAGTGTAAGAGACTGTGAGAGTGTAAGAGACTGTGTGAGACTGCGAGAGAGACTGTGTGAGACTGCGAGAGAGACTGTGTGAGACTGCGAGAGTGTGAGACTGTGTGAGACTGCGAGAGTGTGAGGGACTGTGTGAGACTGCGAGAGAGACTGTGAGAGTGTGAGGGACTGTGTGAGACTGCGAGAGAGACTGTGAGAGACTGTGAGTGTGAGACTGAGAGTGTGAGACTGAGAGTGTGAGACTGCGAGAGAGACTGTGTGAGACTGCGAGAGAGACTGTGTGAGACTGCGAGAGAGACTGTGAGAGACTGCGAGAGTGTGAGGGACTGTGTGAGACTGCGAGAGAGACTGTGAGAGTGTGAGGGACTGTGTGAGACTGCGAGAGAGACTGTGAGAGACTGTGAGTGTGAGACTGAGAGTGTGAGACTGAGAGTGTGAGACTGAGAGTGTGAGACTGTGAGTGTGAGACTGCGAGAGAGACTGTGTGAGACTGCGAGAGAGACTGTGTGAGACTGAGAGAGAGACTGTGAGAGACTGTGAGAGTGTGAGGGACTGTGTGAGACTGCGAGAGAGACTGTGAGAGTGTGAGGGACTGTGTGAGACTGCGAGAGAGACTGTGAGAGACTGTGAGTGTGAGACTGAGAGTGTGAGACTGTGTGAGACTGCGAGAGAGACTGTGTGAGACTGCGAGAGAGACTGTGTGAGACTGTGAGAGTGTGAGGGAATGTGTGATACTGCGAGAGAGACTGTGTGAGACAGAGTGTGAGACTGAGAGTGTGAGACTGTGAGACTGCGAGAGAGACTGTGTGAGACTGCAAGAGAGACTGTGTGAGACTGTGAGAGCGTGAGGGACTGTGTGAGACTGCGAGAGAGACTGTGAGAGACTGTGAGTGTGAGACTGAGAGTGTGAGACTGTGTGTGAGACTGTGAGAGAGACTGTGAGAGAGACTGTGTGAGACTGCGAGAGAGACTGTGTGAGACTGCGAGAGAGACTGTGAGAGAGACTGTGTGAGACTGTGAGAGTGTGAGACTGTGTGAAAGTGTGAGACTGTGAGAGACTGTGAGAGTGTGAGAGACTGTGAGAGACTGTGTGAGAGTGTGAGAGACTGAGAGTGTAAGAGACTGTGTGAGACTGCGAGAGAGACTGTGAGAGAGACTGTGTGAGACTGTGAGAGTGTGAGACTGTGTGAAAGTGTGAGACTGTGAGAGTGTGAGAGACTGTGAGAGACTGTGTGAGAGTGTGAGAGACTGAGAGTGTAAGAGACTGTGTGAGACTGCGAGAGAGACTGTGTGAGACTGCGAGAGAGACTGTGAGAGACTGAGAGTGTGTGAGACTGTGAGAGTGTGAGGGACTGTGTGAGACTGCAAGAGAGACTGTGTGAGACTGCGAGAGAGACTGTGAGAGACTGTGAGAGTGTGAGACTGAGAGTGAGACTGAGAGTGTGTGAGGGACTGAGAGTGTGAGGGACTGAGAGTGCGAGGGACTGTGAGAGTGTAAGAGACTGTATGAGACTGCGAGAGAGACTGTGTGAGACTGCGAGAGTGTGAGACTGTGTGAGACTGAGAGAGTGTGTGAGACTGTGAGACTGAGAGTGTAAGAGACTGTGTGAGACTGTGAGACTGAGAGTGTAAGAGACTGTGAGGGACTGTGTGAGACTGCGAGAGAGACTGTGTGAGACTGCGAGAGTGTGAGACTGAGAGTGTGAGACTGTGTGAAAGTGTGAGACTGTGAGAGACTGTGAGAGTGTGAGAGACTGTGAGACTGCGAGAGAGACTGTGAGAGTGTGAGACAGAGTGTGTGAGACAGAGTGTGTGAGACAGAGTGTGTGAGACAGAGTGTGAGACTGAGTGTGTGAGACAGAGTGTGAGACAGAGTGTGAGACAGAGTGTGAGACAGAGTGTGTGAGACAGAGCGTGTGAGACAGAGCGTGTGAGACTGAGTGTGTGAGACTGAGTGTGAGACAGAGTGTGTGAGACTGTGAGAGTGTGAGGGACTATGTGAGACTGCGAGAGAGACTATGTGAGACTGCGAGAGAGACTGTGAGAGACTGAGAGTGTGTTACTGAGAGTGTGAGGGACTGAGAGTGTGAGGGACTCTGAGAGTGTGAGGGGCTGTGTGAGAGTGTGAGACTGAGAGTGTAAGAGACTGTGAGAGTGTGAGGGACTGTGTGAGACTGCGAGAGAGACTGTGTGAGACTGCGAGAGAGACTGTGAGAGACTGTGAGAGTGTGAGACTGAGAGTGTGAGAAAGTGTGAGAGTGTGAGAGACTGTGTGAGACTGCGAGAGTGTGAGACTGTGAGACTGTGAGAGTGTGAGACTGTGTGAGAGTGTGAGACTGTGTGAGAGTGTGAGAGACTGTGTGAGACTGTGAGAGAGACTGTGTGAGACTGCGAGAGTGTGAGACTGTGTGAGACTGCGAGAGTGTGATAGTGTGAGAGACTATGTGAACCTGCGAGAGAGACTATGAGAGACTGTGAGAGTGTGAGGGACTGTGTGAGACTGCGAGAGAGACTGTGAGAGTGTGAGGGACTGTGTGAGACTGCGAGAGAGACTGTGAGTGTGAGACTGAGAGTGTGAGACTGAGAGTGTGAGACTGTGAGTGTGAGACTGTGAGACGGCGAAAGAGACTGTGTGAGACTGCGAGAGAGACTGTGAGAGACTGTGAGAGTGTGAGGGACTGTGTGAGACTGCGAGAGAGACTGTGAGAGTGTGAGGGACTGTGTGAGACTGCGAGAGAGACTGTGAGAGACTGTGAGTGTGAGACTGTGAGTGTGAGACTGAGAGTGTGAGACTGTGTGAGACTGCGAGAGAGACTGTGTGAGACTGCGAGAGAGACTGTGTGAGACTGTGAGAGTGTGAGGGACTGTGTGAGACTGCGAGAGAGACTGTGAGAGTGTGAGGGACTGTGTGAGACTGCGAGAGAGACTGTGAGAGACTGTGAGTGTGAGACTGTGAGTGTGAGACTGAGAGTGTGAGACTGTGTGAGACTGCGAGAGAGACTGTGTGAGACTGCGAGAGAGACTGTGTGAGACTGTGAGAGTGTGAGGGACTGTGTGAGACTGCGAGAGAGACTGTGTGAGACTTAGAGTGTGAGACTGAGAGTGTGAGACTGTGAGACTGCGAGAGAGACTGTGTGAGACTGCGAGAGAGACTGTGTGAGACTGTGAGAGTGTGAGGGACTGTGTGAGACTGCGAAAGAGACTGTGAGAGACTGTGAGTGTGAGACTGAGAGTGTGAGACTGTGTGTGAGACTGTGAGAGAGACTGTGTGAGACTGCGAGAGAGACTGTGTGAGACTGCGAGAGAGACTGTGTGAGACTGCGAGAGTGTGAGACTGTGTGAGACTGTGAGAGTGTGAGACTGTGTGAAAGTGTGAGACTGTGTGAAAATGTGAGAGTGTGAGAGACTGTGAGAGTGTGAGAGACTGTGAGAGTGTGAGAGACTGTGTGAGAGTGTGAGAGACTGAGAGTGTAAGAGACTGTGAGAGTGTAAGAGACTGTGAGAGTGCGAGAGACTTTGAGAGTGCGAGAGACTGTGAGACTGCGAGAGAGACTGTGTGAGACTGTGAGACTGTGAGACTGAGAGAGAGAGTGAGACAGAGAGAGTGTGAGACAGAGAGAGTGTGAGACTGTGAGACTGAGACTGTGTGAGACTGAGACTGTGTGAGACAGACTGTGTGAGACAGACTGTGTGAGACAGACTGTGTGAGACTGCGACTGCGAGACTGCGACTGCGAGACTGCGACTGTGTGAGACAGACTGTGTGAGACAGACTGTGTGAGTGTGAGACAGAATGTGTGCTTTGCAACGCGTTGCTTACCCCTCTGGCACTCAAAGGGTTAAGTTGAGCTAACATAGCAATATAACACACGGTGGCTCTTCAGTTGAGGCAATGTAGCAATATGCTGAGGTATCAAATATAAAGTGGTGTTTGAGACTTGTCCTCTGTAACATACAGCAAAGCATCTCTCTCCCTTTAAGGAGAAAGGGTGGGAATCAGGAAGTGGAGGAGTGACAGTTGAGACTGTGAGGTGACTGAAGAGATGATGAGTTAAATAAGAGTTGCTATTAAGTTTGTATTTTATGGGAACATTACACCCTCATACTGAAACAGAGTGTATGGAGGGTTACAGTTATCTGTGGGAGGTGAAACAGTGTGTTTGTGGGGTCATGATCCTGAGTGAGAGTGTGAGTGGACCGGGAGAAGTTACTGATATCCTTACCTCAGGAGCGAGTGGCAGTTATATATTTTTTTTTTTGTCAGTTGGATACTGGTGGGTGGGCTGGAGGGGGCGGGCCAATTCCCTGTATGATAAACACGCCCCCATTGAATCACCCAATGAGAGCAGTAAAGTCCCCATTCAATCACCCATTAGGAGTTGTGTCTCCTAATGAGACATAAATTATGTAATTAGACATTCTGTTCAATGCGAGTTTCTTTTCTGAGGAGACATAAATTATGTTCTGTGTGTGGGGTACCATAAATTATGCAATGAGGCTTATTCTTTTATATATATATATATATAATATATATATATATATATATATATATATATATATATATAAATACACACACACACACACAAACACTAGGTTGACCACACATCCCGGAATGCCCGGGACTGTCCCTTATTGGGGGTCTGTGTCCCGAGTCCCAGGTCACCCCTACCGGGAGAACAAAGAGTCCTGGAATGGAGCAACATTCACCAGTCCAGCCAGCCAATTAAATTTATTTGCTATATGGTCCTCATTGGCTGGCTGAACCAGCCAATGAAGACCATATAGCAAATAAATTTAATTGGCTGGCTGGACTGGTGCGTTGGAGACAATTGGGATGGAGCAGGTATGCTGGCGCTGTAAGTGAGACCCGTGGCTGAGGCTCCCACCGGCGCTGACCATCTTTCTGAGTAAGAGTTCCTACTGGGTACTCTTACTATGTCAGCCTCAGAAAGATGGTCAGTGCCGGAGGGAGCCTCAGCCCCGGGACTAGGGTGACCACATGTCCCGGAATGGCAGAATGGAAATGTAGTCACCCTAACATACACTCTACATGCTGTGTGGTTAGTGTGCTAAGCCTCCCCTTCTCACTATTACTCACACACAGAGAGCTCACTGTCTGTATGGAGGTAGTTCCAGCATTGCTCCCTTCCCTGCTACATTGCTGTGTGCAAAGCCTTCACTGGATCAGTACTGTGGGGTTATGAACAAAGTTGTGATAAAGAGGAGATAACTTCTCCAGTGTTATCACTTCTCCAGTCCTTATGTTATTTTATGGGACCTATGCATTCGGATATCTCCTAACTGAAAAATCTTAGTGCATAGGTTCCATAGAATAACACAGGAACTGGAGAAGTGATCTCAATGGAGAAGTTAACTCTGCTTTATCACATCGTTATCACATCTTAGTGTATCTCCTCAGGCATGTGAGTCATTCACTACTAGAATTGCACAAAACACACAACTTAGTACTGCTGGCTCCCAATCTATACTAAACATTTTGTAAGATCTATACAGGAATAAACATGCAGAAATGTTAAAGAAGCAGTAAATGTTTTTATGAAAAAATATATATTGTATGTCATTTCTTGTTCAGTAAACAAGGGTACTCCCACTGCTGAGAGATGCATATTCACATGGTTATTATAGCTTAAATTCTTGTTTTTTTACATTAACAGTACCCTCTAGTGGTCATACTCCAGTAAGATATACTATTACTAGTGATGAGCGAGCACCCCAATGCTCGGATGTTCGGGTGCTCTGACCGAGCACCCCCTGAGGCTCGAGTGCTCGGCCGAGCATCCGAGCCCCATTGAAGTCAATGGGAGGACTCGAGCATTACACCAGGCACCCCCTGCTCTGATGAGGGGAGGGTGCCTGGTCCATAGGAAAAGGGCAGAAAAAGATGGAAACACTACAGAAATGGTTCAGGGACAGCATAGGGAGGATGTCTGGATGCACCTTGGACTCCAACATCGCTGCTGGGAACGATCTTTCGCCCGTAGTACGCCATTTTTACAGACTGACCGTAAAACACACAAAAAGGAAAATAAAAACGACTTTAGGCGAAAAATTGTTACCAAACAGTATTTGCTGTATATTTACTTGTATATCATCTGCAAATTCTCCCAAAAATTTCATCGATTTTCTGAAGTGAGGCCATGATTAAGAGGGAAACGTGCGCAGAGGCAAATTATCCCAAAAATTTCCTTGATTTTCAGAACTGAGGCCATGATTAAGATGGAAACGTGCGCTGAGCTGACCATCTAAAACATTATGGGTGAGGGTCTGCTGCAGAGCTGACCATCCTAAACATTATATGCGAAGGCCCGCTAGTGAGCTGACGCTATAAAACATTATATGAGAAGGCCCGCTGGTGAGCTGACCTATATAAAAATTGGCAAACAGGGCCCGCTGGTGAGCTGGCCCTATATAAAAATTATATCACAGGGCCCGCTGGTGAGCTGGCCCTATATAAAAATTATAGCACAGGGCATATGGAAGAGGAGGAGGAGGATGAGAAGATTAAGAGTCAACCATATACCCGTTTTTTGGGTGGAAGGGGTGAATGGGAATACAGAGTATTCCCATCATTGTAAATAACATATATAAAGTGAGTTTATGTTCCCCCGGGGCTTTCCTCCAGTGGAGTGGAGAAGTCAGGGGAAATCCAGGCCTTGTTCATTTTTATAAGTGTCAACCTATCAGCATTGTCGGTGGAAAGGCGGATACGCTTATCTGTTATGATGCCACCAGCAGCACTAAATACCCGCTCAGACAGAACGCTGGCGGCAGGGCAGGCCAGCACCTCCAAGGCGTAGAGTGACAGTTCATACCACGTGTCCAGCTTGGACACCCAGTAGTTGTAAGGCACAGAGGGATCATTGAGGACGCTGACACGGTCTGCTACGTACTCCTTCACCATCTTCCAAAACTTTTCCCTCCTTGTGACACTAGGCTGCGCATCAGGGTGAGGGTGCTGGCGGGGTGTCATGAAGGTGTCCCACGCCTTGGAGAGTGTTGCCCTGCCTTTGTCGGAACTGCTGTGTGCTCCCCTTTTCTCCCCTTCTCGGTTGGCCAAGGTAGCACGTACTCTGCCGCCAGCGTTGTCAGATGGAAAATTTTGGAGCAATTTTTCAACAAGAACCTTCTGGTATTGCACCATTTTGCTTGTCCTCTCCACCGGAGGAATGAGAGATGAGAAATTCTCTTTGTAGCGGGGGTCCAGAAGGGTGAACACCCAGTAATCCGTGTTGTCTAAAATGCGTACAACGCGTGGGTCACGGGAAAGGCAGCCTAACATAAAGTCAGCCATGTGTGCCAGAGTACCAACAGTCAAGATTTCGCTGTCCTCACCAGGAGGATGACTCTCAATCTCCTCATCCTCTTCCTCCTCTTCTGCCCACCCACGCTGAAGAGATGGAACTAAAGTTCCATGGCTACCCTCTGTAGCGGAGGCAACCGTGTCTTCCTCCTCCTCCTCCTCCTCCTCCTCCGCCTCCTCCAATTGTCGCTGAGAAGACGAAGTGAGGGTGCTCTGGCTATCACCTTGTGTAAGCTCTTCCTCCCCCATTTCCACCTCTTCCACATGCAAAGCGTCGGTTTTAATTGTGAGCAGCGAGAGTTTCAGTAGACACAGAAGTGGGATGGTTACACTGATAATAGCGTTATCGCCGCTCACCATCTGTGTCGATTCCTCAAAATTGCGTAAAACCTCGCAGAGGTCTGACATCCATTCCCACTCCTCACTTCTGATTACAGGAAGTTGAATGGAGAGGCGACGACCGTGTAACAGCTGGTACTCCACTACTGCCCTCTGCTGCTCACAAAGCCGGGCCAACATGTGGAAGGTGGAGTTCCAGCGCGTGCTCACGTCACACAGCAGCCGGTGAGCTGGCAATTGTAAGCGCTGCTGCAGCTTCAACAGGCCGGCCGAAGCTGTAGATGACTTACGGAAATGTGCACACACGCGGCGCACCTTGGTCAAGAGATCATGCACATTGGGGTAGGTTTTTAGAAATCGCTGCACCACTAAATTAAATACATGCGCTAGGCATGGTACGTGTGTGAGCTTGCCGAGCTCCAAAGCCGCCACCAAGTTACGCCCATTATCACACACAACCATGCCTGGTTGCAGGTTGAGTGGCGAGAGCCACTGCTCGGTCTGGTGACTAATCCCCTGCAACAGCTCTGAGGCCGTGTGCTGTTTGTCCCCAAGGCAGATCAGCTTCAGCACGGCCTGTTGACGCTTCCCCACTGCAGTGCTACACTGCTTCCAGCTACTGGCTGATGGGGGAGTGGCGGTGTGTGTAGAGAATTCGGAGGTGGAAACGGAGGAGGAGGAGCCAATAACATAGGTGCTGGTGGAAACCCTGATGGAGGTAGGGCCCGCAATCCTCGGCGTGGGTAGCACCCGTGCCATCCCAGGGTCCGAGTCGCTCCCAGCCTCCACGACATTCACCCAGTGTGCCGTCAGGGAAATGTAGCGTCCCTGGCCACAAGCACTTGTCCATGTGTCAGTCGTTAAGTGGACCTTCCCAGTAACTGCGTTGGTCAGGGCACGGGTGATGTTACGGGACACATGGTGGTGTAATGCGGGGATGGCACACCGGGAAAAGTAGTGGCGGCTGGGGACCGCGTACCGAGGGACAGCTGCTGCCATCAGGCTGCGGAAGGACTCAGTGTCCACAAGCCTAAATGGCAGCATTTCGATGGCCAGTAATTTTGAAAGGTGTGAGGTTAGTGCTATGGCCTGTGGGTGGGTGGCTGGGTACTTTCTCTTGCGCTCAAATGCCTGGGGTAACGACATTTGGACGCTGTGCTGGGACAGGGAAGTGGATGTGGTCGCTGATGGTGCTTCAGATGCTACAGGTGCAGGGCGGGAGGTATGCGGGCCTGCGCCTTCGACAGGCGATTGGCCGGCACCGAAAACAGGGGAAGAGGAGGCAGTGGTGTGGCCTGCAGACACAGATGGGCGATCCAGGCGTTCCTCCCACTTACTACGGTGCTTGGATGCCATGTGTCGGATCATGCTGGTGGTGGTGAGGTTTCTAGTGTTCATGCCTTGGCTCATTCTGGTGTGGCACAGGTTGCAAACTACAATTCTTTTGTCGTCCGCACTTTCCTTAAAAAAACGCCATACCGCGGAACACCTACCCTTTGGCAAGGTAGATTTACGCAAGGGGGTGCTCCGTGGAACATTTGCGGGCCGGTTTGGTGCGGTCCGCCTTCTTTCTGTTGCCACACCACTGCCTCTTCCAGCCTGTTGCGGTGCTGCAGATGGCTCACCCTCAGGACTGCTGTCATCGCTCGGCTCTACACCTTCCCAGGTGGGGTCAGTCACCTCATCGTCCACCAAGTCCTCCTCCACTTCCTCACTCTGATCATCCTCCTCAAGTCTTGATCCCACCACATACTCAGTCATTGACAACTGTATAACATTCTCCTCAACAAGGTCTTGAGACGGAAATAGTGGTTGATTTAATGGCAACTGTGTCTCATCATCATCATCATCATCCACTACTTCCTTTGACCTTAAATGCCGTTCACATCTGTCATCTTCTTGTGATTGGGTAGCCTCTAGAGGTTGTGAATCAGGGCACAAGATGTCATGTTCCTCTGCAAGCGTGCTTGGAGAGAGGGTCAAATGAAGGATTGGTGATGAGACGAGCTCATCACTATATCCCAGTGTGGGATCACTTCTTTGACCAGACCGTGTATGGTGGGAGGAAGGATGATCAGAGTGAGGATTATGTTGACCAGACTCTTGGCTACTGAGAGTGGACTTGGTGGAAGACAGGGTGGTGCTTAACCGACTGGAAGCAGTATCAGCTGTCATCCAACCGACCACCTGTTCGCACTGGTCGGACCTCGAGAGTGATGTCCTGCGACGCCCTGTGAAATCAGACATGAAGCTAGGTATGGTGGATGTCTTTCTTTCTTGTGCTCTGGCACCAGGCACAGTTTCTCCGCGTCCTGACCCGCGCCCTGAACTTTCAGGATCACGTCCACTTCCCTGTCCCTTTTTACCCGCCTTCTTCATCTTACACGATATATATGACTTTAATATATATGAGTTTGAAAACTTAACAGTATTTCTTCCTATTCTGCAACTGTGCAGAGTACACAGAATAGGCTGTTAAACGGCGTTGAAACACACTGAATGGAATATGTGACTTTAATATTTGAGTTTGAAAACTTAACAGTATTTCTTACTATTCTGCAACTCTGCAGAGTACACAGAATAGGCTGTTAAACGGCGGTGAAAGACACTGAATGGAATATGTGACTTTAATATTTGAGTTTGAAAACTTAACAGTATTTCTTATAATTCTGGAACTGTACAGAGTACACAGAATAGGCTGTTAAACGGCGGTGAAAGACACTGAATGGAATATGTGACTTTAATATTTGAGTTTGAAAACTTAACAGTATTTCTTCCTATTCTGCAACTGTGCAGAGTACACAGAATAGGCTGTTAAACGGCGTTGAAACACACTGAATGGAATATGTGACTTTAATATTTGAGTTTGAAAACTTAACAGTATTTCTTACTATTCTGCAACTCTGCAGAGTACACAGAATAGGCTGTTAAACGGCGGTGAAAGACACTGAATGGAATATGTGACTTTAATATTTGAGTTTGAAAACTTAACAGTATTTCTTATAATTCTGGAACTGTACAGAGTACACAGAATAGGCTGTTAAACGGCGGTGAAAGACACTGAATGGAATATGTGACTTTAATATTTGAGTTTGAAAACTTAACAGTATTTCTTCCTATTCTGCAACTGTGCAGAGTACACAGAATAGGCTGCTAAACTGCGGTGACACACACTGAATGGAATAAGTGACTTTAATATTTGAGTTTGAAAACTTAACAGTATTTCTTCCTATTCTGCAACTGTGCAGAGTACACAGAATAGGCTGTTAAACGGCGTTGAAACACACTGAATGGAATATGTGACTTTAATATTTGAGTTTGAAAACTTAACAGTATTTCTTACTATTCTGCAACTCTGCAGAGTACACAGAATAGGCTGTTAAACGGCGTTGAAACACACTGAATGGAATAAGTGACTTTAATATTTGAGTTTGAAAACTTAACAGTATTTCTTATAATTCTGGAACTGTACAGAGTACACAGAATAGGCTGTTAAACGGCGGTGAAAGACACTGAATGGAATATGTGACTTTAATATTTGAGTTTGAAAACTTAACAGTATTTCTTCCTATTCTGCAACTGTGCAGAGTACACAGAATAGGCTGCTAAACTGCGGTGACACACACTGAATGGAATAAGTGACTTTAATATTTGAGTTTGAAAACTTAACAGTATTTCTTCCTATTCTGCAACTGTGCAGAGTACACAGAATAGGCTGTTAAACGGCGTTGAAACACACTGAATGGAATATGTGACTTTAATATTTGAGTTTGAAAACTTAACAGTATTTCTTACTATTCTGCAACTCTGCAGAGTACACAGAATAGGCTGTTAAACGGCGTTGAAACACACTGAATGGAATAAGTGACTTTAATATTTGAGTTTGAAAACTTAACAGTATTTCTTATAATTCTGGAACTGTACAGAGTACACAGAATAGGCTGTTAAACGGCGTTGAAACACACTGAATGGAATATGTGACTTTGATATTTTAGTTTGAAGACTTAACAGTATTTCTTCCTATTCTGCAACTGTGCACAGTACACAGAATGTGCTGCTACACTGCGGCGAAGCACACTGAATGGAATATGTGACTTTTAAATTTTAGTTTGAAGACTTAACAGTATTTCTTCCTATTCTGCAACTCTGCACAGTACACAGAATGTGCTGCTAAACTGCGGCGAAGCACACTGAATGGAATATGTGACTTTGATATTTTAGTTTGAAGACTTAACAGTATTTCTTCCTATTCTGCAACTGTGCACAGTACACAGAATGTGCTGCTACACTGCGGCGAAGCACACTGAATGGAATATGTGACTTTTAAATTTTAGTTTGAAGACTTAACAGTATTTCTTCCTATTCTGCAACTCTGCACAGTACACAGAATGTGCTGCTACACTGCGGCGAAGCACACTGAATGGAATATGTGACTTTTAAATTTTAGTTTTAAAAACTTAACAGTATTTCTTCCTATTCTGCAACTCTGCACAGTACACAGAATGTGCTGCTACACTGCGGCGAAGCACACTGAATGGAATATGTGACTTTGATATTTTAGTTTGAAGACTTAACAGTATTTCTTCCTATTCTGCAACTCTGCACAGTACACAGAATGTGCTGCTACACTGCGGCGAAGCACACTGAATGGAATATGTGACTTTGATATTTTAGTTTGAAGACTTAACAGTATTTCTTCCTATTCTGCAACTCTGCACAGTACACAGAATGTGCTGCTAAACTGCGGTGAAGCACACTGAATGGAATATGTGACTTTGATATTTTAGTTTGAAGACTTAACAGTATTTCTTCCTATTCTGCAACTCTGCACAGTACTCAGAATGTGCTGCTACACTGCGGCGAAGCACACTGAATGGAATATGTGACTTTTAAATTTTAGTTTTAAAAACTTAACAGTATTTCTTCCTATTCTGCAACTCTGCACAGTACACAGAATGTGCTGCTACACTGCGGCGAAGCACACTGAATGGAATATGTGACTTTGATATTTTAGTTTGAAGACTTAACAGTATTTCTTCCTATTCTGCAACTCTGCACAGTACACAGAATGTGCTGCTACACTGCGGCGAAGCACACTGAATGGAATATGTGACTTTTAAATTTTAGTTTTAAAAACTTAACAGTATTTCTTCCTATTCTGCAACTCTGCACAGTACACAGAATGTGCTGCTACACTGCGGCGAAGCACACTGAATGGAATATGTGACTTTGATATTTTAGTTTGAAGACTTAACAGTATTTCTTCCTATTCTGCAACTCTGCACAGTACACAGAATGTGCTGCTACACTGCGGCGAAGCACACTGAATGGAATATGTGACTTTGATATTTTAGTTTGAAGACTTAACAGTATTTCTTCCTATTCTGCAACTCTGCACAGTACACAGAATGTGCTGCTAAACTGCGGCGAAGCACACTGAATGGAATATGTGACTTTGATATTTTAGTTTGAAGACTTAACAGTATTTCTTCCTATTCTGCAACTCTGCACAGTACTCAGAATGTGCTGCTAAACTGCGGCGACGCACACTGAATGGAATACGTGACTTTGATATTTTAGTTTGAAGACTTAACAGAATGTGCTCTAATCTGCAACTTTGCACACTAAACAGAATGTGCTCTAATCTGCAACTTTGCACACTAAACAGAATGTGCTCTAATCTGCAACTTTGCACACTAAACAGAATGTGCTCTAATCTGCAACTGTGCACACTAAACAGAATGTGCTCTAATCTGCAACTTTGCACACTACACAGAATATATATATTTTTTTTTTTTTTTTTTGTTTTTTTCCCCCCACACCAAATAACCTGCTGCCCCCACACACAGTAGTCCTAAAAAGGACTTTTGGTTCTTTTTTTTTCACAATTTTTGTTTTTTTCCTCCCTACACTGCCTTTCCCTTCCTATCCTCAGCTCTCCCTGGCTCAGACTGAGCCGAACTCGCTGGTCAGGTGCTATACAGCACCTGACCACGGGTTCTGGCCAGCCAATCAGTGTAATGCCAGCAGCCAACATGGCTGCTGGCATTACACCGATGTCAGAGCCTCCCTGCACGTTTATTGGCTGCGCAGCAGGCGCAAAACGTGCGGGGAGGAGACACGAACATGGCGGGCGAGCACATGCGGTACTCGTACGAGTACCGCCATGTGCCGAGCAGAGCGATGCTCGTGCCGATCCGAGCATCGGCCGAGCATGCTCGCTCAACACTAACTATTACATATATTTGAGGGGAAAGTTAATGACAAACAGTTCTCCATAGAGTCATGCTGTCAGTTTAGAACTTTCAAGAAGTAATCACACTTTAATGAACTTCCTGACAATTTGAACATTGATTCTTGTTTTACTCTGCAGGAAAATATGATTTTAGTCTTACCTGTTAAATCCTTTTCTCTTAGTCCATACAGGTTACTGGTAACTTTGGGTAGGCTATCAGCCCCTTTAAGTAGGCAGGAACAATTCTGAGAAGTGACTGCTGGTTGGAGCCTACCTCCTCTCCTTAGCTTGCAGATAGCCAATCCCCAACTGGCAAGATTTGAAGACTAACTATTGACTAGGTAGTAAGAAGGTAAAGGAAGACTCCTGTGAGCATGAACCCGAAAGGACCCCCACATTCTGCCACAGGAGAGCCAAGCATGGTCTCTTGACAGGGTGGGAGACCAGTAACCTGTATGGAGTAAGAGAAAAGGATTTAACAGGTAAGACTAAAATCCTATTTTCTCTGTTGTCCAAAACAGGTTACTTGTAGTGTTGAGCGAGCACCCCGATGCTCGGGTGCTCGGGTGCTCTGACCGAGCACCGCCGGAGGCTCGAGTGCTCGGCCGAGCACCCGAGCCCCATTGACTTCAATGGGGCGACACGAGCATTACACCAGGCACCCCCTGCTCTGATGAGGGGAGGGTGCCTGGTCAATGCCCCCTTCATCTCCGCAATGTCCCCCTTCATCTCCACACTGTCCCCCTTCATCTCCACACTGTCCCCCTTCATCTCCGCAATGCCCCCTTCATCAATGTCCCCCTTCATCTCCACACTGTCCCCCTTCATCTCCACACTGTCCCCCTTCATCTCCGCAATGCCCCCTTCATCTCCGCAATGCCCCCTTCATCAATGTCCCCCTTCATCTCCACACTGTCCCCCTTCATCTCCACACTGTCCCCCTTCATCTCCGCAATGCCCCCTTCATCTCCGCAATGCCCCCTTCATCAATGTCCCCCTTCATCTCCACACTGTCCCCCTTCATCTCCACACTGTCCCCCTTCATCTCCGCAATGCCCCCTTCATCAATGTCCCCCTTCATCTCCACACTGTCCCCCTTCATCTCCACACTGTCCCCCTTCATCTCCGCAATGCCCCCTTCATCAATGTCCCCCTTCATCTCCACACTGTCCCCCTTCATCTCCACACTGTCCCCCTTCATCTCCGCAATGCCCCCTTCATCTCCGCAATGCCCCCTTCATCAATGTCCCCCTTCATCTCCACACTGTCCCCCTTCATCTCCACACTGTCCCCCTTCATCTCCGCAATGCCCCCTTCATCTCCGCAATGCCCCCTTCATCAATGTCCCCCTTCATCTCCACACTGTCCCCCTTCATCTCCACACTGTCCCCCTTCATCTCCGCAATGCCCCCTTCATCTCCGCAATGCCCCCTTCATCAATGTCCCCCTTCATCTCCACACTGTCCCCCTTCATCTCCACACTGTCCCCCTTCATCTCCACACTGTCCCCCTTCATCTCCGCAATGCCCCCTTCATCTCCGCAATGCCCCCGTACCTCCAGTCCCTGGTGGTCCAGCGGAGCATCTTCAGATCTGTGCCTCCTTCGGCACAGATCCCCGCCACCCGAACATGGCGGGCGAGCACATGGCGGTACTCGACGAGTACCGCCATGTGCCGAGCAGAGCGATGCTCGAGCCGATCCGAGCATCGGCCGAGCACGCTCGCTCAACACTAGTTACTTGTAACATTGGGATGTCTAACCTTTAAGTTCCCCAGGGCAGGAAGAAAGGCAAGGACCAGGCGCAGGACCCCAAAGTCACCTGAGCACCAATGAACCTACAGATCATGAAGAGCTCAACAATAACCGCAAAGTGTCAATGGACACTGAACAGGGGCAAAACAGACCCCTGAAACTTTTACACAGCACACTGAACTACAGCCAACATGGCTCAAAAGTGAAACAGTACTGAGAGACTAATGAGACCCTAGACAGGCAAGGTTGCCTCTAGGATCTTGCTCTCAAAAGTGGCATCAGCCTATGCCAGCACATCCACACGATAGTGTTTAGAAAAAGTATGCACAGATGACCAAGTGGCCGCCTTGCACAACTGATCAGCTGAGGCCTGATTTTTGTAGGCCCAAGATTTCCCAATAGACCTTGAAGAATGAGCCGTGACCCTGAAGGGAACAGGCTTCTTTCTAATTTTGTAAGCCTTATGAATCGTGGACTTGATCCAAGAAGAAGTGGTTACCTTGGAAGCAGGCTTCCCTGTCCTAGGACCATCAGGAATGACAAAATGAGTATCAGATTGTCGCAAGGACTCAGTGTCATGCACATAGAACTTGAGACAATGAACAACATCCAACAGATGAAGATTCTTCTCTTTATCAGAAGTATGGTTAGGGCAGAATGAAGGAACCACGATCTCCTGATTAATGTGGAACTCCGACACCACCTCCGGGAGAAACTCTTGTGAAGTGCGAAGCACCACCTTGTCCTTATGAAACACCAATAAGGATGGCCTATAAGACAGGGCATGCAGCTCTGCAACACGGCAAACAGAAACTATCGCCAGGAGAAAGGCCATCTTTCACGTCAGTTTACGTAGAGTAATGGTAGCCAGTGACTCAAAAGGAGGAGTACTCCTAAAACCAAGTTAAGGTCCCACTGAGGAGCAGGGGACTTAAACACCAGATGGGTATGAGCAACACCCTGGAAGAAAACCTTGACATCAGGAATGAGAGCAAGAAAGATGACAGAGAGCGCAGAAGTCTGGACCTTAAGAGAACTCAGACTGAGACCCTTATCCACACCATCCTGGAGGAAGGAAAGAATTGTAGGAAGGTCAAAATCCTGAGACAGGTCTTTGTCAGCACACCAAGATAGAAAGGTAGACCAAACTCATTGGTAGGCATTATAGGAAACAGGCTTATGGGCACTAAGCATAAAACCTCTCTTCTTCAAAATTGAAGATTCAACCTCCATGCTGTCAAAGCCAGATGATGAACGTTTTGCTTCCAGAGGTACCTTTGTAGAAGAAGATCCAGACGGGAAGGAAGCCGAAGAGGTTCCGCCACTGAGAGGTCCAGAAGCTCCAGAAACCAAGCCCATCGAGGTCAGTATGGAGCAATCAGAATGATTGGACAGCATTCCAGTCTAATTTTCCGTAGCACCCTGCTCAACAGGGGAATGAGAGGAAATAGGTATGCCAGTGGAAATGTCCACTGGATCAACAAGGCATCCACTGCCAGAGCCAGGGGATCCGCCCAGTGAGAACAGAACATTGGAACCTTCCTGTTGTGCTTGGTTGCCATCAGGTTGATGCATGGAAGACCACACTGCTGGATGATGAGGTTGAACACCTCTGGATGTAGGTCCCACTCTCCGCTGTCCACCATGGGCCGACTGAGGAAGTCTGCCAGAATGCTGTCTATGCCAGGAATATGAACTGCGGAAATGGCAGGGACATATTCCTCTGCCCATGAAGAGGAACTAGTTCCAGGACCGCCTTGTCCAGAAGGGCCTGAATGGCCTCCTCGAAAAGGTGGCGCTTTTCCTCTCCCAAGAGAGAATGAGAAGAGAAGGTCCTGGAAGGAAGAAGGGAGGTGACGGGGATCCTGTACTCCGTAGCCACCACCTGCAAAACCCACGGGTCTGCCACAGAGGCCTCCCAAGCTGAGAGGTAGTGGCGTAAGAGGCCACCTACCTGCGGGTGGGGTCCCGGGTTCGGCAAGTCATCCAGAAGAAGGTTTGGAAGCTTTGGGTTTCGCAGAGGACTTGGGCCTCCATTGCTGCTTAGGCTTGGATAGGAGCACGGAGCCTGAGGGACCGTCTGGGTCGCTTGGTGCGAGTCTGCCTGAAAGGGACGAAAAAGCTGATTCCTTTTGACAGGCACCTTTTTCCTTAGGACCACTGGCAGGTGAGTACTCTTCCCTCCAGTGGCTTCGCTGATCAGATCCTTGAGCTCATGCCCAAACAGGGAGGTGCCCTGAAAGGGCAAAGACAGTAGAGCCCTCTTGGAGGCTGTGTCAGCAGACCAGATCTTGAGCCAAAGAGCACGTCTGGCTACCACAGACATGGTAGATGCCCTGGCTACGATACATACAGAGTGAAAAAGGGCAGAAGAAACATAATGCTGAGCCTCAGCAATGTTGGCAAGAGGCCACAACATGTTCAGTCCAAACAGCAACAGCTCTATTCACCCATGCTGCAGCAAATGCAGGGCGGAGGGCAGTACCAGCTGTTGCAAAAATAGCCTTGAGAGAGGTCTCAAGCTTCTTGTCAGTCCAGTCTTTCAGAGCAGATGTGTCAGCCACAGGCAAGGCAGTGGACTTAGAAAGCCTGGAAACAGGGGCATCCACCTTGGGGGGATGGACCTACTGCATAAGGGCCGTTTCAGAGAAGGGTAAAGCTTTTTAGATACAGATGGTTTCCTGTCTGGAAACTTCCACTCCTCAGACACCAACCGGTCAAGGATGGGGTTAGGTGGAAAACAAGTAGGGGCCTAACAGGCTCCTGGAATGCATCAGAGGGGTCAGAAGAAACCTCCTGCACCAAGGGAATGTTCAGGGTGGTCAACACAGCCCTGATCAGGCCCTCAGCTGAGGGATGGGGTCAGCCTCTAAGGGGTCCTCAAAAAACTGAGATGAAGGAACAGCTGAACAGTCATCATCATCAGAGTCCACCAATAACTCCTCCTCAGAGGAATCAGACAAATCAGGTACACCCAGCGGTTTAGGAAGGGAAGATCTGATAGGGCCGGGGGCCTGCCATAAGTGGAAGACCCCCTGTACAGTGGATGGAAGGAGTTGTAGTAGCTTTAAACTCTTGCATCAATACTGGCTCTAGTGCATGGCTGGAGGTCCCTGCAGGGGATTCAGGGGCAGCAGGGCATGCTGGGCAAACATGACCTGAGTATTCTCTAGGTAACCCTGAGTGACATGAGGAACAATGAGCAATGGGGGACACAGATGGCCCAGTGTCCTTAGTCTTAGGTTTAGCCCCAAAGTCTAACGGAGTAGACATTCTCACAGAGTCAAACGGTCAGAGTATCAGAACACCCATAAAACAGTGTGTATGATAAATAAATTCACCCCAGAAACGCTAAATAAGACTTTTCTGGTGGGTGAAGGGTTAAACTGCTAAGGAGAGAAGGAGAGTCCAAGCACTGCATAGGATACTCGATCTGTGAAGACACAAAATGACTGCCGTGGCAGAAGCCAATCAGAAATCAGCGCGCGAAGCGAGCGCTCATGGGAATCGTAGTTTCACGGAGTACCGCAACAGTGCCCGAAGCACCCTAAGGCCCCCAACATGCCTAGAATACTGACTGGATAACAGAACAAGGGCAAACCAACAAAATGAGCCATCTCTGACCTCGCTACGTGGAGCGGTTGCAGAGATATGTCCCATAGAAGTGAATGGAGCAATGGCATCTACGCGGTAAACGCAACACAAAGTTAACAAGGTGAATGCCAAAACCACTCAAAAGCCCACTAGAATAAATCAGTAGACCCAATAAACACTGGTCACAGTAAGGAAAGTGCCCAAAACCCCCAAAATGTGCTAACCAGCAGCAAACGGGTTAAGTTACCACAGAAACTTGCTCCAAACACCTCACAGACATACAGATAAGCCCAATGAGTGCATGAGTATGTAGTAGGAACTCCAAATGAGACCCCTGTGCGGAGGGGAAGCATGGGACATGTGGACCTCAGCACTCAAAGGGTGCTCACCTTTTTAGCAGGTCTTCTGTCTTCAGATTACCAAATATCAAGAAGAAGCCTCAGTGGGCAACTCCTGGGGAAAGAACTTTCAGCCAAGATTTTCCCCCTAGGGCTTAGGTCCACAAAAGCACCTGGTAAACTGAGCTATCCACATTTGGGTGATGGGAATTGTCAGTGATGATAATCCGCCTAATGGTGGTATTACCTTTCTAACAGAAAAATAATAAAGAAGCTAAATCTATAGCAGAACTGTTCTCTTGTGTCTTGAACAAGGAACAAATCTTACTGGTTGGGGATTGGCTAGCTGCAAGCTAAGGAGAGGAGGTAGGTTCCACCCAGCAGTCACTTCTCAAAATTGTTCCTGCCTACTTAAAGGGGCTGATCGCCTACCCAAAGTTACCAGTAACTTGTATTGGATGACAGAGAAAATCCCTATAACATACACATTTTCATGTAAAACAAAAAGTAAAAAAAAACCAAATCAAAAGGTTACTCTACCATTAAAGGGTTAGTAATGTCTCTTTAAAAGTATTGGGTCAAGTCTTCTTGATATAAAAAGTAAGAGATTGTGCTTTATTTAAGTCTTTAGTTTTGTGTAATTTTAAAGTTATGCAAAGATAAAGATCCCCAGCTCGCCCCTTTTTTTCCACGTCATTGCTGACTCTGCAGTCTGGTCCGGACGGCTGCAGCGAAGGACATGCTTTCCCTTATACTTACTTACTGAAGTAGGCTGACCATACCTCACCTTTAAAAAGGGACACATAGGAAATAGGCATATTTCAGGAGTGCACCAAAATCAGAGCAACCCTGTAGCATGCATTTTTCATGTGTGTCCCTTTTTAAAGGTGAGGTATGGTCAGCCTATACTGAAGTTTATAAAAAGGTATCGTTACATACTGTAATACTCATTTGGTATCTATCTATCTCTCTCTCTATCTATCTATCTATCTATCTATCTATCTATCTATCTATCTATCTATCTATCTATCTCTCTCTCTATCTATAGTACTGTGTAATATAAGAATGCTTTAAAAAATAGACATCTTTATAGTTTTTAATTTTATCATGACAGTGAATGAACAGAAGAAAAAGTAAATCACATCAATATTTGGTGTGACGACCCTTTGCCTTGTACACTTGCACACAGTTTGTTAAGGAACTCGAGAGGTGGGTTGTTCCAAACATCTTGGAGAAATAACCACAGTTCTTCTGTGGATTTAGGTAGCCTCAGTTGCTTCTCTCTCTTCATGTATTCACAGACAGACTCAACGATGTTGAGATCAGGGCTCTGTGGGGGCCATACCATCTCTTCCAAGACTTGTTATTCTTCTTTACGCTAAAGATAGTTCTTTATGACTTTGGCTGTATGTTTGGGGTCGTTGTCATACAGCAGAATACACTTGGAGCCAATCAGATGCCTCCCTGATGGAACTGCATGATGGATACGTATCTGCCTGTATTTTGTAGCATTGCGGAGACCATTAATTCTGACCAAATCCCCAACTCCATTTGCAGAATTGCAGCCCCAAACTTGCAAGGGACCTCCACCATGCTTCACTGTTGCCCTCACTCTTGAACCAGCCCTTCGATGAAAAAACTGCCTTCTGCTACAGACAAATATTTCAAATGCTGACTCATCAGTCCAGAGCACCTGCTGCCATTTTTTGCACCTCAGTTCCTGTGTTTTCGTGCATAGTTGAGTCGTATGGCCTTGTTTCGACATAGGAGGTATGGCTTTTTGGCTGCAAGTCTTCCATGAAGACCAATTCTGACCAGACTTCTCCAGACAGTGGATGGGTGTACCAGGATCCCACTGTTTTCTGCCAATTCTGAGCTGATGGCACTGCTGGACATGTTCTGATTGCGCAGGGAAGTAAGCATGATGTGTCTTTCATCTGCTGCACTAAGTTTCTTTGTCCTCAGTGTTGCCTGTTTCTTTGTACTTCTTCAAAAGAGATTGGACAGCACATCTGGAAACACCTGTCTGCCTTGAAATTTCAGTCTTACCATGATGTATAACTTTTGACATTAAGCGGTATTTAGCAACCTCACCTTGTTAGCCGAGTTTGGCTGTTCCTAACAGCTGTTTAGCTGAGTTTAGCTGTTCCTTCGCTTTTAAAAAGTTGCATGCAAAATAGCACGCGACTACAGGGAGCAGTCATCATGTCGCCTTGATTAAAAGGGCGACATGAGAATCTCGCATTACAGGATGCTCAAGTCGTGCCTTCAAATGGTGCCTTCAAGTCCCATCATCCTTAGCAACCAATTTACAGAGCCCATCGCTGAACAGCAAATAAACTGAACTAAATAAACTGAAATAACTATGGGACTTAAGTAATAAAACCCCCTTGTAGACAGTGGGGTAACTATAGGGGTTGCACCTGTGACCGGGCCCGTCACTCCAGTGGCCCGGGCCGCCCCCTGTGACCCCCTCGCCTGGTGCCTGCAATATGCTGATCTTCCTCCGGCGGACTAGCACTCTCATAATGCAGAGCGCTGGGAGATGACATTATCTCCCAGCACTCTGCATTACTGAAGCAGTCCGTGTGGGAGAAGAGGTCCATGCAGAAGGAGGCACAGACCTGTCCTCTGCTACGCCACTGGATCACCAGGGAGGTAGGAGATGGGGGCAATGTGAATGTTGAGGGGCATTGTGGAAGGGGCAATTTGGAGATTGAGGGGCATTGTGGAATGGGCAACGTGGAGATTGGGGGGCATTGTGGAAGGGGCAATGTGGAGATTGAAGGGCATTGTAGAAGGGGCAATGTGGAGATTGGGTGGCATTGTGGAAGGGGCAATGTGGAGATTAAGGGGCACTGTGGAGTTTAGGGGCCAATGTGGAGATGGGGGCATTGTGGAAGGGGCAATGTGGAGATTGAGGGGCATTGTGGAAGGGGCATTGTGGAGATGGGGGCATTGTGGAGATTGGGGAATGTGGAGGGTGCCAATGTGGTTGAGGGGTCCCATGGCAATTCTTGCACCAGGGCCCCGTGGATTCTAGTTACACCTCTGCTTGTAGACCTTGCAAATGCATAGAGTTACTTAACTGAAGTGTAGATTGTACATGGAACAGCACTCAAGGTAAGCCGCTCCGGCCTCTCTTTCCCCTTGTTTGCATGCAGAATGACAGGGAGGAGTGGAACACTCAGAGGAGGGGGGAAAAAGGCAAGAGGGCCTTACTTCAGTGTTGTTCCATGTACAATCTACACTTCAGTTAAGTAACTCTATGCATTTTCCAGGTCTACATGCAGGGTTTTGTTAGTTATGTCCCATAGTTATTTCAGTTTAGTTAGTTCAGTTTATTTGCTGTTCAGTTCTGGGCTATGTAAATTTGTTGCTAAGGATGATGGGACTGTCATGCAATGCGAGATTCTCATGTCGCTCTTTTAATCAAGGTGACATGATGACTGCTCCCTGTAGTTGCACGCTATTTTACATGTGACTTTTTAAAAGGATACTGTTCCTCACCCAGTATTCCTCCTACACAGCTGCTTATGTTTCAGTTAATGATTGTGTTTCAACCCACATATTAAACTGATGATCATTAGCCCCTGCTTGGTACAATTGTTTAATCTTACACCTGACTATATGGCTACAAAATCAATGGCTTTGTGCAAGTGTACCCAAAAGAATTAATGTTGTTTTGAAGGCAAAGGGTTGTCACACCAAATATTGATTTGATTTAGATTTTTCTTCTGTTCACTCACTATGCATTTTGTTAATTTGCAAATATAAACTACCATACATGTCTATTTCTGAAAGCATCCTTACTGTACAGCATTTTTTCACACCTGCCTAAGACTTTAGCACAGTACTGTATGGGGTAGATTTAAAGATTTATGTTAAAACAGACGCTAATTAAAAAAGGCACATCAGCCAAAAATAATACATGATTTACGGTAGATTAGATAGGTAGTCTACAATGAGCGTAGGCACAACAAAAACACATAACACAAAAACCTCTGTTGCACCTTTTTTCACATCACCGTGCATCCCAGTCACCCATTAAAACACAACTTAAGTCAAAATGTAACATAACGGCCAACATTGTCTAGCAACCCTGATAGATGCACAAACAAATTCAAACCTACAGCCAATCCCAAGACCTTTAAAGTATCAAAACTGTTCAAATACACCTATATATATACCCCAAAATAACGGTTACACCTTGTCTGTGTTTTGAGTTTTGGCAAGCTAGAGCACAGGACCCAGAAGCGGAGGCTAGTGATCGAGAGAGAGAGAGAGGCGCGTTCACTTGAGGCAGAAGGAGTTTTTGGAGTTTGGAGAGAGGTGCACTTAATTCGACACATATCACACTTTTGCACATATCACATACACCCATACAAACACAAACACATACACACACATAGTTTTTTTTTTATTATTACACTTTACACATATTTACATTTTATTTTCTCAGTGTGACAGAGAGTGAGAGGGATCGAGTGTGTCTGTGAAGGCCTGTGGGAGTGCCTGGGTGTGAGTGGGTGAATGATGGTTAGGAGAGGAGGACAGGAGAGAGGGATGGGGAGAGTAGAGGGGGAAGAAGGTCAGGAGGGCATCCCTGAGCAGAGTAGGTGTGGGAGAGGGAGATCTGCAGGGCGGAGGGGGACCCAGCCCAGAAGAGCAGGCACACTGAGGGCAGGGACAGAACCTGCAGTGGGACGAGGGGTACCTGCTGGGGACCACCACACACAAGCAGGGGCAGCGCAGTCAGGACACTCTGGTTCTGACTCCTCGCAGGCAGGAGCTGAGGAGGACAGGATCAGGGATCCCCTCTATACAGAGGAGGAGGAGAATAGGGCTGTCTTGGAGAGGGAGAGTGCCCTCTTTCTGAGGGAGAGGGTCCCTGGCCATGGTGTGAGGAGGAAGGCCGCCTGGAACCAGATCTGCAGCCGGATGAATATAGTGGCCATCTGCAGACAGGTCGTGGACTCCATCAAAAAGAGATGGGGTGACTGCAAGAGGGTAGTCAAGAAGAAGATGGGGGATACCTCCCTGTATGCCCGAGGCACCGGAGGTGGTCCACCTGCAGATGTTACCTACAGCAGCTGGGAGGAGATGCTGCGGCAGAGCATGTCCCCTACATTGATTGAGGGGGTCCCTGGAGGATCGACACTGGGGAAGAGAGCCTTCACACTACCGGTGAGTGCATCATCACATAACCACACACCACATCACACGCCAACACAGTCACACCCCAACATATGCACATCAGTCATCCGCACAATTGCATCAACACAACACCCTTATGGTTCAAAAAAGGACACAATACATGCACAAATGACAGGGTTCGACCAGACCCACACCTGTCCAAGTCCTACCTTAACCCTCATATTGCTGTGCTGATCACACATAATCCACACCAACCATGTTTCACAAGCTGTTGAACATCATCAATAGTGCTACTCATTGTCACCCATGTACCCACAGAGAACTCAGCACATAACCCCTTGAGTTCTAGAGGGGTCAATGCATAGCTCAACAATGCTTTGACAACCCCTCCAGTACTCAAAGGTTAATCATAGGTTAATGATTACATGCTACACAGGGGACATTTGCTAAGTGGTGAAAAAGAGATGATGGAGAGAAATTAACCCTTACATACCCTTACTTCACCAATCCCCATGTTAGCCTATGGAAACTATGCATTAACATGATTCAAGTTGCTACAGTCTCATTGCATACACTCCACAGAAAACATTGGAAATGGGGAAATAAGATCACTGGAGAAGTCACCATCATTTTCTAATCATCAGGTCTTCATTACTGCTCACTGAATCACAAAAAAGATGGATCAGGTCACACATGACAGTGCCACTGAGAATAACTGGGTGTATGTGCAAAACACAGACCTAAAATAATTCCCTGGAATTAAAGAACAAGCAAGTAGGCCTTTGGGGTGTATATGCTATCATTTACTCTAACTTGAAATTACATATCTCACATTTGATTCACACATGGATCCTCAGGAATTGTGATGCCATGGATGGATGTTGCACCAGCCACTATTTGAAGGATACACATGGGAAACAAATATTAACCATTGTAGTTTGTTCACCAACATGTCATGAATGATATATATCTCTGATTGAGTATGGCTGGCTCACTCAGAAGGATGGATGGGCTTATCCAGAAAAACAACAGGCCTTAATCAAAGATATCCTTCACTACTGGCCTGAACTGGAACAGACCTCATGGACAGGATCCTGTCAAGTTCATCAATCTGTGATTGCCATAGTGGTATCCCATGCATCGCTACGCAATACCATCATGACAAACAAAGAGTCACATGTCAACTACTTAAACATCTAGCATTGTACGGGATGGAACTAATAAGATAGGGATGAATAACAGTTGAATCGTACTGCAGATCTGTTAAAAATATATATGTACACAGAAAGAAAAACAGTCTAATATCAACGTGGATATGTACCTTTTATATGTGGACAAATATATCCTACCAAGATATGAACCCAGAGATCAGTTCAGTACATTTGATTGCCTTACTGGCTATATATGTGCAACCATCAAAACTTAAGTTTTATTGATATCATTAATAAAAACATACCTAGTATATCGAATCTAAATAAGGTGGGATGTACTAGGTAAAACAGCAGACTCAGAAGCAGCAGACTCAGCAGCAGCAGACTCTCCACCAGCAGCAACACCACCAGCAGACTCACCAAGCACATCCACCTCCAGCAGTGCATGCTTGGTGCTACAGAGGGAGCTAGTCCAGGTATCCCGGAGGACCAACAGCAACACCATAAGGCTCAGAAGGGAATCCCGGAGGAACACCTCAAGAATGGAACCAGGATACATGCCCTGGAGGTTGAGCACATGGTACTGACCACACAACTCCGTCAGTACCATACAGGGATGATGAACATGATGGGGCAGCTGCTGGTGGAGTTCAGAGACCACAACCGCAGGGAGAACCTGCATGAGGAGATGGAGCAGCGGTCGACAGAGGGGTCCACTTCACTTACCACTCCCTCCAGTGTGACCCCTGAAGATACACCCAAGGTGCAAAGGGTGACCAGGCAGTCAGCCAGGGCATCCAACTCTGGCACCTAGGCCCCCCCCAAAAGAAAATAAACTGCCCAACTTGTTATGTTCCCCCTTAATAAAAAAAAATAAATTGTGCTTTTGAATCCTGTCTGATATGCTTTGTGAACAGTGAACACAACTTCTGTGGGATGTTACAACATGGGTTCTCACACACACCGTTGTACAAATTCAACTGGCAATCCATCCCTGGAGCCAAATAACATGACAGTGTTATATGGCCATGATGTGGGTTGAATTTGAACAACAAAACATACCACTTAGCACAACAACTGGTGCAACACTGTGAACATTCGTCTGCATCGATTGTTGTGTTTAAGGGGTTAACCAAACAACTATTTGACTTAGCAGAGAACTAACAAACAGGATAGATGGAACATGCAGCCAGATATCTGTGATTCTAACTCTTATTGTGAAACTGACTTACTGGAGAACCCAATGCTCACCCTAGGATTTCAATGTGTGTGTTCAATGTCCAGCACGTGATGGAGCGTTGATACAGACATGGGTGCAATCTATTGCGCCCATGACCCTGGCCATGCCTCCCCTTGCTTAAAAGCCCTGCTTCAGTCGTGTCCACTCCATGTCGGTGGTGGGAAAAAGAGGATTTTAGTCTTACCTTTTAAATCCTTTTCTCTTAGTCCATATTGGTTACTGGTAACTTTGGGTAGGCTATCAGCCCCTTTAAGTAGGCAGGAACAATTCTGAGAAGTGAATGCAGGGGTGGAGCATACCTTCCCTCCTTTGCTGCAGCTAGCCAACCAGCTCCAGTAAGATTTGAGACACTAACTATTGACTAGGTAGTGAGGAGGAAAAGAAGACTCTGGTGAGCATGAACCCGAAAGGACCCCCACGTTCTGCCACAGGACAGCTAAGCATGGACCCTTGAAAGGGTGGGAGACCAGTAACCTATATGGACTAAGAGAAAAGGATTTAACAGGTAAGACTAAAATCCTATTTTCTCTGTCGTCCAATATAGGTTATTGGTAACTTTGGGATGTCCAAACATTGAGTTTCCCAGGGCGGGAAGGAAGGCAAGGACCAGGCACAGGGCCCCCAAAGTCACCAGAGCATACATGAACCATCAGATCAGAGATAGCCCAACAATAACAAATGAAGTGTCAACGGACACTGAACAGGTGTAAAAACTCCCCAGGAACTGTTACACAGCACACTGAACTAGAGCCAACAGGGCTCAAAAGTGAGGGAGCACTGAAGAACAGAAAAGAAGATCCTAGACAGGCAAGACAGCCTCCAGGATCTGTCTCCAAAAACTGGTATCAACCGACGCCAGCACAGCAACACAGTAGTGCTTCGAAAAGGAGTGCACAGATGACCAAGTGGCAGACTTGCACAACCGATCAGCTAAGGGCTGATTCTTGGAAGCCCAAGATGCCCCAATAGATCTAGTGGAAGGAGCTGTGACCCAAAAGGAAACAGGCTTCTTCCTCAGTTCATGAACATTACGAATAGTGGTCTGAATCCAAGATACAAGGGTCACTTGGATGCAGGTCTCCCTCCCTGGGACCCTCAGGAATGACGAACAGCACGTCAGACCATCGAATGAGACAACATACCACAGCTAACAAGTGGAGATCCTTCACCTTGTCAGAGGAAGTGCCAGGGCAGAAAGAAGGAACCACAATCTCCTGATTAAGGAGGAATTCAGAAACCACTTTTGGGAGAAACTCCCACGAAGTCGGAAGCACCACCATGTCCTAGTTAAAACACCAAAAAAGGGTGGTTTACAAGACAGAGCATGCATCTCTGCGACACGGCGAACAGACACGATCTCCAGAAGAAAAGCCATGTACCACATCAGCAAAGGTAGAGGAATAGTAGCCAAAGACTCAAAGGGAGGGAGCTGAAGGACACCCTAAACCAAGTTAAGATCCCAATAAGGAGCAGGAGACTGAAATACAGGACGAGTATGAGCAACGCCTTGGAAGAAAACCTAAAGAACTGAATAAAAAAACAGACAGCAGATGTCTGAACCTTAAGGGAACTCAAACTGAGGCCCTAGTCCACACCTTCCTGTAGGAAGGCCAGGACCGTAGGAAAATCAAAATCCGGAGATAGGTCCTTATCAGCACACGAATAGAGAAGGTAGACCAGACTCAATGGTAAACCTTAGAGGAAACAGACCTGCGTGCACTAAGCATAGTCGCCACCAAACCAGAAGAAAACCCTTTCTTCCACAGTAGTGAGGATTCAATTTCCAAGCCATCAAGGCTAGACGATGGACATCCTACTTCCGCAGCTAACCCTGTAGAAGAAGATCCGGATGGCAAGGAGCCGGAAGGCTCCACCACTGATAAGTCCAGAAGCTCCGGAAACCAGGACTGCTGAGGCCAGTACGGAGCAATCAGAATGACTAGACATCGCTCCAGTCTCAGTTTCCTTATCACCTTGTGCAACATGGGGATGGGAGGAAAGATGTAAGCCAGAGGAAATAACCAAGGAATGGACATGGCATCCACTGCTACAGCTAGAGGATCCCTCCAGCGAGAGCAGAACGTCGTAATCTTCCTTTTGTGTCTTGTCGCCATCAGGTGGATGCATGAAAGACCCCACCTCTCAACAATGAGGTTGAACAACTCTGGATGCAGTTCCCACTCTCCGCTGTCCACAGTGTGTCAACAAAGGAAGTCTGCCATGACGTGGTCTACACCAGGAATGTGAACTGCAGATATGGCAGAAACATGTTCGTCAGCCCAGGACAAGATAGCTAACCAAGCTGCGAGACTTCTTGTTCCGCCTTGCTTGCTGATGTAAGCCACCACAGTGGCATTGTCGGACTGGACAGGGCAATCCTCCAACTGCTGTGTCCAGTGGTGAAGGGTGTGAAAAATCGCCCGAAGCTCCAACACGTTGCTGGGAAGGAGAGATTCCTCCTGAGAAGACCGACCCTGAGCATTCAGGTGACTCAGGACTGCTCCCCAGCCGGATAGGCTGGCATCCGTCGTCACCATGGTCTAGAAGGACACCAGGAAGGGCTTCCCCTTCAGCAGATTGGAGAGGTTGAGCAAGCCAGATAGGGCATGGTTGTGGATGTAAATCGGATCCACCTCATCTTTGATGACCTCCTATAGGGCAATAATGCTGTGCAGCCTCAACCTGCAGTAATCAATCACCTTGTCATCGGTCATTCCAAGGAGAGTGACCCTTGGCCGGTATACCCTGGGCCTTGGTTGTCGTCTATACATCCTACCCTGCTCCAGGGGTCCCTGTGGCAGCTGGGGAGCATCCTGTTGCTGGAGTGCATCCTGTTGCTGCAGCTGTGCATCTGCAGGCAGGTGTTGTCCTCCACTTGGGGATGGGCTCCTGTTTGGCTCTTAAGCCAGAGCCTCCTTACTTGCAACAGGTGAAGGCTGTTGATCAGGTGTGCCTGGGGCTTGCTGTTGTTCCCTAGCTCTTGCCCTTGCACGCCTTCTCTGCAGTCTTCACATCAATATGTAAGCCAACATACTGATTGTTCTCTATCTATCTATCTATCTATCTATCTATTTAAGCCACAAGTGAGTGTGGAGAGCTGTCCCTTTAAGTGAGTGGTAGGGAGTTGTCTGGGTGTGGTGATGAGGTGAGTGATGACCAATGGGAAGGTGTTTGTTGTCCAGGTAAGTGTTTGCAGGTGTGTCTGTGTTTTAAAATGTGGTGTGTTCTCTGTCAGTTGTGGGTGTGAAGTTGTGGGGTGCAGGGACCCTTAAATGGCTTACTGCGCGTTAAAACACACGACGGTAGTTTTTTTTGCTAACGCTGACCTTTAAATCTACTCCATAGCTATATATATATATATATATATATATATATATATATATATATATATATACAATCTATATCTATCATTTTTTTAAAATGAGGCATTTTAACTCTTTATTGTCCAGATGGGTGAATTTTAACATCAAACATGTAACTAATGATAAGTATCTAAATTTGTGTAGCAAAATGTAAGGTTGTTTAGAAGTCTACCTATGATTTATCACATATTATATACCGTACATATATATGTATGATATATGTTATAGAGGGCACCGATTTTTCCTTTTCTTTGCCTATACACATCATACAACTCTCACGCTGTCCTCTCTATTAGTCTTATTTTTTTTAGTCTGACAGTTTTATTTTCCCGCTAATTGTCATTCCTGTATCCTGTGAACTATGAATTTGCTATTTATGATTATGTTATAGTTTTCTCTTACCTCCTTTTCTTCTGTATCCCTGAAAACGCAATAAAAATGTTGAGAACTGAAAAAAATAAATGCCTTTTGTATGGGTAGAAAAAGTAATAAAAGAGACAAAAAAAAAGAAGAAAACGATGATCCTAATTCATTATAGATAATTTTCTTTACCACATACATTTATACAAGCCAATATATATACTCCCAGTTAATTGTATTAAAAATATGGAAGACTCTGCTGTTCACAAACATTCTTAGAACCAGCATTTCCCAAACTTCTGTCAATGATCTCATTTCAACAACATGGATTCTGGATTCTATTATATGCATAGGAAACAAAGCATCACCGCCCCCATAAGAACCTCATTCCCCCAGTGATGTGTATTCCCTCGTTTGGGAATCAATGTTTAAGCAACATTTACTTAGAGTGGGGAATTGTATACAGTGTAAAACTCTTATTTTTAAGAAGTTTATTCCTTAGATCAGGGATGTCTACGTTCGATCCTCAAGAACCACCAACAGGCCAGGATGTAAGGATTTCCCTGATTAAGCACAGGTGAGTTAATCACTGGCTCATTCGATTTGATTGGCCCACCTGTGCTTAAGTAGGGAAATCCTTAAGTCCTGGACTATTGGTGGCCCTTGAGGACTGAACTTGGACAACCCTGCCTTAGATGCAAAAGATATTTCTACCTTGCAAGGGGTTAAGGAGAGTGTATGGTGTTTGCTCTGTAGGACTGCGTTTATCCTCTGTTTGGTAAGAGGGGTACCCCTCTATGTGGAGGTAGCTATTTCTCTCACAGGTTTACTCTTAGAGGGGTCATGTTGTATGCTTTAACCCCTTAAGGATCCATGATGGTCCTGGCATGTCATGGGTTGGCGAGCCATAAGGACCCATGAAGTGCCGGGACCGTCATGGATTTCAGGGCTCCCCACGCGGTTGTACGCGGTTTGGCCAGTCCTGAACCAGATGTACAAAAAAAATTGTCCGTGGTCCTTAAGTGTACATATTCAAGTTGTCATTAATTATGGTAATTAACATAGCAAATATGTGGTACTAGTACCCAAAGAAGTACTTGAACCACAGATGTATCTAAGAGGTAGCTACAGTGATATATGTGGATATGAATTACAGTATAAATGAGTTTGTAAATTGTACTCACTTTTTTAAACTGGCTGGTGTAGCTTCACCCACTCACTGGATAAAAGGCTCTTTAGTCTGTTAATTTTTGATACCTTGAAGAAAGTGTATTGTAGCCCAGAACCACATCTGCTTATTCAGACTAGAACATGTATTTGTTGCATACATTTTTAAATTATAACAAAACCTTTTTAATTTTTTTTTTTTTAGCATTACTTTAAACTGACTCTTCCAGAGGTGAGCGTTGATCCCCTGAAGCCTTTTAACCGGTGAGCAGTTGAAGATTCAACAACTAGTTTAAGCCTTTGAGTGCCAGAGGGGTATCCAATGCATTTGCATTGGATACCCCTCTGGCACTCAAAGGGTTAAAAACATGTAAAAAGTATAAACCCATTCATACAGTTATTTATATCCACATACTGTATATCACTTTAGTACCCCTTAGCCCTTTTGGGTACTTCTGTGGTTCTGGTTCTTGCCCTTTCTCATTTAAGAAGTCCATTCAAGGAGAGCAGCTGACTATCGATTGGTGAATAATCTGTTTGGAAGCATATTACAATATCCTTCACGTGTGAAATGCTACAGTGTATTTATCTCGCAGCATTCAAAAAGTGTATAAATATTCAAGAGCTTTTGGTAAAAAAAAAAAAGAAATAAACAAAAACAATTTCTGAACTGTATTAACCTATGAGGCACCCTCTTGTTTCTTCTGGGGTACTTGGGCCACAGTTAGAGGGCACACCCCAACATCAGGACCTCTCCTCAGTATAGCTGTGCTGATCTATCCCGAAGCAAACTTACACAAGGTGTAATGGTGGCTGTGCTTGCATAATACGGCTGAAGGCCAATCCAGCAAGTCTATCCTACAGATTAATAAACCTTAAGGCAAACTCTCAGAGATGAGTCTGAGTGTGAGTGACAGTCTGAGTGTGAAACAATGTAATTCATCATTATAATAAAGCTATCTGATCTCTTTCCTCTCCTGTCTAAGGCCTGTATTTTTGCATTTCGTTTAAAAAATAAAGAAGAGATAATAATAACACCTTAACCATTTGAATACCAGAGGAGTATCCAACTCATTGCTTTGCAATGCGCTGGATACCCCTCTGGCACTCAAAGGGTTAAAGAACAAATGTTTGAAATCTTATATGTGAAAACAGTTGAAATAAAAAAGTGAGGCTAAAAAGGGGCAATTCTGGAGGAAACCAACTGCATCATAATGTGGAATTTAAAATTCCCACTGATCTAAATGGGACTGTAAACCCAGATATGCTTGAGAGGTCTCCAATGAATTGCTTTGAAATGAGTTGGAGACCTCTCTGTCGTACCAAGGGTTGAATGCCCCCATTTAAAACCATGGGAATTTGGGGATATTTTACTTTACGCCAATGGCACCTCCAGATCAGTGCTTTAGCATGACTAAGGTCCTGAATGCCTATGTGCGGGTGTATGGGAGAGTGAGAATGCTTGCCTGTGTCTGACTGTGTACAAGAGGATTGTTTTCTCAATAGCACAGATTGACATATCAGTTTCTGCCTTCTTCTACTCCTATGATGGGAGTTCATTAACCCTTGGAATGCCAGAGGGTGGTGTCCAATGTATTACTACTACAGTAGAGCCCTGTCAGAATCTGAAGGAATTCAGACACTAATGCATTTTTCAATGTGCATAGGTCCTCGAATGAAAGGACAGAAGCTGAGGAAGCCAGCAGCAAATGCAAACATGCTGAACAGAGCTCCCCACTGCCTCCTCAGGGGCTCATAGACATGGAGGTGAGTAGAGGAAGGAAAAGCAGGTGGCTGAAGATAAGGTATTGAAGTGGGGGGAGAGATAAGGGAAACCAAATTTTTTTTTTAACCTTTTGAGTGCCAGAGTGGTACGCAACGCATTACTTTGCAATGCGTTGCGTACCACTCTGGCATTCAAAGGGTTAACTTGGGTATAATACACCTCCCACACCTCACTTTAGGTGAAATAGGGTAAAAAAATGCATATTATGCCTGAGAGTTTACAGTAAATTTTACATTAAAAGGAATTACGTGTCAGGGTACTTAAATTTTTTTTAGGATGTCAGGGCTACTGAAAAGGTTAAGAAACCCTGATCTATGGTGCAGTAGGTTTGCCCCAGAATAACTTCCTTTTATTTTGAGTACATGATCCTCACTGTATCAAGCACCTGTCCATTTCCTGCAAATTATCACTAGCAACAATGCTCTGTAAATATAATTCATTATTCAATAAAAACAACTTATATTTGTTGTACTTTTGTATTTGGACATAATACTTTTTTTTATTTGGACTTTATCAGTTTTGTTGTAGTTCGCTGCAATTTTTCCAGTTCAATAATGTATTTAAAAAAAAACTAGAGCCCAAAACTACACTCCATACTGTAGACGAGGCCTTACCAAGGATTTATATAGGAGGTAGGACAATATTAGCATCCCTTGCATCTACACCTCTTTTTATGCAGGATACTACCCTGTTTGCTGTTGCAGCAGCTAAGTAACTGTGCACACTGATGTGAAGTCTATCGTCTATCAGTACTCCTAAATCTTTCTCTTATGAGGATTCTCCAAGTGGTTTCCCATTTAATGTATATGTAGCATGTTTGTTTCTACAGCCCAAATGTATAATCAAACATTTATCTACATTTATATACATTACATGTCATCTGCCACATTCACTCAGTTTATCCAAATCATACTTCAGAGAAAAACATCCAGCTCTGTATGAATTTCCTTACACAGCTTAGTGTCTTCAGCAAAGATTGAGACTACTTTCAGTTCCCACTTCTAGATCATCATTAAACAAATTAAAAAGCATTGGGCCCAGGACTGAACCACTTACAACTTTGGATCAACTTGAAAAGGTCCCATTTAGAACAACTCTGCCATCTATCAATTAACCAGTTCTCAATCTAAGCACAGATATCACCTGGTGGAGATACACTAAGGTTTCATAAACAGGTGCTAAAGAGATGATAACTTCCCCAGAGTGATGAACTCTCCAATTCCTATGTTATTCTATGGAGCGTATGCTTCTCCCTCGGGAGCATTTCTGGTGCAAACCAACCGCACTATAAGAGAAAGATAAAATGTTTGCAATTTCCCAGGGGTTTTTTACCCCTTTAATACTAGAGTCTCCAACGCATTGTCAAGCAATGGGTTGGAGACCTCATTAGCATTCAAGATGTTAAAAACCCCATAAAATGCAATCAAAATGTTTAGTTGTCCTATGATTCTAGCTTGCCCCAAAATTACTGCTGAGGGGGAGATGCACTAAGGTGTGATAAAGGGGAGATAAAGGGTATATAAACTCTCCAGTGTGACAGACTTGCCAGTTCCTGTTTTACTTTATTCTCTCAGGCTGATAACTTAGTGCATAAACTCAGTAGAACACCATAGGAATCGAAGAATTTATCACACTTGAGACATGGGACTGAATTCAAATGCAGGTGCTAATTTTATCTCTGCTTTTATCTTCAATAGGAACATTTTTATAAAATGGAGGGTAAAATTTATCTCCTGCAATAGAATCCAGCCTGTAAGCTCCTCCTTAACAAATTCCCTTGGATGTTCTTAATCCATTGGCCTCAATGTTTGTACAAAACAATTCAGATGTCTAAGGTATGAGAACTATAAAGGATGCAACAGGGAAAGACAGAGAAGGGCACAGAAGTGAAACTAACAGGCAGGGCAAGTCCAAATAAATGAGTATCACCAAATATTTGTGTGGCTGATATACTGGAGCAACTCTGGGGCTAAATAATTGCACCACAGTGGAGAAAGTAAAATTCCCATTGATATACATGGGGCTTTTAACTTTGTGAACACTAGAGAGGTTTCCAATGCATTGTTTTGCAATGGAAGGATACCTCTTTAACTTTCAAGGGGTTAAAAGTTCCATTTAAATCACTGGAGAATTTGAGCATTTTTATTTTTCCCCTATGGTTCCTTTGACTCGCTCCAGATATATTCCAGTTCCTCTTAGTACATCAGCCTCTATATTGCTGCATAACTCAAACTGGATTAATATAGTTATTACAATTGAAGTCATTATGGAATATACATTCTTAAACAAAACCCCAGCAGATTATTACGGTGTATCATTTCATATCCATGCCTTGCTTATAAGAAAACATAATCAGCATGATGCGCTTTTCTGAACTCCAATTTCTGCACTGGTAGGTATATTGGTGCAGATCTGGGCTCCTGTAAAGAGGAGAAAGTCTGGGGAAAACTAATTGTACCATAGAGGACAAATGAAAAGTCTCAAATTCACAATGTTTTCAATTTGGACTTTTACTACTTGAATGCCAGAGAGGTATCCAATGCATTTCGAAGAAATTCTATCATTCAAAGGTTTAAAGCCCCATTTAACTCAATGTGGATTTTAATTTGTCCCCTGTGACAGTGGTCTTCAAACTTGTTCTTAGGAACCCCTAACAGACTTTGCCTTTAAGATTTCCCTGCTTAAGCACTGGTGAGTTAAAGGGATAGTAATGTTTCACAAAAAACAGCAGCTCCAATTAATCTTCATAGTATTTGGGCCATGGAGAGTGTTATTTCAATACTGTCAGAGTTGTAATTGAAGAGTAATTGAATGATAAAGTATCCCCCTCCCGCCCCTTTTACCTAGTGTAAGCCACCTCCCCTCAGATGTAGAATCTGGTCCTGGGACCAGACAGCTCACAGCAAGGGACAATCTTCTTACTGTGAGCATAAGGAAAACCCTGCCCACCTTGACAGGCTTTTCAGGTTTTTCCTTATGCTTACTGAAGATTGTCCCTCTCCGTGATCCATCTGGATAGTCTTGCTTCTCTGCGGTGAGCAGTGTTACATCAGTAAAAGGGGGCGGGAGGGGGATACTTTATCATTCAATTACTGTTGAACTACAACTCTACCAGTATCGAGATAACACTCTCCATGGCCCAAATACCATGAAGATTAATTGGAGCTACTTTTATTGTGAAACATTACTATTCATTTAATTACTCATTTTAATGAACTCAGCTGTGCTGGGAAATCCTAAAAGACACACAGTCTCTTATTGGTCCCCAAGGACAAGTTTGAGAACCACTGCCCTATGGCAAAGTTGGATTGATCCAAAATTACTCATGGGTGTTATGTCCTAATGTGAGGTAAAGAGGAGATAAATACTCAAGAGTTACTGTATGATGCCTGTGCACTAAGATCTCTCCTACTTGAGACATCTTAGTGCATAGGCCCCAAGAATTTTTTAATGTAGTTTTTTTTTTAATGTTTTATAAGGAAGAAAACATTGAGATTTATCTTTTATTGAAATAGGTTATTTTCAAGGAACTGAAGTGTTATCACCCCTTTATCTAATCTTAGTGCATCCTCCCCAGTTTTCATTTGAACATGGGACCCAATATCTTTTCTGTGCACTGCCCAATTAACTTGATGCATCCCTAACAAATCAATATAGTGATATCCACATATTGTGCCTAAAAATTTTCATGCAGATTACAGAGCGGAGTCATTTAATTTCTAGTGGAAGGTAAACCTCCAAAAAAAGTAATGTAACATAAACGAAATGTCTAACATTTTTTTTCATGGTTCCTTTTGATGTGCATAATTGCAGTCTACCATTCTATCATGAAAGTAACTAATACAATACATATTGAGGAAAATGGAAGCAAAATTTGTGTATATATATATATATATATATATATATATATATATATATCCTATATAATAATTCGCTAAAACGTGTGTAACGACGCAGTCATGCGCAGTAGAGACTGCTGTGCGTGCTTCAGTCATGCGCAGTAGAGACTGCCTGTGGCTCGGTTCGTAGTGTCCATCTCTGTATCAGCCGCTGTGCGGGCAGTCTCTGCTGCCCATGACTGCCCTGCGATTGGCTGGCACTGTATCAGCCGCGGTGCGGGCAGTCTCTACTGTGCATGACTGCCCCGCGACCGGCTGGCAGCGGCACTGTGGCCCGTGTAACGGGCTCTTCAACTAGTATATATATAATTGAACAAGAATCAGCACTCTCAGGAACCTTTTTCTTGATGAAATAGGTGATTTATTCACAGAATAATCTCGGAATAAATCACCTATTTCATCAAGAAAAAGGTTCCTGAGAGTGCTGATTCTTGTTCAATTGTAGATTACACTATCCGGCACCCAGGATATATATATATATATATATATATATATATATATATATATATATATGGTACAATGGTTTTACTACAGACTTAGTAAAAATTGCCTTGATACATTTACCTCACTCACTTACCTTAGGATTTCTTTTCTTGTGAAGAAGGTACAGTCCTGTAAAACACAATATATATGGTCACGTCACAGTATGGCTGTCACTATGTTCCTTTAATATTGGTCACTTATGAAAGATGCATCCCAACCGTACCATTACTATAAGTGAGAGCAGCAATACGGAAGAAAGCAATGCAAGTCCTAGCCATACAACAAGATTCAGGTCCAAGCTTGTCTATTCTGTCATCATAATCTAGATACTGTACTGTTCTCAAAAACAGGTTTTTCACTGGTCTTTAACCCCATGGATACTACATATGCATTGGATATGTCTTTTGAATCCAAGGAATATAAAATTGAAAGCAGGGCAAAACTCTCACGTACAGCTGTGAATGCCTGGGTGCTACTTCCAAAGCTATGTTAACATAGGGTACCATTAATAGAAAGCACTCCCAGGGCTTGAAAATAGAAAAAAAGGAAACATATTTAATAGATCAACGTTTAGGTTACATTATCATAACCTTCCTCAAGATGCGGAAGGTTATGATAATGTAATCGAAATGCTAATCTATTAAATATTTTTCCTTCTTTGAAATTTTGAAGCCCTGAGAGTGCTTTCTATTAATGGTATAGTATACACACACACACACACACACACACACACACACACACACTTTGTCTTATTTTAAGTGGATATTCTAACATTCACTAGTGGCAACAAGCAAACTTTTCCATTCATCTCTATGCTATACATTGTTTATAGTGTAGTATTCCAGTCAAGTATTTGAATTAGCTTGCAATTCAAGATGTATCATCATCAAGGGAAGTCAGATGAGATTATGCATATCTTACAATTAAAAATTTCAGCGACTTTGATGTTAATTTCTGTCTTCTGTTTCTATCAAATCATTTGCCCTACTTTGCAGTGGAATAAACCCATGTGGCAAACAATCTGTATCAGATTTAATAAGTTTCCTATATTTGATGTAAACCAATAGTTCTCAATAATCTTTTCCTCAAGACATCCCTAACAAGAAGTCTGGAATTTTAGGGCCTTATCTTCCAAAAAAAAAAATTCTAGGGCAAACCAACTACATCACAGGAGAGAAACTGATTTAAATGGGGCTTCTGGAGCTTTTAACCCTTTGAATGTTACAGAGGTCTCCAACACTGAGCTCTGTAACATTCAAGGGGCTCCCTTATGATGCCCTTGGTTTGGTCCAGAATTCCTCAACTTTGAGTTTGAACATAGATACTTACAGGTCATTTGTCATAGATGTAATGAAGGATTAAAAAACATAAATGTATAGTTATTCTTTGGTCTTACAATTATAATGCCAAACAAGAGCATTTTGTGCATAAAATGTTCTATAAATATACATTCAAAACTTAACATACACATTTTCCTTAAAGTCGGCACTGAAAAAAATATTAGAACCCTAAGCATATACCCATGGCATACCAAAGTGTCATGGCACCCTGGCTGAGAACCACTCAAGAAAACAGGAACCTAAAAGTTATATAGGGTTGCCAGATTATCCCTTAAAAATAGAACACATGAAAAATGACTGTTTGAGGGCTCCAGTGGTTAATTATTAGGTTGCATTGGTTCTCATGTATCAGTGCAGCAGGCATGTTTCATGTGTCCTGTTTAAAGGTAACTGGAATTGCGGAGAGGTGATGTTGAAGGTACATTGGAGACAGGGTCCATCAATCCCAGGGCTCACCAGGATTTAGTTATGTTCCTTGGAAACAATATTGTGCCAGGGAGCCAAAAAAAATGTTTGCACCGGAGCCCTTCAATAACTAGTTACGCGGTACCATTGCTTCTAAATGCAAAATCTTTTCTTTTGGTTTATATTTATGGTAATCAGTATTTCGATGCATCCTGTTTGCCAGATATGATGGCGGCTTGCGAATGTAGATTAAATTCATTCAGGAAATATCTCGTGTGAACCAATCAAAAATAAAATAGTTTGCTTTGATATGTGATTTATTGATTTCTGAAAAATGACTCCGTCCCCCCCTCCCACTCCCGTCATTTTGTTTTTTATTGCTATGATTTATAAAGTGCCATTAAACATGTTGGAAAAATATAGACTATACATATCAGAAAAAAAAAAGTATTATTGTCAATTAAAAGCACCAAGGGCAATTTAACCTCTTAGATGCTGAGGACCTTCCTAGTGCATTGCTTCACAATGCATTGGAGATCCCTTCCGCATCTTAGTGCTTACAAATAAAATGTAAATATTATACTATTGAGTTTAGCTGTATTTTTTTGATTGCAAAAGTGTCATTGCACACAGGGACATTTAGACCAAACAACAGATTTAACCTTGTGAATGCCAGAGAGGGCCAAACACAATACATTTCTATTTTTTTGGACCCCTATCTGATACCCAAAAGGCTGCGTGAACCTTTGTAATCTTCCTCATAAGAAATACATGTGAGATTATTATTATTACTCTTTATTTATATAGCTCCAACTTATTCTGCAGCGCTGTACAATAGGCTATAGACATACAGAGACATTAAATAGTACAAGTCGAATATGGAGAACAGAAGGGTTACAGGGCCCTGCTCGCGAGCGCTTACAGTATAGAGGAAGGTAGGTTGGACACAGAAGGAGTAAGTGCTATTGGGTATAAGATAAAAAGGTAATTAGAAACATAGAATTTGACGGCAGATAAGAACCATTTCGGCCCATCTAGTCTGCCCATTTTCCTACAGTAAAAACCTCAAACCTTTTTTGGTCCTTGGTCTTTTCTTACATTAAGGACAGCCTTATGCCTGTCCCTGCATGCTTAAATTCTGTGACTGTATTAACTTCTACCACTTCTGCTGGGAGGCAATTCCACTTATCTACTACCCTCTCAGTGAAGTAAAACTTTCTTACATTATGTCTAAACCTGTGTCCCTCTAGTTTTAGACTATGGCCTCTTGTCCTAACAGTTTTACTCCTTTGAAATATATTTCCATTCTGCACTTTGTTGAATTTTATGTACTGTCCCAGAAACTTGGTGTACTGATAAATTACAGTGAATTACAATTTTATAATATAGATGGAAACAAAAACTATCCAATATTTTATTATTTTGAAATTTTCAAATGAAATGTTTGTTAATCCCAAATGAAAATTAAGCAAATCTTACAGAATCTACTTTGTACCACAACACAAAACATATATAGAGTATCTGAATCTAAAGATTTAACTAAAAAGCAAGACATTTCACTATGAGAATAATGTTATGTGATGTGCTAATTTCTTGTTTAAAATTAGATTGAAGAGAATTTCCCAAACTTTCAACATGCCCTTTATGTTGAAAACAGTGAACCCTAAAAAAGTAACTTGCCTGCATGTCTCTATGTTGCTCCTTAATTCTTTAAAGACCATAGTAGTGTGCAACGCATTGCTTTGCAATGTAATCCACACCTCTTTGGTCTTAAAACAGGTAAAAATAAATCAACCTAACCTATGCCTAAAAAGGGAAGGGATTAACAGTAATCCAATTAAGGGGTGGAGTAACTTTTAATATACATGCAAATTTTTTGTAACTCTTTATGCCCCTTACTATAAATCAATACCTAATCGCCTCTTAACCCCACAGATTCTCTATGTAACCCCATATGTGATAGAGGTATCTCCAGTGCTTTGCTTTTGAAGCATCCAATGGGTTAAACATAACAAGAAGACAGCAGTTTCAATAAAATACCCCCTTATGGACCTTAGTTTAAAAAGAAAAGTGGAGTAATTCTGGGACAAACCAAGCGCACCTTAAGGAACAAATAAAGGTTCCCACTGATTTAATGAGGTTTTCATCCCCTTGAATGCTAGACAGTTCTCCAACTACGGGATGCAATTCTGGAGTAAACCAGCAGCACCACACTGGGGAGACATTATCATTAATTTACATTTTTTAACCCCTTAAATACTACAGTAGAGACCAAAGGATGAGAAAACAATGTGTTGGAGACCTCTAGCATTCAAGGGGTTAAAAAGCCCCATTTAACCCCTTGAGTGACTTTGCAATGAGTTGAGTACCTCTCTCTGGCAATCAAAGGATTAAAGAAATGGGAATTTTTATTTTTCCCATATGGTTTGCTTCAGAATTATCTAACATTTCTTGTGAACATAGAGTCCCAAGTCACTAAGCACTTTATACTTACTTGGTATGTATCGAGCTGTTCTGCAGTGAAAATAGTCTGCTTGTTTCCCATGCCTGTCTGAGGTTCCCAAGTCAAGTCCCCACAACATTGTTTCATTTGTCTGCTTTTATACCAACGCTGAATATCGAGATATTAAAAGCTGCAACAGCAGGGGTCAGGCACAGGGAAGGATCGGATATCACTGTCCTATTCTTCCCACATTTCAGAATCATAATAGGAGCATTTCATCAAATCTTTGATGTGAATAATGAACTCAGGCGCATAAGGCTTCCATCCAGCATCATTCAGGAGCATATAAATAAACTACTATAATTACACCGTCTGTTGCATGTCCAACATATACTCATATTACACAATTTAGCATGTCTATTTCTAAAGCCATGTTTTGTCTGTGAAGCTGCAGTATCACTTAGGAATAAAAGTTTACTAGGTTAAAAAATAGTTACAAAAATTAAACATGCATATTTTACATATTATCGTTTACCATTTAAATAAAAGCATCAAGACAATATGAAAACAGAGTAGAACCTGTTCCATGGTTATCTGTGGTATACCACAAATTGCTAGGGTCCACCAACAAACTCTTGATGGGACACCCTGTCCCTCCCCAGTAACTATGATCTTCCCCACAACAATAAAAATAATATAACTTATAATATCAGAACACCCACAACCTTGAAATAAAATAAATGATTCCTCACTATCCCATACCCCCTGAATTAAAACACCTGCTACAGGGAGGAAAAAAGGAAGCGGGAAGAAGTTGTAGTGAGGGAGGAAGAAACTGGAGAGAAGGAGTAAGAAGACGGTGGGAGGAAAGAAGTAGAAGATGTAGGAATGAACATAGGGAAAATTTTGAAGGAATGAGGGAGGGAGATGAGTGTCAGGATCACACTTATCCACAGCAAGATGGCATCGCACTAATCAGACATCACCAGAGCACTGTAGTGCTTGTGCAACCTGAATGAAACACATGTCACATTGCAACTATTTCTGCGCAACACACGTCTCATGCAAAAAACAAAAAACGTAATGAAAGTTGCAGCATCTTCAAACAAACAGCATTTTGAGCCAACATTAAATTATAAGGAGCTACACAATCATCTCTTCAGTGATTAGTTGTTTTGGTTCCACTTCCTAATTTCCTGTTTATCAACCCGGCTTTGTTTACATACCATCCCTTGTGTACTGACTGTTTTGACATCCTCTGCTTGTTGCTCCTTAGTGATGATTTCCTGTCAGCCTCTGACCTTGGAACTCTTGACTTTGAGATCGCCATACCCTTGCATGTACTGTCTTTAGGACTTTTCTGTGACTACTGGTTGCTGCAAAATCCTTGGGGCTCAACCCTCTGGTACGAATGGTTGCCACAGATGTACTTGCTATCAGAATCCTCCTCCAGTAGAACCTTACATTGAGGGAGGGAGAAAGAAGATGGGGAGGATAAAGGGAGAAAAGAATGAGAGAGGAAGAAGATGGAGGGATGGAGAAAGGAAGAACATAAAAATGTAAAGGAAGCCGATGGGGGATGGAGGGGGAAAAAATTGAAGGGAGGAAGAAGCCTATGTATATGCTAGAAGACTAAAGAGATCTCCAACAACACACTGCAAATAAATGTGTTATAGACCTCTCTGCCATTCAGAGGGTTAAATGTCCCATTTAAAATCAATGGTAATGTTTATTTCCATCCAGGTCTCCATAGGTAGCACACCAAGAGAGATAGCCTCTGCTTCCTAGATAGGACAGGTAAAACTATAAAAAGGGAACTAACTCTCCCACCATCTCCAGTGTTTTACCTGTCCTCCCTAAGATGGGTTCTGTTCAGCGTCCTGTTTGTCATGTTCTATGAGGTTCCAGCTGGGCTTCTCCTTGGTTCCAGACTAAGCTGTCATCGAGACCATTCTGGAGTGAGAGTTTCTCTCCAGGGCCATCGCTGTTAGGTTTCCTAGTACCCCACTGAGTATTAGTTGTAATTACAGCAGCAGCTGCTGGTTGATGGCTGGGGTGGACCTTTCTTTCTTTCCTTTATGCATTCCACTTTGGAACACCAGGACTCCTATATGTCCTGTGACACTTCCGTTCTGTGCGTTCCACAGACCGGAAGTGATGAAGTGAGGCTTGGACTGCCATGGTTTGTTTGGAGGGATATTTAAAGTGAAGCTGGCAGCTTCTCTTTCCCTCTCTCTACAGCCAGGCCAGCCCCAGCAATATAGTACTTTTTTCCACTGTAAGTACTTTTTTTAGGTATTTTGAAGCTACTTCTTCCTTTATATTCATGTGATTTCATGTACTGGACATGCCGTTGTTTTTTAGATGGAGTTGCAGGTCTCTCCTAACTGTCTCCTCTGCAAAGCACCTTTGGAGGATGGTTATTTGAAGAAGTTCTGCTCATTTTGCTTGATGGACATGAACTCTCCAGCAGTATCACAGTAGCCTCAGCATCCTCAGGCCTGTATGCCTACGGATAAGGCATCTTTGGTTTCTCTTTTTTTCTTCCATTGCTAAGGAAACCTGGAAAGGTCTTAGAGTAGAGGAAGAGAGGCCAGGTACATGAGCCCCTCTGTCTCCAGAGAAGGCTCGCTCGTCGTTAGGCACAGACTCATCATCTGAGGATTCTGATGAGGGTGGTAGGGAAGGCTCCTATCTGTTTCCAGGGGAATGTGTATATTCCCTCCTGAAGAGCATTCAAGCTTCCTTTGATATGTAAGAGGATGATAATCCAAGGTCAATAGCGATGACCTTTAGCTAGGATATAAGAAAAAAAACAAGTTTTTTCCTGTGCATTCTGCGATCTCTGATCTCATTAGGTAGGGGTGAGCAAAACCTCTTCCCAAGAAGCTTAAGAGTATTTTTCCTTTCAGTCCTAAAGATTCATCCATTTGGGATAGGTTTCCTAAGGTAGATGTTCATGTTGTACATCTGTCCAGGAAAAACACTATTCCGGTGGAGGATTGGTCAGGATTTAAAGATTCTATGGATCAGAAGACAGAGACCACTCTTTGTAGAATTTATGAGGCTAGCACCACCTTCTTTCATCCTAGTGTTGCATCAACTTGTGTATCTAGAGAGCTGAGACTATGGCTCATGCAGCTTGAGGAAAACTTGATTAACAAGGGTCCTAGGGAAGAGCTATTGAAGTCTACATCCATGCTTCATTTGGCCATGGATTTTCCTCTGGCATGCCTCCATAGAAAATGTGAGGATGGTTGCAAGAGCCACCACATTGTCCTCAGTAGGCCGCAAAGCCTTTTGGCTCAGACAGTGGGCTGCAGATGTAGCCTCTAAAACACTATGCCCTTTGAAGGTGACTTCCTGTTTGAGTTGGATGCTCTTTTTCAGAATCTTTCAGAGGAAAGGAAGTTCCTGCCACAAGACAGGAAGTTCTTCTCCCAGAAGGGTTTTTTTCAACCCTCCAGGGACCAGAAGAAAACATCAGAAGGCAAGACACACGCCTAAAGACCTTATATTCCTAAAGGAGACAGGCACCAGAGACCCAGCCAGGGTGTTTTCCCTAAACCCCAGTTCTGATGCCAGGCCTTGGATCCCCTTAGGAGAAAGACTACATTTTTTCCAGGTACAATGGGAAAATATTGCCTCAGATTCCTAGGTCTTAAGACTCATCAGATAAGGCTACATGATCTGTTTTCTATCCTTTCCTCTAGAGAGATTCCTCACTACAAATTTTACAGATTCTCTTTCAAAACATCTAGTCTTTCACCAAGTTATCCGGGATCTGGTTCAAGAGAAGGTTCTATGCTCAGTACCTTTGCTATGTCAGAAGAAGATAATTTAATCTTCAGTCTTTCTAGTACCCAAAAGTTCAGGAGGTTTTTGTTTGGTAATGAACCTTACCTTCTTGAATCAGTTTATTTGGCAAGAGCAGTTAAAATGGAGAGCCTCAAATACACAATCAACATACTTCATGAATGGGACTGGATGGCAACGGGGGATTTAAGAGATGCATATCTTCATGTTCCCATACATCTCAGTTACTAAACGTACTTCAGGATCGCCATCAAGGACGGTGGAGTCAATGTTCATTACCAGTTTACAGCACATCCCTACGGACTGTCTTCAGCCCCATGTGTTTTTACCAAAATTCTGGCAGTAGCAGTGGCCTTCCTAAGGGAATGGAACGTGGCAGTATTTCTATACCTGAAAGACTGGATAGTCAAAGCTCCTCCTCCTTCCCTATTACAGGAACATCTGTCTCTGGTAATAAAAACACTGACAAGACTAGGTTGGAGGCTGACTGTCAAGAAATAATTTTTTCTACCAGTAGGAAGGAAACTTTTTCTGGGCATGATCCTGAATTCCTCTATAAGGAAGACATTCCTTCCAGAAGAAAAGATACAGAAATTACTTTACCATCTCAGATCTTCCATTCAGCTATCCCTCAGGCATCTCATGTCAATTTTGATGATGATGCCATCATCAATTGCAGCAGTTGGTTCTGTCATCCTGGGACAATGACCCTTGCACTATTCATAAGCAAGTATCTATATACCCTGAAGTCAAAAGCTCTCTGATGTGGTGGTCCAAGCAGAACCTATCAGCAGAGCTATCCTGGAGGATTCCGGACTGGAGTGGGTGAGGAGCAATCCTAAGATCACACACATTGCAGGGTCTCTGGTCTTCTGACATTTTGGAGAGCCCTGAGAATGGCAGCCCCCTTTCTCAGAGGTCAAATGGTGAAAATCCACTCAGACAACAGAACGGTGATTTGTTTTCTAGCCCATAAGGGAGGTATTCAGAGCCCTTCCCTTCCCCTATTGTCCTCAAGAATACACCAGTGGGCACAAATCAACTTGGAAGCTCCGACAGCAGTTTATATTCTGGGAAGAGACAACACCTGTGCAGATTTGCTTCATCCAGAGGGATGGTCCCTGCATCCCAGGGTCTTTCTGACACTTACAGAGAAGTGGGGGACTCCACAAATCTGTTGGCCTCCAGACTGAACTCAATAGTACCCCAGTTTTTCTCCTTGTTTCCTCAGGATCACCCAGTGGCAGTATATGCACTGGTGCAGAGATGGAACTTTCGTCTGGCTTATCTCTTCCCACCCCTGAGACATACCAGTTTCCTTAAGAAAGATCTATCAAGAGAAGATTACTGTTATTTTCATAGCCCCATACTGGCCCGAGGAGGTTGTGGTTCATCCTCCCAAAATCCATGTACTAGGAAGAACTGGTGAAGATTCCAATCTCTGATGATCTACTGTTTCAGGGTCCAGTGCCTTATCCTCAAGTAGAGAACTTGCAGCTGTGCGCAAGGTTACTGAATCCCAGCTGCTAAGCAACCAAGGTCTTTCCGAGGGAGCGATTACAGTTCTGCTTAGTTCCAGACGAAACAGCATGACTACAGTCTATAATCGTACATGGTCAAGATTTTCCTTCTCGGCCAAGGAACATTTTATAGATCCCATGAATCTGTCTTTTACTTCTATCCTGGACTTTCTGGAGGAAGGTTTTTCTAAAGGTCTGAGTCCTGGTACCCTATGGGTTCAGTTAGCCACTTTAAGCAGTTTTCTATGACAGCCACTCGCTAGTCAACCTATGGTGTACAGATTTCTCAAATCAACCTCACGTTTAAGTCCCTGGTCCATTCCATCTGTTGTCCTGTGGGATCTGAATCTAGACCTAAAGGTGTTACTGTCATCTCCCTTTGAACCACTAAATTCTGTTTCCCTGCGGATGTTATCAACCAAAACTGCTCTTCTTGCAGCACCTCGGCCAGAAGAGAGGGAGGCCTTGTCTATCTTGGAGCCTTTTTTAATCTTTAGACCTGAATCCGTGGTTCTCAGGATTCCTTCGGAATTTCATCCCAAAGTCAACTCTTCTTTTTACAGGAGACAGGATCTACCGTATGTCTTCCTGTTCTATTTCCTGAGCCTCAGTCTGAAGCAGAAAAGCGACTTCATTTTCTGGATGTGAAGAGGTGCTTGATGTGCTATATACAGAGAACTAAGGAATTCATGAGCTCCTCTGCCCTTTTCATAATTTGTTTTGGTTGATATAAGGGTAAGAAAGCTTCAAAATCTACCATCACAAGATAGCTACGGGCTGCAATTGAGGAAGCGTATAAAGCAAGAAACACTGATCCTCCTGCTGGTATCAAGTCACATTCTACCAGATCTACCAGAATATCCACACCTTTGTCAGATATTATCATCTAGATCTGCAACTTGCAAGGGACTCAGCATTTGGGAATAAAGTGCTAGAGGCAGTTCATGATCCGCCTCCCTATTAGCTTTGTATTCTCTCTTGGTGTGCTACCAAGGAGACCTGGATGGAAAAAGGGAATTTTCTTACCTGTCAATTCCTTTTCCTCCGGGTCTCTGTAGGTAGCTATCACGGTGCCCGTGCTCTGGTCTGTCACTCTCTGTGTGGTGCGCTCCCATTGGCTGAGCTTGTTTGGCCCGCCCAGTATGACCTTCTTATACCAGGCCTCTGGCACCTGTCAGGTGCCCTTTCGTGGTGTTCCTGTACCAGTGCTACTGTGTTGCTGTGATCCTGCGTTCCTGTGTACCGACTTGACCCGTCTGACTACTCTTGCTGGTTCCTGCTCCGTGATTCGACCCTCCCTGGCTGACGTTCCTGCTCCGTGACCTGACCCGGCTTGTCTGACGTTCCTGCTCCATGATTCGACCCGGCCTGGCTGACGTTCCTGCTCCGTGACCTGATCCGGCATGTCCGACGTTCCTGCGCTGTGATTCGGCCAACGATTCTGATCCTGCTTGGGCGACATTCTTACTTCCGCAAGTGCTGGTCTAGCAGACTGAGTATTGTGGCCTCCAACCCACTGAGCCTTCTGTTAACTCTTGCAGAGCATTGTTTCCTCCGGTACACTGAGCCTTCCGTTACACTTGCAAAGCACTGTTGCCTCCGTTACACTGAGCCATCCGTTAACCCTTACAGAGCACTGTTGTGTCCGTTGCTGCACCGGTCGGGTGCTACTGGCTCTAAGTCCATCAGCTTTTGCAGTGTACAGTATTTCCGTTACCGCACCGGTCGGGTGCTATTGGCTCTAAGTCCATCAGCTCTTGCAGTGTACAGTATTTCCATTACCGCACTGATCGGGTGCTATTGGCTTTATGTCCATCAGCTCTTGCAGTGTACAGTATGTCCGTTACTGCACTGGTTGGGTGCTATTGGCTCTAAGTCCATCAGCTCTTGCATTGTCAGTATTCCCGTTACTGCACCGGTCGGGTGCTATTGGCTCTAGTCCTTCAGCTCTTGCAGTGTACAGTGACTCCGTTGCTGCACCGGTCGGGTGCTCGTGGCTCACGGTAGTGCTAGCTCTAGCAGAGTATTGTGGTCTCCGTTTCTGCTCAGCACAGGGTAGAATCTCAGTCCTGCTTACTATCTAGGTGCCTCCACCTTGCACCACAGTCTCTTGCTACATTTACCCTCATACTGGGCATTGTCTAACACACCACATCAGAGACTGATTACTTTCTATGAACTTTAACCCTTGTTGTACTGATAAAGCCTGGCATTGCCTGTCCTGTGACAGTATTTACTTCTTCCTTGTATATTGGGCCTGAAAAGGCATATGTATATGATTGATATTTACCTGTCATATTCTATAGCCCGCGGTGGGCATTCTATTGTGTTATTTTTTAAATAAAACTGTGTTTTATTCTAACCTACTGAGTCTGAGTGTCGTACAAACCGTTACAGTAGCACACGGATTTCCCAGTCTCTTTGGGATCTGTTCTCCAATAAATTTGTGCATTCATATTATGGTTTCTGGTCGGCTTTCTTCAGCACTGGGGATGATGGGGGAAGGAGGTCCCTTTATAGTTTTACCTGTCCTAACTAGGGAAGAGGGCTATCTCTCTTGGTGTGCTACCTACAAAGCCCTGGAGGAAAAGGAATTGACAGGTAAGAAAATTCCCTTTTTCTTGTCTATGGTCTATTGCCACACTCCTTATTTGAAACATTGGTCCCTAAATATCATGATTCCTCTCATAATGATTTTATACAAGATGTTCCATTCACAAACTCAGTTACAGTTCAGGCTTTGGTAAGCAAACCCAAAGAAAAAATAGATTTACGTAGCTGGAGTACAACCAATATAAACCAAAAACGGCTAAAAGCTTAAAACACAAAATATTGATTCACCTCCATATATAATTAATATGAGACCTTCATACTGCGGCCTGAGGTGCAAGGTTCATTGTCTTTAGGACACTATAACATACTAGTTAGAGAGACTCCCTCTATTGTAAAGAGTAAAGCAGGAGAGCATAGCTCAAAGGACAAAGCAAATTACTGTTATTTTCTTCATTTTCATTTTCTTGCCTATAATGTGGTATCTAGTGTGGTGGCAAATTTAGCAGTCTATGTCTGCATTATGTGACTAAAATCTCAACTATAATACAGTGATAGTATGCAGGCAATATGCCACAATATACAGGGTTAATATTAAGCAAATATAGATGTGCATCAATATTTTGTGTTTTTGCGTTTAGCTATTTTGGACAAATGGTTATACACCAGCTATTTAAACATAATTATCTTTAAGCTCGCTTCTAAAAGATGGACTGCAATTATATGTTCGGAAATCTGACCAGCTTCTATTGGTTCAAGCACCCCTCTCACCCCAGGTGCAAAGTTTATTATCTTTAGGACATATAAAATGGTAGTCAGGGACTATTTCCACTTTAAAATGAGTAAAGGTGAGAGAGATTGCGCTCACAAGATGAATCAAATTAAGGTTAGTACTTAGGGTTACCACCCAGACGGTATTTTACCGGCAGGCCGGTAAAAAATTGGCTTCTGTCCAATGTTAAGTCTATGGACGGAATGCCATGGCCGGTATTTTTTGGAAGAAAAGGTGGCAACCCTATTAGTACTTGCCTATGAGGTAGCTTGGTGTGATGGAGAGCACAGTTTTGTCTAATGGTTTTGTAGGGCAGAAATTCAGTCCTTTGAATAGTACACGGTTATCTTCCTTACTTAGGGTGTGTTGTGAAAGGGATAGTAATACTTCATTTTAACTTTATTTTATTTTGTAGGCATTAAAAAACATGAAGAATGATATAAGTCTTATCTCTGAAACCTTTATGGTTTAAGAGATATTCACAAACAAAGTATCCCCCCCTGTTCAACCAGATCAGAAGGGAGATGCCCAGGTAGACTGCAGAGAGGGACAATCTTCAATTAAGATAATGGAAAAAGCTGAAAAACTTGTCAAGGGGGGGAAGGGCTTTCATTGTTTTCATACAAAGAAAATTGTCCCCTTCTGTTATCTGTACTGTCATACAACCAGACTCACATCTGAGAAGAGATGGCTTACACTAGGTAAAAGGGGCGGGGAGGGGAACTTTGCTTGTGAATATCTCATAAACCATAAAGGTTTGAGAGATAAGACTTATATCATTCTTCATGTTTTTTTAATGCCTACAAAATAAAATAAAGTTAAAATGAAGTATTACTATCCCTTGAAAGGTTCACAATACAATCCAGCTGTACTGTATTCCCATGCAGGCTGTGATTATTTGTTATTGCAGTAGTATGGAAACCTGCTTTCAACCTAAGTCTGTGAAGTTTTTTACTTTTGTTGTAAATCAGGCACCCTTGTAGATGTTTGTAGTATTTGTGTAGTCTTTGCTTTAAATCCTCTGTGTCACTTCCCTCCAGTGTGTCGTATAGGACCTCAATTTCGCCCTGTATGGTTCTCTTATTGTTAGAAAACACTCCAGTAAGGTGGTTCTGTAGCTTATATGATATTCTTGTACATAGTTGTTGGCCATACTGAGTATTGTAGATGTGTTGAGTGAGGTCTTTGATGGTGAGGCCTTTAGGTATGAGCTTCTCCCTTTTGCATTTGGTGAGAAAGAATATGTCGCTGTCCATTTGTGCCAGTTTCTTCAGCAATGTCTTAGGCTTAATTTGAGAGCATTACATTGTGGTATCTTCCATTGTAATCCAGAAAAAAGTCGGTACCCTGTTAGCCAGTAGAGTATTTAATTTGATTAATGTCTTCCATGTCCTCCATCAAAATGCTCACATCTGCAAATCAGAGTTTGTTAATGGAAAAACCCCAAATATTGAGGCCTATCCATATTTACTCAATATTAACATTTTATAATGCTGCATATTGCCTGCATATGATCACTGTATTAAAGTTGAGGAGAGGTTTCAGTGACATAATATTGCAAGTTCACCACCACTCTGCATATCATTTTATATCTATGTAGACTGTATGTTAATTGACCCCCACTGTGTACTCATATATTTTGTTTCAAATGTATGTCATACTCTATAAATATAAATGCAGTGTTATTCTAGCTTTATTTGATAACCCATGCCTGAAGAAGGGACCTTATTGTCCTGAAAGCTTGCACTTGCTATGTCCTCAGTTAGTCATTAAAAAGTATAATCTTTATATCACTCTTGTGAGTTTTTTGCTACACTGAATCCTATCTACTCTACTGGCTAAGACAGTACCATCTTTTTTTCTTTATTCCTTGTCAAAACACTCACTGAGAAAAACTCCTGTATTACACTGATGCCATTATGTTGGATGTTGGTAAACCTGCCTCAAAGTTATTTCTTAAACAGTAATGTACTATGGAGCTTATGCACATATGAAATGAGGAGTAATTCTGAAGCAACCCTAAACTGCTAGAGAGGAGTCCAATGCTTGGTTTCAGAATCCAGTGCAGACTTTGCTGGCATTTAAAGGGTTACAAGCCACTTAAAATAAAATGTTACCTCAATAAATACAGTACTTTTATACCCCTATTTCAATAACTAAGTCTGTCCACTATTTCTCTCCAAACAACTACATGATAAAACATATAAAAAACATGACCAATGCAAATGTCCATGAGCATTAATAATTAACAAAGAGTTATTGTACTTAAAATAAGAAACAATCATTTGAAAGAGCCAGACAGTAGGAAGCAATGAGGTAAAGGTCAGATTAACCATGCTCAGCAGACTGTGACAGAGCTACAGATGTCCCTGTCTAACTTTCACATCCGTACCTGAACTCCAGATCTCTCTATGTAGTTATCTCTCTGTCCATCTATCTGAATCTATCTCTACCTGTATCTATATATCAATCTATCTATCTGTATCGGCATCTATCTATCTATCTATCTATCTATCTATCTATCTATCTATCTATCTATCAATATCTGTCTATCTCTATCTGTATATATCTATTTATGTATCTGTATCTATCTCTCTTTATCTCTTTCAATCAATATCTATCTTTATGTATCTGTCTCTATCTGTATATCTATCTATCTGTGTATATATTTCTATGTATGTGTGTATCTATCTGTCTGTTTTTCTCAATCTGTATCTATTTATCTATCGATCTATCTGTATCAATCTGTCTATCTAGCTCTATCTATCTAAATCTATCTCAGTCTGTATCTGTCTATAGATCTATCTGCATCTACTTATCTATCTGTCTAGCTATATTTTTCTGTATATCAATCTATTCATCTGTCTCTCTAGCTATATCTATCTCATTCTGTATTTATCTGTCAATAAATCTATCTGCATCTATCTATTTTTCTATCTAGATCAATCTATCTATCTCAATCTGTATCTAACTGTCTATCTATCTATCTATCTATCTATCTATCTATCTATCTATCTATCTATGTACAACACGTACACAAAGTACATACATATTTCTGAGAGCTGTACCAATAAAGCTGTTTTTGAGACTGAAGTTCTCAGTTCCAATGACCGCAAAACTACTACATTTTATACAAACTGATTCAGTTGTTTAGAAAGATGCTAGCACAAAAGGATGAAAGTCAAACAAAAGACAGTCCAAAGTTATCTGATGAGCAATAATAAAATAAAGTAAAGGTGCAAACAAACACCAGATAATATAAAATAAAAATGAATATAGTCTATTGAGTGTAAACCAACAGGGTGAATAACTCAATGTATATATAAAATCCTAGTTCAACCAGAAATATCACATAGATGAGGATGAAATGAAGCAATGATGATAAACAGATGGAGATGGTGAAAAAAGATGATTGATGAGGATGGAAATGATGAAGATGAATGAATCTGCCGTATCAGTCCTGATGGCAATAAAAGATAGTCCACTCGAGAGGCACACACCGATCCCACAAAGGGATAATACAATTCACGGTAGAGTCCTCAGATATACCGTGGACTTTCGCAGGGTATATCAATGTCTCTCCTGTAAGGCGGTAGGCAGAGTAACACCTCGTGGCCTTAGACCAATGCTATATGCAATGATCCGGTGTGAACCGGCTGCTAGAAAGGAATGGGAAATTCGCAGGGGGCGTAGGCATTGAAGTGATAGGTATAGAACATATCAGTCCTACTCATAGAGGAGGGGATTTGTTATTGAAACTTAGCGGGAGTCCTTCTGAATTTTTGAATTAAAGACTGGAACCACATGGTTTAAATATTGATTTTGATCTTATGGCATTTTTATAGAATGGTGATTCAATGATGAGATAATAATATTTTTTTTTTTTTATCACTATCATCTCATCATCTCCAATTATTCTTGACTCATAGATTGTTATACTACATTGGTGGTTGATTTCTTGGGTTGATATGGTATTTATTTCTGATATAGACAAAGTACAGACTCTTATGTGATGATGTCTAATGAGGTTCTCTTTTATTATTATATATATATATTTATATATATTTTCATTTTATTTTAGTGTTCCTACCATTTTAAGGCTTTGTAATTTTAAATTTGTTCCTCATTCTTCAACACATATGTTGTCACAATATTTCATTTTGCACATTGTTACAATATGCTTTATGCAGCAGCATTGTTATTGGTTCCACAATTTGGAGTCCCTCGCCATTATTCCTATCATGTATTTATTATTTTTTAGCTCTATTATGCTGATTATATTCATGTTAACATTTTTTAGGTACTAACTTTTGAATTTTATCATTTTTTGGTTATTTTTTGCCTGATCTTTGTACCATGTATTTGATCTTTGTATTTTTATATTGTACTCTTTTTATTGATTTTTTGTTTACTCCTGTGACCTTTGCCCAATAGCGAAGTGACTAATAGTATATATAGAAGAGATTCTTAGAGTCTCATTCCTTTTCAATACCCCTGAGGAAGTGGAGCGATAACTTCACGATACGCGGTGGGTTATCCCTAGTACGGCACTCACGCTATTGGTCCCGCCTACGCCCCCTGCGAGTTTCCCATTCCGTTCTAGCAGCCGGTTCACACCAGATCATTGCGTATAGCATTGGTCTAAGGCCACGAGGTGTTACTCTGCCTACCGCCTTACAGGAGAGACATTGATATACCCTGAGAATGTCCACGGTATATCTGAGGACTCTACCGTGAATTGTATTATCCCTTTGCGGGATCGGTGTGTGACTCTCGAGTGGACTATCTTTTATTGCCATCAGGACTGATACGGCGGAACGATTCCATCTTTCACCATCGCTGTTACAGACAGAGGCTGTTGAAGGAAGGCATTTGGGATGCAGTTCGAAGGCTGTTAGAGGTTGGACCTCTTATGTGCATCAAGCCCAAGAGGGGCTAAATGTGAGTGCAATATTTGAAGATTTGTGATTTTTTTATATTGATTATTAAACTATTACACTAAGTTTGGATTTTATTTCTCTCTGGTTTTTTGTTTTGCCTTGCGCTTTTACTCATTACAGATGATTCAGTTGTGGTCCTATAAAGACAGTTAAAGACAGGGAAGCCTCAATTCAATCTTCTCCACAAAAACAGCTGGTAGGGCAAAAATGTCCAACGACCCGTTAGGGCAATTGAATGGCACGGTTAGCATTTTGGTATCAACTGAAACCACAACGAACATTGGGCCACAAAAACGGCTTGTGGCAAAACGTCCGTCGTGTATTTTAAATATCATGACATGAATAATGGGAACATCACTGGAAAATGGACACTGCTTGGTGCCTGACACACTGTCAAGCACCGAGTGTTAGTTCAACACACAGTCACCCTCCCAAACACTAACCCTAACAGTAAACTGCAACAATACTAGCCCTAACACTAGCGTAACACCCAGATCTGTGTAACACTTAACTCTCATCCACTGTCCATCATCTTCTGTAATCTTCTGTCTTTTTTCTCTTCATCTTCTTCTCTTCTGTCTTCTTCTCTCCTGTCTTCATCTGTTGTAAAAGAAGTACCTACTAAAATGATAAAAGTCCACATTACACATATGTAGTAAAGTAATGTTTATCTTAACCCTATGAGTGCTGGAGGGGTACACATTGTATTGTAGAGCAATGCCTTGTGTACCTCTCCAGCACTCAAAGAGTTACACTGTGCCGACATTACAGTTCTAATAAACATTATGAGGCCCGATGCGGACAAATATTGGGCAAATCCATAATTGAAAAACATAACTCCCAATGAATAAAGCAGTTGATCCATGCCATAGTACCATGGCAGTCACACTGTCAAAGGTGCTGTGGCCACCACCACTGTTGCCAGAGCCAGAATTGCAAAAATCACCCCCTTGCTACCTTCCGGGCCATTGCCTGAGTGTCTCTGTGAGAAATTTTAACTGGCTTTTTACATGGCCAGTCTCTGTTCAAAATGGTTTCCAGCCTAACATTGCTTGGGATGTATGCTTACGCACCTCCCAACCAATCAGCTTCTGGGGGGGGGATGATAAAACCCACTAGAAGTTGATTGGCTGGGAGGTGCATAAGCACATATCCCAGTAAATGGTAGGCTGGAAACCATTTTTAACAGAAACTGGCCATATAAAAAGCCAGTTCAAATTTGTCACGGAGACACTCGGACAACAGCCCAGAAGGTAGCAAGTGGATGATTTTTGCCATGCAGTCCTGCTGCCGGTGACAGCCGCAGTGGTGGCAGCATCTTTGACAATATAACTGAAGAAGAAGGAAGATTGAAAAAGACAGACAGCAGCTGACCAGAGTGAAGACCCCACTGGACATCAGGATTACACGTTTGTTTGTTTTTTTTGCTTGGGATGTTTTTAACTTAGTCAGATTAACCCTGTGAGTGTCAGTGGGGTATGCATACCCCACTGGCACCCATGGGGTTAATTCCGCTAAAATGTATCCACTTTTTTCATACTTTGGATGTATTGATATGGAGATTAGGAGCCCATATTAATACATCCACTGGTGACTTTTTTTGGGCCTTTTTATCCCTTTCAGTTCCTGTGTCGGCAAGATTAACATGTGCTAAGGGAATCTGCACCCAAAAAACCTGGGTGCAGATTTTCACCCATTACAGTGGGTTCCTTAACGCCCGGATGGAATTGACAGGGAAAATGGACGTTGTTGAAATGCGTTTAACGCCCGAAGTGTGTTTTTTAGTGCCAGTATTTCTTCATAGCACAGGGAATTGAACTGCTTACCGTGCAATGGAGGAATTAAATCGAGGCCTGAGACTGTTGTACTATGGAAAAGTGGAATAGCTCTGGAGCAAAAAAACAGAAACATAAGGAATATATAAACAATCATTTAAATTGGACCTTTAACTCCTTGATTGCTAACAATGTCTCTAACATTAACTGGGTTATTTGTTCCCTATGGAGCAGTTGGCTTACTCCAGAACTGCACTACTTTTCCGTAGTACATCACCCTCAGTTCTTATTTTCCTCGGGACAGCTCTTTTAGTCAAACTTACAGCCAGAGCTGATTTTCAGCTACATCAGTGACACAGTACCTCTTTTAAAATACCTACAGCTATAATTACTGAACTGATATACCCCAGATTCCTAGGAAGATAAAGTCTGTGAGGTACTAAACACTTAACCAAATGCATTAGGAAACTAATATAAATTCCTAAAATCTCCACTGGTTCAAATGGGGCTTCTAACCCCCTGGAATAATAGAAAGGACCCTAACACATTCAGAATAAATGCATTAGATACCTATCTAGTTTACAAGGGGTAAAAAGCTCCATTTGACCCAAAGGACATTATTTGCAGTTTGGGGATGGTAGGTGGTAGAACTTAGTTTCTGAATCCAGCAACTCTGCCAGAGACGTTGGACCAACTCTGACATGAATTGGGTTCCCTAATCAGAGAATCTCTCTCCAGAGAACTGAACCTTTGTGAAGATGTTCAGCAATGCCTCAGTTTCTTTTGCCGCAGAGATGGAGGATAAAGCCACTGCCTCTGGATAGGACTTGATAGGATTTGCTAGCAGATCTGTCAAGTCTACAGCCAACTTCCTGATTGACTAATCCACAACTCACTGCATGGGAGTACGAAAGTGTCGACTAGCTGTCGCCATATTCTAGCTGAAGTCGCAGAGGAGGCAATTATCAGATACCTCTCGGGAGGCCTTAGGTCAGTAAAAGTTTTCGGTTAGAAGTCATCAAGTTTTCCCAGGCCCCTCATCCCTTATCAGTGGTATGTCATGGGCCAACTGCAGCAGAATTTAAAGGAGAGGTCTGTGCTGCCAGCCGCATAGACCTCCATATCAGAGTTCTGTGACAGTGCTCATGTTCTTTGCAATGCAGAGTGCCAGGATCCGACTGACCAATATTAGGAAAAAGCATGGGGAAAGAGAGGATAAAAGAGAAAGGAAAGGAAAGGAAAAGAAAGAAAGAAAGAAAGAAAGAAAGAAAGAAAGAAAGAAAGAGAAAGAAAGATAATGAAGATCGACATTATCCAGCTATTGAAAGATCATAATAATTTTGAGTTAGCAATGTCTAATCTCTTCAGCATGCTGCAAGGCCTTCCAGACGCAGGCATTTTAACCCACAATAAAAGAGCTATCAGCTCCTGTGAAACAAGAAAAACCAACCTGAAGATCAAAGAGACCATTGCCATGATGAAAAATTGATTAACCCCTTAACGACCCTTGACGGTCCTGGCACATCATGGGTAGATTTGCGTTAAGGACCCATGACATACCAGGACCGTCATGGAATTCAGGGCTCCCCGTGCTGCTGCACACCGTTCTGGGAGCCCTGAACCGGATACGAGAATAAAAAAAAATGGTCCTTAAGTGACAGCCGCATGCACGATCGGCCATCCTTAAGGGGTTACACAAAATGGTAATATTAGAAATAGGGTAGAATATGTAGAAATGTTTAAAGGCATAAGGAAGCTCATAAAAGAAGAAAGACACACGTTCAATGTTAAGCTCATCAAAACGACACTGGAAGAAAATCAAGGGCTAAAGAAAGGAAAACTAAAGATTGCCATACATAGGAGCCAAATGTTGGCATTAAAGCTTGAAGATGGTACAACAGCAAAAACACAACAACAAATACTAAAACGAGTGAAAGAATTTTATTCAATAAGACGGGTAGATGACATTATCAAATTTGTTGGTACACAGTGGCAACAGAAAGCACAAGACCGAAGTTGTTGAAGAATTGCTGAGGAGACCTTCATCCTGCAGTGGATCAACAATAGCTTAACCCCTTAACAACTCTTTATGGTCCTGGCACCTCATGGGTAAATTTGAGTTAAGGACCCATGAAATGCCAGGACCGTCATGGTATTCAGGGCTCCCCTCGCAGCTGCACGTCGTTCTGGGAGCCCTGAAGAGGAAAAAAAAATGGTCCGTGGTCCTTAAGTGACGGCCGCATGAGTGATCAGCTGTCCTTAAGGGGTTAAGATTATGATGATGATAAAAAACCAATTCCCCAGGGCTGATATTCCACTACAATTCGCTCTTGGTCTGGGCACACGCAGTTAATAGGGCTGGAAGTTTGGACTTTGCCTGAAACCAAGTAAGGGACAAGAACATCAGGCATGCATTTCCTCCTACCCTGGGACCCGCCTTCTCTGGCGGGACAGTGTTCTCTCCAGCCAATGGGAAAATGGGAGGGGGTGTTTCTCCCAGAGTGAGAAAAAACAAGGGATGGGTTTTGAATGTAAAATGAGACAATTAAAACTGACCTTTTTTATCTCTTTCACATGCCTGCAGCTCTTGATATAGTAGTGTACATATCCTCATGTCTCATATTTATTGACTGCACTTTCTCAACATTTATAGACAATAGTTTTTATAGCTGCAGCTTGTCCTCTGATTGGGCAGCATGCAGCAGCCATTCAGAAGCCCTACCCCCAGACCAATCATATCACAAGCATGGCAACTGGAATGAGTCAGGTACATCAAATAAGAGAGTGGTTACCTATTGGGACTTAAGATGAATGGACTTATTGCAAGTTGTGGACATTTTGCAATGACATGTTTACATGTATACTCAAGCACATTCTATGAAGTGACTGCATAGTGGTTAAAAACATAAGTTATTTTTTTACAAACAGTGGTAAAACAGTATACAAACATATACTATTAACTTCACCCAACAATGTGCCTGTTTTGAAAGACTTCAAGCGGAACTGTCACTTTGTAACAACTAAGTGATTTTGAAAGAACTTTCAAAAGCAAACTATATTTGTTAGTCATTTTTATTTAAAAAAATAACTTATAGAAATTTGAAAAACAAAACACACAGAAAAGGGGGCACCAATAGTGCCTAATAAACGTTTGTCACAGAGATGGTAATATTTTCTCTGTATGCATAATAGCTGTGTGTGACATACGTTTATTACACAGCATATGTGGAATGTGAGTACCCGTTTAATAGTAGAATTACTACATCATTATTTATAGTGACCAGGCACTATTGGCGCCCCCCTTTTCTGTGTGTTTTGTTTTCATATTGCTTGACCTCGAGAGCGGGGTTCCCAGGGGAGAGCAGCCCATACTCGATTGGTAAGACACCTAATGCTGTATAAGGGAGCAGCTTCCAGTCCCCCAGTGAATATTGCTGGTCTATACATATGTATTATTCCAGCCAACATTACAAGTGAGTACCGGTCTTAGCTGGAGGTGTGGTGTATACAGTGTTACACAGGATATTGCACAAGAGGTGCCATCTAGTGTTGAGCGAGCATGCTCGGCCGATGCTCGGATCGGCTCGAGCATCGCTCTGCTCGGCACATGGCGGTACTCGTACGAGTACCGCATGTGCCCGCCCGCCATGTTCGGGTCTCCTCCCCGCACGTTTTGCGGCTGCTGCGCAGCCAATAAACGTGCAGGGAGGCTCTGACATCGGTGTAATGCCAGCAGCCATGTTGGCTGCTGGCATTACACTGATTGGCTGGCCAGAACCCGTGGTCGGGTGCTGTATAGCACCTGACCATCGAGTTCGGCTCAGTCTTAGCCAGGGAGAGCTGAGGATAGGAAGGGAAAGGCAGTGTAGGGAGGAAAAAAACCAAAATTGTGAAAAAAAAGAACCAAAAGTCCTTTTTAGGACTACTGTGTGTGGGGGCAGCAGGTTATTTTGTGTGGGGGGAAAAAAAAAAAAAAAAAAAAAAAAAAATATTCTGTTTAGTGTGAAAAGTTGCAGATTAGAGCACATTCTGTTTAGTGTGCACAGTTGCAGATTAGAGCACATTCTGTTTAGTGTGCAAAGTTGCAGATTAGAGCACATTCTGTTTAGTGTGCAAAGTTGCAGATTAGAGCACATTCTGTTTAGTGTGCAAAGTTGCAGATTAGAGCACATTCTGTTAAGTCTTCAAACTAAAATATCAAAGTCACATATTCCATTCAGTGTGCGTCGCCGCAGTTTAGCAGCACATTCTGTGTACTGTGCAGAGTTGCAGAATAGGAAGAAATACTGTTAAGTCTTCAAACTAAAATATCAAAGTCACATATTCCATTCAGTGTGCTTCGCCGCAGTTTAGCAGCACATTCTGTGTACTGTGCAGAGTTGCAGAATAGGAAGAAATACTGTTAAGTCTTCAAACTAAAATATCAAAGTCACATATTCCATTCAGTGTGCTTCGCCGCAGTTTAGCAGCACATTCTGTGTAGTGTGCAGAGTTGCAGAATAGGAAGAAATACTGTTAAGTTTTCAAACTCAAATATTAAAGTCACATATTCCATTCAGTGTGTGTCACCGCCGTTTAGCAGCCTATTCTGTGTACTCTGCAGAGTTGCAGAATAGTAAGAAATACTGTTAAGTTTTCAAACTCAAATATTAAAGTCACATATTCCATTCAGTGTGTGTCACCGCCGTTTAGCAGCCTATTCTGTGTACTATGCACAGTTGCAGAATAGTAAGAAATACTGTTAAGTTTTCAAACTCAAATATTAAAGTCACATATTCCATTCAGTGTGTGTCACCGCCGTTTAGCAGCCTATTCTGTGTACTCTGCACAGTTGCAGAATAGTAAGAAATACTGTTAAGTTTTCAAACTCAAATATTAAAGTCACATATTCCATTCAGTGTGTGTCACCGCCGTTTAGCAGCCTATTCTGTGTACTCTGCACAGTTGCAGAATAGTAAGAAATACTGTTAAGTTTTCAAACTCAAATATTAAAGTCACATATTCCATTCAGTGTGTGTCACCGCCGTTTAGCAGCCTATTCTGTGTACTCTGCACAGTTGCAGAATAGTAAGAAATACTGTTAAGTTTTCAAACTCAAATATTAAAGTCACATATTCCATTCAGTGTGTGTCACCGCCGTTTAGCAGCCTATTCTGTGTACTCTGCAGAGTTGCAGAATAGTAAGAAATACTGTTAAGTTTTCAAACTCAAATATTAAAGTCACATATTCCATTCAGTGTGTGTCACCGCCGTTTAGCAGCCTATTCTGTGTACTCTGCACAGTTGCAGAATAGTAAGAAATACTGTTAAGTTTTCAAACTCAAATATTAAAGTCACATATTCCATTCAGTGTGTGTCACCGCCGTTTAGCAGCCTATTCTGTGTACTCTGCACAGTTGCAGAATAGTAAGAAATACTGTTAAGTTTTCAAACTCAAATATTAAAGTCACATATTCCATTCAGTGTGTGTCACCGCCGTTTAGCAGCCTATTCTGTGTACTCTGCAGAGTTTCAGAATAGTAAGAAATACTGTTAAGTTTTCAAACTCAAATATTAAAGTCACATATTCCATTCAGTGTGTGTCACCGCCGTTTAGCAGCCTATTCTGTGTACTCTGCACAGTTGCAGAATAGTAAGAAATACTGTTAAGTTTTCAAACTCAAATATTAAAGTCACATATTCCATTCAGTGTGTGTCTCCGCCGTTTAGCAGCCTATTCTGTGTACTCTGCAGAGTTGCAGAATAGTAAGAAATACTGTTAAGTTTTCAAACTCAAATATTAAAGTCACATATCCCATTCAGTGTGTGTCACCGCCGTTTAGCAGCCTATTCTGTGTACTCTGCACAGTTGCAGAATAGTAAGAAATACTGTTAAGTTTTCAAACTCAAATATTAAAGTCACATATTCCATTCAGTGTGTGTCACCGCCGTTTAGCAGCCTATTCTGTGTACTCTGCAGAGTTGCAGAATAGTAAGAAATACTGTTAAGTTTTCAAACTCAAATATTAAAGTCACATATTCCATTCAGTGTGTGTCACCGCCGTTTAGCACCCTATTCTGTGTACTCTGCAGAGTTGCAGAATAGTAAGAAATACTGTTAAGTTTTCAAACTCAAATATTAAAGTCACATATTCCATTCAGTGTGTGTCACCGCCGTTTAGCAGCCTATTCTGTGTACTCTGCACAGTTGCAGAATAGTAAGAAATACTGTTAAGTTTTCAAACTCAAATATTAAAGTCACATATTCCATTCAGTGTGTGTCACCGCCGTTTAGCAGCCTATTCTGTGTACTCTGCACAGTTGCAGAATAGTAAGAAATACTGTTAAGTTTTCAAACTCAAATATTAAAGTCACATATTCCATTCAGTGTGTGTCACCGCCGTTTAGCAGCCTATTCTGTGTACTCTGCAGAGTTGCAGAATAGTAAGAAATACTGTTAAGTTTTCAAACTCAAATATTAAAGTCACATATTCCATTCAGTGTGTGTCACCGCCGTTTAGCAGCCTATTCTGTGTACTCTGCACAGTTGCAGAATAGTAAGAAATACTGTTAAGTTTTCAAACTCAAATATTAAAGTCACATATTCCATTCAGTGTGTGTCACCGCCGTTTAGCAGCCTATTCTGTGTACTCTGCACAGTTGCAGAATAGTAAGAAATACTGTTAAGTTTTCAAACTCAAATATTAAAGTCACATATTCCATTCAGTGTGTGTCACCGCCGTTTAGCAGCCTATTCTGTGTACTCTGCACAGTTGCAGAATAGTAAGAAATACTGTTAAGTTTTCAAACTCAAATATTAAAGTCACATATTCCGTGTAAGATGAAGAAGGCGGGTAAAAAGGGACGGGGAAGTGGACGTGATCCTGATAGTTCAGGGCGCGGGTCAGGACGCGGAGAAACTGTGCCTGGTGCCAGAGCACAAGAAAGAAAGACATCCACCATACCTAGCTTCATGTCTAATTTTACAGGGCGTCGCAGGACATCACTCTCGAGGTCCGACCACTGCGAACAGGTGGTCGGTTGGATGACAGCTGATACTGCTTCCAGTCGGTTAAGCACCACCCTGTCTTCCACCAAGTCCACTCTCAGTAGCCAAGAGTCTGGTCAACATAATCCTCACTCTGATCATCCTTCCTCCCACCATACACGGTCTGGTCAAAGAAGTGATCCCACACTGGGATATAGTGAGGAGCTCGTCTCATCACCAATCCTTCATTTGACCCTCTCTCCAAGCACGCTTGCAGAGGAACATGACATCTTGTGCCCTGATTCACAACCTCTAGAGGCTACCCAATCACAAGAAGATGACAGATGTGAACGGCATTTAAGGTCAAAGGAAGTAGTGGATGATGATGATGATGATGAGACACAGTTGCCATTAAATCAACCACTATTTCCGTCTCAAGACCTTGTTGAGGAGAATGTTATACAGTTGTCAATGACTGAGTATGTGGTGGGATCAAGACTTGAGGAGGATGATCAGAGTGAGGAAGTGGAGGAGGACTTGGTGGACGATGAGGTGACTGACCCCACCTGGGAAGGTGTAGAGCCGAGCGATGACAGCAGTCCTGAGGGTGAGCCATCTGCAGCACCGCAACAGGCTGGAAGAGGCAGTGGTGTGGCTACAGAAAGAAGGCGGACCGCACCAAACCGGCCCGCAAATGTTCCACGGAGCACCCCCTTGCGTAAATCTACCTTGCCAAAGGGTAGGTGTTCCGCGGTATGGCGTTTTTTTAAGGAAAGTGCGGACGACAAAAGAATTGTAGTTTGCAACCTGTGCCACACCAGAATGAGCCGAGGCATGAACACTAGAAACCTCACCACCAGCAGCATGATCCGACACATGGCATCCAAGCACCGTAGTAAGTGGGAGGAATGCCTGGATCGCCCATCTGTGTCTGCAGGCCACACCACTGCCTCCTCTTCCCCTGTTTTCGGTGCCGGCCAATCGCCTGTCGAAGGCGCAGGCCCGCATACCTCCCGCCCTGCACCTGTACCATCTGAAGCACCATCAGCGACCACATCCACTTCCCTGTCCCAGCACAGCGTCCAAATGTCGTTACCCCAGGCATTTGAGCGCAAGAGAAAGTACCCAGCCACCCACCCACAGGCCATAGCACTAACCTCGCACCTTTCAAAATTACTGGCCATCGAAATGCTGCCATTTAGGCTTGTGGACACTGAGTCCTTCCGCAGCCTGATGGCAGCAGCTGTCCCTCGGTACGCGGTCCCCAGCCGCCACTACTTTTCCCGGTGTGCCATCCCCGCATTACACCACCATGTGTCCCGTAACATCACCCGTGCCCTGACCAACGCAGTTACTGGGAAGGTCCACTTAACGACTGACACATGGACAAGTGCTTGTGGCCAGGGACGCTACATTTCCCTGACGGCACACTGGGTGAATGTCGTGGAGGCTGGGAGCGACTCGGACCCTGGGATGGCACGGGTGCTACCCACGCCGAGGATTGCGGGCCCTACCTCCATCAGGGTTTCCGCCAGCACCTACGTTATTGGCTCCTCCTCCTCCGTTTCCACCTCCGAATTCTCTACACGCAGCGCCACTCCCCCATCAGCCAGTAGCTGGAAGCAGTGTAGCACTGCAGTGGGGAAGCGTCAACAGGCCGTGCTGAAGCTGATCTGCCTTGGGGACAAACAGCACACGGCCTCAGAGCTGTTGCAGGGGATTAGTCACCAGACCGAGCAGTGGCTCTCACCACTCAACCTGCAACCAGGCATGGTTGTGTGTGATAATGGGCGTAACTTGGTGGCGGCTTTGGAGCTCGGCAAGCTCACACACGTACCATGCCTAGCGCATGTATTTAATTTAGTGGTGCAGCGATTTCTAAAAACCTACCCCAATGTGCATGATCTCTTGACCAAGGTGCGCCGCGTGTGTGCACATTTCCGTAAGTCATCTACAGCTTCGGCCGGCCTGTTGAAGCTGCAGCAGCGCTTACAATTGCCAGCTCACCGGCTGCTGTGTGACGTGAGCACGCGCTGGAACTCCACCTTCCACATGTTGGCCCGGCTTTGTGAGCAGCAGAGGGCAGTAGTGGAGTACCAGCTGTTACACGGTCGTCGCCTCTCCGTTCAACTTCCTGTAATCAGAAGTGAGGAGTGGGAATGGATGTCAGACCTCTGCGAGGTTTTACGCAATTTTGAGGAATCGACACAGATGGTGAGCGGCGATAACGCTATTATCAGTGTAACCATCCCACTTCTGTGTCTACTGAAACGCTCGCTGCTCACAATTAAAACCGACGCTTTGCATGTGGAAGAGGTGGAAATGGGGGAGGAAGAGCTTACACAAGGTGATAGCCAGAGCACCCTCACTTCGTCTTCTCAGCGACAATTGGAGGAGGCGGAGAAGGAGGAGGAGGAAGACACGGTTGCCTCCGCTACAGAGGGTAGCCATGGAACTTTAGTTCCATCTCTTCAGCGTGGGTGGGCAGAAGAGGAGGAAGAGGATGAGGATATTGAGAGTCATCCTCCTGGTGAGGACAGCGAAATCTTGACTGTTGGTACTCTGGCACACATGGCTGACTTTATGTTAGGCTGCCTTTCCCGTGACCCACGCGTTATACGCATTTTAAACAACACGGATTACTGGGTGTTCACCCTTCTGGACCCCCGCTACAAAGAGAATTTCTCATCTCTCATTCCTCCGGTGGAGAGGACAAGCAAAATGGTGCAATACCAGAAGGTTCTTGTTGAAAAATTGCTCCAAAATTTTCCATCTGACAACGCTGGCGGCAGAGTACGTGCTACCTTGGCCAACCGAGAAGGGGAGAAAAGGGGAGCACACAGCAGTTCCGACAAAGGCAGGGCAACACTCTCCAAGGCGTGGGACACCTTCATGACACCCCGCCAGCACCCTCACCCTGATGCGCAGCCTAGTGTCACAAGGAGGGAAAAGTTTTGGAAGATGGTGAAGGAGTACGTAGCAGACCGTGTCAGCGTCCTCAATGATCCCTCTGTGCCTTACAACTACTGGGTGTCCAAGCTGGACACGTGGTATGAACTGGCACTCTACGCCTTGGAGGTGCTGGCCTGCCCTGCCGCCAGCGTTCTGTCTGAGCGGGTATTTAGTGCTGTTGGTGGCATCATAACAGATAAGCGTATCCGCCTTTCCACCGACAATGCTGATAGGTTGACACTTATAAAAATGAACAAGGCCTGGATTTCCCCTGACTTCTCCACTCCACTGGAGGAAAGCCCCGGGGGAACATAAACCCACTTTATATATGTTATTTACAATGATGTGAATACTCTGTATTCCCATTCACCCCTTCCACCCAAAAAACGGGTATATGGTTGACTCTTAATCTTCTCATCCTCCTCCTCCTCTTCCATATGCCCTGGGATATAATTTTTATATAGGGCCAGCTCACCAGCGGGCCCTGTGCTATAATTTTTATATAGGGCCAGCTCACCAGCGGGCCCTGTGATATAATTTTTATATAGGGCCAGCTCACCAGCGGGCCCTGTTTGACAATTTTTATATAGGTCAGCTCACCAGCGGGCCTTCTCATATAATGTTTTATTGGGTCAGCTCTCTAGCGGGCCCTCTCATATAATGTTTTATAGCGTCAGCTCACTAGCGGGCCTTCGCATATAATGTTTAGGATGGTCAGCTCTGCAGCAGACCCTTACCCATAATGTTTTAGATGGTCAGCTCAGCGCACGTTTCCCTCTTAATCATGGCCTCAGTTCAATAAAATCAAGGAAATTTTTGGGATAATTTGCCTCTGCGCACGTTTCCCTCTTAATCATGGCCTCAGTTCTGAAAATCAAGGAAATTTTTGGGAGAATTTGCCTCTGCGCACGTTTCCCTCTTAATCATGGCCTCAGTTCTGAAAATCAAGGAAATTTTTGGGAGAATTTGCCTCTGCGCACGTTTCCCTCTTAATCATGGCCTCAGTTCTGAAAATCAAGGAAATTTTTGGGAGAATTTGCCTCTGCGCACGTTTCCCTCTTAATCATGGCCTCAGTTCAGAAAAATCGAGGAAATTTTTGGGAGAATTTGCAGATGATATACAAGTAAATATACAGCAAATACTGTTTGGTAACAATTTTTCGCCTAAAGTCGTTTTTATTTTCCTTTTTGTGTGTTTTACGGTCAGTCTGTAAAAATGGCGTACTACGGGCGAAAGATCATTCCCAGCAGCGATGTTGGAGTCCAAGATGCATCCAGACATCCTCCCTATGCTGTCCCTGAACCATTTCTGTGGTGTTTCCATCCTTTTCTGCCCTTTTCCTATGGACCAGGCACCCTCCCCTCATCAGAGCAGGGGGTGCCTGGTGTAATGCTCGAGTCCTCCCATTGACTTCAATGGGGCTCGGGTGCTCGGCCGAGCACTCGAGCCTCAGGGGGTGCTCGGTCAGAGCACCCGAACACCCGAGCATTGGGGTGCTCGCTCATCACTAGTGCCATCTTCTTCTCTTTTCTTTATAAGAAATTTAGCATTGTTATGTGTCAGATAGTGCTAGTCCTTCAGGCATGCCTGAGGATACAAACATTCTACATAGCTCTGCATAACCAACTGCCACTTCCTTACCAAGCACAAGTTCAGCTGCATAAGCAGACAAAAAGCTAAATATCTCAGAAACTAATTTTTAAAATTAAAATGACTAACATAAATATGAGTGATTTTGGACACTTTTAATCCCTTAAAGACAAGTATGTACATGTACGTCATGGGGAGAATGTCAGAAAAGGGACCCATGAAGTACATGTGTGTTCTCACACAGCGGCATGCTGTTCGGGGACCTCTGATTCCAGTAACAAACAAATTTAAAAAAATGATCCGAGGTCCTTAAATGCCGGTGGAGTGACTGGTCATGAAGGGGTTAAAAAAACACCTATTTTTTACAAAGTTGCTGTTGCACTTTAAAGGTTCTGCAAGCAGTTGTCTATGTGCTTTGTATGCTCAAACAGGGTTCATCAAAAGCCCAATTACGACAACATTTAAAGGTGCTTTTTCAAATCTAATTTGGCATTCAATGTCAACCAAACAACGGTCAGGTTTGCAGTCTACCTCCAATCAAATAAGTGATCATCGATCATCAGATGAGTCAGACGTATACCAAATTCATACCCAACAGAGACAATGGGACTAGGTGCCCATCACCATAATGTCAAATCAATCATATTACTGTCTTTGAACACACCACACTACTAACGTAATGTAAAGAGATGTAAAATAGCTAAGTATCCTATAGTCTGTATTAGAGGAGACAAATATGTTAGTCTACATTTAAATATTAATGCTATAGTTTATCAATGGACAACATGAGACAACCGTCTGTATATAATTTGTGGTGATTAAAAGAATACCATGAAACCTTGAAAATGAAACCTTGAACATAAAAAGCCTAGTGTTCAAACCCAATAGCCATAGCCCTGATGTTGAAAATGTTATACCAAATGGCTTATATATTGGACCTTTTACACTTATCTCCCGGACAACAGGATTTGTTGCTAGTTCACAGTAGGGGAGGTTAACCCTTTGAGTGTCAGAGTCCTATCCAACACATTGATTCGCAATGCGCTGGACACCCCTCTAGCACTCAGAGAGTTAAAACGTGTTTAAACAAAGTGGCTGACATCATAGTCTTTCTTAGAACTCTTAGGTTTTTCTGGAGCCCCGAGTGAAGAACCAAAAGACCTTCCTCTAGGTTACCTTGGCTGCTTAATCCACATTAGATAAGGGAATAAATATTCTATTCCATGAGCTTCAAAACTGTGGGTATTCTTGTCAAGGTGATGATAAATAACCCTTGCTCTTATGATTTACTGTGCTTTATGCAGAAATACTAGATTGCAAGATCTTACCTACAGAAGATAAAGCGGAACTACCACCTCTTAAACACTTAAACTTCAATAACTCCCCATCTGGCGACTAGCAGTTTAGTAGTGCTAGTCGCCAGAATTGTTACCTTATTCAAAAGAAATATGCTTTCTTACCGGGCTGACAGCAGCACGGAGCACGGACATCTTGCCATAGTGACATCCATGCTCCTGCGCTGTCAGTTCCTTTTGGAGCCGTCCGACTCCTAGCAACACCTCCTAGACCCGGCTGGGACTGACAGCACAGGAGCGCGGACGTCACTATGGCAAGATGTCCGTGCTCCGGGCTGCTGTCAGCCCGGTAAGAATGCATTTTTCTTTTGAATAAGGTAATAATTCTGGCGACTAGCACTACTAAGCTGCTAGTCGCCAGATGGGGAGTTATTGAAGTTAAAATTGTTTAAGCCTACTTGGCCTAGACCTACTTGGCTGCTTTCCCATTTTAGTAAAACAAGGGTTTTCACACTGCTGGGATATAGTTAACCCTTTCAGTGTCAAAGAAGTGTCCAGAGCATTAGTTTGCAATGCATTGGACACACCTCTAACAATCAAAGGGTTTTGAGTTTGAGATTGTGAGAATTGAGTTTTGTGTTCATCTATTTTAAGGTTAAACTATTGATCAGTGACCAGAGCTCCACATAGACTCCCCATAGAGTAGGCTGACCAGACATCACCTTTAACCGGGGACGCATAGGAGAAATGCATACTGCAGGACTGCATTGATTTCAGTGAATTACTGCAAAATGGCTATTTTCTATGTGTCCCCGGTTAAAGGTGAGATCTGGTCAGCCTACCATAGAGTCTCCAACAGGTCACCCATATTTACTAAAAATGATTTTCTTGTGTTAGTGGCACTTAAAATTTGCAGTTACAAAATACATTTCAGTGGAGTTCTATGCACATTGAGTATCTTATTGTCAGTAGTGTCATTGTAGATGTACCCAGATATTATGAAAAAAGGGCTAAAGTCCCATAGTTCCTGCAAGTAATCCCATAAATAAATAGTACAATATACGCATTGTGCTATCATAGGTAACAGGACTTTTGACTCTTTAGTAAACAACACTTGCTTATTTACCGGCCCTGAGCGGAGTTGCACTGCCTGATGCATTTTTGATGATGGGCCCTGCCATTGTCACCTGTTCCATCTTTTCCCCAAACAAAACTATCTATGTTCATGTTGACTCTCATCAGGTGGCATAGAGACATAAAGTGCTAGAAATAATCAGCAAGCGAGGCTAAAAAAGAGCCAGAAAAGGTGAGCAACACATTGTGTTTTTTAAAGCTGCCCCTCAAATTATTTTGCATCTGCAAACCCTTGAATCATATTGGGCCTTGAAATGTCAGTGCTGTGTGCATCGGACAGAGGAGTACACCCCCCCTTTATGACACAGCTACACACATGCATTACTCTGTGGGTGTCATGTGCGTCAGCAGGTTTTGTGGAGCGTCAGATGGAGGATTACATTCCCCCCGTCATGAGGCGGCGACACATATGCATTGCTTTATGGCTGCTGTCGGCATCACATCAGGCATTAATATCACCCTCCCCATTCACTATTTAAACGCATGCCTCCTCCTAACGTGCTCATTAGGGATGAGCGAGCACCCCGATGCTCGGGTGCTCTGACTGAGCACCCCCTGATGCTCGAGTGCTCGGCCGAGCACCCGAGCCCCATTCAAATGAATGGGAGCACTCGAGCATTAAACCAGGCACCCCCTGCTCTGATGAGCGGAGGGTGCCTGGTCAATGTCCCCCTTCATCTCCGCTATGCCCCTCTTCCACAATGTCCCCCTTCATCTCCTATGCCATAGCGGAGATGAAGGGGGACATTGTGGAAGAGGGGCATAGCGGAGATGAAGGGGGACATTGTGGAAGAGGGGCATAGAGTCTATGCCCCTCTTCCACAATGTCCCCCTTCATCTCCGCTATGCCCCTCTTCCACAATGTCCCCCTTCATCTCCTCTATGGCATAGGAGATGAAGGGGGACATTGTGGAAGAGGGGCATAGCGGAGATGAAGGGGCACATTGTGGAAGACGGGCATAGCGGAGATGAAGGGGGACATTGTGGAAGAGGGGCATAGAGTCTATGCCCCTCTTCCACAATGTCCCCCTTCATCTCCGCAATGCCCCCTTCATCTCCGCAATGCCCCCGTACCTCCATTCCCTGGTGGTCCAGCGGAGCGTCTTCGGATCTGTGCCTCTTCCGGCACAGATCCTCTTCACCCGAACATGTCGGGCGAGCACATGGCGGTACTCGTACGAGTACCGCCATGTGCCGAGCAGAGCGATGCTCGAGCCGATCCGAGCATCGGCCGAGCACGCTCGCTCAACACTAGTGCTCATATATCAGTAGCGTTTGTAGTGTTAGTTTGCCTTTCTGCTGGATTGACCTATGTATTGAAATTGGAACTTGATATTGACTGTGCACCACTGTTGACTGCCCTGACCTTGGAACTGAACACTGACCCTACACCACTGCTATCTGCCCTGACCTCTGGCCTGGACTTTGACCTTATTCCTCTGTGGTTACTGTTTTGCCCTTGGCTTGGAACTTTGCTCACCTTTAAGTCTGGACTTCTTAAAGTGGAACTTTCACTACAATAACATAGAGCTGCAAATTATTATTACATTAGAGATTTACACACGCTTTTTTTATTTTCAAGTATAATTGCTGCTTTAACAAAAAATATAACCTTTTATGCAGGCAGGCACCAGGGAACAGAGCAGACAACTTGCAGAGTCAGCATCTCTGTGTCTGCGCTGTCTGTCCCCTTCAACTCCACGATTGGTGAGTTTAATTGCCTTTGTATTGAAAGGCAATGGAAGGGACTGAAAGCGCAGGCGCAGAGAGCGCCTACTGCAAGATCCCAGCCGGTGCCTGTCTGCATAAAAGGTTATATTTTTCATTAAAGGAGCAATTATACTTGAAAATAAAAATAAGTCTGTGCATAGCAGTAATGTAATAATCATTTGTGGTGCTATGTTATTGTAGTGAAGGTTCCGCTTTAAGGTACTGTTCATTTATATACAATTTCCCCATAAATATATCTTGGTTTTGGGCCCCTCCTGCTATTCCTTGTCTCCTACTAGCTATTTTGTTTCTCCTGTGTTTAGGTGATTTCTCCTTCAGACTATATTTTGCTGTCTGCTTATTCTCAGAGAGGTTTTACTCTCTTCCCTGAGTATTGTTCCAAACAGCATACATTCCTTACGTTTGTCCTTCCAGGAACCTGACAGGCCCTGACAGGATATATGAGTCACTCATGGAGTCTGCTAGCTTAGTGGAGGTCCTATCAGCTTTAGGCAACCAGATTACTGCCTTAGCAACCTCCGTCCAAGACTTACAGGACAACTAGGTCACCCAGCAACACGTCTCCAGGAACTACATTTTGGGCACCAACACCCTTAGATGACTATGGCCGCTGAACTACAACCCCAGGTGCCATTGCCTGAGAAGTTTCACAGGGATAGGGGGAAATACAAAGAACTCATTGCCACCTGCGATCTCCACTTCTCTTTGGCTTCCGAATTTGCCAAAGTACATACACCCTACTATCAGGAATACCCCAGGCTTGGACACATAATTTGTTGTGGTCTGATAATCCCCTTCTTTCCTCTTGGCCTTCTTTCTGCCACGCAACGGATGATTTGTACGATGATCCTCTACAACACACCACAGCACTACGTGTCCGAATTCTGCCGTCTATCCATCGAGATGGGATGGAAAGAAGAGGCTCTCCTAGGTCAGTTCCGGCTAGGCCTCTTTGACAGCTTGAAGGATGAACATGCCCGTAAGTGGGTTCCATCCACTGTGGAATCACTTATCTCCCTCTCTATTCAAATCAATTGCTGGTTACGCAAGAGGCACTGGGAACAGTCTTTTTCAGCACAACAGTCTTCATCTACCACTTAATCTCCTCCAACAGCAGCGGATGAGGGGTAAAAGGATGAACCCATGCAACTGAGTCTGGTTCGGGTACCTCTTTCCAAAGCCAATCGAAGGCAACTGAGACTGAGAGGCGGTGAAGGTCACCTTCTGTGGTCATGTCACTGTAGACCCCGGCTTCAAGTGGAGAACCGCTCTTATGGAGGTAACCCAACCCCTCTATCCTTGTTGTCAAGTCTTCTTTGAGTTCTATGTCCCCTCACTTGTCCCTTTCTATTTGTCTACAGTGGAATAACCACACTCGTTTGCTGCACACCATCATCGACTCCAGGGCAAGTGGATGTTTCTTTGATCGCCACCCATCTCGGTATCGAACAAGATGCAACCTCTATGCATCCAAATGGTGGATGGCATGTCTCATTATCTGGGTCCTGTCACTTGTGAATCAGAGCCATTACAGCTCCTTATTGAAGTACAACACATGGAGAGCATGCTTTTTGACATTCTACCATCTTCTTTGTTCCCTGTCATCCTGGAGCTCCTATGGTTACAAAGGCACAACCCGTCCATTGACTGGAGCTCAGGAGCAGTATCTTTTGACTGAACTCATTGTCTAGAGCATTGTTTCTTATCCGATCAGCTAACATGTTGCTCTACCCAGTCCTCTTATTCATATCAGGACTTCAGGGACGTCTTTGATAAAAAAAGGAGACAATGTTCTTCCTCCTCTTTGTCCTTATGACTGCCCCATAGAAATGATTCTAGGGGATCTGATTCCGTATGGCTGTATATACCCCCTTTCAGGCTCAGAACTACTCAATCTACAAGTATATATTACCGAAATCTTAGAAAAGGGGTTCATATGACCCTCAACCTCACCAGCAGGAGCTAGTATCTTTTTTGTGGAAAAAAAAGATGGAGGGCTACAACCGTGTATCGATTACTGGACGCTGAACAGCATCACAGTCAAAAATCGATACTCACTACCCCTTATTCCAGAGATGCTTGAGCAGATTTCCTTGGCCTGGAAGGGAAATGAGTGGAAAACGGCATTCCATACACGTTACCGCAATTTTGAGTACCTTGTCATGCTGCTTGGCCTGTGCAACACTTCAGTACCTAATAAATGACATTTTTAAGGATTTCCTGGATCACTTTGTAGTCATATAACTGGATGATATATTTGTGTACTCCCCCAGCCACTCCGACCATTGAACTAATGCTCACCTCGTATTCCAGAGTCTCCTGGATAACTCCTTAAATGTCAAATTGCAGAAGTGCTCCTCTGAGGCATCCCAGCTGGAGTTCTTTGGATTCTTAATGTCCCCTGGGCATATTGCTATGGATCCCCACAAGGTTGCGGCTGTCTTAGCCTGGTCAATCCTCACCAGGCTCAAGTATGTACAGAGTTTTGTGGGGTTTGCCAATTTTCATAGGTGGTTTATCCATGGTTTCTCTAGGGTCATAGCACCTATAACCACACTTACCAAGAACAAGGGTCATTTTCTTTGGCCTGCCACCGCTCAGCTGGCCTCTGACTGTTTGAAGTCACCATATACATCTGCTCCCATCCTTGTTCAGCCGGACGTCCAGAAGGCCTTCGTGTTTGAGGTGGATGTCTCTGCTGTTGGAGCGGTACTTTCTCAATGGTCAGTTCCAAAATATAACCTTCACCCTACTGCCTTTATCGCCTGTCATCTCATTTCTGCTGAAGTCAGCTATGGTATGGGGAACAGGGAGCTTCTGGCAATCAAATGTGCCTTGGACAAATGGCACCATCTGTTTGAAGGGGAACTCCACCCTGTTATTATCACTGTAACTTAAAGTATGTGTGGACACCCCGACAGCTATGTGTGCGTCAAGCCTGGTGGGCTCTATTTTTTACTCGTTTCCTTCTACACATTACGTTTTGCCCAGGGTCGTGGCAAAGCAGACTTCCTGTCCCAAAGCTATTCCTCACCATGTATGTCTCACTCACTTTCAGACACTATCTTATATTCTAAGCATTTCCTACTAGCCCTGAGCCCAATCACAGCAGCCATCAGATGTCATACTTCCCATGATGCCAATCTAATCCGTCAGTATTCTTTGACCATGAAAGATGGACTACTGCTACATCAAGAACGGATCTTTGATCCATCAGCCTTAGGTCTACAGATTATACACGTGTCATGATATCCTATGGCGGGCAATGGGGGGGCTGGCTCACAAAATAAATGATCTAATCTGACGTCAATTCTGGTGGCCTAGTCTACCTCACGATGTCTGGGACTACATGTTAGGCTATTATACTTTCGTATAAGCCAAGGGTCACCAGAGTAGGACAGCAGGTTTTCTGCGACCTCTTCCAGTGCCTTCTGTGCTCTGGAGGGACATCATGCTGGATTTCATATCCGAACTGCTGAACCAACAAGGCACTGTTCTGGTAGTGGTCTATCGACTTACTAAGTTACACATTTTATACGAGTCCAGAAAATACTAACAGCTGCTCAGACCACCTCTCTGTTCATCCATGAGATTGTCAGGCTACATGATATACCCACTTCTTCACTTCAGATTGAGGGCCACAATTCAGGTCCAGGCTCTGAAGCTTCTTCTGTAAGACTTCAAGTATTGACCTCAACCATTCTTCAGAATATCATCTGCAAACAAATGGTCAAACTGAATGGACTAAACAAACCTTAGAACAATACCTGCATTGTTATATTTCTCATCTGCAGACGACTGGTTGTCCCTTTTAGCCTTGGCTGAATTTGTCTATAACAACCATGTCCACAACCATCCAGATGCCCCCCTTTTTTGCTATTTACATATACCATCCATTATCAATTCCTGCTGTGTTGGATATTGGTGCTTCTGAGGTTGCTCATAGGCTCTGAGCACTACAGACCTGTCATACTGGTCTCAAGGACTTCTTGGCTCAAGCACAGACCACTCTGTCTGCCAGCCCCATCATATCCTCTGCTCACTCTGCTCGCCTGACTTGCCCATTGAAGAAACTGGGTCTTCGGTTCCTGTGGCCTTTTTCCCTCACAAATCGTATTAATCCAGTAGCTGTCCACTTACGTCTACCCTCCGCATGGAAAATACATCCTACATTCCACGTGTGCCAGCTGAAGTCTTGGAAACTCAGATTGTCTCCTTCTCATAGGCAATCTCAGCCCCCTTCGGTTCTGGTCAATAGCTCTGAAGAGTCTGAAGTGGAGTCTATTGTGGATTTCTGTGTTTGCCAGGGGTTCCTAAAGTAATTGGTGCACTGGTTGGGTTACAGCCCTAAGGAGTCTTGGGAACGTTACCACCGTATACACACCCCAGCTCTCCTTCTCGCTATTCATCATTCTCATCCTTCTCGTCTTGGTCCCAGTCACGTCTCGAGGTCACGTGTTGGGGGGTATCTGTCGGTGTGTGTGGTGGCGGTTTGTACTGGGCATTGGATGTAGGAGAACATCCTCCCTGTAAGATGTAATGACACCTATGTGTCGCTCTACCGGCATTATGTGCATCGCCAGGATGCACAGGGCGTCAAACATCGCTTTATGCTTGTCTTCAGCGCTGCATTAGGCAGCGACGGTGGAGTCTCCATTTACTATTTAAATACATGCCTCCTCCTAACCGGTGCTCAGATATCAGTAGAACTTGTACTGTTAATTTGCCTTTTTTGCTGGAATGACCTGTGTATTGACCTTGGAACCAGATATTGACCATGCACCATTGCTGCCTCCCTTAACCTTGGAACTGGATACTGACCCTGCACCTTTGCTGCCTGCCCAGACGTAGATTTTGACCTTACTCCTCTGTGGTTGTTGCTTTGCCCTTGGCTTGGGACTTTGCTCACCTTTGAGTCTGGACTTCTTAAAGCGGAACTTTCGTCATTTGAATATAGAGCCTTAAATCATAATTACATTTTCAATATGCCTAGACATAGTTGTTTTTTCAAAAATAATTGCTGCATTAAAGAAAAATAGAACCTTTTCGGCAGACAGGCACCGGCAGGGATCTTGCAGTAGGCGCTCTCTGCGCCTGCGCTCAGTCCCTTCGGCACAAAAGCATTCAAGTCCCCAGTGGTGCAGCTGAAAGGGACGGACAGCGCAGACGCAGAGATGCTGGCTCTGCAAGATGTCTGCACTGTTCACCGCTGCCTGGCGAAAAGGTTCCATTTTTCTGTAAAGCAGCGATTATTCATCTGATAGCAGATGTGCCAAGCAGGTCCATTTTAACTCTTGCACTCAAAAAAAAACCAAAAAAACAAAAAAAAAAACAGAAAAACTGCAACAGACTGTACATTATATGAATGCCAGAAAGGTATCCAACGCATTGCAATGCAATGTGTTGGATACCTCTCCTGCACCGAAAGGGTTAAAGCAGAACTATTACCCAAATTATTTACCCGCAAATAATTATGCACATAACAGTAAGCATATCCATACTAGTATTATCCGGAATAAGTCCACCGTTATAGAGAAGTCCAACTCGTTCTGAGATGGTCAGGCAGGCACCAACACAGACATCTTGCCAAAGAGACATCTGCATGCCTGTGCTGTCCGTCCCAGTCTCCTCTAGGAGGTGCTGCATTGTACCTTAAGGTACAGGAAGGGACTGACGGTGTAGGCACACAGATGCCTCTACAGAAAGCTGCTTTCCTGACCGTCTCAGAAAGAGTTGGATTTATCAATAACTCTGGACTTATTCCAGATAATACTAGTATGGGTATGCTTATAGTTATGTGCACAGTTATTTGGGGATATCTTTAATTTGGTTATAGTTGGTTATATATATGTTTTCAAATGTTTTACAACAGTTATCTGTTAATAGTTAAAAAAGTTTTAACCCTCCTGCAATCTATTTGCTATGTATCCCTAGAGATGGGCTGGGACGGTGGACTGGAACGATAGTAGAAATGGGCCACTTGATTGTACTTTTCCCCCAGGCCAAACATTGCCAGGCCTCTCCTGAGGAGAAAAGAGTGCCTGATTCGGCCTGCGCTGTCCTTCATTCTGGGTTTGGCTGGCGATGTCAGACGCAGTGTTCAGAACACTGCGTGACACGCCTGCGCACCAGCAACCGGAGGAGCCACAGCCGCACCAAGGGGAGGACACAAACCTTGATGAGGGATGAGACGCAATAATAAAACCTTGGTAGTTTAAAGAAACGCAAACATCCGCCAATGAAATGGAGTTAAATTCTTTTCATTTGTATGTCCAGAATCAGTGAAATTAAAACTTTTGTTTCATTCTATATCCCTCAAATCTAATACTGAAGAGGATTAAATGTGCACAGAATACAGGCATATCTCAGTGCAGCAGTATGTTTTAGATTTAATATTATTTATTACAATTTTTACTACTTATTTTTATTGTGACACAAGTTATGCATGATACTTACACACATCTTTTCACTGAGGTTTTAATTCTCCTAATCTTACTGCAGACTAAAAACACAAACTTGCTGATTTCTGTATGTGTGCGTATATATAATGTTTTATAATTGTCCCCCTACTTTTGTCCCTGGCCCCCATGTTCCCCCCCCCCCCCCAATATGAATGCTGGCGAGCCACTGGAGCAAACTTCTTGGTTGCTTCAACCCCAACCCCACACACACACTTTATGAGGAGATAAAATACAATCTGGGGGGCCAGACAATGAAATCCTATGAAACTGACATATCCCACATTAGCAGAATTAATAAGCAGTGCATCCTTACACTACTAACATACATTTTTCCCGCAGCTCCAATGTGATTTAGTAAAAGAAGGTTAACTGCCCCCTCTAGTGTTTAAAATTCGAGGGAAAGCGGATTATCAACAATACATTCCAAAATATGTCCTATGAAATAAATGGCTTCCAAATCCGGAGGCAGAGGCAATACAAATAATTCTTATGCATAGATAAAATAATATGCGATCTTGTCATATAAATAAAATATAATGAAAATTAATACAAAATAAGAAACAAAAAAGGCACGACAGTTCCACTTTCGGTGTCAGGAAGCAGGTCTTAGCCCATCCTCTTGCAGTTAGAATTGAACCAACGCGCCTGCGTGGCTGGATTGACCGGAAACGGGAAGTGGTTGTTATTGTTTCTTTTGCCTTTGCTATTACTAGTGTTTTAGAATGTCTGCGTATGAAGGTATCCAGAAAGGACCGCTAAAGTTGAAAGGCGTCGGTGATCTCGCACCGGGAAAAAAGTAAGAACACTTGGCATGGATGAGTACTTTATTTTTCTCTTCGTTAAATGAGAGAGCAAGGCTGTTAACCCTTTGAATGCCAGAGGGGTGAGCAACTCATTGCTTTGCGTACTCCTCTGTCACTCAAAGTGTTAATTCTTGGGGACGGATTTATCTATTTCATACCGCTAGCTCAGATGTATTCACTCGGTTCAGTCACTTAAAATAAACGTGTCTCAACATGATATGGTATATGGATTTGTCCTGTAATAAATAATATTTGGGATGATAGCCGTCGCTTATAATACAATATATATACATATACACACATACCAAGAAATAGATATGATTGAAGGAGAGCGCCTCTATATCTCAGAGTTAGAATTTTAATCAAATGCAGATTAAATATATGGGATAAAAATAGCTGAATACCGCTACTAAATTATGCTACCATAATATCACATACAATTAAAAAAATAAATAAATATATATATATATATATATATATATATATATATATATATATATATATATATAGTTTGTAATAGGACCCAAGTATTAAGTAAAGCTCACAGGTTAATAATGGTGGCCAGGTGCTCCAGATATAGTCAGATGTTGTGATATCACAAGTACTTGCACAACAGTAGTAGTGTTGGAGGAAGTATTTTCGGCTTGGCTTTCCTAAGCAGGTATTCTCTCCTGTCTTTGAAAACCAATTGCGGGCAGAGTGTCACTTCTTCATAGTGTAATCAGATCTTATGTGGATGCAAGCAAGATAGCAGAACAAGTCTCTTAGCAAATATTACCCCCTGTCCTTGATCACCAGTTGCAGGCAGAGTATAATCTTTGTAGTGCATGTCTTCTCCATCTGGATTCACCTCAACTGCTTCCTTGGAGCATATGTAACACTAGAGTTTAAACATCAGAAAATAAATAGAATATTTGTACAGATGCTAGTATGCTGTGCATAAGTGTATATAATGCCAGTTCTTTTTTCAGTTTTAGTGTTCCTTTAAAAATTGCATGGACTCATCTAGGGACATCTAATGTTATACTGAAGGCATAGTATTGAAATGAAGGTGTGATGTCACCAGAAAGGGGAAGTAACATGAACAAAATACTTAAAGGGGAACTACCACCCCGCAATAACTTTACATTAATTAATTCTTCATCTGGTGACTAGCTGCTTAGTAGCGCTAGTCGCCAGAAATATTACCTGTTTTCAAAGATTTTCCATTTTTTCAGAGGCTCACAGTAGCAGGAAGCACGGACAGCTTGTCATAGTGACGTCTGTTCGTCTGCGCTGTCAGTACCTTTTGGAGCTGGCTGGCAGGAGCAGGGACGTCACTATGACGAGATGTCCGTGCTTCCTGCTACTGTCAGCCTCCAAAAAACTGGAAAATCTTTGAAACCAGGTAATATTTCTGGCGACTAGCGCTACTAAGCAGCTAGTCGCCAGATGAAGAATTAATTAATGTAAAGTTATTGCAGGGTGGTAGTTCCCCTTTAAGATATTTTAATGTACAAAATGCAGAGATATAAATATAATTCTCTTTCGGATTATGTAAAGTTTTATTATGCAGGGCATGTTCTTAGTAAGGTAAATTCATACCTCCCAACATTTCAAATTGCCAAAGAGGAACACTTGTGTTTTGGGTGGTATGCTGGGGGCAGGGCTGGTGGGCAGGGCATTACCAAGAATGTTTGGGCTATTTCATGACCTATTGAGACCTTGTGTAACCTAATAATTGACTTATAACAAGACCAAAGTATTTTATATACACAGACTAGTTTATAAACACATATACTGACCTTTAAATAAACAATAATGTGAGTATTATTACTCTGAAGCAATGTAGTAAACTTATATACACACACCACACACACTCTGATCTCCTAAAAAAAGGACATCCGGGTGGGAAAGAGGGACAGAGGGATTTGGGTCTAAAAGAGGGACTGTCCCTCCTAAAGAGGGACACTTGGCAGGTATGTAAATGTCATGTTTCAGTTTAACCAGAATCTCAGATGTGTACCATCACACTTTACATTTTAGAAAGAAGAAAAAAGACAAAGATAAAAATAAGATGATGCAGCAGATTATGACCAGCAAGAAAAATGAAGAGGAGAAGAAGAAACCAGCTTTGGATAAAAGAACTCCAGCACAACTAGCATTTGAAAAAATGCAAGAGAAGAGAGTAAGGCATCAAATGAGCAGTAAACTGTATTGGGTGGGTGTGAGGGGCGGGGGTGTGGTGGCGGAGGAAAAAAAAAAAAAAAAACACATATAAGGAGTGTCCTGCTGAGTAAAACAAGGGCACTCCAGAGTTATTACTGCATAAGCTGTTTTTGTTTTGCATTAATAGTTGCTCTCTACTGGCCATAAAGTTCATCTGGTGTTCAGAGAATTATTCTATTGCATTCTATGGGGGGGGGGTGAATCAATGACAGCAGTTCTCAACAGAATCTGACAGTACTTGCTTCATCATTCCAGGCAATTTGAACGGTTATAACTTTTGACTAAAACAGCTGCCTTAAGTGAAATGGTTCTTGAGCAGGCAAAGCTCTATAACATATAGTTTTTCATTATAAAAAAAAAAAAAGGGGTGTTATGGGAGTTGTAGTCTCCAACAGCTGTAGGTCCAAATATTGCCTACTCTTGCTTTATGTGGGTAGACAAACGGTTCACATCCACAGCAATCACCATATTGGCACCTAATGAGAAATATCCCTTTGAGTGCCAGAGAGGTATACAACGCATTATGTTGCAATGCGTTGGATACCTCTCTGGCATTCAAAGGTTTGACATATCAAATATTGTAAACACCTGCTTTAGATATCATACTTCATACAGTCATATTCTGGGCTGATGGATAAGGAGAATTTTAAAATCTCTGGTAGTTAATAGTCAAGTAGATCAATGACAATAAAAAAGTATTTTATGTGGTTATTTATCTACTACTATATCCTATATACTGCTGTTATTGGGGAATCATTATATATCTAACAATGTATGACTCCACTTCATCCTTTGTCTGTTTCTATGCTTAAGTCTCGGGGTCTTGTCAGGTTTGGCAACATTATTTGTCCAATCTCCCTTACAGGGAAAATGTCTCATTGCATTGTAAAGTACTAGAGTGTGACTGATGTCAGTCACGCTTATTAATATTCATTAGTTTTAAGTTATATAGCTTTCAAAATTCTCTTTCAATTTTTCCCTGACATTGGCTGATTCTCTTGAGAAACAGCTCAATGGTCATTCAACAGAATGTCATGCCCCAGCAGATCATTCAGAGACACGAGTAGTACTTTTAATACCAGTTCATCACTCTGCCCCCTGTGTAGTAGGTGTTTTTTTTTTTTTGTTTGTTTTTTTTTTTATATATAATATATATATATATATAATTTTTTTTTTTTTTTTTTTCAGAAATAAGAGGCAAATACAATACAATAAAATAGAGCATACAAAAGTACAGATTTCAGTACAATAGAGTAAGGTGAAAGGTGAAATGGCTGGGCGGAATGAACAGTTTAGTTAGTACCCAATACAGAATGAGTTATATATGAATCTTAGTAATAAATGAATGCTCGTTAGGGGTAACGACTGCCCAGGTGAAAAGGGCCCAAGGAGAAAACTCTGAGGAGAGAAAATGTGAAATCTAAATGAGGCAATACAGAAGGAAAAAAGGACAGAGAGGGAAGGAAGAAGTCTAAGTGGTCATCCCCTTTCTTCAGTCTAGTCAGTCGTAACAGGGTGACGTGGTCTGACTTTCGACACCCACTCTGAATTAGCTATCCCCAAAAGTGAGAGTAATCTCTGACTGGTTATGGATTGGAGAGGAGGTAAGAGTATAAATAATATCTGCAAAGGGTCTCTGGACAGCCAAATACTCAAAATCCATTCAGTGCACTCCAAACACCTTGCCCAATTGTCCTGCAAAACAGTGCATGATCACCATATGTGAGATGGTGATCCTACTGCTCCATGTGCTAGAAACAGAAGGGAACATAGTGTGCAGTCTCCCAGGGTATAATGCCGTCAAATCAAAAATTTGAAATGAGATTCCAAAAGTTGTGTAGAGATGGAGCAGGATTTAGCTGAGCGCCACACAGAATGCCAGTCTTCTTCCAACAAAGTCTCTCCAAGTTCAGCTTCCCAAGCTTGCACATAATGGAGTTTCGATGGGGTGGCCAAATTGGATAAAATGCAATATATCTTACTAAGAAATCGCCCTGTGGTAGAGGATCGGAGGAGGAGAGATTCAAGTTTAGTTGGCTGTCGAGACCAGCCCTGTTTGATATCTAGGGACTTGAGGAAATGTCGAATGCGGAAGAATTTCCACATCTCGCCCGGTGGGAGAGCAAGTTGATCCCTAATGGATTCAAAAGAAGCAATTTTACCTCTGTCTAAGAAATCTGCTAATTTAACCATCCATCTTGGGAAATCGCTGGCCAACAAAGTACAGTGAGTGTCGCGACTATAAAAAAAACAGGTGATACGAGGGAGGGGGAGGATGAGGCAGTGTATAGGTGCCATACCTTAAAAAATGCATCTAATACCGGGTGATCAAAAGATCGACTCCTCCTGGAAGATCAAGGTAGAAGGGCCTTGCAGAGTATATGTAGATCAGGAAAGTGCGAACCTTCTACAGAGACCCATATTTTGGGTAAGGTGTTATAGGGAGAGTAATACCGAGTGATAATATTTCTTAAAATCCGGAAAACCCAATCCTCCCTGCAGTTTATGTCATGTAATAATGCTGCGAGTAATCCTGGGAGTTCGGGACCTCTAGATAAATTCGGAGACGCAAGAGTCAAGTTGGGTAAGGAAAGCCGACGGAATCATAAGGGGGAGAGTCAGAAAGAGGTACAATACCCAGGGGAGAACATTCATCTTGATTGAATGAATATGGCCTAACCAAGAAATATGAAAAGGGGACCAGGTGGCTAGATCACGAGTAAGAGACCGCAATAGAGGAGGATAGCTCAAGGCAGAGGTGGACTGGAGATAAGGAGCAGTCCATGCTCCCAGATATTTGATGCCCTTGGTCGCCCATTTAAAAGGGTAAAGGGACACAAAGTCAGCTTTGATGGAAGGGGGAAGGCAAAGGGGTAGGGCTTCGGATTTCGAAAGATTAATTCCTGAGTAGTAGTTTAATACCTCCTGTATACTGATTAACTTTCAGTCCGGCATTAAAATTACTACAAAGAGACAAGTGTCTGTTGTATGGCTTGCCATGGCAACTGCTCGATCCCATTGGTCAGCCCAATAACTAGGGAAAAGGCTGATGTCAAGGAAGGTGGGGTAAAAAAACCCTCCAAAACACTAATACTTTACAATGCAATGAGAAACCTTTTTAAGTATTCCTATGTGTTTAAACCAATGGTGAATTGAGGCTGCGCAATGCTCTAATAATGTATTAGGTTGGGCTAAGCCCTTGGTTTAGGGGGAAAGCCCCATGTCTTGTGGGAGTCTATTAAATCGTTGGTGCTCTGTAACGTGATTATAGTAGAACTTAACTTACTGCAATGCAGACTGCACTCCTTATAATGCACACAAGACCTCTGGCTAGTATAATAATAACCATAATGTTAAACCTATACTAAACTACTTTTTTTTATTTATTTATTTATTTATTTATAACCAAATAGAAATTATCGTAAAGATTGAATGATTCAATTCATGTTTATTTGTATTCTCCCCCCCTTCCTTTCAAAAGCAAATGGAAAGAATACTCAAGAAAGCTTCCAAAACACACAAGCAAAGAGTTGAGGTAAGTGTATGCCCCATAGGTAATGAAAGGAGCCTACTTTAATCATGTATCTCTTCTGGATAAGGTTGCTGTTAGTACTAAATATAATGTAATTCCTCTTACGTAAATATATATATATATATATATATATATATATATATATTTATATTTTGTTCCAGTAGCACATATATTTTGGTAAACCATAAAACTAAAGTTAGTAATTCACACGGTCTTGTGACAATAACTGCAGTATTAACGCATAATGACATAGTTGATGAGAAGACATGCATTTACTAAGTTCAGGCCACATAACCCTTGTTAATCCAGAGAGGTGTTTTTTCTGATTAAAATTCCTTCCTGAAAATGATTTATGCAACTTATTATTTCTAATTGTATCTTTTAAGGGCCAGAGGGGTATGAGCACATTGTGAAGCATTGCATTGCACAACTTTCTTGTCTTTAAGCTGTTTCTTCATCTAATTTTTTTCTTTTTCTGATTTTGTCTTCCCCTGTTTATCTTTTGTAGGACTTTAATCGTCATTTGGATACACTGACTGAACATTATGATATACCTAAAGTCAGCTGGACAAAATAAAAATCCTTGCATTTCTTATGTATGCGGACATTCATTTGTTCATCATTTTGTGTGTAGAGGACCTTCGTTTCTTCTCAAACTGGCATTAAACATCAATGTATTTTTGGAATTTCTTCATCATCACAGGATCTGCTTTGTGTTAAATTGTGTAAATAAAGTTATATTTTTTAAGAAGTACTGTATTTGAGGGTAATTTATTTAAATTTATGCAGCAGTGATTTAAACCATTAAACGTTTAACATTACAATCACCTATTCCACTTGGATATTTGAGTGCAGTTTATATAGGTAGTATTTGTCTGTTTTTGTATGTAGACTATCAAAGCAAAAAAACAGTTATGGGGCAACCTAACTACACAATATACGAACGGCTAGGCTAGAGAGTTCTCCAACACAAAATGACAATTTAGTTGTTCCTTTGCTTTGCCCCAGAACTACTACTACACTTTTTTTTTTTTTTTTTTTGTCTTTGTGCAAATGGCCCTCAATGATCGGTCTCTACTAGTACAAATATGTCGCCTATATTTAGGTATGAAATCCACTCCTTTCTTTGGCAATCTTTCTGTTGTACTGTTTAGCCATTTAATTTTGTAGTAGCTCTGATACTTCTAAAATGTCAGCAATGGAAACAAATGGTAGTGCCTTGGCATGTATGGGTGTATTCAAAAGCAGACATGCCTGTTCTTGCTAAACAATTCAAGTCAGATTTATATCTCATCCCTAGGTGCTGTTCCCCTGCTTGTGGCTCATTCCCACCCACTGTGAATGAAAAGACCCTTAATCATTAACAGACAAGCTCTTAACCACTCTGTTAGTAGAGTGGTCTCCAGCACATTGCTTTGCAAAGCTTTGGCGTGCTCTGTATCATCCAAGATATGTAAACTTTTTTTTTTATTTTAAACAGGCCACCATAAAGGAAGGGGTTCTCTGTGCAGGTATTGGGAATACTCTGGCCACACCTACAACTTTAGCTTTGCTTTCCACTCCCACATTTTAAGATGCCCATCAAAACTTGAGGATCTAGACTTGCCTACTTTGCCTAATGGAAGACCCTGAATTGCAATCAATGCATAGGGGCATGTATATAAATTCAAAAATGGGGACATTCTGGGACAAATCTAGCAATTATAGTCCCATTGTTTAATGCGTGAATATGAACCATTTGTTAGAGAGATCGCCATTGAATTGCTTTGCAAAGTGTTGAAGATGTCTTTAGTATCCTAGCAATTATATATGCAAATATGGTGCATGTCGCCTGAAAATTTCTCCACTTTTGTCTTCATCATTAGACCCCATAGTTCTTCCTTTGTTCTGTGCATCATAAGCCACCTTTAGCCATGCTCAAACATACACAAGCCAAATTCACATTCATAACCAAACCATACATTTAATAATATATACATTTACACTAGTGTAAAAGCTCGTGTACACAGGCTAAGGTCCAGGAATTGCCCTCTGGCACTCAAAGGGTTAAGAGGCCACTAACTCACTGCTCCACGCGATGCAATCATGCGCAGTAGAGACTGCCCAAACGTGGGCAGTCTCTACTGTGCATGACTGCATCGTGACAAACATTCTAGCAAATTATTATACAGGATAATATATATTAAAAAAAAAAAAAAAAAGACAATGTCTGCATAAGGACATACTCCAACTGGATATTGGGTTTTATTAAGCAGTACAAAAAAACCTAGTATTGTTTTAAACATTTCGTAGTCATTGATTTTTCCCTTTTGGGTCCAGCACCTCTGTTATTGTAAGGTGGATACCTGGGACATCTCCAGATATGTCCCAGAGATTCCTGTTTTCAGATTGAATTATATGGTTTCTGGGGACAAAGGCTGATTCTTACTACCCTATAGCTATGTAACCACTGTGCGATTCAAGAGACCTGTGTTAAATTTAAAGTTCTACTCCATTTTGCACCAAATCATCCTGCTTGTCACCATGTTTGACTTGAGCAGAGTGGGTTATTGATCCTTACACAAAAAAATGGTTTTATTATGTACATTAAGGTCAACAGGATCACACTTGTTTGCTATGTGCATATACCATCCCTGTTGCTGATTCTGTTTTTCAAGGTTATCCTATTTGGAGTGGGAAGCATGTTATCTGAGTGGAGGCAGCAAAATATCTTCCACATGCATTTATAGCCAAGAACATCTCAAGCACCAATTTATCTTGTTAGTAGCCCTTTGGTTTATTTATATACCACATCCTACAGTATTACCCTATGTCAGCTCCAGGTTGTTGTCTATATTTAAATCAAGTGGAATGTGTAGTGGTCTCCAATTGTGTAATTGGTATGATGCTGTTTGTCTTAGTACATCGGCATCCCTTTCTCTGAATATTAATCAAAATGCCATAATGAAATAGATCATAGTCACAGGTTAATGTTTCCAATATTGGGTACAGATGCTTATTACTTGTTAAATCCTTTTCAATTAGTCCATATAGCTTAAAGGTAACTCTGGAAAGGCAATCGCCCCTTTAAGTAGGCAGGAACAATTCTTGGGAAGAATGCAGGGTGAAGCCTAACTTCCCTCCTTAGCTGGTCACCAGCCAATCCCCTCCAGTTAAATTTGAGACACTAACCTATCTGACTAGGTAGGGAGAAGGAAAAAGAAGACTCCTGTGAACATGAACCCAAAGGAACTCCAATGTTCACTCACAGGAGAACCAAACATGGTCCCTTGACAGGGTGGGAGACCTGTAAGCTATGTGGACTAAGAGAAAAGGATTTAAAGGGATAGTATTACTTCAAAATTACTATCCATCATATTGTAGCCCTTAAAAAACTTAGTTAAATGACACCAGTGGCATCTCTCAAACCTTTATGGTTTAAGAGAGAGCCGCTTTCAAAGTTTCCTCTCCCCTGCTGTCAGCGTTCTGCTGCCAGCAGGAGAATCCGGTCTCTGAATCAAGCAGAGGCTCTTCAGCAGAGCCAATATCTCGTTATGGAAGGAAAAATTATTAACTGAAACAGTCTTCTACGTGTGCTTGGTTACCAAGCACACGTAGAAGACTATTTCAATTAATCATTTTTCCTTCCATAATGAGATATCGGCTCTGTTTAAGAACCTCCGCCTGTCCCGGGACCGGATTCCTCTGCTGGCAGCAGAACGCTGACAGCAGGGGAGAGGAAACTTTGAAAGCGGCTATCTCTTAAACCATAAAGGTTTGAGAGATGCCGATGGTGTCATTTAACTCAGTTTTTTAAGGGCTACAATATGAGGGATAGTAATTTTGAAGTAATACTATCCCTTTAACAGGTAAGACTAATATCCTCTCTTCTCTGTCATCCAATAACTTACAGGTAACTCTGGGATGTACCAACATTGAGTTTCCCAGTGGTGGGAAAGAAAGCAAGGACCAGGAGCCAGTCCCCCAAATTACCAGAGCTCATATGGACTAATCAGATCACAGAATAGCCCTTTACAAACTAAGTGGCAATGGACACTGAACTGGAATACAGCATACGAGTAACTGTAACAGCACACAGAACAAGAACCAACAGGGCTTAACAGTTAACGATCACTAAGACACAGGAAATAAAGTCCTAGACAGGAAGAACTGCCTCCAGGACTTTCCTGCCAAAGCTGGCCTCAGCCGAAGCCAGAACATCAACATGGTAGTGTTTAGCAAAGGTGTGCACAGACGACCGAGTGGCCGCCTTGCACAGCTTATCATCAGAGGCCTGATTCTTATAGGCCAAGGAGGCCCCAACAGACCTAGTGGAATGCGCTGTGATGGAAAAGGGAACAGGTTTCTTCCTGAGTTCATAAGCCTTGCAAATGGTATACTTGATCCAAGATGCAATATTCATCTTGGATGCAGCTTTAGCAGCCCTGGGACCCTCAGGGTTGACTAAGAGTGCATCAGTCTGGTGAACAGGCTCGGTGCTATGCACATAGAACTTAAGGCAGCGCATCACATCAAAGAAGTTTAGATCCCTCTCCCTGTCAGATGTAGGGTCAGGACAAAATGAAGGCACAACAATCTCCTTGTTGATGTGGAACTCAGAGACTACTTTAGGAAGAAACTCCTGGGAGGTGCAAAGAACTGCCTTAACCTTGTGAAACACCAGGAAAGGCGGTTTACAGGACAAGGCCTGCAGTTTAGTGACTCTGTGAAGAGAGAAAATTGCCAAGAGGAAGCCATCTTCCAAATAAGGAGATGAAGAGGAATGGTAGCCAGGGACTCAAAAGGAGGCTGCTGCAAGACTCCCAACACCAGATTAAGGTCCCACTGAGGTGTCGGATGCTTAAAGACAGGGAAGGCATGAGCGACTCCCTCAAAGAAAACCTTGACATCTGGAAGGATGGCGATGCATCTCTGAAAAAAGACAGAGCAGATGTCTGATCCTTCAAAGAACTCAGGCCAAGGCCCTTGTTCACACCAACCTGTAAAAAAGAGAGGACAGTCAGCAGATCAAACTCTTATGAGGGCAGATCATTGTCCACACACCAAGAGTGGAAGATACACCAAATCCTGTGGTAGGCCTTGGAGGAATCAGGCTCCCGGGCCTGAATCATAGTGGCTACCACCTCAGGAGAGAAACCTTCCTTCTTCAAAATTGAGCTGTCGAACGCAGACGCTGCACATTCTCCTTCCACAGGTAGCCCTGTAGGAGGAGATCTGGTCTGCGTGGAAGCCAAAACGGTTCGCACACAGACAGGTCCAGTAGCTCCGGGAATGAAGGTTGCCAGTGCCAGTACAGAGCAACTAGAATGACCGGAGTTCTCTCCATCTGTAGCTTCCTCAGCACCCTGGGAAGCAGGGGAAGAGAAGGAAAAATGTAGGCTAGAGGAAACTGGCAAGGGATCGACAGAGCATCCACTTTGAGATCCAGAGGATCCTTCCAGCGGAAGCAATATGTCAGAACCTTCCTGTTGTCTCTGGTCCCCATCAGGTTGATACAAGGGAGTCCCCATCTCTGGATGAGGAGGGCGAACACCTCTTGGTGAAGCTCCATTTCGCTGTTGACCACTGTGTGTTGACTTAAGAAGTCAGCCAAGACGTTGTCTAAGCATGGAATATGTACTGTGGAGATGGCAGGAACGTTTTTCTGCCTAGGTCAAAATAGCCTTGACCCTCCAACCAAGCTGCGAGACTTCTTGTTCTTCCTTGTTTGTTGAAGTAAGCCACGGCCGTTGCGTTGTCTGACTGGATGTGAACTGAACATCCTTCGAGTGTGGAAGATGCCCGGAGTTCCAGAACATAGATGGGTAGGCGAGACTCCTCCTCTGACCACCGACCCTGGACATTCAGGTGACCCAGGATTGCTTCCCAACTGGAGAGGCTGGCATCTGTCATCACAGAGGTACAGAATGGAATCACAGAGGGTCTTCCTTTCTGCAGGTTGGAGAGATTAAGCCACCAAGAAAGACTTCGCTCCACAAGCAAGGGGAGAGAAACCAACAGATTCAAGACATCTGGGTTCCCTTTGCAAACCTGGATCACAAACTTCTGCAGTTCCCTTGTGTGAGCCATCACAAATGGTACCGCCTCTATGGTGGAAATCAACTTCCCCATTAGAGAGGTCAGTTTCTTGGCCTGAATGGACTCCCAAGCCAGAATTGACGAAACCTTGCTGGTGATCTGTTGAACATCTTCCATCAGAAAGACTATGCCCTGCAGAGTGTTGAACAGAAGACCCAGAAAAACCAATCCATGAGATGGAATCAGGTCAGACTTGTCCATTCAGAACCCACCCATGATGGGTGACAGTGTGGATGCAGTCCTGACCCTGTTGCTGAGGGAGTTCCGCTGACGGGCCCTTCAAGAGCAAGTCGTCAATGTATGGCGTTACTCTGATGCCCCTCTTGTGCATAACAGTAATGAATGGACCCAGGACGCGAATGAACAGCCTTAAGGACTCCTGGTGGTAATGAGTATTGACCACAAAGGAATTGAGATCCAGAATAGGATGTTCTTATAGACCACAAATAGGTTGCAATAGAAGTCCAAACCTATTTGTGGGTCGGGAACCGGTTCCACAACTTCTTTGTCCAAGAGAATCTGGATGACCCCACTGGCGTGTGTGGTCCTGGGTTTGGCGATTCATGCCGAAGAAGGTTTGGTGGATTTGGGCTTGGGGAGGACTGCTTGGGCCTCCACTGTTTGGGCTTGGTGGAGGAGCGTGGGGTCTGAGGAACCACTGGGGTTGCACAGCGCTACTCACCCTGGTAGGCACGAAAAAGATGGTGCCTGCGAGGCTGAGGTTTCTTCTTGTGAAACAAGGGCAACAAGGTTCTATTGCCTCCAGTAGCCTTACTGATAAGAGTCTTCAACTCTAGGCCAAATAGGAAGTGCCCAAAAAGGGAAGAGAAACCAAGGATTTCTTGGAAATCGAATCAGCAGACCAGATCTTAAGCCAAAGGGAAGGCAGCCACAGACAGGGCAGAAGCCTTAGCCTCTACCCTGATAATGTCAAAGATAGCACCAGTAACGTAATGCTGAGCTTCATAAATGTTAGCCAAAAGCTGCAGCAGGGCAGCTGTGGGGGCACCCTTATGAACAGCTTCAGTAAGCTGTTCCATCCATATAGCAATGGTCCTAGTCACCAAAGCTGACAAAAAAGGTAAGTTGCAGAGACGCACCTAGGCTCACAAATGTGGCCTTCAGGATAGCCTCAAGCTTCCTATCAGTCAAATCCTTAAGAGAAGAAGCATCTGCCACAGGCAGAGCTGTGGACTTGGAAAGCCTAGAGGGAGGGCCCACTGAGCCAAAGCCACCTCAAAGAAGGGATACAACTTTGCAAACCTCTTAGGAGACGTTTGTCAGGGGTCTTCACTTATCTATGACAACATGGTCAAGAGTGGGGTTAGGTGGAAAGACAGGATCATTCTTCTTGCGCCTTTGGAAAATGTCATAAGTAGTCTGAGGATCCTTAGACACAGGGGGGTATGTTCAAGGTATCCCAGAATGCCCTGATAAGACCCTCTGCAGAGGGCTCAGGGTCAGCCTCGGAACATTCGGGAATTCGGAACTCGCAATTCAGAGCATTCCGGAATTCGGAACTCGGAATACAGAACATTCTGGACCTCGAAACATTCCGGAATTCGGAACATTCCGGAACTCAGAACTCAGAATTTGGAATATTCCGGAACTCAGAATTTGGAACATTTCGGAATTTGGAACATTCCGGAATTTGGAACTTTGGAACATTCCGAAATTCGAAAAATTCCGGAACTCGGAACATTCCGGAATTCAGAATTAGGAACATTCCGGAATTCGGAACTCAGAATACGGAACTCAGAACATTCCGGAATTCGGAACGCAGAATTTGGAACATTCCGGAATTCAGAATTCGGAACATTCCGGAATTCGGATCTCGGAATTTGGAACATTCCAGATCTCGGAACATTTCGGAATTCAGAATTTGGAACTCAGAATTCGGAACTCGGAACATTCTGGAATTCGGAACTCAGAATTTGGAACATTCCAGAACTCTGAACATTCCGGAATTCAGAATTCGGAACAATTCGGAACTCAGAATTCAGAACTCGGAACATTCCGGAATTCAGAACTCGGAATTCGGAACTCTGAAAATTCCGGAATTCGGAACTCGGCTTTCGGAACATTCCGGAACTCGGAACATTCCGGAATTCAGAATTCTGAACATTCCGGAATTCGGAACTCGGAATTCTGAACATTCCGGAACTCGGAATTCGGAACATTCCGGAATTCGGAACTCAGAATACAGAACATTCTGGAATTCTGAACTCGGAACATTCCGGAATTTGGAACTCAGAACTCAGAACATTCCGGAATTCGGAACTCAGAATTTGGAATATTCCAGAATTTGGAACATTCTGGAATTCAGAATTTGGAACATTCCGGAATTCGGAACTCATAATTCGGAACTTGGAACATTCCGGAATTCAGAACTCGGAATTCGGAACTCTGAAAATTCTGGCATTCGGAACTCGGATTTCGGAACATTCCGGAACTCGGAACATTCCAGAATTCAGAATTCGGAACATTCCGGAATTCGGAACTTGGAACTCTGAACATTCCGGAATTCGGAACTCTGAATTTGGAACATTCCAGAACTCGGAACATTCCGGAATTCAGAATTCGGAACATTCCAGAATTCGGAACTCGTAATTCGGAACATTCCGGAATTCGGAACTCGGAACATTCCGGAATTCGGAATTGACGAAACCATGCTGGTAATCTGTTGAACATCTTCCATCAGAAAGACTATGCCCTGCAGAGTGTTGAACAGAAGACCCAGAAAAACCAATCCATTAGATGGAATCAGGTCAGACTTGTCCATTCAGAACCCATCCATGATGGGTGACAGTGTGGATGCAGTCCTGACCCTGTTGCTGAGGGAGTTCCGCTGACGGGCCCTTCAAGAGCAAGTCGTCAATGTATGGCGTTACTCTGATGCCCCTCTTGTGCATAACAGTAATGAATGGACCCAGGACGCGAATGAACAGCCTTAAGGACTCCTGGGGGTAATGAGTATTGACCACAAAGGAATTGAGATCCAGAATAGGATGTTCTTATAGACCACAAATAGGTTGCAATAGAAGTCCAAACCTATTTGTGGGTCGGGAACCGGTTCCACAACTTCCTTGTCCAAGAGAATTTGGATGACCCCACTGGCGTGTGTGGTCCTGGGTTCGGCGATTCATGCCGAAGAAGGTTTGGTGGATTTGGGCTTGGGGAGGACTGCTTGGGCCTCCACTGTTTGGGCTTGGTGGAGGAGCGTGGGGTCTGAGGAACCACTGGGGTTGCACATCGCTACTCACCCTGGTAGGCACGAAAAAGATGGTGCCTGCGAGGCTGAGGCTTCTTCTTGTGAACCAAGGGCAACAAGGTTCTCTTGCATCCAGTAGCCTTACTGATAAGAGTCTTCAACTCTGGGCCAAAGAGGAAGTGCCCAAAAAGGGAAGAGAAACCAAGGATTTATTGGAAATCGAATCAGCAGACCAGATCTTAAGCCAAAGGGAAGGCAGCCACAGACAGGGCAGAAGCCTTAGCCTCTAGCCTGATAATGTCAAAGATAGCACCAGTAACGTAATGCTGAGCTTCATAAATATTAGCCAAAAGCTGCAGCAGGTCAGCTGTGGGGGCACCCTTACGAACAGCTTCAGTAAGCTGTTCCATCCATATAGCAATGGTCCTAGTCACCCAAGCTGACAAAAAAGGTAAGTTGCAGAGACGCACCTAGGCTCACAAATGTGGCCTTCAGGATAGCCTCAAGCTTCCTATCAGTCAAATCCTTGAGAGAAGAAGCATCTGCCACAGGCAGAGCTGTGGACTTGGAAAGCCTACAGGGAGGGCCCACTGAGCCAAAGCCACCTCAAAGAAGGGATACAACTTTGCAAACCTCTTAGGAGACGTTTGTCAGGGGCCTTCACTTATCTATGACAACCTGGTCAAGAGTGGGGTTAGGTGGAAAGACAGGATCATTCTTCTTGCACCTTTGGAAAATGTCATAAGTAGTCTGAGGATCCTTAGAAATAGGGGGGTATGTTCAAGGTATCCCAGAATGCCCTGATAAGACCCTCTGCAGAGGGCTCAGGGTCAGCCTCGGAACATTCGGGAATTCGGAACTCGCAATTCAGAACATTCCGGAATTTGGAACTCGGAATACAGAACATTCTGGAACTCGGAACATTCCGGAATTCGGAACATTCCAGAACTCAGAATTTGGAATATTCCGGAACTCAGAATTTGGAACATTTCGGAATTTGGAACATTCCGGAATTCGGAACGTGGAATTTGGAACATTCCGGAATTTGGAACTTGGAACATTCCGGAATTCGGAACATTCCGGAAATCAGAACATTCCGGAATTTAGAATTCGGAACATTCCGGAATTCGGAACTCAGAATTCGGAACTCGGAACATTCCGGAATTCACAATTAGGAACATTCCGGAATTCGGAACTCAGAATACGGAACTCAGAACATTCCGGAATTCGGAACGCAGAATTTGGAACATTCCGGAATTCAGAATTCGGAACATTCCGGATTTCGAAACTCAGAATTCGGAACTCGGAACATTCCGGAATTCGGAACTCGGAATTTGGAACATTCCAGAACTCGGAATATTCCGGAATTCAGAATTCGGAACTGAGAATTCGGAACGCGGAACATTCCGCAATTCGGAACTCAGAATTTGGAACATTCCAGAACTCGGAACATTCCGGAATTCGGAACTCGGAATTTGGAACATTCCAGAACTCGGAACATTCCGGAATTCGGAACTCAGAACTCGGAACATTCCAGAATTCGGAACTCAGAATTTGGAATATTCCGGAACTCAGAATTTGGAACATTCTGGAATTCGGAATGTGGAATGTTCCGGAATTCGGAACTTGGAATTTGGAACATTCCGGAATTTGGAACTAGGAACATTCCGGAATTCTGAACATTCCGGAACTCGGAACATTCCGGAATTCAGAATTCGGGACATTCCGGAATTCGGAACTTGGAACATTCCAGAATTCGGAACTCGGAATTCTGAACATTCCGGAATTCGGAACTCAGAATACAGAACATTCCGGAATTTGGAACTCGGAACATTCCGGAATTTGGAACTCGGAACATTCCGGAATTCGGAACTCAGAATATGGAATATTCCGGAATTTGGAACTAGGAACATTCCGGTATTCGGAACATTCCGGAATTCAGAATTCGGAACATTCCGGAATTCGGAACTCAGAATTCGGAACTTGGAATATTCTGGAATTCAGAACTCGGAATTCGGAACTCTGAAAATTCCGGCATTCGGAACTCGGATTTTGGAACATTCCGGAATTCAGAATTCTGAACATTCCGGAATTCGGAACTTGGAACTCTGAACATTCCGCAATTCGGAATTCGGTATTTAGAACATTCCAGAACTCGGAACATTCCGGAATTCAGAATTCGGAACATTCCGGAATTCGGAACTCGCAATTCGGAACATTCCGGAATTCGGAACTCGGAACATTCCAGAATTCGGAATTGACGAAACCTTGCTGGTGATCTGTTGAACATCTTCCATCAGAAAGACTATGCCCTGCAGAGTGTTGAACAGAAGACCCAGAAAAACCAATCCATGAGATGGAATCAGGTCAGACTTGTCCATTCAGAACCCACCCATGATGGGTGACAGTGTGGATGCAGTCCTGACCCTGTTGCTGAGGGAGTTCCGCTGACGGGCCCTTCAAGAGCAAGTCGTCAATGTATGGCGTTACTCTGATGCCCCTCTTGTGCATAACAGTAATGAATGGACCCAGGACGCGAATGAACAGCCTGAAGGACTCCTGGTGGTAATGAGTATTGACCACAAAGGAATTGAGATCCAGAATAGGATGTTCTTATAGACCACAAATAGGTTGCAATAGAAGTCCAAACCTATTTGTGGGTCGGGAACCGGTTCCACAACTTCCTTGTCCAAGAGAATTTGGATGACCCCACTGACGTGTTTGGTTCTGGGTTCGGCGATTCATGCCGAAGAAGGTTTGGTGGATTTGGGCTTGGGGAGGACTGCTTGGGCCTCCACTGTTTGGGCTTGGTGGAGGAGCGTGGGGTCTGAGGAACCACTGGGGTTGCACAGCGCTACTCACCCTGGTAGGCACGAAAAAGATGGTGCCTGCGAGGCTGAGGCTTCTTCTTGTGAACCAAGGGCAACAAGGTTCTCTTGCCTCCAGTAGCCTTACTGATAAGAGTCTTCAACTCTGGGCCAAAGAGGAAGTGCCCAAAAAGGGAAGAGAAACCAAGGATTTCTTGGAAATCGAATCAGCAGACCAGATCTTAAGCCAAAGGGAAGGCAGCCACAGACAGGGCAGAAGCCTTAGCCTCTAGCCTGATAATGTCAAAGATAGCACCAGTAACGTAATGCTGAGCTTCATAAATGTTAGCCAAAAGCTGCAGCAGGTCAGCTGTGGGGGCACCCTTACGAACAGCTTCAGTAAGCTGTTCCATGCATATAGCAATGGTCCTAGTCACCCAAGCTGACAAAAAAGGTAAGTTGCAGAGACACACCTAGGCTCACAAATGTGGCCTTCAGGATAGCCTCAAGCTTCCTATCAGTCAAATCCTTGAGAGAAGAAGCATCTGCCACAGGCAGAGCTGTGGACTTGGAAAGCCTAGAGGGAGGGCCCACTGAGCCAAAGCCACTTCAAAGAAGGGATACAACTTTGCAAAACTCTTAGGAGACGTTTATCAGGGGTCTTCACTTATCTATGACAACCTGGTCAAGAGTGGGGTTAGGTGGAAAGACAGGATCATTCTTCTTGCACCTTTGGAAAATGTCATAAGTAGTCTGAGGATCCTTAGAAATAGGGGGGTATGTTCAAGGTATCCCAGAATGCCCTGATAAGACCCTCTGCAGAGGGCTCAGGGTCAGCCTCGGAACATTCGGGAATTCGGAACTCGCAATTCAGAACATTCCGGAATTTGGAACTCGGAATACAGAACATTCTGGAACTCGGAACATTCCGGAATTCGGAACATTCCAGAACTCAGAACTCAGAATTTGGAATATTCCGGAACTCAGAATTTGGAACATTTCGGAATTTGGAACATTCCGGAATTCGGAACGTGGAATTTGGAACATTCCGGAATTTGGAACTTGGAACATTCCGGAATTCGGAACATTCCGGAAATCAGAACATTCCGGAATTCAGAATTCGGAACATTCCGGAATTCGGAACTCAGAATTCGGAACTCGGAACATTCCGGAATTCACAATTAGGAACATTCCGGAATTCGGAACTCAGAATACGGAACTCAGAACATTCCGGAATTCGGAACGCAGAATTTGGAACATTCCGGAATTCAGAATTCGGAACATTCCGGATTTCGAAACTCAGAATTCGGAACTCGGAACATTCCGGAATTCGGAACTCGGAATTTGGAACATTCCAGAACTCGGAATATTCCGGAATTCAGAATTCGGAACTGAGAATTCGGAACGCGGAACATTCCGGAATTCGGAACTCAGAATTTGGAACATTCCAGAACTCGGAACATTCCGGAATTCGGAACTCGGAATTTGGAACATTCCAGAACTCGGAACATTCCGGAATTCGGAACTCAGAACTCGGAACATTCCAGAATTCGGAACTCAGAATTTGGAATATTCCGGAACTCAGAATTTGGAACATTCTGGAATTCGGAATTTGGAATGTTCCGGAATTCGGAACTTGGAATTTGGAACATTCCGGAATTTGGAACTAGGAACATTCCGGAATTCTGAACATTCCGGAACTCGGAACATTCCGGAATTCAGAATTCGGGACATTCCGGAATTCGGAACTTGGAACATTCCAGAATTCGGAACTCGGAATTCTGAACATTCCGGAATTCGGAACTCAGAATTCGGAACATTCCGGAATTCGGAACTCAGAATACAGAACATTCCGGAATTTGGAACTCGGAACATTCCGGAATTTGGAACTCGGAACATTCCGGAATTCGGAACTCAGAATATGGAATATTCCGGAATTTGGAACTAGGAACATTCCGGTATTCGGAACATTCCGGAATTCGGAACTCAGAATTCGGAACTTGGAATATTCTGGAATTCAGAACTCGGAATTCGGAACTCTGAAAATTCCGGCATTCGGAACTCGGATTTTGGAACATTCCGGAATTCAGAATTCTGAACATTCCGGAATTCGGAACTTGGAACTCTGAACATTCCGCAATTCGGAATTCGGTATTTAGAACATTCCAGAACTCGGAACATTCCGGAATTCAGAATTCGGAACATTCCGGAATTCGGAACTCGCAATTCGGAACATTCCGGAATTCGGAACTCGGAACATTCCAGAATTCGGAATTGACGAAACCTTGCTGGTGATCTGTTGAACATCTTCCATCAGAAAGACTATGCCCTGCAGAGTGTTGAACAGAAGACCCAGAAAAACCAATCCATGAGATGGAATCAGGTCAGACTTGTCCATTCAGAACCCACCCATGATGGGTGACAGTGTGGATGCAGTCCTGACCCTGTTGCTGAGGGAGTTCCGCTGACGGGCCCTTCAAGAGCAAGTCGTCAATGTATGGCGTTACTCTGATGCCCCTCTTGTGCATAACAGTAATGAATGGACCCAGGACGCGAATGAACAGCCTTAAGGACTCCTGGTGGTAATGAGTATTGACCACAAAGGAATTGAGATCCAGAATAGGATGTTCTTATAGACCACAAATAGGTTGCAATAGAAGTCCAAACCTATTTGTGGGTCGGGAACCGGTTCCACAACTTCCTTGTCCAAGAGAATTTGGATGACCCCACTGACGTGTTTGGTTCTGGGTTCGGCGATTCATGCCGAAGAAGGTTTGGTGGATTTGGGCTTGGGGAGGACTGCTTGGGCCTCCACTGTTTGGGCTTGGTGGAGGAGCGTGGGGTCTGAGGAACCACTGGGGTTGCACAGCGCTACTCACCCTGGTAGGCACGAAAAAGATGGTGCCTGCGAGGCTGAGGCTTCTTCTTGTGAACCAAGGGCAACAAGGTTCTCTTGACTCCAGTAGCCTTACTGATAAGAGTCTTCAACTCTGGGCCAAAGAGGAAGTGCCCAAAAAGGGAAGAGAAACCAAGGATTTCTTGGAAATCGAATCAGCAGACCAGATCTTAAGCCAAAGGGAAGGCAGCCACAGACAGGGCAGAAGCCTTAGCCTCTAGCCTGATAATGTCAAAGATAGCACCAGTAACGTAATGCTGAGCTTCATAAATGTTAGCCAAAAGCTGCAGCAGGTCAGCTGTGGGGGCACCCTTACGAACAGCTTCAGTAAGCTGTTCCATGCATATAGCAATGGTCCTAGTCACCCAAGCTGACAAAAAAGGTAAGTTGCAGAGACACACCTAGGCTCACAAATGTGGCCTTCAGGATAGCCTCAAGCTTCCTATCAGTCAAATCCTTGAGAGAAGAAGCATCTGCCACAGGCAGAGCTGTGGACTTGGAAAGCCTAGAGGGAGGGCCCACTGAGCCAAAGCCACTTCAAAGAAGGGATACAACTTTGCAAAACTCTTAGGAGACGTTTATCAGGGGTCTTCACTTATCTATGACAACCTGGTCAAGAGTGGGGTTAGGTGGAAAGACAGGATCATTCTTCTTGCGCCTTTGGAAAATGTCATAAGTAGTCTGAGGATACTTAGAAACAGGGGGGTATGTTCAAGGTATCCAAGAATGCCCTGATAAGACCCTCTGTAGAGGGCTCAGGGTCAGCCTCGGAACATTCGGGAATTCGGAACTCGCAATTCAGAACATTCCGGAATTCGGAACTCGGAATACAGAACATTCCGGAATTCGGAACATTCCGGAACTCAGAACTCAGAATTTGGAATATTCCGGAACTCAGAATTTGGAACATTTCGGAATTTGGAACATTCCGGAATTCGGAACTTGGAATTTGGAACATTCCGGAATTTGGAACTTGGAACATTCCGGAATTCGGAACATTCCGGAACTCAGAACATTCCGGAATTCAGAATTCGGAACATTACGGAATTCGGAACTCAGAATTTGGAACTCGGAACATTCCGGAATTCAGAATTAGGAACATTCCGGAATTCGGAACTCAGAATACGGAACTCAGAACATTCCGGAATTCGGAACGCAGAATTTGGAACATTCCGGAATTCAGAATTCGGAACATTCCGGAATTTGAAACTCAGAATTCGGAACTCGGAACATTACGGAATTCGGAACTAGGAATTTGGAACATTTCAGAACTCGGAATATTCCGGAACTCAGAATTCGGAACTCGGAACATTCCGGAATTCGGAACTCGGAATTTGGAACATTCCAGAACTCTGAACATTCCGTAATTCGGAACTCGGAATTTGGAACATTCCAGAATTCTGAACATTCCGGAATTCGGAACTCAGAACTCGGAACATTCCAGAATTCGGAACTCAGAATTTGGAATATTCCGGAACTCAGAATTTGGAACATTCTGGAATTCGGAATTTGGAACATTCTGGAATTCGGAACTTGGAATTTGGAATAGTCCGGAATTTGTAACTAGGAACATTCCGGAATTCTGAACATTCCGGAACTCGGAACATTCCGGAATTCAGAATTCGGAACATTCCGAAATTTGGAACTAGGAACATTCCGGAATTCGGAACATTCCGGAATTCGGAACTCGGAATTCGGAACATTCCGGAATTCGGAACTCGGAATTCGGAACATTCCAGAATTCTGAACTCGGAACATTCCGGAATTTGGAACTCAGAATTCGGAACTATTAACATTCCGGAATTCGGAACATTCCGGAATTCAGAATTCGGAACATTCCGGAATTCGGAACTCAGAATTCGGAACTTGGAACATTCCGGAATTCAGAACTCGGAAGTCGGAACTCTGAAAATTCCGGCATTCGGAACTCGGATTTCGGAACATTCCGGAATTCGGAACATTCCGGAATTCAGAATTCAGAACATTCCGGAATTCAGAACTTGGAACTCGGAACATTCCGGAAATTCAGAATTCGGAACATTCCGGAATTCGGAACTTGGAACTCGGAACATTCCAGAATTCAGAATTCGGAACATTCCGGAATTCGGAACTTGGAACTCTGAACATTCCGGAATTCGGAACTCGGAATTTGGAACATTCCAGAACTCGGAACATTCCGGAATTCAGAATTTGGAACATTCCGGAATTCGGAACTCGCAATTCGGAACATTCTGGAATTCGGAACTCAGAATACAGAACATTCCGGAATTCGGAACTCGGAACATTCCGGAATTCGGAATTGACAAAACCTTCCTGGTGATCTGTTGAACATCTTCCATCAAAAAGACTATGCCCTGCAGAGTGTTGAACAGAAGACCCAGAAAAACCAATCCATGAGATGGAATCAGGTCAGACTTGTCCATTCAGAACCCACCCATGATGGGTGACAGTGTGGATGCAGTCCTGACCCTGTCGCTGAGGGAGTTCCGCTGACGGGCCCTTCAAGAGCAAGTCGTCAATGTATGGCGTTACTCTGATGCCCCTCTTGTGCATAACAGTAATGAATGGACCCAGGACGCGAATGAACAGCCTTAAGGACTCCTGGTGGTAATGAGTATTGACCACAAAGGAATTGAGATCCAGAATAGGATGTTCTTATAGACCACAAATAGGTTGCAATAGAAGTCCAAACCTATTTGTGGGTCGGGAACCGGTTCCACAACTTCCTTGTCCAAGAGAATCTGGATGACCCCACTGGCGGGTGTGGTCCTGGGTTCGGCGATTCATGCCGAAGAAGGTTTGGTGGATTTGGGCTTGGGGAGGACTGCTTGGGCCTCCACTGTTTGGGCTTGGTGGAGGAGCGTGGGGTCTGAGGAACCACTGGGGTTGCACAGCGCTACTCACCCTGGTAGGCACGAAAAAGATGGTGCCTGCAAGGCTGAGGCTTCTTCTTGTGAACCAAGGGCAACAAGGTTCTCTTGCCTCCAGTAGCCTTACTGATAAGAGTCTTCAACTCTGGGCCAAAGAGGAAGTGCCCAAAAAGGGAAGAGAAACCAAGGATTTCTTGGAAATCGAATCAGCAGACCAGATCTTAAGCCAAAGGGAAGGCAGCCACAGACAGGGCAGAAGCCTTAGCCTCTAGCCTGATAATGTCAAAGATAGCACCAGTAACGTAATGCTGAGCTTCATAAATGTTAGCCAAAAGCTGCAGCAGGTCAGCTGTGGGGGCACCCTTACGAACAGCTTCAGTAAGCTGTTCCATCCATATAGCAATGGTCCTAGTCACCAAAGCTGACAAAAAAGGTAAGTTGCAGAGACGCACCTAGGCTCACAAATGTGGCCTTCATGATAGCCTCAAGCTTCCTATCAGTCAAATCCTTGAGAGAAGAAGCATCTGCCACAGGCAGAGCTGTGGACTTGGAAAGCCTAGAGGGAGGGCCCACTGAGCCAAAGCCACTTCAAAGAAGGGATACATCTTTGCAAAACTCTTAGGAGACGTTTGTCAGGGGTCTTCACTTATCTATGACAACATGGTCAAGAGTGGGGTTAGGTGGAAAGACAGGATCATTCTTCTTGCGCCTTTGGAAAATGTCATAAGTAGTCTTAGGATACTTAGAAACAGGGAGGTATGTTCAAGGTATCCCAGAATGCCCTGATAAGACCCTCTGTAGAGGGCTCAGGGTCAGCCTCGGAACATTCGGGAATTCGGTACTCGCAATTCAGAACATTCCGGAATTCGGAACTCGGAATACAGAACATTCTGGACCTCGAAACATTCCGGAATTCGGAACATTCCGGAACACAGAACTCAGAATTTGGAATATTCCGGAACTCAGAATTTGGAACATTTCGGAATTTGGAACATTCCAGAATTCGGAATTTGGAACATTCCGGAATTCGGAACATTCCGGAAATCGGAACATTCCGGAATTCAGAATTCGGAACATTCCGGAATTCGGAACTCAGAATTCAGAACTCGGAACATTCCGGAATTCGGAACACGGAATTTGGAACATTCCAGAACTCAGAACATTCCGGAATTCACAATTCGGAACAATTCGGAACTCAGAATTCGGAACTCTGAACATTCCGGAATTCAGAACTCGGAATTCAGAACTCTGAAAATTCCGGATTTCGGAACTCGGATTTCGGAACATTCCGGATTTCGGAACATTCCGGAACTCAGAATTCGGAACATTACGGAATTCGGAACTCGGAATCCTGAACATTCCGGAATTCGGAACTCGGAATTCGGAACATTCCGGAATTCGGAACTCAGAATTCAGAACATTCTGGAATTCTGAACTCGGAACATTCCGGAATTTGGAACTCAGAACTCGGAACATTCCGGAATTCGGAACTCAGAATTTGGAATATTCCGGAATTTGTAACTAGGAACATTCCGGAACTCGGAATTCCGGAATTCGGAACTCGGATTTTGGAATATTCCGGAATTCGGAACATTCCGGAACTCAGAATTCGGAACATTCCGGAATTCGGAACTCGAAATCCTGAACATTCCGGAATTCGGAACATTCCGGAATTCGGAACTCAGAATACAGAACAGTCTGGAATTCTGAACTCGGAACATTCCGGAATTTGGAATTCAGAATTCGGAACATTCCGGAATTCGATACTCAGAATTCGGAACATTCCGGAATTCGGTACTCAGAATTCGGAACTTGGAACATTCCGGAATTCAGAACTCGGAATTCGGAACTCTGAAAATTCCGGCATTCGGAAATCAGATTTCGGAACATTCCGGAACTCAGAACATTCCGGAATTAAGAATTTGGAACATTCAGGAATTCGGAACTTGGAACTCGGAACATTCTGGAATTCAGAATTCGGAACATTCCAGAATTCGGAACTTGGAACTCGGAACATTCCGGAATTCAGAATTCTGAACATTCCGGAATTCGGAACTTGGAACTCGGAACATTCCGGAATTCGAAACTCGGAATTTGGAACATTCCAGAACTCGGAACATTCCGGAATTCAGAATTTGGAACATTCCGGAATTCGGAACTCGCAATTCGGAACATTCCGGAATTCGGAACTCAGAATACAGAACATTCCGGAATTCGGAACTCAGAATACAGAACATTCCGGAATTCGGAACTCGGAACATTCCGGAATTCGGAATTGACGAAACCTTGCTGGTGATCTGTTGAACATCTTCCATCAGAAAGACTATGCCCTGCAGAGTGTTGAACAGAAGACCCAGAAAAACCAATCCATGAGATGGAATCAGTTCAGACTTGTCCATTCAGAACCCACCCATGATGGGTGACAGTGTGGATGCAGTCCTGACCCTGTTGCTGAGGGAGTTCCGCTGACGGGCCCTTCAAGAGCAAGTCGTCAATGTATGGCGTTACTCTGATGCCCCTCTTGTGCATAACAGTAATGAATGGACCCAGGACGCGAATGAACAGCCTTAAGGACTCCTGGTGGTAATGAGTATTGACCACAAAGGAATTGAGATCCAGAATAGGATGTTCTTATAGACCACAAATAGGTTGCAATAGAAGTCCAAACCTATTTGTGGGTCGGGAACCGGTTCCACAACTTCCTTGTCCAAGAGAATCTGGATGACCCCACTGGCGGGTGTGGTCCTGGGTTCGGCGATTCATGCCGAAGAAGGTTTGGTGGATTTGGGCTTGGGGAGGACTGCTTGGGCCTCCACTGTTTGGGCTTGGTGGAGGAGTGTGGGGTCTGAGGAACCACTGGGGTTGCACAGCGCTACTCACCCTGGTAGGCACGAAAAAGATGGTGCCTGCGAGGCTGAGGCTTCTTCTTGTGAACCAAGGGCAACAAGGTTCTCTTGCCTCCAGTAGCCTTACTGATAAGAGTCTTCAACTCTGGGCCAAAGAGGAAGTGCCCAAAAAGGGAAGAGAAACCAAGGATTTCTTGGAAATCGAATCAGCAGACCAGATCTTAAGCCAAAGGGAAGGCAGCCACAGACAGGGCAGAAGCCTTAGCCTCTAGCCTGATAATGTCAAAGATAGCACCAGTAACGTAATGCTGAGCTTCATAAATGTTAGCCAAAAGCTGCAGCAGGTCAGCTGTGGGGGCACCCTTACGAACAGCTTCAGTAAGCTGTTCCATCCATATAGCAATGGTCCTAGTCACCCAAGCTGACAAAAAAGGTAAGTTGCAGAGACGCACCTAGGCTCACAAATGTGGCCTTCAGGATAGCCTCAAGCTTCCTATCAGTCAAATCCTTGAGAGAAGAAGCATCTGCCACAGGCAGAGCTGTGGACTTGGAAAGCCTAGAGGGAGGGCCCACTGAGCCAAAGCCACCTCAAAGAAGGGATACAACTTTGCAAACCTCTTAGGAGACGTTTGCCAGGGGTCTTCACTTATCTATGACAACATGGTCAAGAGTGGGGTTAGGTGGAAAGACAGGATCATTCTTCTTGAGCCTTTGGAAAATGTCATAAGTAGTCTGAGGATCCTTAGAAACAGGGGGGTATGTTCAAGGTATCCCAGAATGCCCTGATAAGACCCTCTGCAGAGGGCTCAGGGTCAGCCTCGGAACATTCGGGAATTCGGAACTCGCATTTCAGAACATTCCGGAATTCGGAACTCGGAATACAGAACATTCTGGAATTCGGAACATTCCGGAATTCGGAATTCTGAACATTCCGGAATTCGGAACTCAGAATTCAGAACTCGGAACATTCCGGAATTCGGAACTCGGAATTTGGAACATTCCAGAACTTGGAACATTCTGGAATTCAGAATTCGGAACAATTCGGAACTCAGAATTCGGAACTTGGAACATTCCGGAATTCAGAACTCGGAATTCGGAACTCGGAACATTCTGGAATTCAGAACTCGGAATTCGGAGCTTGGATTTCGGAACATTCCGGAACTCGGAACATTCCGGAATTCGGAACTTGGAACTTGGAACATTCCGGAATTCTGAACTCAGAATTTGGGACATTCCGGAATTCGGAATCTGGAACATTTCGGAATTTGGAACATTCCGGAATTCGGAACTTGGAATTTGGAACATTCTGGAATTTGGAACTTGGAACATTCCGGAACTCGGAACATTCCGGAATTCAGAATTCGGAACATTCCGAAATTCAGAACTCAGAATTCGGAACTCGGAACATTCCGGAATTCAGAACTCGGAATTCGGAGTTTGGATTTCGGAACATTCCGGAACTCAGAACATTCCGGAATTCAGAATTCGGAACATTCCGGAATTCGGAACTTGGAACTTGGAACATTCCGGAATTCTGAATTCAGAATTTGGGACATTCCGGAATTCGGAATTTGGAACATTTCGGAATTTGGAACATTCCGGAATTCGGAACTTGGAATTTGGAACATTCCGGAATTTGGAACTTGGAACATTCCGGAATTCGGAACATTCCGGAATTCTGAATTCGGAACATTCCGGAATTCGGAACTCAGAATTCGGAACTCGGAACATTCCGGAACTCGGAACATTCCGGAATTCAGAATTCGGAACATTCTGGAATTCGTAACTTGGAACTCGAAACATTCCGGAATTCAGAATTCGGAACATTCCGGAATTCGGAACTTGGAACTCTGAACATTCCGGAATTCGAAACTCAGAATTCGGAACTCGGAACATTCCGGAATTCTGAATTCGGAACATTCCGGAATTCGGAACTCAGAATTCAGAACTCGGAACATTCTGGAATTCGGAACTCGGAATTTGGAACATTCCAGAACTTGGAACATTCCGGAATTCAGAATTCGGAACAATTCGGAACTCAGAATTCGGAACTCGGAACATTCTGGAATTCAGAACTCGGAATTCGGAGCTTGGATTTCGGAACATTCCGGAACTCGGAACATTCCGAAATTCAGAATTCGGAACATTCCGGAATTCGGAATTCAGAATTCGGAACATTCCGGAATTCGGAACTTGGAACTTGGAACATTCCGGAATTCTGAACTCAGAATTTGGAACATTCCGGAATTCGGAATTTGGAACATTCCGGAATTCGGAACTTGGAATTTGGAACATTCCGGAATTTGGAACTTGGAACATTCCGGAACTCGGAACATTCCGGAATTCAGAATTCGGAACATTCCGGAATTCGGAACTCAGAATTCGGAACTCGGAACATTCCGGAATTCGGAACATTCCGGAATTCAGAATTCGGAACTTTCCGGAATTCGTAACTTGGAACTCGGAACATTCCGGAATTCAGAATTCGGAACATTCCGGAATTCGGAACTTGGAACTCTGAACATTCCGGGATTCGAAACTCAGAATTCGGAACTCGGAACATTCCGAAATTCAGAACTCAGAATTTGGAATATTCCGGAATTTGGAACTAGGAATATTCCGGAATTCTGAACATTCCGGAATTCAGAATTCGGAACATTCCTGAATCCGGAACTCGGAATTCGGAACTCTGAAAATTCCGGAATTCGGAACTCAGAATTTGGAACATTCTGGAATTCAGAATTTGGAACATTCCGGAATTCGGAACTTCGGAACTCAGAATTTGGAATATTCCGGAACTCAGAATTTGGAACATTCTGGAATTCGGAACTTGGAACATTCCGGAATTCGGAACTTGGAATTTGGAACATTCCGGAATTTGGAACTCGGAACATTCCAGAATTCGGAACTTGGAACTCAGAACATTCCGGAATTCAGAATTCAGAACATTCGGAATTCGGATCTTGGAACATTCCGGAATTCTGAATTCGGAACATTCCGGAATTCGGAACTCAGAATTCAGAACTCGGAACATTCCGGAATTCGGAACTCGGAATTTGGAACATTCCAGAACTTGGAACAATCCGGAATTCAGAATTCGGAACAATTCGGAACTCAGAATTCGGAACTTGGAATATTCCGGAATTCAGAACTCGGAATTCGGAGCTTGGATTTCGGAACATTCCGGAACTCGGAACCTTCCGGAATTCATAATTCGGAACATTCCGTAATTCGGAACTTGGAACTTGGAACATTCCGGAATTCTGAACTCAGAATTTGGAACATTCCGGAATTCGGAATTTGGAACATTTCGGAATTTGGAACATTCCGGAATTCGGAACTTGGAATTTGGAACATTCCGGAATTTGGAACTTGGAACATTCCGGAACTCGGAACATTCTGGAATTCAGAATTCGGAACATTCCGGAATTCGGAACTCAGAATTTGGGGCTCGGAACATTCCGGAACTCACAACATTACGGAATTCAGAATTCGGAACATTCCGGAATTCGTAACTTGGAACTCGGAACATTCCGGAATTCAGAATTCGGAACATTCCGGAATTCGTAACTTGGAACTCGGAACATTCCGGAATTCAGAATTCGGAACATTCCGGAATTCGTAACTTGGAACTCGGAACATTCCGGAATTCAGAATTCGGAACATTCCGGAATTCGTAACTTGGAACTCGGAACATTCCGGAATTCAGAACTCAGAATTTGGAATATTCCGGAATTTGGAACTAGGAACATTCCGGAATTCTGAACATTCTGGAATTCAGAATTCGGAACATTCCGGAATTCGGAACTCAGAATTCGGAACTCGGAACATTCCGGAATTCACAATTAGAAACATTCCGGAATTCGTAACTTGGAACTCGGAACATTCCGGAATTCAGAATTCGGAACATTCCGGAATTCGTAACTTGGAACTCGGAACATTCCGGAATTCAGAATTCGGAACATTCCGGAATTCGTAACTTAGAACTCGGAACATTCCGGAATTCAGAATTCGGAACATTCCGGAATTCGTAACTTGGAACTCGGAACATTCCGGAATTCAGAACTCAGAATTTGGAATATTCCGGAATTTGGAACTAGGAACATTCCGGAATTCTGAACATTCTGGAATTCAGAATTCGGAACATTCCGGAATTCGGAACTCAGAATTCGGAGCTCGGAACATTCCGGAACTCACAACATTCCGGAATTCAGAATTCGGAACATTCCTGAATTCGTAACTTGGAACTCTGAACATTCCGGAATTCAGAATTCGGAACATTCCTGAATTCGTAACTTGGAACTCTGAACATTCCGGAATTCGTAACTTGGAACTCGGAACATTCCGGAATTCAGAATTCGGAACATTCCGGAATTCGTAACTTGGAACTCGGAACATTCCGGAATTCAGAACTCAGAATTTGGAATATTCCGGAATTTGGAACTAGGAACATTCCGGAATTCTGAACATTCCGGAATTCAGAATTCGGAACATTCCTGAATCCAGAACTCGGAATTCGGAACTCTGAAAATTCCGGAATTCGGAACTCAGAATTTGGAACATTCCGGAATCCAGAACTCGGAATTCAGAACTCTGAAAATTCTGTAATTCGGAACTCAGAATTTGGAATATTCCGGAACTCAGAATTTCTAACATTCTGGAATTCGGAATTTGGAACATTCCGGAATTTGGAACTAGGAACATTCCGGAATTCGGAACACAGAATTCGGAACTCGGAACATTCCGGAAATCGGAACTCGGAATTTGGAACATTCTAGAACTCGGAACATTCCGGAATTCAGAATTCGGAACAATTCGGAACTCAGAATTCGGAACTTGGAACATTCCGGAATTCAGAACTCGGAATTCGGAACTCAGAACATTCTGGAATTCAGAACTTGGAATTCGGAACACTGAAAATTACGGAATTCGGAACTCAGATTTCGGAACATTCTGGAATTCAGAACTCGGAATTCGGAGCTTGGATTTCGGAACATTCCGGAACTCGGAACATTCCGGAATTCAGAATTCGGAACATTCCGGAATTCGGAACTTGGAACATTCCGGAATTCTGAACTCAGAATTTGGAACATTCCGGAATTCGGAACTTGGAACTTGGAACATTCCGGAATTCTGAACTCAGAATTTGGAACATTCTGGAATTCGGAATTTGGAACATTCCGGAATTCGGAACTTGGAATTTGGAACATTCCGGAATTTGGAACTCGGAACATTCCAGAATTCGGAACTTGGAACTCAGAACATTCCGGAATTCAGAATTCTGAACATTCCAGAATTCGGAACTTGGAACTCTGAACATTCCGGAATTCGAAACTCAGAATTCAGAACTCGGAACATTCCGGAATTCGGAACTCGGAATTTGGAACATTCCAGAATCCGGAACATTCCGGAATTCAGAATTCGGAACAATTCGGAACTCGGAATTCGGAACATTCCGGAATCCAGAACTCGGAATTCGGAACTCTGAAAATTCCGTAATTCGGAACTCAGATTTTGGAATATTCCGGAACTCAGAATTTCTAACATTCTGGAATTCGGAATTTGGAACATTCCGGAATTTGGAACTAGGAACATTCCGGAATTCGGAACTCAGAATTCGGAACTCGGAACATTCCGGAAATCGGAACTCGGAATTTGGAAGATTCTAGAACTCGGAACATTACGGAATTCAGAATTCGGAACAATTCGGAACTCAGAATTCGGAACTTGGAACATTCCGGAATTCAGAACTCGGAATTCGGAACTCTGAAAATTACGGAATTCGGAACTCAGATTTCGGAACATTCTGGAACTTGGAACATTCCGGAATTCAGAATTCAGAACATTCCGGAATTCAGAACTTGGAACATTCCGGAATTCGGAACTCGGAACATTCCGGAATAAGGAACTCGGAATTCGGAACTCTGAAAATTCCGGAATAAGGAACTCGGATTTCGGAATATTACGGAAGTCGGAACATTCCGGAATTAAGAATTCGGAACATTCCGGAATTCGAAACTTTTAACTCGGAACATTCCGGAATTCAGAATTTGGTACATTCCAGAATTCGGAACTTGGAACTCGGAACATTACGTAATTTGGAACAATTTGGAACTCAGAATTCGGAACTTGGAACATTCCGGAATTCAGAACTCGGAATTCGGAACTCTGAAAATTACGGAATTCGGAACTCGGATTTCGGAACATTATGGAACTCGGAACATTCCAGAATACGGAACTTGGAACTCGCAACATTCCGGAATTCAGAATTCGGAACATTCCGGAATTCGTAACTTGGAACTCGGAACATTCCGGAATTCAGAATTCGGAACATTCCGGAATTCGGAACTTGGAACTCGGAACATTCCGGAATTCAGAACTCAGAATTTGGAATATTCCGGAATTTGGAACTAGGAACATTCCGGAATTCTGAACATTCCGGAATTCAGAATTCGGAACATTCCTGAATCCAGACCTCGGAATTCGGAACTCTGAAAATTCCGGAATTCGGAACTCAGAATTTGGAATATTCCGGAACTCAGAATTTGGAACATTCTGGAATTCGGAATTTGGAACATTCCGGAATTCGGAACTTGGAATTTGGAACATTCCGGAATTTGGAACTCGGAACATTCCAGAATTCGGAACTTGGAACTCAGAGCATTCCGGAATTCAGAATTCTGAACATTCCAGAATTCGGAACTTGGAACTCTGAACATTCCGGAATTCGAAACTCAGAATTCAGAACTCGGAACATTCCGGAATTCGGAACTCGGAATTTGGAACATTCCAGAATCCAGAACTCGGAATTCGGAACTCTGAAAATTCCGTAATTCGGAACTCAGAATTTGGAATATTCCGGAACTCAGAATTTCTAACATTCTGGAATTCGGAATTTGGAAAATTCCGGAATTTGGAACTAGGAACATTCCGGAATTCGGAACTCAGAATTCGGAACTCGGAACATTCCGGAAATCGGAACTCGGAATTTGGAACATTCTAGAACTCGGAACATTCCGGAATTCAGAATTCGGAACAATTCGGAACTCAGAATTCGGAACTTGGAACATTCCGGAATTCAGAACTCGGAATTCGGAACTCTGAAAATTACGGAATTCGGAACTCAGATTTCGGAACATTCTGGAACTTGGAACATTCCGGAATTCAGAATTCAGAACATTCCGGAATTCGGAACTTGGAACATTCCGGAATTCAGAATTCAGAACATTCCGGAATTCGGAACTTGGAACATTCCGGAATTCGGAACTCGGAATTTGGAACATTCCGGAATTTGGAACTCGGAACATTCCAGAATTCGGAACTTGGAACTCAGAACATTCCGGAATTCAGAATTCTGAACATTCCAGAATTCGGAACTTGGAACTCTGAACATTCCGGAATTCGAAACTCAGAATTCAGAACTCGGAACATTCCGGAATTCGGAACTCGGAATTTGGAACATTCCAGAATCCGGAACATTCCGGAATTCAGAATTTGGAACAATTCGGAACTCGGAATTCTGAACATTCCGGAATCCAGAACTCGGAATTCGGAACTCTGAAAATTCCGTAATTCGGAACTCAGAATTTGGAATATTCCGGAACTCAGAATTTCTAACATTCTGGAATTCGGAATTTGGAACATTCCGGAATTTGGAACTAGGAACATTCCGGAATTCGGAACTCAGAATTCGGAACTCGGAACATTCCGGAAATCGGAACTCGAAATTTGGAACATTCTAGAACTCGGAACATTCCGGAATTCAGAATTCGGAACAATTCGGAACTCAGAATTCGGAACTTGGAACATTCCGGAATTCAGAACTCGGAACTCTGAAAATTACGGAATTCGGAACTCAGATTTCGGAACATTCTGGAACTCGGAACATTCCGGAATTCAGAATTGAGAACATTCCGGAATTCGGAACTTGGAACATTCCGGAATTCGGAACTCGGAATTTGGAACATTCCGGAAATCTGAAATCGGAATTCGGAACTCTGAAAATTCCGGAATTCGGAACTCGGATTTCTGAACATTACGGAAGTCGGAACATTCCGGAATTAAGAATTCGGAACATTCCGGAATTCGGTACTTGGAACTCGGAACATTCCGGAATTCAGAATTTGGTACATTCCAGAATTCGGAACTTGGAACTCGGAACATTCCGGAATTTGGAACAATTCGGAACTCAGAATTCGGAACTTGGAACATTTCGGAATTCAGAACTCGGCATTCGGAACTCTGAAAATTCCGGAATTCGGAACTCGGATTTCGGAACATTCTGGAACTCGGAACATACCGTAATTCAGAACATTCCGGAATTCGGATCTTGGAACATTCCGGAATTCTGAATTCGGAACATTCCGGAATTCGGAACTCAGAATTCAGAACTCGGAACATTCCGGAATTCGGAAATCGGAATTTGGAACATTCCAGAACTTGGAACATTCCGGAATTCAGAATTCGGAACAATTCGGAACTCAGAATTCGGAACTCGGAACATTCCGGAATTCAGAACTCGGAATTCGGAGCTTGGATTTCGGAACATTCCGGAACTCGGAACATTCCGGAATTCAGAATTCGGAAAATTCCGGAATTCGGAACTTGGAACTTGGAACATTCTGGAATTCTGAACTCGGAATTTGGAACATTCCAGAACTCGGAACATTCCGGAATTCAGAATTCGGAACAATTCGGAACTCAGAATTCGGAATTTGGAACATTCCAGAATTCAGAACTCGGAATTCGGAACTCTGAAAATTCTGGCATTCGGAACTCGAATTTCGGAACATTCCGGAACTCGGAATATTCCGGAATTCAGAATTCGGAACATTCCGGAATTCGGAACTTGGAACTCGGAACATTCCGGAAGTCAGAATTCGGAACATTCCGGAATTCGGAACTCAGAATTCGGAACTCGGAACATTCCGGAATTCGGAACTCGGAATTTGGAACATTCCAGAACTCGGAACATTCCGGAATTCAGTATTCGGAACAATTCGGAACTCAGAATTCGGAACACGGAACATTCCAGAATTCGGAACTCGGAATTTGGAACATTCCACAACTCGGAACATTCCGGAATTCAGTATTCGGAACAATTCGGAACTCAGAATTCGGAACTCGGAACATTCCGGAATTCAGAACTCGGAATTCGGAACTCTGAAAATTCCGTAATTCGGAACTCAGAATTTGGAATATTCCGGAACTCAGAATTTCTAACATTCTGGAATTCGGAATTTGGAACATTCCGGAATTTGGAACTAGGAACATTCCGGAATTCGGAACTCAGAATTCGGAACTCGGAACATTCCGGAAATCGGAACTCGGAATTTGGAACATTCTAGAACTCGGAACATTCCGGAATTCAGAATTCGGAACAATTCGGAACTCAGAATTCGGAACTTGGAACATTCCGGAATTCAGAACTCGGAATTCGGAACTCAGAACATTCTGGAATTCAGAACTTGGAATTCGGAACACTGAAAATTACGGAATTCGGAACTCAGATTTCGGAACATTCTGGAATTCAGAACTCGGAATTCGGAGCTTGGATTTCGGAACATTCCGGAACTCGGAACATTCCGGAATTCAGAATTCGGAACATTCCGGAATTCGGAACTTGGAACATTCCGGAATTCTGAACTCAGAATTTGGAACATTCCGGAATTCGGAACTTGGAACTTGGAACATTCCGGAATTCTGAACTCAGAATTTGGAACATTCTGGAATTCGGAATTTGGAACATTCCGGAATTCGGAACTTGGAATTTGGAACATTCCGGAATTTGGAACTCGGAACATTCCAGAATTCGGAACTTGGAACTCAGAACATTCCGGAATTCAGAATTCTGAACATTCCAGAATTCGGAACTTGGAACTCTGAACATTCCGGAATTCGAAACTCAGAATTCAGAACTCGGAACATTCCGGAATTCGGAACTCGGAATTTGGAACATTCCAGAATCCGGAACATTCCGGAATTCAGAATTCGGAACAATTCGGAACTCGGAATTCGGAACATTCCGGAATCCAGAACTCGGAATTCGGAACTCTGAAAATTCCGTAATTCGGAACTCAGATTTTGGAATATTCCGGAACTCAGAATTTCTAACATTCTGGAATTCGGAATTTGGAACATTCCGGAATTTGGAACTAGGAACATTCCGGAATTCGGAACTCAGAATTCGGAACTCGGAACATTCCGGAAATCGGAACTCGGAATTTGGAAGATTCTAGAACTCGGAACATTACGGAATTCAGAATTCGGAACAATTCGGAACTCAGAATTCGGAACTTGGAACATTCCGGAATTCAGAACTCGGAATTCGGAACTCTGAAAATTACGGAATTCGGAACTCAGATTTCGGAACATTCTGGAACTTGGAACATTCCGGAATTCAGAATTCAGAACATTCCGGAATTCAGAACTTGGAACATTCCGGAATTCGGAACTCGGAACATTCCGGAATAAGGAACTCGGAATTCGGAACTCTGAAAATTCCGGAATAAGGAACTCGGATTTCGGAATATTACGGAAGTCGGAACATTCCGGAATTAAGAATTCGGAACATTCCGGAATTCGAAACTTTTAACTCGGAACATTCCGGAATTCAGAATTTGGTACATTCCAGAATTCGGAACTTGGAACTCGGAACATTACGTAATTTGGAACAATTTGGAACTCAGAATTCGGAACTTGGAACATTCCGGAATTCAGAACTCGGAATTCGGAACTCTGAAAATTACGGAATTCGGAACTCGGATTTCGGAACATTATGGAACTCGGAACATTCCAGAATACGGAACTTGGAACTCGCAACATTCCGGAATTCAGAATTCGGAACATTCCGGAATTCGTAACTTGGAACTCGGAACATTCCGGAATTCAGAATTCGGAACATTCCGGAATTCGGAACTTGGAACTCGGAACATTCCGGAATTCAGAACTCAGAATTTGGAATATTCCGGAATTTGGAACTAGGAACATTCCGGAATTCTGAACATTCCGGAATTCAGAATTCGGAACATTCCTGAATCCAGACCTCGGAATTCGGAACTCTGAAAATTCCGGAATTCGGAACTCAGAATTTGGAATATTCCGGAACTCAGAATTTGGAACATTCTGGAATTCGGAATTTGGAACATTCCGGAATTCGGAACTTGGAATTTGGAACATTCCGGAATTTGGAACTCGGAACATTCCAGAATTCGGAACTTGGAACTCAGAGCATTCCGGAATTCAGAATTCTGAACATTCCAGAATTCGGAACTTGGAACTCTGAACATTCCGGAATTCGAAACTCAGAATTCAGAACTCGGAACATTCCGGAATTCGGAACTCGGAATTTGGAACATTCCAGAATCCAGAACTCGGAATTCGGAACTCTGAAAATTCCGTAATTCGGAACTCAGAATTTGGAATATTCCGGAACTCAGAATTTCTAACATTCTGGAATTCGGAATTTGGAAAATTCCGGAATTTGGAACTAGGAACATTCCGGAATTCGGAACTCAGAATTCGGAACTCGGAACATTCCGGAAATCGGAACTCGGAATTTGGAACATTCTAGAACTCGGAACATTCCGGAATTCAGAATTCGGAACAATTCGGAACTCAGAATTCGGAACTTGGAACATTCCGGAATTCAGAACTCGGAATTCGGAACTCTGAAAATTACGGAATTCGGAACTCAGATTTCGGAACATTCTGGAACTTGGAACATTCCGGAATTCAGAATTCAGAACATTCCGGAATTCGGAACTTGGAACATTCCGGAATTCAGAATTCAGAACATTCCGGAATTCGGAACTTGGAACATTCCGGAATTCGGAACTCGGAATTTGGAACATTCCGGAATTTGGAACTCGGAACATTCCAGAATTCGGAACTTGGAACTCAGAACATTCCGGAATTCAGAATTCTGAACATTCCAGAATTCGGAACTTGGAACTCTGAACATTCCGGAATTCGAAACTCAGAATTCAGAACTCGGAACATTCCGGAATTCGGAACTCGGAATTTGGAACATTCCAGAATCCGGAACATTCCGGAATTCAGAATTTGGAACAATTCGGAACTCGGAATTCTGAACATTCCGGAATCCAGAACTCGGAATTCGGAACTCTGAAAATTCCGTAATTCGGAACTCAGAATTTGGAATATTCCGGAACTCAGAATTTCTAACATTCTGGAATTCGGAATTTGGAACATTCCGGAATTTGGAACTAGGAACATTCCGGAATTCGGAACTCAGAATTCGGAACTCGGAACATTCCGGAAATCGGAACTCGAAATTTGGAACATTCTAGAACTCGGAACATTCCGGAATTCAGAATTCGGAACAATTCGGAACTCAGAATTCGGAACTTGGAACATTCCGGAATTCAGAACTCGGAACTCTGAAAATTACGGAATTCGGAACTCAGATTTCGGAACATTCTGGAACTCGGAACATTCCGGAATTCAGAATTGAGAACATTCCGGAATTCGGAACTTGGAACATTCCGGAATTCGGAACTCGGAATTTGGAACATTCCGGAAATCTGAAATCGGAATTCGGAACTCTGAAAATTCCGGAATTCGGAACTCGGATTTCTGAACATTACGGAAGTCGGAACATTCCGGAATTAAGAATTCGGAACATTCCGGAATTCGGTACTTGGAACTCGGAACATTCCGGAATTCAGAATTTGGTACATTCCAGAATTCGGAACTTGGAACTCGGAACATTCCGGAATTTGGAACAATTCGGAACTCAGAATTCGGAACTTGGAACATTTCGGAATTCAGAACTCGGCATTCGGAACTCTGAAAATTCCGGAATTCGGAACTCGGATTTCGGAACATTCTGGAACTCGGAACATACCGTAATTCAGAATTCAGAACATTCCGGAATTCGGATCTTGGAACATTCCGGAATTCTGAATTCGGAACATTCCGGAATTCGGAACTCAGAATTCAGAACTCGGAACATTCCGGAATTCGGAAATCGGAATTTGGAACATTCCAGAACTTGGAACATTCCGGAATTCAGAATTCGGAACAATTCGGAACTCAGAATTCGGAACTCGGAACATTCCGGAATTCAGAACTCGGAATTCGGAGCTTGGATTTCGGAACATTCCGGAACTCGGAACATTCCGGAATTCAGAATTCGGAAAATTCCGGAATTCGGAACTTGGAACTTGGAACATTCTGGAATTCTGAACTCGGAATTTGGAACATTCCAGAACTCGGAACATTCCGGAATTCAGAATTCGGAACAATTCGGAACTCAGAATTCGGAATTTGGAACATTCCAGAATTCAGAACTCGGAATTCGGAACTCTGAAAATTCTGGCATTCGGAACTCGAATTTCGGAACATTCCGGAACTCGGAATATTCCGGAATTCAGAATTCGGAACATTCCGGAATTCGGAACTTGGAACTCGGAACATTCCGGAAGTCAGAATTCGGAACATTCCGGAATTCGGAACTCAGAATTCGGAACTCGGAACATTCCGGAATTCGGAACTCGGAATTTGGAACATTCCAGAACTCGGAACATTCCGGAATTCAGTATTCGGAACAATTTGGAACTCAGAATTCGGAACACGGAACATTCCAGAATTCGGAACTCGGAATTTGGAACATTCCACAACTCGGAACATTCCGGAATTCAGTATTCGGAACAATTCGGAACTCAGAATTCGGAACTCGGAACATTCCGGAATTCAGAACTCGGAATTCGGAACTCTGAAAATTCCGTAATTCGGAACTCAGAATTTGGAATATTCCGGAACTCAGAATTTCTAACATTCTGGAATTCGGAATTTGGAACATTCCGGAATTTGGAACTAGGAACATTCCGGAATTCGGAACTCAGAATTCGGAACTCGGAACATTCCGGAAATCGGAACTCGGAATTTGGAACATTCTAGAACTCGGAACATTCCGGAATTCAGAATTCGGAACAATTCGGAACTCAGAATTCGGAACTTGGAACATTCCGGAATTCAGAACTCGGAATTCGGAACTCTGAAAATTACGGAATTCGGAACTCAGATTTCGGAACATTCTGGAACTTGGAACATTCCGGAATTCAGAATTCGGAACAATTCGGAACTCAGAATTCGGAACTTGGAACATTCCGGAATTCAGAACTCGGAATTCGGAACTCTGAAAATTACGGAATTCGGAACTCAGATTTCGGAACATTCTGGAACTTGGAACATTCCGGAATTCGGAACTCGGAATTTGGAACATTCCGGAATTTGGAACTCGGAACATTCCAGAATTCGGAACTTGGAACTCAGAACATTCCGGAATTCAGAATTCTGAACATTCCAGAATTCGCAACTTGGAACTCTGAACATTCCGGAATTCGAAACTCAGAATTCAGAACTCGGAACATTCCGGAATTCGGAACTCGGAATTTGGAACATTCCAGAATCCGGAACATTCCGGAATTCAGAATTTGGAACAATTCGGAACTCGGAATTCTGAACATTCCGGAATCCAGAACTCGGAATTCGGAACTCTGAAAATTCCGTAATTCGGAACTCAGAATTTGGAATATTCCGGAACTCGGAATTTCTAACATTCTGGAATTCGGAATTTAGAACATTCCGGAATTTGGAACTAGGAACATTCCGGAATTCGGAACTCAGAATTCGGAACTCGGAACATTCCGGAATTCAGAATTCGGAACAATTCGGAACTCAGAATTCGGAACTTGGAACATTCCGGAATTCAGAACTCGGAACTCTGAAAATTACGGAATTCGGAACTCAGATTTCGGAACATTCTGGAACTCGGAACATTCCGGAATTCAGAATTCAGAACATTCCGGAATTCGGAACTTGGAACATTCCGGAATTCGGAACTCGGAATTTGGAACATTCCGGAAATCTGAAATCGGAATTCGGAACTCTGAAAATTCCGGAATTCGGAACTCGGATTTCGGAACATTACGGAAGTCGGAACATTCCGGAATTAAGAATTCGGAACATTCCAGAATTCGGTACTTGGAACTCGGAACATTCCGGAATTCAGAATTTGGTACATTCCAGAATTCGGAACTTGGAACTCGGAACATTCCGGAATTTGGAACAATTCGGAACTCAGAATTCGGAACTTGGAACATTTCGGAATTCAGAACTCGGAATTCGGAACTCTGAAAATTACGGAATTCGGAAATCGGATTTCGGAACATTACGGAACTTGGAACATTATGGAATTAAGAATTCGGAACATTCCGGAATACGGAACTTGGAACTCGCAACATTCCGGAATTCAGAATTCGGAACATTCCGGAATTCAGAACTTGGAACTCGGAATATTCCGGAATTTGGAACAATTCGGAACTCAGAATTCGGAACTTGGAACATTCCGGAATTCAGAACTCGGCATTCGGAACTCGGAACATACCGTAATTCAGAATTCAGAACATTACGGAATTCGGATCTTGGAACATTCCGGAATTCTGAATTCGGAACATTCCGGAATTCGGAACTCAGAATTCAGAACTCGGAACATTCCGGAATTCGGAAATCGGAATTTGGAACATTCCAGAACTTGGAACATTCCGGAATTCAGAATTCGGAACAATTCGGAACTCAGAATTCGGAACTCGGAACATTCCGGAATTCAGAACTCGGAATTCGGAGCTTGGATTTCGGAACATTCCGGAACTCGGAACATTCCGGAATTCAGAATTCGGAAAATTCCGGAATTCGGAACTTGGAACTTGGAACATTCTGGAATTCTGAACTCGGAATTTGGAACATTCCAGAACTCGGAACATTCCGGAATTCAGAATTCGGAACAATTCGGAACTCAGAATTCGGAATTCGGAACATTCCAGAATTCAGAACTCGGAATTCGGAACTCTGAAAATTCTGGCATTTGGAACTCGAATTTCGGAACATTCCGGAACTCGGAATATTCCGGAATTCAGAATTCGGAACATTCCGGAATTCGGAACTTGGAACTCGGAACATTCCGGAATTCAGAATTCGGAACATTCCGGAATTCGGAACTCAGAATTCGGAACTCGGAACATTCCGGAATTCGGAACTCGGAATTTGGAACATTCCAGAACTCGGAACATTCCGGAATTCAGTATTCGGAACAATTCGGAACTCAGAATTCGGAACACGGAACATTCCAGAATTCGGAACTCGGAATTTGGAACATTCCACAACTCGGAACATTCCGGAATTCAGTATTCGGAACAATTCGGAACTCAGAATTCGGAACTCGGAACATTCCGGAATTCAGAACTCGGAATTCGGAACTCTGAAAATTCCGGAAGTCGGAACTCGGATTTCGGAACATTCGGGGACTCGGAACATTCCGGAATTCAGAATTCGGAACATTCCGGAATTCAGAATTTGGAACTTGGAACATTCCGGAATTCGGAACTCGGAACATTCCGGAATTCGGAACATTCCGGAATTCGGAACTCAGAATTCAGAACTCGGAACATTCCGGAATTCGGAACTCGGAATTTGGAACATTCCAGAACTCGGAACATTCCGGAGTTCGGAACTCAGAATTCAGAACTTGAAATTCGAAACATTCTCGAACTCGGAACATTCCTGAATTCAGAATTCTGAACAATCCAAAATCTGGAACTCAGAATTCATAACTCGGAACATTCCGGAATTCAGAATTCAGAACATTCCGAAATTCGGAACTTGGAACATTCCGGAATTCGGAACTCGGAATTTGGAACATTCCGGAAATCTGAAATCGGAATTCGGAATTCTGAAAATTCCGGAATTCGGAACTCGGATTTCGGAACATTACGGAAGTCGGAACATTCCAGAATTAAGAATTCGGAACATTCCGGAATTCGGTACTTGGAACTCGGAACATTCCGGAATTTAGAATTTGGTACATTCCAGAATTCGGAACTTGGAACTCGGAACATTCCGGAATTTGGAATAATTCGGAACTCAGAATTCGGAACTTGGAACATTTCGGAATTCAGAACTCGGAATTCGGAACTCTGAAAATTACGGAATTCGGAAATCGGATTTCGGAACATTACGGAACTTGGAACATTACGGAATTAAGAATTCGGAACATTCCGGAATACGGAACTTGGAACTCGCAACATTCCGGAATTCAGAATTCGGAACATTCCGGAATTCAGAACTTGGAACTCGGAATATTCCGGAATTTGGAACAATTCGGAACTCAGAATTCGGAACTTGGAACATTCCGGAATTCAGAACTCGGCATTCGGAACTCGGAACATACCGTAATTCAGAATTCAGAACATTCGGAATTCGGATCTTGGAACATTCCGGAATTCTGAATTCAGAACATTCCGGAATTCGGAACTCAGAATTCAGAACTCGGAACATTCCGGAATTCGGAAATCGGAATTTGGAACATTCCAGAACTTGGAACATTCCGGAATTCAGAATTCGGAACAATTCGGAACTCAGAATTCGGAACTCGGAACATTCCGGAATTCAGAACTCGGAATTCGGAGCTTGGATTTCGGAACATTCCGGAACTCGGAACATTCCGGAATTCAGAATTCGGAAAATTCCGGAATTCGGAACTTGGAACTTGGAACATTCTGGAATTCTGAACTCGGAATTTGGAACATTCCAGAACTCGGAACATTCCGGAATTCAGAATTCGGAACAATTCGGAACTCAGAATTCGGAATTCGGAACATTCCAGAATTCAGAACTCGGAATTCGGAACTCTGAAAATTCTGGCATTCGGAACTCGAATTTCGGAACATTCCGGAACTCGGAATATTCCGGAATTCAGAATTCGGAACATTCCGGAATTCGGAACTTGGAACTCGGAACATTCCGGAATTCAGAATTCGGAACATTCCGGAATTCGGAACTCAGAATTCGGAACTCGGAACATTCCGGAATTCGGAACTCGGAATTTGAAACATTCCAGAACTCGGAACATTCCGGAATTCAGTATTCGGAACAATTCGGAACTCAGAATTCGGAACACGGAACATTCCAGAATTCGGAACTCGGAATTTGGAACATTCCACAACTCGGAACATTCCGGAATTCAGTATTCGGAACAATTCGGAACTCAGAATTCGGAACTCGGAACATTCCGGAATTCAGAACTCGGAATTCGGAACTCTGAAAATTCCGGAAGTCGGAACTCGGATTTCGGAACATTCGGGGACTCGGAACATTCCGGAATTCAGAATTCGGAACATTCCGGAATTCAGAATTTGGAACTTGGAACATTCCGGAATTCGGAACTCGGAACATTCCGGAATTCGGAACATTCCGGAATTCGGAACTCAGAATTCGGAACTCGGAACATTCCGGAATTCGGAACTCGGAATTTGGAACATTCCAGAACTCGGAACATTCCGGAGTTCGGAACTCAGAATTCAGAACTTGAAATTCGAAACATTCTCGAACTCGGAACATTCCTGAATTCAGAATTCTGAACAATCCAAAATCTGGATCTCAGAATTCATAACTCGGAACATTCCGGAATTCGGAACTTGGAATTCTGAACATTCCGGAACTCTGAACATTCCGGAATTTGGAATTCGCAATATTCCGGAATTCGGAACACAGGATTTGGAACATTCTGGAACTCAGAACATTCCGGAGTTCGGAACTCGGAATTCGGAGCTTGGATTTCGGAACATTCCGGAACTCGGAACATTCCGGAATTCAGAATTCGGAAAATTCCGGAATTCGGAACTTGGAACTTGGAACATTCTGGAATTCTGAACTCGGAATTTGGAACATTCCAGAACTCGGAACATTCCGGAATTCAGAATTCGGAACAATTCGGAACTCAGAATTCGGAATTCGGAACATTCCAGAATTCAGAACTCGGAATTCGGAACTCTGAAAATTCTGGCATTCGGAACTCGAATTTCGGAACATTCCGGAACTCGGAATATTCCGGAATTCAGAATTCGGAACATTCCGGAATTCGGAACTTGGAACTCGGAACATTCCGGAATTCAGAATTCGGAACATTCCGGAATTCGGAACTCAGAATTCGGAACTCGGAACATTCCGGAATTCGGAACTCGGAATTTGGAACATTCCAGAACTCGGAACATTCCGGAATTCAGTATTCGGAACAATTCGGAACTCAGAATTCGGAACACGGAACATTCCAGAATTCGGAACTCGGAATTTGGAACATTCCACAACTCGGAACATTCCGGAATTCAGTATTCGGAATTCGGAACTCTGAAAATTCCGGAAGTCGGAACTCGGATTTCGGAACATTCGGGGACTCGGAACATTCCGGAATTCAGAATTCGGAACATTCCGGAATTCAGAATTTGGAACTTGGAACATTCCGGAATTCGGAACTCGGAACATTCCGGAATTCGGAACATTCCGGAATTCGGAACTCAGAATTCGGAACTCGGAACATTCCGGAATTCGGAACTCGGAATTTGGAACATTCCAGAACTCGGAACATTCCGGAGTTCGGAACTCAGAATTCAGAACTTGAAATTCGAAACATTCTCGAACTCGGAACATTCCTGAATTCAGAATTCTGAACAATCCAAAATCTGGATCTCAGAATTCATAACTCGGAACATTCCGGAATTCGGAACTTGGAATTCTGAACATTCCGGAACTCTGAACATTCCGGAATTTGGAATTCGCAATATTCCGGAATTCGGAACACAGGATTTGGAACATTCTGGAACTCAGAACATTCCGGAGTTCGGAACTCGGAACATTCCAGAATTCGGAACATTCTGCAATATGGAATTCGGAACATTTTGGAATTCGGAACTCCGAATTTGGAACATTCCGGAACTCGGAACTTTGCGGAATTCAGAACTCAAAATTTGGAACATTTTGGAATACGGAATTCGGAACATTCAGGAACTCGGAACATTCTGGAATTCAGAACTCAGAATTTGGAACATTCTGGAATACGGAATTCAGATCATTCCGGAACTCAGAACATTCCGGAATTCAGAACTCAGAATTTGGAACATTCTGGAATTCGGAACGTTCAGGAACTCAGAACATTCTGGAATTCGGAACTCGGAATTTTGAACATCCAGAATTCGGAATTTGGAACATTCCGGAACTCGGAATTCGGAACTCGGAACATTCCAGAATTCAGAACTCGGAACATTCCGGAATTCGGAACTTGGAATTTGGAACATTACGGAATTCGGAACATTCCAGAATTCGGAACTCGGAACATTCCGAAATTCAGAATATTTCGGAATTTGGAACTCGGAACATTCCCTTTATCACTTAAGGACTTGGGTATTTGATTCAATGAGAATCCAAGCACTCCAGTGTGCATTTGTGCTGGCTGCTAAAGGGGATTTATCCCACCCCCAAGGACATTTGGGGTAATTCGGAACTAGTTTCCAGTCACGCCATTGTGCATTAGGATATAGGTTGTAAATGGATTTTGTCCTAAATTTGTGCATTGAGAATTAATGTCTATTGTGATCTACATTCTCATTGTATTAACTCTAACCAATTTCTTAGTGCTGCTCCTGCCCTAATGCAATTGACTAAGCTATTTTAAAGAGGAACGTGGTATAACATTTCTCCATTTACCAGCACACGATATTGGGGAGTTGTTTGCATTTGCTCACATTGTAGTCTTAAACGTGGTAGAGTATGTGCTACTGGTATATACTAAAGCAACGATACACTCCCCATAAGAGCATGAGCAGGGACTGGAGGCTAACACCAGTGGAGCAGCACTTTTGGATTCATATATTCCTTCCTATATACCACCAACCCATCCTGTCTCCTGTGCTTTAGTTTGATGACAAAGAGATTATCTCTTTCAAACTTTACAATATAACAAGCAGAGAAGAAAGATAGACTGAGAAACCCTTGGGGTCATCCCTACACACACACAAGAATGCACATACACGCCCATATACAAGCATATAGGTTGGAGTTTATATTTCCACATTTCTCCTCTAAAGCCCAGTGGATGATGGTCACTTCATTATTTCTACATCATGTGGGCTATATTGCTTTTAGAGCCAAAACTTCAAGGAGTAAGAGGTATAATGCTGTTATTTCCCTCACAAGGTTTTAGGGTATGGTATTGATTTCCAAATGACACTCCAGATGATTGAAGAAAAAGCAATATGTCCACTCAGTCAAAGCATAAGGGATAGAGGTAATATTATTATGTACCCTACCCCAAGATAAACAGAGGTGTGAGAGATCCCATCATGCTGCCGCACCAAGGCACACAGAGGGTGTGTAGGAAAATATTTGGATTGTCAAATGTTGGAGATATCTGAATTATTATTATTAAATTTTTCATTAGTTAACCCGTCTGCTGTCTCAATGGCCAATTGCATGTTACTTTGCAATGCAGTTTAAAGTACTAAAAGGAGCAGTGATACCTAGGACACACTTTACTGCAGTATCTTATTAAAAGAAGAACATGAAACAGCTCTATCTTTGATTTTTTTTCCTCACATATTGTTTTCACAAAAGGATAACAAATAAAAGCTGTTTCTCTGTTTCCAAAGCAATGCTTGATGTTTGGTGGAGTCCTCACTCTCAATATCACCACCTTTTGTGATATCAGCTGCAGAAATCCTGCTCACCCCTCTGAGCTCATCCTGTTCCTTCAAATGTATTTTAGTGATCACTATTATCATTAGTGACAGCTATAAAGGAGGAAATGGAATTTACAGGGCCCAAAGAAGTTTAGAGATAAAGGAAAATGTAAAACTTAAAGGGATAATAATACTTAAAATGTAAAAAAAAATATGTTGTAGAGTTTATCCCCCTGAGTAAAACAAGGGCACTCCCACTGCTGAAAGGTGTTTCATTCAAAAGTTATTAATTTTCAAAGTTGAATTTTTTAGGTGCAATATCACAGTAGCCTGAAATTGTACAGTGGCGCTGTTGCTACACCATCCTATGGAGATTTATGGTCAACTGACCAGACCTGTCCATAGGATCATGTAGCAACAGCGCCACTGTACAATTTCAGGCCACTGTGATATTGCACCTAAAAAATTCAACTTTGAAAATTAATAACTTTTGAATGAAAAACCTTTCAGCAGTGGGAGTACCCTTGTTTTACTCGGGGGGATAAACCCTACAACATATTTTTTTTTACATTTTAAGTATTACTATCCCTTTAATCTATGCCACTTTAGCCCACTTACTGTTTATGACTTGAATTGTGTAATTTGGACATGCCAACACTATTTCATTCTCAATGCAAGTGTTATATGTCACAGTACCTTGTAGCGCCGCTGCTTCTGGCGATGCTTACAATGACGCTCCAGCGTCATTTCCACGAGAGGTTGGACGCATCAATGCTAGATGCGTCATCTGCAGGCGCGAGGCTTCAGCATGCTGCAGGCCTCTGTTTTATGTATTTGAGGCCTATAGTCTCCTCCTACCTAGTTCCTCCCTCTGAGCTGCTCCTCCTACCTACTTCCTGAGGAGGGGTTTAAAGGGCAGACTGATTCCTGACTCAGTTACCCTTACGTTGTTGTTCTGAGCAGTTCATTAGCTTCTATTCCTGATTCCTGTGTATGATCCGGCTTGTCTGTCCATCCATTATGGTGTTGACCTGTGTCTCTGTCTGACTATTCTCCTTCTGTGCTCCGATTTGGCTCAGATATCCTTTCTGGTGCAAACCTGTGGCTCTGGCTGACTACTTGCTCCGTGTATCACCTAGGCTTGTCCGACTACTCACTCTGGTGTTGACCTGAGGCTCTGTCCACTGCACATCCAGCATACCATCGCCTCAGTGGATATCCTATCTGGTGCAAACCTGTTGTTCTGGCTGACTACCTGCTCCGTGTATGACCTAGGCTTGTCTGACTACTCACTCTGGTGTTGACCTGGGGTTCTGTCAACTGCGCATCCAGTATTCTATCACTTCAGTGGATATCCTATCTGGTGCAAACCTGTGGCTCTGGCTGGCTACCTGCTCCGTGTATGACCTTGGCTCGTCTGACTATCCTATCTGGTACTTACTAGAAGGCCCTGTCTGTTCACTCGTGTTTTGGTTCTGTTCCTCAGACATCCTTCCTAGTACTGACCTGGGGCTCTAGCAGACTTCTAGCTACTGACTGAAGGCTTGAGTCAGTAGCTTCCGTGTTGCATATGATATAGACTCCGCTCCTAGATTAACCGCAGGTTGAGTCAGTGCTAGATCTGGGCGTTACAGTACCTCGAGACACCAGTAGGCACAATAATGCATGTTTTAACCCTTTTGAGCCCCAGAGACGTACTCAACGCATTACCCCTCTGGAACTCAAGGGGTTAAACTATGTATTCGTTTTCTGGATATTTCTGCATTGTACTTATACTTTTCCTTTTTTTACAGCAAGAAGACTGAAGAGAAAGCTGAAGAGAAGAAAGAAGGACAGAAGATGACCAGGGCGCTGAAGACTCCACTGGACATCAGGATTAATGGTAAGTGTTACTTGTAATGCGATGTTGCTTTACTTAGTTAGGTTAACTCTATGAATGTCGGCAGGGTAATTACACCCCACTGGCACTCATAGGGTTAATTCTAACTTAGGCACTTTGAATGTATTGATATGGGGCTTAGGGCCCCATATCAATACCTCCGCTGTGGACTTAGGTTTTTTTTTGCCTTTTAAAAGCTGTGTTAGCTGACTAAACATTCAATAAATTTTATGCAATACAGTGAGTCCCTGATCAGATCTTTAGGGCTAACGCAGTCCTTTAAATGGCAACTTGTAGCATTTTTTTACTTTTCAATGGGCCAAAACACATTAAAGGGACAGTAATGTCCCAAAAAAACTTTTTACAGTTATGTAGAGCTTAAAATATTAATCAAATCGCTCCAAACCCTATCTCTCAAACCGCTATGGTTTGAGAGATATAGGGATTCAAAGTTCCCCTTCCTCTCCTTCTCCTGATGTCAGTGTCTAGCTGACAGCAGGAGATGCCGGTCTGGGGACCAGCAGAGGGCTCTGCAGCAGAACTGAAATCGCAGACCTTAAAAAATATTAATTAATTGGAAAGATCTACAAAGTTTGCAACAGGCACACTTTTTAGACCTTTCCAATGAATGTATTATTTTTAAGCAACGCGATTCTGGCTCTGCTGCAGAGCCCTCTTGAGTTGTACGACTCAATTCTCCTACTGTCAGCTTTACAGCTGACATCAGGAGAAGGAGAGGAAGGGGAACTTTGAATTCCTATATCTCTCAAACCATAACGGTTTGAGAGATAGGGTTTGGAGCGATTTGATTAATATTTTAAACTCTACATAACTGTAAAAAATGTTTTGGGGACATTACTATCCCTCTAAAGGATAGTAATGTTTCAAAATAAAAAGAGCTCCAATTAATCTTCATAGCATTTCATTATTTCAGAGTTGTAGTTCAAGAGTAATTGAATGATAAAGTATTTCCCTCCTGTCTTTACTGATGTAACACTGCTTACCTCACAGCAGCAAGGTGGTGTCCAGATGGCTTGCAGAGAGGGACAATCTTCAATTGGAATAAGGGAAAAACTTGAAAAATCTGTCAAGAGGGGCAGGGGTTTTCATTATACTCACAGTAAGAGTGTCCCTTGCTGTGAGCTTTCTGGTCTTAAGACTAGATTCCACATCTGAGGGGAGGTAGCTATCATGGTGTCCGTGTATTGCTGGCGAAATTTTGAAGCATTGTGCCTGAGTCCTTCTTATTGGCTGCGTGATATTGCTCCACCTAGTGGTAGCCTTTAAGTACTTAAGTCGTTATTGTGTGACATCCTGTGTATGACCCGGACTGCCTGACTACTCTCTCTGATTCTGTTCCTGCTCCGTGTACCGACTTGGCCTGGTTGACGTTACTGCTCCATGTACCGACTTGGATTGGCTGACGTTCCTGCTCCGTGTACCGACCCGGCCTGGCTGACGTTCCTGCTCCGTGTACCAACTTGGATTGGCTGACATTCCTGCTGCATGTACTGAACCGGCCTGGCTGATATTCCTGCTCCTTGTACCAACTTGGATTGGCTGACGTTCCTGCTCCATGTACCAACCCGGCCTGGCTGAAATTCCAGATCTGTGCATCTACCCGGATTGGCTTCCGTTCCTGCTCTTGGGCCTCCAGCCCGGTGCACTACCGCGTCCGGTAGTGAGAGTCTCCTGAGCGCTGTCTTGAGAGCGCTGGCCCAGTTGGTTGCCTTGTGTACTGCATTACCGTTCTGTGACTGCGACCCATTTTTGCCTTGCTGCCTCCTTCCTCCTTACCCAGGGTTGACGTATATCTCGTTTGCTCACTATACGCTTGGCTTTCCACCGAGGTTGGTCTCCTGTGCGTCTCAGTTAGTCTCCGCTAATGTCTGTCGCCAACAAGCCTGAGCATCCGTCACCATGGCTGTCCGGTACTCACCTGGGTAGGAGTTATTCTATGGGCACACTGTACGCTGGCTTTTCACTACTCCTTAATTGAGGTTGGTCTCCTGGGCGCCTCAGTCGGCTCTGTCACCCGGCAGCTGCCATCGAGCCTAGCATTGTTACATCTATTATCCGGTACCGTTACCTTGGGTCGCAGCCTGTGTTGATTCCTGGGAGTTCCGTTGTTCCACCGGTTGCAGTACTACTGGTAGTCCATGATCCATCCAGGGCCTCGCTCACCCTTCCTGGGCCTAGTCGCTATTTTGACACTCTTCCACAAAGAGTGCTTCTAGGGCCTCACTATTAGGGCCTCCCAGCCTCCTGGCCTAATAGCATCTACCATCAGTGTCACACTGTTTATCACAAACAGTTCCCGACCTGCGTCAGTATATGTACTGCTATATATACTGGACCCATGTGGGTTAATGTTATTTTGTAACCTGTCCTGTGTCAGTGTTGTTTGTTAACTATTGCTGGACATGCTAGGGTTAATATATTCTGTCTGGTTTCAATAAAACTGTGTTTTACCAAACTGCCTGCCTCTGAGTGTATTGAAAACCGTTACAGTGGCTTACACTAGGTGGGAGGGGGATACTTTGTCATTCAATTACTCTTAAACTATAACTCTGACAGTACTGAAATAACAATCTCAATTGCCCAAATACTATGAAGATTATTTGGAGCTGCTTTTATTTTGAAACATTACTATCCCTTTAATATAGCAGCTGATAGGGGGGTTTTTTTGCAGGCATTTTTTCATAGCACTGATCTTAAATAGCTTACAGTTCTTGAAAAAATGATGACACCTTTTTTTTTTGGAGTCCGCTGCCTTTAAATCTGGCCCCTTATCAGATCTTAATAGCTAACACAGTCAATTGAATTGCAACTTGTGGCAGGTATTTTTATTTTTCAATGGTCCATAACACCTTTCACTTTATCTCCCTGGAAGGGTTTTTGTGCCCGTATTTTTTCATAGGACTGGTAATTGAATCACTTACCGTGCTTGAAAAAAATGTCATCGGGGTTTTTTTTGCCTAACGGGGACATTTGAATTGAGCCCTGTATTTGCAATTTTTCTCAGAGTGCACTGTGGATCAAATGGCATAATTGTAGGCTACTGAGATTTAACATCTTATTCAGTACATTGACCACAGCAGCCAGAGGCAAAGCTATTAGCAATAGAATTTGTATGCATGGGACAGACTGCCATATGGACTCAAACACTAAACAAGCTGTACATTATGGAAGACTAACATTCAATTGTACAGAAGCTTGCTGTTCCAGTGTCATATGAAGAGAAGTATGGACACACCGCCAGGGAGAACTGGGAGAGAGGTGGGAGGAGATTTTCAGGACATGGGACATCCAGCAGAGCTGAGTCGCACAGATATTTGACTGCAGAAAGCGGAGCTGGTTACATGACAGGGAAATTTAATATCTAATAAGGTATGTACTTTTTTTTCGATACAATCGCCAATCTATAGACCATTTTGGTAGAGGCATCAAATAAGATAGTGTATTGGGGGTTAAAGTTCCCCTTTAAACCACGGGTGAAAAGTTATCCCCTACTTACTGTTTGCTAGGTTTGAGAGACACTGGATCCATCATCTGATCCACTGTGGGGAGGAGGGAAGGGAAGACTACCAGGTGGGAAGCCTATCTTGACCTTATATATTTTACAGTGCTGTCCTTTTTCTGGAGGGAAGCCCATCCCGTGTGGGATCACCACCACATCCTTCCGATACGCTGAATTTGACAACTGGCAGATCATCTTTGATAGGTAATAACGTCTGGCAAAGCCCCAGTAGGCCCAAAATGAAGCCTTTGCCTCACTCTGCCATGAGAAGACCCTGCTGGCCATAGCTTATCCTGGGAAGATCTTCCATTGCAAAGGTGCGTGCAACAGAAACCACAAGAAACACCATCCTAGGCACTTACATTAAATGAAAAATAATGATGCATACCCTAACCACAGATCCTGTAGAACAGGTTTGAGGTCATTTTAAAGCATTTTTCCTGTCCTATAAGGTAGGTGTGGATTTCTGTCAGGTGTGCTACCAGGAAACGTGAAAGAAATAAAATGTCTCCAAATATCCATTAATATAAAGGGGGTTTATCCCCTTAAATGCTAGGGAGATCTTCAGTACAAATCTTCGCAGGCATCTTCAGCATTCAGTTGGTTAAATGCCAAATTTTAATTAAAAAAAATATGTATATATATATTGTATTTGTCCCTAATAGTGCAGTTGCTCCAGAATTACTCTAGTAGTTTGAGTACATCACCATCTTCTGATTCATGACTGCAGTAACACCTTTATAGCACTAGAGGGAACTGTTCTTGCATTTATTCTGGTTTCTATGGCAACTACAAACAGAAGCTAAACAAATGCATGCTTTCTTTGACTGGAACATTTATGTACACATAATTTAGTTACATGTAATAAAAAATATAAAAACAATAACATTAGTTGCTATATAATTCAGTTGCAGTTACCAATATTGTATACATTTTTTTGTAATTGCATACATTTTACATTACAAAAACAATGGAAATAAATATAGTATATTTATGCTATGAAAGAATTCTACCTAAATGTTTTTACAATTCAAATGAATCTATAGATTATATAAGACATTTTCCCTGGCCATAGATATTTGCACATAGAAACAAAGAAACAGGTCATTTGATGTTACTGGTAGTGATGACAAAACTCTGACAGTGTCTCCAGTTACAGTTACCAAACAAAAAAGTCTAGAGCTTCACATTCCATTTTCAAAACTGAGCTCTGTACAACTTGAAATGCCTATCAATCTACCACAGATACCTGAATCTATGTTTTCTACTTATGATCCGCATTACATACCAGGGTAAGAATTTTTCTATATAAATATTTAAATCATCTCACAGCTGAAACTATGCAGAACTATTTAAAAAGGAAAACAAGTATTTCTGTGTTTGAGAGTGTGTGTGTGTGTGTGTTTGTACTAGTTTGTATTTTTATGTGTGGCAGTGAATGTGTGCATCTATGTGTATTTGTATGTCAATGCAAGTGTATGCGTGACTGAGTATGTGTAAGTATGTATATGTGTCTGTGTATATGTCAGTGTTTGTGCTACTTGTGTTATTTGTGTAACTGGGTAATTAAAATAATAGACATGGGGGGAGCAGTAGATATAGCTTATTTAGATTTCAGTAAAGCATTTAACACTGTCCCTCATTAGGGTTGCCATCCAGTCGGTATTTTACCGGCAGGCCGGTAAAAAATTGGCTTCTGTCCAATGTTAAGTCTATGGAGAGAATGCCATGGCCGGTATTTTTTTTTAAGAAAAGGTGGCAACCCTATCCCTTCATAGAAGACTCATTAATAAATTGCAATGTTTGGGTGGTAGTCAATGGTGACTATTCAGATGAAGAAAGTGTTACTAGTGGGGTACCTCAGGGATCTGTACTGGGGCCCACTCTTTTTAATATTTGTATCAGTGATATTGCAAAAGGTCCTAAAAGGTAAGGTATGCCTTTTTGCAGATGAAACAAAGATCTGCAACAGGGTAGATATTCCTGGGGGAATAAGCCGAATATCAAATTATATAGGTAAATTAGAAGAATGGACAAGAATGTGGCAGCTGCAGTTTAATGCTGATAAATGTAAAATAATGCACTTAAGACGTATAAAAGGCAGAATATAGTATTTAGGGTACTATGCTGCTAATGACAACAGAGGAAAGGGATTTGGGAGTAATTATTTCTATGACTTAAAAGTAGGCAGGCAATGTAACGAAGTGGTGGGTAATGCAAGCAGGGTGCTGGGTTGTATAGATAGGGGCATTAGTAACAGAAAAAGGGAAGTGGTCATGCCACTCTACAAATATCTGTTTAGACCTCACCTAGAGTATTGTGTACAGTAGAGAAGGCTATAGAAAATTCAGAGAAGGGCTACTAAAATGGTGAATAGTTTACAAGAAAAAAATATTAGGATAGATTAAGGGATCTGAACATGTATAGCTTGGAGGAGAGAAGAGAGAGAGGGGATATGATAGAAACATTCAAATACATGAAGGGATTAAAAAAATTTAGATAAGATAGATAAGTGGACTAGCCTATCATCATAAGTGGTAGAAGTTAATACAGTGACAGAATTTAAACATGCATGGGATAGGGATAAGGCTGTCCTTAACATAAGACAAGACCAAGGACCAAATAAGGTTTGAGGTTTTTGTAGTAGGAAAATGGGCAGACTAGATGGGCCGAATGGTTCTTATGTGCAGGCAGATTCTATATTTATATGTTTATGTGCATCATTGTGTGTCAGTGTATGTATGAATGTGTGTGTGTCAGTGTGTATCATTGTGTTTGTCAGTATGTGTGTTTGTGTGAGTATACGTATGTGTATGTATTTATGTGTCAGTGTGTGTTGTGTGTGTAAGCATGTGTATATATGTGGGTCAGTGTGTGTCAATGTGTGTGAGCGTATCTTTTCAACTTTTGCAGTTTTATTTAATGATTATTTCTACATTGTGGAATCTTCATATTTGGAAGATCATAAGTGTTTATATATTTACATGATTATGATTTTCATGGGCCAAGGAAAACCACTGGATTGGGGGAGGAGCTTAAGCAAACCAAATACTCCTTGCTTCACCCACCAATATATTTCTATAACTTTACAATTTATTTTACTGATTCTTACATACATTCTTAGCATAAAACCTATAGAATATATATCATTACATTACAAGCAGGATTTTTTTTTTACTACAACTCCCATCTTCCTCTCAAGATGATGGATATTGTAGTCCAAAAACAGATGGAGGGTAGGAGGTTATCCACTCACAAAACTTGGTGGGGCCATGGTCCTGGTGGTTTACCCCTTTTTGTTGCCTACTGACATTTTGTAATTACATACAATTATTAAAGGGATAGTAATGTTTCATAATAAAAGCAGCTCTAATTAATCATCATAGTATTTGGACGTTGGAGAGTGTTATTTCAATTCTGTCAGAGTTGTAGTTCAAGAGTAATTCAATGACAAAGTATCCCTCTCCCGCCCCTTTTACTGATGTAACACTGTTCAGCCAGATCAGAAGGGAGGTGTCCAGGTAGACTGCAGAGAGGGACAAACCTCAATTAAGATAAGGGAAAAACCTGAAAAACTTGTCAAGGGGGCAGGGCTTTCATTGTTTTCATAGGAAGAAGATTGCCCCTTCTGTTATCTGTCTGGTCTATGGACTGGATTCCACATCTGAGAAGAGATGGCTTACACTAGGTAATAGGGGCGGGAGGGGGAATTTTGCTTGTGAATATCTCTCAAACCATAAAGGTTTGAGAGATAAGCCTTTTATCGTTCTTCATGTTTTTTTAATGCCTACAAAATAAAATAAAGATAAAATGAAGTATTAATATCCCTTTAAAGGGATGTGGCACTTCTGCTACAGCATCATATGTGGTTTAATGATCAATTAAATTAAATTAGATGTTTAATTATTTTGACCTGGGCACTGTCTGGTTAATTCACTTGATCACTATGGCAACAAAGAAATAACATCCACCATATATGCCTAAATAACAGTACAGGCTCTTGGGCTCTGATGAATTACATCTTGCTGAGAAATGCGTCATGTTTTAATGCAGCTGTTATGAACTGTTGTCATGGTTACTAAAGAGCTCCTATTGGATATTGGGCATGTACTGAGATCTGATGTAAAACACAAATGAATGAAAGCCATTAATAAGCCAGCATTAGAACAAACTACTAAGCTGTTTCATATATATTTTCACTATTGCTTATGAGTGAAAAAATATATGTCACATTGGGGTAGATTAATGTAATAACAGTACATAGTGAATGCTATATCTCATTGGATATTATAGCAAATTTCATACCAGCTTAACAAGTTGTTGACCATATCACAGGTCTTTGTATAGTTCACTTTTGTATGCTCTGGATATGCAAAAGGGGAATGTATTATCTGCCTGTGCAGCTCATTTTCTGGGCTGGGATGTTGGCCTCTACTTCAGGGTTCTGCACACTGTGGTATGTAGAAGAGTGTATCATCCTTTTAGCTCTTGCTAGAGCACAGACCCCACCATCTTCAATACATATTCATAAAAGGAACTGGAGTAAACCAACTGCAACATGGAGGACAATTACAAATTCCTAAATTCCCATGCCCTCAGCTAGAGCTTTTTATCCCTTAGACAGGTCTCCAATGCATAACGCTCAACATTTCAAATGGCCAATGAGGGACACTTTTTTAGGTAGTGGTGCTGGGGGCATGGCTGGTGGGTGGGGCATTATAAATAACTAGTATGAGAGCCCATACATGGGCTAAAGTGCCACCCGGTGGCCCCGGCTGCTGCCCCGGAGCCGGAAGCAGAGACAGGTGGTGAGCTGTTTGGAGCACCCCACTCCATAACAGCGCGTTCAGTCAGTCTCTACTGCGCATGACGGCATTGTTCCTGCAGTCTCTACTGTGCATGACTGCATCATTCCTGCAGTCTCTACTGCACATGTGCACTTACGCACTCAGGGAGCCTCGCAGGCTAGAGCTTTATATTATTTAGATTTTTTAGGTTATTTCATGACCTACTGACACCTGTTTTTGTAACTGAATAAATGATTTAGGACAAGACTAATTTATAAACACATACTGAAGTTTAATCCTTTGAGTGCCAGAGAGGTACGCAACACAAAGAGTTAAACAAACATTAATGTGAGTTTTTTTGCTGTGGACTCTGTGGAGCATTTTGATCAACTTGTACACATACCACACATAAAGGGAAGATGTCAGAGATGCTCAACTCGGCTGAGGAGCTTGCAAGGGTATGAAAAAAGCTCACTGGTACTCTGTCCTCGCACCCTGGGTGCAATCTCTTTTAGCTCACAAACGCCATACACAGAGAAAAAATATTCTTAAGCATATCACACAGGCTCTGCCAAAATGCCAGTCTACCCACAAAACGTCAGACAATTCTTCCCTGAGCAAGAGAACCAGCTAAACCCAGATGTACGTTTTGGCCTTATTGGTCCTTGTCAGTGACGTAGAGCTGATCACTGTAAGCACTTGTGAGCAAGGGGTCCATGTCTGGATTCCCCCATTACCCTTAGGGTGATCAATTCTAAGAGCAATTTGCATATAAAGAGCAGAAGTCAGAGATGCTCGACTCGGCTCATGACTTGCAAGGGTATGCAGAAAGCGTACTGGAACTGTGCCCTCGTGCCCAGGGTACAATGTCTTTTAACTCACAAATGCCATACAGAGAGAAGAAGTATTCTGAAGCATATCATACAGATCCTACCAAAATGACAGCCCACCCACAAAATGTCAGACAACTCTTCTCTGGACAAGGAAAACAGCTAACCCCAGATGTACATTTCAGCCTTATCAGTGAGATACAGCTGATCCCTCTTGCACTTGTGAGCAAGGAGTCCACGGCTGGATTCCCCCATTACCTTTAGGGTGACCAATAATAAGAGCAATTTGCATAGAAAGAGAACAAATCAGAGATGCTCAACTCATGAGCTTTCAAGGGTATGCAAAAAGCTTACTGCGACTATGTCCTTGCATCCAGGGTACAATCCCTTTTAGCTCACAAACACCAAGAAAAAATATTCTGAAGTATGTCATACAGGTCCTGCCAAAATGATAGTTCACCCACAAAATATCAGACAATACTTCTCTGGACAAGGGAAACAGCTAACCTCAGATGTACATTTCGGCCTTATTGGGCTTCATTGGTAAGGTTTGTCTAATCCTTCTATGGGATTGTGAGCAAGGGGTCCACAGCTGGATCCCCCCATTATCCTTAGGGTGACCAATCCTAAGAGCAATTTGCATATAAAGAGAAGAAGTCAGAGATGCTCGCCTCAGCTCATGAGCTTGCAAGGGTATGCAAAAAGCTTACTGGGACTATGTCCTTGCACCCAGAGTGCAATCTCTTTTAGCTCACAAAGGCCATACTCAGAAAAATACCCTGAAACATATCATACAGGTCCTGCCAAAATGACAGTCCACCCACAAAATGTCAGACAATTCTTCTCTGATTAAGGGAAACAGCTAACCCCAAACATACATTTCAGCCTTATTAGGCCTCATCGGCGAGGTGCAGCTAATCCTTCTAAGCACTTGTGAGCAAGGGGTCCACATCTGCATCCCCCCATTACCCTTAGGGTGACCAATTTACATATAAAGAGAAGAATTCAGAAATGCTTGACTCAGCTCATGAGCTTGCAAGGGTATGCAAAAAGCTTACTGGCACTGTGTCCTCACGCCCAGGGCACAATCTCTTTTAGCTCACAAATGCCATACACAGAGAAGAAATATTCTGAAGCATATCATACAGGTTCTGCCAAAATGCCAGACAATACTTTCCTGAACAAGGTAAACAGCTAACTCCACATGTAGATTTTAGCCTTACTTGGCCTTGTCAGTGAGGTGCAGCAGATCCCTTGATGCACTTGTGAGCAAGGGGTCCACGTCTGAATTCCCCCATTACCCTTAGGGTGACCAATCCTAAGAGCAATTTGCATATAAAGAGAAGAAATCAGAGATGCTCAACTCAGCTCATGAGCTTGCAAGGGTATGCAAAAAGTTCACTGGGACTGTGTCCTCGCACCCAGGGTGCAATCCCTTTTATCTCACAAACACCATACACAGAGAAAAAAATATTCTGAAGCATATCATACAGGTCCTACCAAAATGACAGCCCACCCACAAAATATCAGACAATTCTTCCCTGAACAAGGGAAACAGTTAACCCCAGATGTTATTGATAAGCCCGAGGTGCTGTGCCATCTTCAAAACGTGCATCCCATGCTTCTCTCGATCCCAGTCGTGCTCTGTGTCCATTCATAGGTGCGCAGTGCAGTTCCAGGGGCCGGGTCAGCCTTCGACCCCCCGCACCACTGAGGGATTGGGGGACCCTTTAGCTTCTCCTTCACCCCCGAAGGGAGAGAAGGGTCTTCATCCCGGGGTTTTCGGTTTTATAGCGTCCCACCCCGGGACCTTTTTCTTCAGCTCCCTCCGGGGAGAGGAGCGTCGGAGTCTTTAAGGGGGGGGTGGAGGCCCGAGGGCACATCAACCATCCCCCCCACCAAAGCTCAAGTCTTTCGACCCGGCCCCACTGAGGCAATTTCCAGTGTTTTAAGTGCTATAGTGGGCAAAGTGCTGGTGTCAATAAATAGTGAGAAGAGAATCCATAAATCAGTGCAAAAACAAACGTACACTGTGAATAAATAAAAATAAATATGTGCCTGTTAAGGCCCCAGCCTCCCGGCCGGCATTATAAAAATTCTTCGCGCCCTGCCAAGGAGGCCAGGGCGACTGAAGTGAGGGAAAAATAAAAAGTCCTAAGTGCTGTGCCGATGCTCCACCAATACTCGTGTGCGGGAATCACGTGCTCGGTGTCACAGGGGAAAAAAGCACCTCGGGCCTTCCACTCCCCGGCCATGGCGTCAGACCAAGTGCCTCTCTGTCCCCAGGATGCAAAGGAACAGATACTACACTTGATCTTAGCCAAAAGGCCGAGAAGCAAAAAATATTTTTTTTTCATGGCAAACATGTGCCAAATGAAAGAGAGACAGCATGATGCCCAGGTCAGCCTTGGCATCTCTCTCCATGAATATAATGGTAGCACAAAACTGCCGCTCAAAGACTTAGTTTCTTTTCTTCTTTCATAGAAAGTTTAACCCCTTAATGACCAGCCGATCGGTGCAGTCACCACGGAGCATTTTTTTTTTTTTCAAATTCCGGTTCCGGACTCCCCGAACGGTGTGCAGCCATGGGGGGACCCCGGAATTCCATGACGGTAATAGTACGTCATGGGTCGTTAACTCAGATCGACCCATAACTTACAATGACCGTCAAGGGTCATTAAGAGGTTAATGTGCTGGAGATAGAACTGCTGTTTCACAGCATATATACGTCCCCTGATATGACACAAGTGCTTCTAGCTCAGTGCTGGGCAGCCTTTTGCTCTCCTCTTGTTCAACACTACAGCTCCCATCATCCCCAACCAAGAAGCCAGTGGTAAAACTTTCATGCAACCAGGGTTTGTTCTTGGACCGTCTACCACTCCTCTTTCTTTAATATACACCTGGTAAACACAAATCACAACAAATCATTTGACCTCCGAAGCACAAAAAACATCACTCCCATTCTCTGTTCATGGAGCATATTTTATTTACATTTAGGGCACCAAGCACAATGCTAAAGACAAGACATTCTGGAGCAAGCCAGTTGTACCACAGCAGGCAAATGAAAATTTCCCACTGCTCTGCAATGCCTTGGAGACCTCGCTAGACTTCAGGGGTTAAAATACACTTTTTGGAAATAGCCATTTGCAGAGGATTAGTAAATGATGGTTAATTTGTCTTACACTTGCTATTCTATTGCTTTGCACACACGCCCTGTACAGTACCAGTTGTTACTACCACCACAGATATAGCACTTATTCTCTACCATCATGTGATCTAAAATACACTCAAAACCATTTGAACTTGGCAGTGAAGTAGGCTAAGGCCTGCAAACTACCTGCATGGGTGCCCTTGGAAAATCCTATTATGACATCATAGCTCTGTGTTTCAGTGAAAAAGAAGACCAAAACAGCGATTCTCTTTCACAAGGAGCACAGTGGGCATTGTTATTATGATGTCACAATCGGGCCATTCAACCAAGAAGGAAACCAAAGCAGGAATTCCATTTAACAAAAGCCATTAGGCATTGCTATTATGACATCACAGCTCTGTGTTCCGGCCAAAAAGAAACCAGAACCCTACTTCTGCTTTAACAAAAGCCAATAGGCATTGCTATTATGATGTCATAGTTCTGTGTTTCAGCAAAATGGAAAACCAAGCCAATGATTTTCCTTCACATGAACCAGTATGCATTGACTTTATGATGTCACAATAGTGTGTTTCAAGCAAAATCGCAACAAGAGCAATAATTCTCCTTCACACTAAGCCAATAGACATCGATACTATGATGTCATACTACAGTATTTCTGAAAAAAATGAAAACCTGGAGCAATGATTTTTATTCGCTTAAGCCTAGGGGTATTGAAATAGTATCAAACCTGCACAATTTTGACACAGAACAATACACTGTATGTCTTTACCCTTGGAATGCCAGAGGGTGCGCAAAGGCATTGTGCTCCCCTTCAGGACTCAAAAGGTTAACTCTTGACTTATTCCTTTCAGTGCAATAGCTATATGGAAGACATTGCAAAGCACTGACACTTTGAGTGGCAGAGAGGTATCCAATGCATTGAGTGTAACAGATACCCAAGTCTTTGGGTTGGACTCAGGCCGTCATTCCAGGTTTCTCCCTCCTGAGGTCATCTACAAGCAGGCAGCTCCACCGCTTACTTAAGCAGCATTTCTTCCTAGGATGGGGATCAACAGAAGTCCCTTGATACCATCCAGCAACAGAGACAGGAGCCAGTTCAAGTTCAAACTGTAACACACTTTATTGCACAAAGTTCAACTCTTTTATACATGGTGAACCACATCAAGATACAATACTAGACAAAGGACAGCGACAGATGGTGTAAACATAACACAAAGGGCCAGACATGATTACATTATTCATACAAAGGGACTGATGAAGGGTAAACACTGGGACAAAAGGCTGAGGGACTCGAATACACATCTTTACACAATGGCCAGGGGGTTGAAGCATCTTTGAATATTCCACTTCAACCCCTGGCCAATCAGGAGCCTGGAATTCGATGGCCAATCCTGGCCAAGATCATCATTGCTGACTCAACCAATCGGAACCAGTGGGTGGGCAGCTAACTGACCAATCCCTGGGCCGCCTACTTTCCCCATGCAAAGTCAATGGAGGCCCTTGAACTTGGACTGGCCAATCAGGAAGCCGCCTACCCTCCCATGTTAAGTCTATGGGGCTTTTGAATAGTTCGCCCCGCACGGCAGCCAGCCTGCGGACGGGTTATAGTCTGTGGATTTCAGTCTTTTGGAAAGGGTTTATTCTCCATAACTCCACCAAGTTCCATGTACCGGCCTATGGCCGTGAATCCAGTCTTTTGGAGGAGCTGTTCTTCACGTAACCCCTAACCAAACTGCCAGACACTGATCCACGGGCCGCCACAATGATCTTTAGGTAGCGGGCTGCCATAGTTTTTCCAGTCGCTGCCACGTAACGGCCTAGGGTCCGTTACACATTGCGTTACAATGCATTGCATACCTCTCTGGCACTCAAAGGGTTAACTTTCCCTGGCGTGTGGCATTGAAAGGGAGTAAGGCCAATGTGGGGCTCAGAAAATGTGACTTCAAACCCTAGAAATGACCGCATCTTTCAATTAAATACTGTCAAAGGCAAATCCCCAAAAAAATTCCTATATGCAAATTTGCAAGTAAGGGAATCCTGGGATGTCATTCTTCTGCTTGTGTTTTAAAGTGTAGGAAAGCTGGAGGTTGTAAAGAGGCTACAACTGAATTAAGATAAATATTTTTTTCATGGGAAACATGTGCCAAATGAAAGAGAGACAGCATGATGCCCAGGTCAGCCTTGGCATCTCTCCATGAATGTAATGGTAGCACAAAACTGCTGCTCAAAGACTTAGTTTCCTTTCTTCTTTCATAGAAAGTTTAACCCCTTAATGACCGGCGATCGTCGCAGAGCAGTCACTTAAAGACCACAGAGCATTTTTTTTTTCAAATTCCGGTTCCGGACTCCCCGAAAGGTGTGCAGCCACACGGGGAGCCCGAAATTCCATGACAGTCCTGGTACGTCATGGTTCCTTAAAGCAAATCCAGCCATGACGTACCAGGACCATCAAGGGTCCTTAAGGGTTTAAGCGGTTAATTAAGAGAAAGTAAACAAGACAAGTTTGCTTCATGGTGTGATCTGAATACATTGTCTAAAAATATTTGTAATTTTAGTTATACAGGCTTCATTCCAAAACTACAAAGTGACACTGGTAAAATTTATGGAAATGCTACATTGACAATAGCCAATCATGAACCTGGACTTCAGAAATCTTCAAAGCTGGCTCAGACTGGATGGGGCGATAAACACGGACCTTCACTGTCTGTGCTGTTTGACAGAAGAATTCCTAATGGTCCTACGAATAGACCAGGAGGGAGTTCAGAAAGCTGGAATATTAAAAACGGTAGGACTGATGTCTCCTGGGGACTGGCATAGGGGGGTTGATTAAGGTATCCTGGACTATGTAGTACTGCTTTACTAAACAATGTTCTTCTACAGGGACAGGAAAACTGGGGGCTTCACCTTGGGAAGGAAATACGTATTGGCAGGGAGGCTTGACATTTTATTCTGATGACTAGCCTAAAAGTCTATGTATCATGCATGTGTGTATAAATACAAATGGGGGTGGTCCCATAAAACTTTCACATTAAAAAAGGGAGCTTGGTCTTAAAACATTATCTACCCCTCCTGTACTATCTGTCACAGCCTCTGAGCTTAAAGGAGCAGTAAACTTTTTTTATAAAAACACATATTTTATAGAACTTTTCCTGCTGAATAAAACAAGGTTACTCCCATCGCTGTCAGATGTTTTATTCAAAATTTATAGTAGTTTAAATAATCAGGAAGTGAATTTACTGTGTTTACTTCCTGATGGTTCTAACTGACAGGAAGTGACAAGCAGTTTCTATCACAGTCTATGGAGATCTGTACGTCTCTGACTTTTCTGACTTTCCTCTCCATTAGAATTTAACAGGAAATCTAATTAGAATTTTGACCACTAGAGGGCACTGCTAATGTAAAAAAACATGGGTTTAAACTGTAATAACTCTGGAAATATAAATCTCTTGGCAGTGGGAGTACCCTTATTTTACTCAGTAGGAAAATCCCTATGATATATATTTTTTCATAAAAAAAGTTTACTGCTCTTTTAAAACTACAAGTCCCAGCACAAATGAAAGAGAGATTCTTAATTGTATCTCTGTTCTCATAAGATGTAGCAGCAAATGTTTCAAGTCTTAAGATGGTCCAGTCAACAGTTTACGATGGCTGAAACTGGGATTTACACATTACACTAACAAAGATGGTTGTTGAACTTCAACTCTCATCACCCTTAGACAGTTGATGTTCAAGAGACCCATAGAGCCACAGGCTGCTCACCTTAGGCCTAAAGTATCTTTGCTAAGGACACTACAACTTTGCAATATCTTGATTAAAGACAGAGAAGGAGCATGTGAAAGAGAGAAAAAGAGAGAGAGAGAAATATAAAAGAGAGAGATCAAGACAGAGAAAATTCAAAATAGAAAACTGGACAGAAAAGTGCGGCAGAGAGCAAGAGACGGACATAGAGAGATAAAAAGACAGCATAAGACTCAGTAAGAAATATTTAAAAGCACAATGTAATTTTTAAAATTAGACAACTTTTCAGAAAATAATAAAAATAAACAACCTTTGAAAATGTAGAGGCTGTGCATATATTAACCCTTTGAGTGCCAGAAAGGTTAAGTGTTCATAATGGTAAATGCTTGAATCAGGAGTATGGGCTCTAACAAGATGAATCTTTATATGCGAGTCTTTAGTGGTGAAATGATTCTACTTTGTTTTTAATTTGTTGTAATAAATACACTATGGTTTTATTCACTCTCACTGCTGTGTGACTCAACGGTGCAGCCAATGTTTTCCTATATGTTGCACTAGCCATTTTCAGTAAAATACTGTTTGAAAATGAACTTTTAGGTTTTAGTGGCACATGGTGGCAATTTATGCTAATTCCCTGTACGGCTAATTTCTCCTGCTCCACTTTAAACTTACCACTTGCTGTACTATTAGAAATGTCTGCTCGTCATGGCATTGCTCAACAAGAGTAACCACAAACCCCATTTGTGCCTGTGTGCCCGCCTGCTCCTCTAACCACTGCGCCACCATGTTCTGCAATGCTTTACGAATGTTATCTGAGATGTGCTGCTGATCCATTACCACAGCATGGAGGAGGAAAGAGCGGTGCCCCTGCTTAGCTACTGCACCTGAACTTGTTGTCGTTAATGTTGTGTCTTGCAACACATTGGGCTGCCTCCAAATCGCCGTCAATGACAGGAAGCCATGCTGGCCATTCGGAGCACTCCATAAGTCCATGATAAAGTGCACTGACTGGCCACCCGCCTTTCCTAGCAGGTCCTTCGAAAGCCCAACGTACGACCGGTACAGTGAGGGCACTATAGTTCTACTGAATGTGGTGCAGGATGGATACGACAGCCTCCATAAGTTGCTGGAAGGGCTCCCCATTCACCAAATTAAAAGTAGCACCCCCAACAGCTATGAGCTGTGCAATGACGTGTGATTTTTCTGGAATGCTGTCTGCACATCCCCTTTGAATGAAACTGTAACGGATGTTATCCGTTACTTAGGCCCTTGTCTGGACCACGAACAATTTCCTTAAAGACTATGGCCCTGTGGCCTTATTTAAACTCTGATAGGGGTTTCCCTATCATTACGTTAAAAGGTTTTCATGTCGAATGTTGTATGTTTGTATATTGTAGAATGTCGAAAGTCTAATGTATTGTATGGTATAATGTACGAGGGATACACGAACACCGAAGCCGGTGATTCCCCGGTTCCTTTGTTCGAGGTATCCACGCCATCTCGAACGCGGGAAACCGGAGGCAGTGAGTCGATGCCGGATTGGCCGACGTACGACTCACTGTGCACACTGATTGGCCAGGGTTGAAGCCGCATATTCAAACTAGTGTGTACGTGCTTCAACCCCTGGCCCAGTCCTCAGATGTGTATTCCCTCAGATCAGTCCATTGTCTTTGTCCAGACGTTGATTAATCCTGTTAAGTCTACCATTGTCCATATTGTGTTCAGTTGCCCATCTCCCATTGGCTTGTTTCCCTTGGCTACCATTGGCCCCTCTGTTCCCCCTGCCATTGGTCCATTGTTCACTGTCACCATTGGTCTGTTGTCTATGCCCATTGTGTTGGATTGGTCCCCGGGCCAAGCCTGCATTAGAATGCCTGGCCCTTCCCCTTCCTATTGTGGTACCATGTTGTAAACTGTATAAAAGTTGAGTGTCTTGTTCAATAAAATGTGTTACTTTTGGAGTGAACCAGAGTCCTGGAGTCTGTTCCTGTGGTAAAAGTGGCCACTCTGCCGCCCATTCGAACAAGGTTCCTGTACGTTCGTCCGTCTGCTGCCAGGATCCCGCTACCGACCTTTGTATCCTGTCAGGCGGCAACGTGGACTCTGCCCTTTGGTTTCCTGCCTAAGCTCCAACCTTCGAGTCGAGCACCGGAGTGCTCGAACGGCTAGAGATACCGACTTTGGTTCCTGCTACATTTTGCCTGATTCGGTCCTGCGCTTGTTCGACGGCGTTCGAGTGCCGTGACCCCTCCGGCAGCCGCATCCTTTCGAGGCAGAATCAGTGTTCCCGAGGTTCGACGCCGCTTTGCGTCGACCTCCGGAACGCTGATTTGCTCGACCGGTGCACTCGACGGCGCCAGTCCGGTGTCGAGAAGGAGAGACCCGGGGACTAAGAAGGAAGGCGACCCGGTCCTCGCACCTTACCTTCCATTACAGAAACCCACCAAAATCTTCCAGTGTGGCCTGTACTGATTTTGGGATGGGCTGTGACTGAAGATATGCTCTCAGTGGCAGTAATTCATGTTTGGTCTGCTTATAAGGATGTTCCCTGTAAAAATCCTGCGTTGATAGTGCCCGCAGTTTCCGACCAGTAGTATTAAACATGCTAGGTGACCCCAGGTTTATAGAACTGGCTGTAGCGGAGGTGGTGATGGAACTGGCAGGGGCACTAGTCATTGTGCAGGTGGTTCTGGGGGGATCATCATGAAACAGCTGATGACAAGAAACAGATGCCAGCTGCTTGCTGTTCTCAGAGGAGGACCTCGACCTCTCTACCCTGCTAGTAGAGGTAGAACGACCTGCAGTTCCCTTCTTATTTTTATTTTTGGGGTTGGAGTGCTGCTACTGAGTCTGACTAGTACGACTGACAGTCCTCTTCTTTAGCTGCCTGCTGCTGCTAGCTCTGCTTGAAAGCAACGGCACTGTGGTGGTGTTGGTGGTTGCTGAGTCTCTGCAGCTGGTACCAGGACGAGCAACATCAGGTGGTTCACTAGGACTCAAATCCATTACAGATAGGTCGGTAGTGTACTACAATAATTTTAAAATTATAAAACCTGGCCACACGACAACTGTCACATTGGCTGTGTGAAAATTGTTATTTACACAAATTCCTAATATTTTAAACAGGAACAAGGATGACTTGCGGTGGCAATAAGGCACTTCTGCTGGATGCTTGCCTGCCTATACAAATGGCACACTGGCTGTGTCACTCTGGAAATGATTTACACAAATCCCTAATATTTTTAAACAGGTACAAAGATGACTTGGGGTGGCAGCAAGGCACTTCTGCTGGATGCTTGCCTGCCTGCCTACACAAATGGCACACTGGCTGTGTCACTGTGGAAATTATTTACACAAATCTCTAATATTTTTAAACTGGAACAAAGATGACTTATGGTGGCAATAAGGCACTTCTGCTGGATGCCTTCCTGCCTATACAAAGGGCACACTGGCTTTGTCACTCTGGAAATTATGCACATGAATCCCTAATATTTTTAAACAGGAACAAAGATGACTTATGGTGGCAATAAGGCACTTCTGCTGGATGCCTCCCTGCCTACACAAAGGGCACTAGACTGGCTATAAGGCACTAGACTGGCACTAGACTGGCTAGTTAAATCGCTTATCTCTGGACACTCTCTCTCTATCTGCTTCTTCTCTCTCTGAGCTCCAACAATGGACTAACAGGTCTGTGGGTGTCTGTGTCATTAGTCCAACCCCCATCATGAAACGAAGAAGCTAATTGGACTAGAGAGGACCCCCATCATGAAACAAAGAAGCTAATTGGACTAGAGAGGGAGGGAAAGTAGCACGTGCGTGGGAAGCCGTCGGCTAAATATCAGAAATTTGCACCGAAATTTTGGACCATGGCTGTTTGGATTCAGGTCTTTTAAAATGAACAGACCTTCCCATTCGCCAAATGACCCTTATTCATCCAAATTCTGAATTTGGACGAACCGATTCGTACAAGTCTAGTCATTCCCTCTGCAATGAACCACCAGAACCAAAGCCCTCTGAACTGTAGTCTAAAGTGCGGCCACTCTGGGAAAGAGGTTATTTCACTGTAACCAACTGAACCCCACCCAGGAAACCTGAACTGCCTGGAGGCCCAGGTTTTTGCTGATGGGGTGGCTTGATGGATGTACAAGTGTCCAAGAATCCACACAGCCTGGAGAATGATATCTGGGAACAAAAACAGAATTAGCAAGCCAGATGGGGATGAACATACCCCCTAAACCTGCAGGCCTCCCAATGCCTGAACCGCATTCTCCCCATTGGACATGTGAGCCTGAGTAGCAGCGCCAATATGAAAAAAGTGGGTGCTGAAAACAGCCAGATTGAGGTTGAGCAAGGGAGGGCCCTACAAAAAGGGATAAAAACTGATAGCACATGAGACGAGAGCAATTGGCATGAACAAAAATATTGACATAGGAAACCTGAACCAACAAGTACTCTGAAACCAGACAGCCAAACCCATTATCGCCTGAATGGAGATCACTGCACCCTTACTGAACATGTCCACCTTGGATCTGGGCAAGAAAACATGCACATAGTCATTGACCACTGAGACACTCGAATCGGACAGACCCCCAGTGACCACCTACTATGAGCCACCAGTTTCCCGATGCGGAACACCCAAAAAAGGCCAGGACAAAAGCCGCCTGAAAAAGGTAAACCTCGAAAGGCGAGCTTCAAACCCTATCCAACACTGACAATACACGGAGAACAAACGACAAAGTAACCAGAGGGCATGAATCCACCACACTAACTCCCTTCCTTCAACCCATAACTATTATGTGCATGGCAAAATGCTTGGTGACTTCCTCCACCTCCAGGAGCTGGAATAGGAAAGCCAGTGATGATAACGTGGGCTGGACATAACTGCCACCAATTCCTTTTTCCCTCAACCCACACAGATATTCCATAGTGGCCCAGGTCACGTCTTCCCTATCAAGAACTGCACCCTGGTCCCTGAGATAAGAGGACCTCTCCAGCTAGCACCTGATGTAAGCATGCCAAGAAAATGCTGAAAGGGAGGTTCTCACGAGTTCTGCCCTCCTCCGGAACTGAGGGTCTTCAATAAATCTGTGCAACTCAAACTGGAAGGGTCCGCCTGGAAACAGAAGAAAATCAGCCACACAGTTATCGACCCCAGGAACATGCTATTCCTTAAAGAAAATGTTAAGCTCAAGACAGTGCAGGACTAAATGACAAAGAAAGTTGGCCACCAGCAGTGACCTAGACGTCAACTTATTGACCACAAAAACCACCGCCATGTTGTCAATACGGAAAAGCACACTCTTGTTGCGCAGCTCTGGACCTCACACTTCCACCGTAACCACAATGGGAAAAAGCTCAAGGAACGTTGTATTCCTGATGAGCTCAGAACCACGCCATGTCTCTGGCCATGACGCCATGCACCAACTGCCGTTGAAGAAAGCCTCTGGGAAGCATCTGGGAAGAGCGCCAGGTCCTCGTTTGAGACTTCTAGAGAGAGCCAGCATGACCTGCCATTGAAGGTTTGCCACACCTCCAAGTCCTCTTTCCTGCCCCTTGTGACCTACACAAATTGCAGAGGATTCTGAAGCCTGTGCATCACCATGGACATGGGACAGCAGAAGACCCTACCCATCAGCATAATGCGGCAGGTGAAGACGGGTGGCTGAGGAGGGATAGGACACCCCGAACCCTGTCGACCAGCAAGCACAAAGTGTGGAGCTTGTCCTGTGGCAATTAGAATTCCATTTGGCACATGTCAATCTCAATGCAGAGGAAGCAAAGGGTCTGAGCAGGACCATCCATCTTATCTTCTGCCATGTAACACCCATTCTTGTCATCAGCCAAAGGAAAACCCGAAGCAGACAAGAACACTGGCTACCACCCTGAGGGCTCACAAAAAGAAAGTCATCCAGGCAGTGAAGCACAGAGTCGCACGCCACCTACAACCTCATTGCCCATTCCAAAAAGTTACTAAACATCTCAAAATAATAGCATGAAGTGGAGCACCTCATAGAAAGGCACATGTCCAAGTAAATCTATCCATCCAGGTGGCAGCCCAGCAGATGGAAGAACTCCAAGTGTACCGGCAGGAGACAAAATGCTGATTCAATATTCAAATTTGCCAACCAGGATCCCTGGCCACTGACCGGACCAGTTCCAATGCCCGATCAAATGACATTTAGAACACCCTGCAGAAATTTTTGTCAATGATGGCGTTGATCGAATCACCCTTGAGAAGTAGTGAATAAAAAGAAATTGCCCAGGTTCCTTCCTGGGATCCAGGCCCAAGTGGGAGACCTGTAAATTCGAGTAAGGAGGCAGCTGAAATGGGCCAGCCCTCCTCCCCAATCGAACCTTCTCCCAGACCTTATGCCACGCAAACTTCAAATTATCCCGAACCAATTTAAGATTGTCAAACTCAAAAAAACAGGGACTGGCAGTAAAGGGGATCCAGAAACTATCAGTGAATCCCACCTGGAGCAACTTTGCTTGCCCCGAACTGGGGTACAATTTGAGCCAATGCTCCATCTCCGATATAGTCACTGTTGTCCCCCCCCGCGTGCTCCAGAGGTGGAGACTGGAGGCTTAACTGCTGCTCTAGCTTTTCTGAAACAACGGAGGGCTGGATGACTCACTCTGCAATAGGCATACTTGCACTGGCTTTCATTTGAAAAGCCAAAAAGCTCCGGATTTTCAACCAGCCAGTGCCCAGACGGGAGAGCTGGCCCCACTGAGAAACAAAGAAACTGCATACTGCCCAACCGTGAGGTGGAGCCAGACACCAGTCACCTTAGAATCCCAGAGCAAACCCGGGACCACCACCACCAGCTTATACCTGACCTGTTCATCGCCACAGCGCTGAACCTCTGTTCTTTTTGCAAGTACCCCAAATCAGATAGAGTTACACAAAGAGCTCTGCACACTTCTCAGGTGACTTCTAGCGCAAAACTCTTGCTAACACACAAAAGGCCTGCAGCCAGTTCCCAAAGATCTTGGCAAACCTTGGTTTCCTTTCCTCACCTCTGTCCACACTCCTCTCCCTATCCACCACGTGCTGATCTGTGGAGATCAACGACTTTTTCTGGATCTTACCCTAATCTTGTTGCTGAGATGCAACCCCAACATACTAACCTCACAAAAATAAGCCTCTTTATGCACACTAATAGAAAGAGTCAGAGCCAAAGCGGTCTAGCACAGCTGCCCCGATTCCGCTGCGTGTCTAGCTTTCCAAGTATCTGATGCAGCAAGCTGTGTAAGTCTGGCTACCTATCTAAAGTAGCCAATCCCCAAGCTGCCACACAGTCAAACTCCCCAATGTTGTCACTGTGCTGGGGTAGGTGAGTGGTACTGCGTAGTCTGGAGGAGTAGGAAGCAGGAACCTCTGAGGGTGCAGGGGACACTGAACCTCTGGGCTCCCTTCTCTGTGGCAAAGGCGATCTGGATTCACTGATATGTAAGGACAACAATCTAGACCTACTAGACCTACCACTTATATCTCTAGTGTGACTATCCTTGGCTGTCCTACAACGACATGACCGAGAAGTGCATGATTTGATCCCTACCACCTTGTTCTACTAGAATGGAAATGCCCCACAGTAACTGTGGAGCGGTGGTGACCCCTGTCTACTGATTCATGGGGGGGCGTGTCTGGAGTGCGCACTGTGGGTTCATTCCTCTTCCTGGCTGGCCTGTAAAGGCCTCGCAGCCAAAATTCCTAGCAGCTCAACCCGGTCCCCCTGTATCACTGCGCTTCCACGTGGTGCACTCACAGCATCGGCGGAAGAAAAAACCCCTGAAGTCAGTGTCTTAGCTTGCCTCCTGGAATTGGACCACATACTGCTTACACGGTCCCCCACTGACTGAGCCCTTCCACCCAATGCATCGCTTTTGGACCTTGATGTAGCTGTGCCAGCCTGTGAGGGCGGGGCATTCTTTGGGGAGAGGAAGATGTGGTGGCCCTACCATTGTGCTTCCCTGGTCCCACACCAGGAATGGTAAAAAAACCCAGTAAAAACCCTTCCTTATGTCCCCCATGGAGAAAGATTGGGTGGTGCAAACCCCGTACCCAAAGGACCCAAACTGTGCTCATATCTGTCCTTAGTGATGGCTGGGGCCTCTTCTTGAATCAAAACCGGTCCTGGAACCACCTCCACAACTTCTGCGACAAACAAAATGAGTATACATTCCTGTACGAGTCTGCCGCCTGACAGCCCGATGAACCTCTGCAACAGGGGAGCTTGGGAACCGTTGACATCTCTGTGCCAGTACAGGGCTGGGAGACAATCTGGAGTTTGATACTGACTTTCTTACAGGCCTGCAACAAGCACCTACAGCCATTCATATGAGCAGCCTTGGGCGTGAGGTGAGGCAGTAGCAGGGGTAGCATGGGCAGCCAGGAAGGATCTAAGTCAATCTGCACTTTCTGCCTCAATACGCTGCCTCAACTGGTGCAGCAAGTTGTCAGTAGACACGATGAAATGAAGTGACACCAATGCTACTCTAGCTACCTGATTTTTTTTGATGGTGGATCCAAAGAGGGAGTCCATCCACAGGGGATCTGCTTATTTTAACGCAGCTCCTCCTGTTGCCAAGGGCCACTTCCTGCTGGCAACTTCCAGTCAGACTGGCCCCTTTGCTATGCACTGCAGGACAGTGCTTGAACTGCAAATGTTTTTTTCAGGATTAGCCAATGTTTGCTCTTTTTTTTTTTGCCAATGTATTTCAAAAAGTGGGTGTGGCTAAAATGTCCACCGTTTTATGAGAGGATGAGTGATTGCACCTAATTCAACAAAGCAATAGCACACATTTTCGTACATCTAGCTAACATTGCCATTAATTTAAGAGTATATGCTAACTTTGCTGTTAGTTTAGGAGCATGTGCTATTTAGAAACATAGAATTTGGAGGAAGATAAGAACCATTCGGCCCATCTAGTCTGCCCATTTTCCTACAGTAAAAACCTCAAACCTTTTTTGGTCCTTGGTCTTTTCTTACATTAAGGACCGCCTTATGCCTGTCCCATGCATGCTTAAATTCTGTCACTGTATTAATTTCTACCACTTCTGCTGGTAGGCTATTCCACTTATCTACTACCCTCTCAGTGAAGTAAAACTTTCTAAACCTGTGTCCCTCTAGTTTTAGACTATGGCCTCTTGTCCTAATATTTTTACTCCTTTGAAAAATACTTCCAACCTGCACTTTGTTGAATCCCTTCATGTATTTGAATGTTTCAATCATATCCCCTCTCTTTTCTCACCTCCAAGCTATAGATGTTCAGGTCCTTTAGTCTATCCTGATATTTCTTTTTCTTTAAACCAGTTACCATTTTAGTAGCCCTTCTCTGAATTTTCTCTAGAGTAACTATATCCTTCTGGAGATGGAATCTCCAGTACTGTACACAATACTCTAGGTGAGGTCTAACTAGAGATCTGTAGAGTGGCATGACCACTTCCCTTTTTCTGCTACTAATGCCCCTAGCTATACAACCCAGCACCCTGCTTGCATTCCCCACCACTTTATTACATTGCCTGCCTACCTTTAAGTCATCAGAAATAATTACTCCCAAATCCCTTTCCTCTGTTGTCTCTTACAGCAGAGTACCCTTAATAGTATATTTTTCCTTTGGATTTTTATGTCCCAAGTGCATTATTTTACATTTAATAACATTAAACTGCATCTGCCACACTCTTGTCCATTCTTCTAATTTACCTAAATCATTTGTCATTTGGCTTATTCCCCCTGGAATGTCTACCCTATTGTAGATCTTGGTATCATCTACAAAAAAGCATACCTCTCCTTGAAGAACTTTTGTAATATCACCAGTAAAAATATTAAAAAGAATGGGCCCCAGTACAGATCCCCCAGGTACTCCACTAGTAACACTCCTTTTGTCTGAATATTCTCCATTGACTTCCACACTCTGTCTCCTGTCGCTCAGCCATTGTCTTATCCATTTAACTATTTTGACAAACACTGCAGTTTATTAATGAGTCTTCTATGAGGGACAGTGTCAAATGCTTTACTGAAATCTAGATAAGCTATATCTACTGCTCCCCCTTGGTCTATTATTTTAGTTACCCAGTCAAAAAGATCTATGAGGTTAGTTTGACAAGATCTCCCTGCTGTATCTGTCATCAAAGTGTTAGTATATTTCTTTCATAAAAACATGAGCAATCGCAAATAGCACATAAATTTATGGCTTTCAAAAAATAGTGAATGCTCCACTTTCTTGCATTCTCACTATGATGACGCAGTTGAGAAGCTCTGCCATATGGGACAGAGTAATATTCCCAGTGAGTTAATGGAGCTTTTATCCCAGTCATTGCTAGAGTGGGGGTTAAATTCCCATTTAAATCAATAGGTATTTTTATCTGTCCCCATGGTGCAGCTGGTTTGCTCCAGAACTGCAACAATTTTCTTTTGAGCATAGGGTCCAATTATGGTCTATGGCAAGAATGGGTCCACATATAACTTATGGCAAGAACAGGCCACCCTGATCTTTAAAGGGATAGTAACACTTCGTTTTAACTTTATTTTATTTTGTAGGCATTAAAAAAACATGAAGAATGATATAAGTCTTATCTCTCAAACCTTTATGGTTTATGAGATATTCACAAGCAAAGTTCCCCTCCCCGCCCCTTTTACCTAGTGTAAGCCATCTCTTCTCAGATGTGAATCTGGTTGTATGACAGTACAGATAACAGAAGGGAACAATTTTCTTTGTATGAAAACAATGAAAGCCCTTCCCCCCCTTGACAAGTTTTTCAGCTTTTTCCATTATCTTAATTGAAGATTGTCCCTCTCTGCAGTCTACCTGGGCATCTCCCTTCTGATCTGGTTGAACAGGGGGGGGATACTTTGTTTGTGAATATCTCTTAAACCATAAAGGTTTCAGAGATAAGACTTATATCATTCTTCATGTTTTTTTAATGCCTACAAAATAAAATAAAGTTAAAATGAAGTATTACTATCCCTTTAACACTTTGAGTGTCAGAGCAATATCCAATGCATTGAACAGCTCTCTAAAAATCAAACAGTTACATTCTGCCTAAAGATATCTGCTCTTCAACACAGGTGACCAGCTAACGTTGCTCAGTGTGGAAAGTCTTAAAGGGGGTGTAAACTTATGTAAAACAAGGGAACTCCCACTGCTGTCAGCTGTTTTATTCAAAAGGTATAACAGTTCAAATAACCAGGAAGAGAGTTTACTGTGGGTTTACTGGAAAAATGAGACCTGTCAGAGTGCTAAGGGTAGCAGGTTTTTGAACACACTTCGTGAAAGCTACATGTCACAAATGGTGGAAGCGCCGACAAGAAATAACAATGTATTGGACCTAGTGATCACTAATAACGCAGAAATGGTATCCAATATTAAGGTAAGAGAACATTTGGGAAACAGTGATCACAACATGGTTACATTTGAGATCTGTCTGGCAAAGCAAAAATCTATAGGTTCAACCAAAACTCTTAATTTTAAAAAAGCTAACTTCAAATTGTTAAGGGCCTCAATGCAACACATAGACTGGGATATTTTATTTAAAGGCAAAAATACTGAGGAAAAATGGTCAGAATTCAAATTTAGGTTGCAGAAATGTACCCAACAGTATATACCAATGGGGAACAAATGCAAAAGAAGTAAGTCACAGCCAATGTGGTTAACTGCACATGTAAAGAAGGAAATGGCAAGGAAAAAAACGCATTCAAATTATTTAAGTCTGAAGGAACTGAACAATCTTACTTAAAATACAGGGAGTGCAACAAAGATTGCAAAAAGGCAATTAGGGTAGCAAAAATAGATAATGAAACTCGAATTGCAAGGGAAAGCAAGACTAATCCAAAAAAGTTTTTCAAATATATAAATAGCAAAAAACTTAAGAGGGAGTGCATTGGACCATTCAAAAATGAGATGGGTGAGTTGGTTAGTGAGGATAAGGCAAAGGCCGATGTTTTAAACACTTTCTTTGCATCAGTATATACAAGGGAGCAAGGAATGGTAGAAGAGCCTCCGCAAGTAACAAATAAAACAATACAATTAATAGATATTGGGTTAACTCAAGGAGATGTCATGGAAAGACTGAACAAAATTAAGACCGACAAAGGACCGGGTCCTGATGATATACATCCAAGGGTTCTTCAGGAACTTAGTGCAGTGTTAGCAAAACCCCTATATTTACTCTTTAAAGATTCTATCACCACAGGCTCAGTGCCACAGGATTGGCGAAGAGCTAACATAGTACCTCTATTTAAGAAGGGAACTAAAACAGAAAAGAGAAGAAAGCTCACAGCACTTACTCACCATAAAATATCCATATCATATTATAATTTAATATAAGAATAAAGTCTGAAATATAGATAGCAGCAAGGAATGAGAGGGTTCTCCAGTCCTCCTAACATTAGGCCTAAACCCAAAAGTGAAAAACACATACAAAAAAAGACAATCCTGCGCTCCTCTATATACTGTGAACATAAGTGCCCTGTATTTAGCATATGTAATAACTCTTAGTAAATCTAAGTGAAAATAAGTGAGAGTTTTGTTCCACAAATTGGCCAATCCGTGTGTAAGCTTACCACCAACGCCAAGGTATCTCACTTTGCAGTAAGTCCTACTCTAATACACCTATAAAGACCCTATCTGAACCTAAAACTAACTAAAACAGAACCTGGGAATTATAGACCAGTGAGTTTGACCTCTGTAGTGGGAAAACTGTTAGAAGGGATAATAAGGGACTATATTCAGGATTACAACACAAAAAATAAAATCATTAGCACGAATCAACATGGTTTTATGAAGAATAGATCATGCCAAACTAATCTTTTCAGCTTCTATGAGGAGGTAAGCAGCAACCTAGACAATGGCAAGGCAGTAGATGTAGTATATCTAGACTTTGCAAAGGCATTTGATACAGTGCCACACAGAAGGTTGGTGTATAAAATAAGGAAATTGGGGCTAGGAGATAACCTTTGCAATTGGATACAAAACTGGCTGAAGGATAGGGAACAGCGTGTGGTTGTAAATGGAAAATTCTCCAGTACATTTAAAGTGGAGAGTGGAGTACCTCAGGGTTCAGTATTATGTCCGCTGCTTTTTAACATGTTTATAAATGACCTGGAAATAGATATAGAAAGCAAAATATCAATATTTGCAGATGATACTAAATTATGCAAAGTCATTAATTCAGAACAGGATATTTTCTCTCTACATAGGGACTTACATACAATGTCAGATTGGGCAAACGTGGAATATGAAGTTTAATGTGGGGAAGTGTAAAGTCATGCATTTGGGAGGAAACAATCCCAAGGCTACTTATAAACTTAATGGAATAATTTTAGGTGACTCGTTGCTAGAAAAAGACCTGGGCATTCTTGTCAATTACAAACTTAGAAACAGTGACCAGTGTCAAACAGCAGTAGCAAAGGCAAACAAAGTCCTGTCTTGCATAAAAAGAGGTATCGAAGCAAGAGTGGATAACATTATTTTGCCATTATACAAATCATTGGTAAGACCTCACCTTGAGTATGCAGTGCAATTTTGGGCACCGGTTCTGAAAACAGGATATACTAGAACTAGAGAGGGTACAGCGGAGAGCAACAAAATTAATTAAGGGAATGGAGGACTTGACATATGAGGAACGACTAAACAAGCTTGGTTTATTTACTCTAGAGAAAAGACGACTAAGAGGAGACCTTATCGCATTGTACAAGTATAAGAGAGGTCAATACAAGGATCTCTGCGGTGAGCTATTTATTCCAAGGCCTGATCAGGTGACCAGGGGACACCCCTTGAGATTAGAGGAAAGGAGGTTTAAACTTCAGCAGAGGAAGGGGTTTTTTTTACGGTAAGGTCTGTCAAATTGTGGAATTCATTGCCCAGGGAGGTAGTTATGGCAGATACAATGGATACATTTAAGAGAAGATTAGATACATTTCTTTCAAAAGGGAACATACAGAGTTATACTGTATCAGTAAGCTGATCAGGAAGGTCTGATAAAGACTAATTTAATTGGTAGCAGGAAAGCTATAAAATCTCAGTTACTGAGGTATGAGGCGAAGGTTGAACTTGATGGACTTGTGTCTTTTTTCAACCAAATTTACTATGTTAGTATGTAACTTCCTAAAAGTTCTGACAGGACATGATTCAGCAGTTTCTATTACATTCATTGGAGAACTGTTTGTCACTGACTTCCCCTCAAAAAGAATGTAACATAATAACTAATTGGAATTAGGGCACTGCTAATGTAAAAAAAGCACAGGTTTGAACTGTAATATGCATCTCTCAGAAGTGGGAGTACCCTTATTTTACTCAACAGGAAAAAGTCTACAATATATATTTTTCATAAAACCACTTACTGCTCCTTTAAAACCCCATTTAAATCAATAGAAATTGTTATTTGTCTCCTATGATGCGGTTGGTTTGCCCCAGAATTGTGACATTTTGAACTGCAATAACATTTCAATAAAGCATTTCTCAGAAGTGGGCATACTCTGAAACAGATACATGACAAAACTTTACCATTCCTTCAAAGGGATAGTAATACTTAAAATGTAAAACAAAAAATGTCAAAGGGTTTATCCCCCTGAGTAAAACAAGGGAACTCCCACTGCTACAAGATGTTTTATTCAAAAGTTAGTATCGCTCAAACTTTAATCTTTAGGAGCAATATCACAGTGACCTGAAATGTTACAGTGGCGCTGTTGCTACACCATCCTATAGACAGCTCTGGTCAGTTGACCATAAAGCTTCAATAAATAAATAAAATAAAATAGATAAAACACTTTTCAGCAGTGGGAGTGTAGAACATTTTTTTTTACATTTTAAGTATTACTATCCCTTTAAGTCCTTGGATGCTTTTTACATCTCCAGGGCATTGGAGACCTCTCTGGCAAACAGCAGGTTAATTAACTTTTCATGTAATAAAAAAATCATTATTTTAGAATATTCCTAAACATATATACAGTGATGGTTGCCTAGACACAGTTTTGACCAAATTAACCCATTAAGGGCCAATGTGGTACGCAATTCATTCCAAAGCAATGCTTTTCACACCCCACTGGTCCATAAAGGGTTAAATTAAATAAGCTAGCAATTGATCTCCACTGCTAACTAATGTTGCTGTTAACAGATGAAATCTCTTACTTTTTGTCTTATTAAGGATATTTTTATCCTGAAAATGGAAAGTATTATCTGAACCGAGGAAAATACATTTATGATGCAGATCCAAAGACAACATCAGCAATACTATCAGTGGAAGGGATAAAACATGAATTAACTAGGCCCGTGCAGTCTGTGCAGATAAAGGAACGTAGAGATGGTGGATGTGGACAACTGAGAAAAGGGTGGGAGAGTGCGAGACACACTTCAATGTGTCATGGAAGATCTGAGAAAGTAAGTTCAGCTTCGTGATCACACTAAGTTTTGAGCAGGTTGTTTTACTGACATATGCTGTATTTATTCAGTCCTGCCAAAGACCCAGAGGGTTAACCAACCTAATGTATTGTTAGTGTAAAGTGCAGCCTCTATAGCATTCAGGGGTTAACGTTTCCATTTAAATCAAAGGAAACTTGCAGAATCTTCATTTCCCCCTTACGTTGCAGATGGTTTGCCCCAGAATTACATCACTATAGTCTGATGAACAAGGCCCATAGAGGAGATTTATAAAAGTGTAGCTAAGTGAAAATAAGTGTTAAAATGGCTGTAAGAGTGTCCGTCAGTTATAAACATATGAATGGCAGTTGAAGAGGACACTGTAATATGTGTTTTTGTAAAATGGAGTAACAACGTTTGGAAAAAGTTGCGCAGAGAATTTATAAAGAGACAATTTTGCACCAGAATTTTCCCCAGAATCTTAACATGTGTATGCTGTTCTTAAGCATTCCAGGTGTTAAAATCAGCATACTAACGCAATATTTATAAAAATGCCTTTAATCTTTTACAAATCAGACCTGACATTACCCCCATACATTCTAATAGCAAATAAGAACAAAATTACCATATCCTGTCTGCCCATTTTCCTGTCTAATTAATATGCATATCCTATACCATAAAGTATAAGAATGCGTCTCTCCCTGTGAGCGTAGCACGAAGCACTAACTCACATAGACAGAGACCACGTGACTTGCTCCCCCCCACCGCACCGTCTACAGTAACTATGGACGTGTTTTTGACAGGAACTCGCGCTTGCGGGTGCCTGTCAGTTATACCTTCCTGGCGTCCACGTACAAGGTGACAAGGCTGGCAGAGCTCAGAGGGCTGGCAGCTGGTGTTTCTCACACTCTGCCCTCGCGACCGGCTGCCTGTCAGTTATGCGCGTCCACATGCACTGTGGGAGCCCTCTGAGCATGTGGACGCGCATAACTGTTTCTCACACTCTGCCCTCGCGACCGGCTGAGCCATGGGGGAGCAAGAGGGTGGTGAAAGAGCCATGGGGGGGCAAGAGGGTGGTGAAAGAGGCATGGGGGGGCAAGAGGGTTGTGAAAGAGGCATGGGGGGGCAAAAGTGTGGTGAAAGAAACATGGGGGGGGCAAAAGAGGTATGGGGAGCAAGAGGATGGTGAAAGAGCCATGGGGGGGCAAGAGGGTGTTGAAAGAGGCATGGGGGGGCAAGAGGGTTGTGAAAGAGGCATGGGGGGGCAAAAGTGTGGTGAAAGAAACATGGGGGGGCAAAAGAGGTATGGGGAGCAAGAGGATGGTGAAAGAGCCATGGGGGGGGGCAAAAGGGTTGTGAAAGAGGCATGGGGGTCAAAAGGGTGGCAAAAGAGGTATGGGGAGCAAGAGGGTGGTGAAAGAGCCATGGGGGAAAGAGGGTTGTGAAAGAGGCATTGGGGGGGGGCAAAAGTGTGGTGAAAGAGGCATGAGGGGCAAAAGTGTGGCAAAAGAGGTAAGGGGAGCAAGAGGGTTGTGAAAGAGGCATTGGGGGGGCAAGAGGGTGGTGAAAGAGCCATGGGGGGGCAAGAGGGTTGTGAAAGAGGCATGGGGGGGCAAAAGTGTGGTGAAAGAAACATGGGGGGGCAAAAGAGGTATGGGGAGCAAGAGGATGGTGAAAGAGCCATGGGGGAAAGAGGGTTGTGAAAGAGGCATTGGGGGGGGGCAAAAGTGTGGTGAAAGAGGTAAGGGGAGCAAGAGGGTTGTGAAAGAGGCATGGGGGGGCAAGAGGGTTGTGAAAGAGGCATGGGGGGCAAGAGGGTGGTGAAAGATCCATGGGGGGGCAAGAGGGTTGTGAAAGAGGCATGGGGGGGCAAAAGTGTGGTGAAAGAAACATGGGGGGGCAAAAGAGGTATGGGGAGCAAGAGGATGGTGAAAGAGCCATGGGGGGCAAAAGGGTTGTGAAAGAGGCATGGGGGTCAAAAGGGTGGCAAAAGAGGTATGGGGAGCAAGAGGGTGGTGAAAGAGCCATGGGGGAAAGAGGGTTGTGAAAGAGGCATTGGGGGGGGGGGCAAAAGTGTGGTGAAAGAGGTAAGGGGAGCAAGAGGGTTGTGAAAGAGGCATTGGGGGGGCAAAAGTGTGGTGAAAGAGGCATGGGGGGCAAGAGAGGTGTGAGGAGCAAGAGGGTGGTGAAAGAGCCATGGGGGCAAAAGAGGTATGGGGGCAAGAGGGTGATGGAAGAGGCAAAGGGGTGACGAAAGAGGCATGGGGGGGCAAGAGGGTTTGCCAGAGAGGCATGGGGCAAGAGGGTGGAGAAAAAGGCATGGGGGGCAAGAGGGGGTAGAAAGAGGCAAGAGGAGAAAGCACTGCGTTGCGTGGCACTCAAAGGGTTAACATTACGCGGACCTTGGCCCGTGTACACGGGCTTTAACACTAGTTTATACATAGTTTCCACAAGAGACATTTGTGACCCAAGTGGTTTTGTATCCCTTCACATTATTAGTCAGTAAAAACCAGTAAATGAGGCACTCACCACTTATTGCTGCGAGGCAAGAAGATTTTAATACAACAAATTCAAATCATGCAGAATTTACAGCAGAAGTATTAGGGCTAATAAGAATGTTTTGAGGACTCCACTGTCCTCTTCCGCAGCAAAGCCCACCTGGATACCTCTCCCTAGAGGCTCTACTATATAGCCTCTCACAAAAGAAAAAAACGGGATTCATACCCGGAAGCGCTCACAGCCGCGCCAGCACTGACGTCATCAGCACAACGACGGTCGCTCCCAGACAGTCAGCCCAGTGTGAAGGCCTCACCATGGCAACTCACCACAACAAAAACATAACCATGTGTCACAGAGCTCCTATGATGATTTATCTACATAGTCTTTTTCTACTTTTATATTTCATCATTATAAACTATAATATAATCACTCTCCAAAGATTCCCAACGTTTTTTTTGTAGCAATTTTTCACACGTTATGTAGCTCTGTGAAAGAAAAAGAATAAGAATAAAAATATTTAAAGGAGCAGTAAAATTTTTTTATGAAAAAATATATATTGTAGGGATTTTCCTACTGAGTAAAATAAAGGTAAACCCAATGCCGAGAGATTTATATTTCCAGAGTTATTACATTTTAAACCCATGTTTTTATACATTAGCAGTGGCCTCTAGTGGTCAAATTCTAATTAGATTTCCTGTTAGATTCTAATGGAGAGGAAAGTCAGAGACATACAGTTCTCCACAGAATGTGATAGAAACTGCCTGTCACTTCCTGTCAGTTAGAACTATCAGGAAGTAAACACAGTAAATTCGCTTCCTGATTATTTAAACTGCTATAATTTTTGAATAGAACATCTGACAGTGATGGGAGTGACCTTGTTTTATTCAGCAGGAAAAGTTCTATAAAATATGTGTTTTCATAAAAAAAGTTTACAGCTCCTTTAAAAACAATTCTTGGTACACTTTTTCAGTCAGATCAGCACTCCAATATGCTATCTATTTCACTATTAATTCTTGCATATATGACCCATCTTACATAATCCGCACCATGTTTGCACTTAGAGGAACCACAGTATTCTATTCTCTCTTTTAAAACCAGAGGCGTAACAGTTTGTAATTTATATGTCCATCTAGCTTCTTTTTGCAAGAGTAGTCTGTCCCTGTTACCACCTCTTTTTAAAACTGGAACCTGATCCAATACTTGGTATCGCATTTGGGCGATTTGGTGTCCCATTTCTTTGAAATGTCGTACCACTGAGGTTTCTTTACCTGTGGGGATGTCTGACTTGATGCTGTGCAATTCTTTCCTTTAGGGAGTTTATTGTTTTTCCCACGCATCCTAAGCCACAAGGACATTTTAAAGGGATAGTAATACCTAAAATGTAAAAAAAATATGTTGTAGGGTTTATCCCCCTGAGTAAAACAAGGGTACTCCCACTGCTGAAAGATGTTTCATTCAAAAGTTATTAATTTTCAAAGTTGAATTTTTTAGGTGCAATATCACAGTGGCCTGAAATTGTACAGTGGCGCTGTTGCTACACGATCCTATGGACAGCTCTGGTCTCAGGACCAAAAATCTCCATAGGATGGTGTAGCAACAGCGCCACTCTACAATTTCAGGCCACTGTGATATTGCACCTAAAAAATTCAAATTTGAAAATTAATAACTTTTGAATGAAACATCTTTCCGCAGTGGGAGTACCCTTGTTTTACTCAGGGGGATAAACCCTACAACATATTTTTTTTTACATTTTAGGTATTACTATCCCTTTAAGAGATATACTATGTGGGTACTTTTTATTTTAAAGTGTTTCCCTGATCTTGGATGTGTCACTTGTTCCCCTTTAATGATCCCATTACAGTGTAAATATGAATGGCACGGATATGTGCCATTCACAGATTTTGAAATAATTGTTTGTTTAGTTGTGGACAATCGTTCTGCCTTTACCACTCTGTCTCTGATATTCCTAGATCTCTTATATGCCACTCATGGTTTCTCCTTAAATAGATGTCCTATTGTAGGGTCACTTTGTAAGTTCTTCATAACCACCTTAATAACCATCCTAGAATGATAGCTATAGGTATGAATAAATTTAAGTCTATCTGACCTTTGTTTAGGTTTTTTAACCAAAGGTTCTTGACGTGATTTACCAGATATTTTTGCTTTGGCTTCCAATAGAGACTTATGGTCATAGCCTCTTTCCCTAAATATCTCCATCACATTATCCAATGTTCCAGCTACCTCTTCCTCTTCACTAGTGATCCATTTGGCCCTTACCATTTGGCCATAGGGCAGACCTTGTTTGAGATGTCTAGGATGGAAACTGTTTGCATGCAAGAGGGTATTGCTATCCGTAGGTTTATTAAACAGGGACGTCCTGGGACTCCGTTCATCCAAACCCACTCTTACATCCAAAAAGTCCACCTGATATGGATCTATATGTGAAGTGAAACTAATTGTCTCATGTTGTTCATTGAGATTTTTGACAAATGCATTAAAGTCTTTTATGCTGCCCTTCCAGACCACAAAGCAGTCGTCAATATATCTCCACCAAGTGGCAATATAATCACTATATGGATCATTGTTAAATGCATATTTATCTTCAAATTGTGCCATAAAAAGATAGGCATAAGCTGGAGCCATATTGGCCCCCATTTCTGTCCCTTGCCTTTGCTCATAAAATACATGTTTGTACCTAAAGTAATTCTTGGTGAGGATGGTCCGCAGTAGGGTTATCACAAATGTGACAAACTCTGGCTGCAGATCAGTCCCCTCCAAGCATTCCTTAATGCATTTAATGCCTTCTTCATGTGGGATTGCTGTATATAGTGATTGTACATCCAACGTACATATATACGTCTCATACCCTGTAAAATGGAGTGACCTTAGTTTATTCAAAAAACCTGTAGTATCTGCTAGATAGGCTGCTGTTTCTAAGACATGTGGCTGCAAGATTCTATCCACAAACACTGCCAAGCGTTGGAACTTGGAATCAGTGCCTGCCACAATTGGCCTACAAGGGGGATTCACTGCGTCCTTATGCATTTTTGACAAGATATAAAACACAGGGGTAATAGGATGTCTGTTGATCAAGAAATCTCTCATTTTCTCACCTATTATCCTTTCTTCTACCGCTCTTTATACCACGGTCTAAATGATCCTTCCAATATTAAATACCGGGTCTGTTGAGAGGTCTCTATAGTGGTTTCTATTGCTTGTGCACCCCCTTGTCCGTGGGTTTAATAACTATTTGGTTATTACGCTCTTGTTCTTGTATAGCTTTAAATTCAGTATTGTTCATATTAGTACCTTTTAATGGTGCATCCCACCTCATGCTCTCTACTTCTCGGATAACTACCTGAGAGAAAGCTATCACAGCGGGGTGCAGCATTGGTGGATTATAGTTACTCTTGGGCTTACACTCATGTATACGGTACATACTTAGTAATCTTTTGATTTGAGGTCCCAGGAATTCAGGTTCAGCGTGCTGGCTGTCCTGATTTTCCTGGGGTGCCTTCCCTGACAATAAAACACGTAAATTAATGGAACGAAATAAATTATACAGTTCTGTCAAAGTCAGAAAACAGTCTCCTTTATAGGTTGGTACAAACGTCAAGAACATTTGGTTAAAAAAACCTAAACAAAGGTCAGATAGACTTAAATTTATTCATACCTATAGCTATCATTGTAGGATGGCTATTAAGGCGGTTATGAAGAACTGGAAAATCTTACAAAGTGACCCTACAATAGGACATCTCTTTAAGGAGAAACCATGTGTGGCATATAAGAGATCTAGGAATATCACAGACGGAGTGGTTAAGGCAGAACGATTGTCCACAACTAAACAAACATTTATTTCAAAATCTATGAATGGCACATATCTGTGCCATTCATGTTTACACTGTAATGGGATCATTAAAGGGGAACAAGTGACACATCCAAGATCAGGGAAACACTTTAAAATTAAAAGTACCCACATAGTATATCTCTTAAAATGTCCTTGTGGCTTAGGATGGTTGGGAAAAACAATAAATTCCCTAAAGGAAAGAACTGCACAACATCAATCGGACATCCCCACAGGTAAAGAAACCTCAGTGGTACGACATTTCAAAGAAATGGGACACCAAATCGCCCAAATGCGATACCAAGTATTGGATCAGGTTCCAGTTTTAAAAAGAGGTGGTAACAGGGACAGACTGCTCTTGCAAAAAGAAGCTAGATGGACATATAAATTACAAACTGTTACGCCTCTGGATTTAAATGAGAGAATAGAATACTGGTGGTTCCTCTAAGTGCAAACATGGTGCAGATTATGTAAGATGGGTCATATATGCAAGAATTAATAGTGAAATAGCATATTGGAGTGCTGATCTGACTGAAAAAGTGTACCAAGAATTGTTTTAAAATATTTTAATTCTTATTCTTTTTCTTTCACAGAGCAACATAACTTTTGAAAAATTGCTACAAAAAGACATTGGAAATCTTTGGAGAGTGATTATATTATAGTTTATAATGATAAAATATAAAAGTAGAAAAAGACTATGTAGATAAATCATTATAGGAACTCTGTGCCACATGGTTATGTTTTTGTTGTGGTGAGTTGCTATGGTGAGGCCTTCACACTGGGCTGTCCGGGAGTGACTGTCGTTGTGCTGATGATGTCAGTGTTGGCGTGGCTGCGAGCGCTTCCAGGTCCGAATCCCGTTTTTTTCTGTTGTGAGAGGCTATATAGTAGAGCCTTTAGGGAAAGGTATCTAGGCGGGCTGTGCTGAGGAAGAGGACAGTGGAGTCCTTGAAACGTTCTTATTAGCACTAATACTTCTGCTCTGCTGTAAATTCTAAATGATTTGAATTTGTTGTATTAAAATCTTCTTGCCTAGCAGCAATAAGAGGTGAGTGCCTCATTTACTCATTTATACTGTATAGTTGTATTGTTCTACTGTGGAGAGAGGTGGACGGAGTGAGAGCACCCCCTTTGAACTATATGGTCTGAAGGCTATAATGCTATATATGATTATCTTTTGAGAATTAAGAGTGCGGATACCAGTATTATTGCACATTATTAGTCCCTACAACCTCTCCTGGGAGGTTGACAAGAGTCTATCAACCTTTTCATATGTAGAAAGAAAGGTGAGAGATGCTCAACTAGGCTTATGATCTAGCAAATACATGCAAGAAGCTCAGTGAGACTGTGTCCTCACGCCCAGGGTGCAATCTCTTTTAGCTCACCAGTGCCATACACAGAGAGGAAATCTACTGAAGCATATCATACTTGTCCTGCCAAATGACAGTCCAGCCACGAAATGCCAGACAATTCCTCTCTGAACAAGGGAAACAGCTAACCCCAGACGTACGTTTCGGCCTTTTTTGGCCTCGTCTGTGAGGTGCAGCTGATCCCTCTAGACACTGCGAGCAAGGGGTCCATGTCTGGATTCCCCTCATTACTCTTAGGGTGACCAACCCCAACAGCAATTTACATATGTAGGCTCATGAGCTAGCAAATACATGCAAGAAGCTCACTGGGACTGTGTTTTCACTCCCAGAGTGCAATCTCTTTTAGCTCACCAGTGCCAGAGGAAATCTTCTGAAGCACATCATACTGGTCCTGCCAAATGACAGTCCAGCCACAAAATTCCTCTCTGAACAAGGAAAACAGCTGATCCCAGATGCATGTTTCAACCTTTTTTGACCTCATTGGTGAGATGCAGCTGATCCCTCTAGGCTCTATGAGCAAGGGGTCCACATCTGGATTCCCCTCATTACTCTTAGGGTGACCAGCCCAAAGAGCAATTTGCATATGTAGAAAGAAAGGTGAGAGATGCTCAACTAGGCTCATGAGCTAGCAAATACATGCAAGAAGCTCACTGGGACTGTGTCCTCGCACCCAGGGTGCTTCTTGCAAGTATTTGCTAGCTCATGAGCCTAGTTGAGCATCTCTCACCTTTTCTTTCTACATATGCAAATTGCTCTTGGGGTTGGTCACCCTAAGAGTAATGAGGGGAATCCAGACATGGGCCCCTTGCTCACAGTGCCTAGAGGGATCAGCTGCACCTCACTGATGAGGCCCAAGAAGGCTGAAATGTATGCCTGGGGTTAACTGTTTTCTTTGTTCAGAGAGGAATTGTCTGGCATTTCATGGCTGGACTGTCATTTGGCAGGACCAGTATGATATGCTTCAGAAGATTTCCTCTCTGTGTATGGCACTGGTGAGCTAAAAAAGATTGCACCCTGGGCGCGAGGACACAGTCCCAGTGAGCTTCTTGCAAGTATTTGCTAGCTCATGAGCCTAGTTGAGCATCTCTCACCTTTTCTTTCTATCAACCTTCTCATACAGTGAAATAAATATTTTTTTGCCGTAGGACAGCAATAAAAATTAAACTGAATAAACGTATCTCCTTTACGGAAAAGAATGATTGTAATATGTGTGAGAAACAATGGGAGGAATGCAAGAAACGTGTGCAACAGCTATTTACAGTGCACTAAAATGTTAGAGAATTAGGCATGTTTTTTCTGAATTAGAAAACAGATGCTCTTTATCTGAGAATGCATTTGAAAAAGTGAGCATGGCTCTATGTGAGACGATTAGTGATTGCCTCTAATTCATCAAAGCAATTAGAACACATTTTCATATGTCTGACTATCTTTGCCGTTAATTTAGACGCATGTGAAAAATTTACCATTAATTTAGGAGCATGTGCTATTAAGCATCAAGGATTTTGTGTGCTTCTTGCATGAAAATATTTGCAATCACAAATAGCACATAAAGTTATGGCATTCAAAAAATAGCCAATGCACCACTTTCTTGCATGTGTGGTCCTTTTTAGTAATTTATGATAGATATTTAAAGGGACAGTAATGTCCCAGAAAAAAATAGTTATCATTTTGTAGTGCTTAAAAAGTTGAACTGAATGCAAAAAAACACTATGGTTTGAGAGATATTTGCATGCAAAATTTCCCCTCCCTCCTCTTTCCCTGACTTCAGTGCTGTGCTGACTCCAGGGGAATCCTGTCTGGGGACCAACTGGCAGCTCTGCAGCAGAGCCGTAATCATGTTATTTAAAAAGAATGACTTTATTGGAAATATCTACAAAGTGTGCCTAGTTTGCAAGCACGCTTTGTAGACCATTCCAATGATGTAACTCGTTTTAAATAACCCAATTGCGGATCTGCTGAAGAGCCTCCTTGTGTTGACCGAATAGGATCTCCTGCTGTCAAACTTTGAATGGGAATATCTCTCAAAATATAGCAGATAAGATTTGTTGCATTCAGTTCAACTTTTTAAGCACTACAAAATGATTACTGTCCCTTTAACCCTTGAAATGTACTGAGTGCCTTTTGCCAAAAGACAGCATCATAGTCGTACTTGGGACCTCTCCGGATCTGCCCAGGAGACTGAATTACCTAGGGTCTGAGGCTGATTTTCCAGTTTAGTGAGTTTGGTTATAACCCCACCCAATTTCCAGTTGAGCCCACTTCCACCTCATTCTGCCTACCTTCCCACTCATTTCATGGCAATCATTGCCTTTCTGATACCCACCCACCGACACTTGCTAGATTAAGCCCCACCCCACAACATGACTTTTGGACACTCCCACCCACAGCCCTACAGTGTTTCTCTGGGGAATTGAAAGAAGCAGGTTTCCCTGTAGGATCAGAGGGAACAAATACAATTTCACTTTGAGTAACAAGGAGCTTTTAACCACATTGAAAGCTAGAGAGTATTCAAGGGGTTAAAAGTCTCATTTAAAATGGGGGTTTTGTTTTTTTGTCCCTTATGGTGCAGATGGTTTACCCTCAATTGCTTCTTTGTGCATAAAGCCCATAAGTGGTGAACTTGAACTATGTGAATGGGCTATTGGGCTGGATTTTCACAGAAACACAATATACCTTAATTACCATATGCCTTTGGCACCTGTAATGACAAATGTTAGTTTGCTGGGAAAACAGTTTGTTTACTTCCTCGTTTCCTAGCAACAACAGGAACATGAATTATATATTGAAAGGGAAGTAAGTAATATGTAGAATTTTCACTGTATGGGTCAATTCACAGACACTTAAGTAGTGTTACAATACTCTCTCACAAGGTCTTCATTTTCCAAGCTAATAATGAATTCAAATGGAATAATATGTAACAATTCTGAAGCCTTCATCTGTCTTAAAGTGATCATCTCAGCTCAGCTAAACCCAAATATAGTGATTTTGAAAAATTACCTAAATGTTGTGTTAGCCATAGTGCTGAGAGGGTGCTATTTAACTGTTTGAGTACCAGAAAGTTATCCAATACATCGTGTTGCAATCCATTGGATACCTCTCTTGCACTTAAAGGGTTAATAGTATACCAGTGCTGTGCAAACTGATTATTAACTGATTTGCACATATGCTTATACTTTTGCAGGGAGACACACCCTGTGCCACTCTTGCATTCAGACTAGTAGCTGCATTTCGCACCTGCAGCCAAACATCACTTTGTTACATTCAGGACCAGGCGTAACAATGCAGTGTTGGCTTCAGGAACAAGAAGCAACCACTACTCAGGTCTGAAGGTGAGGTAGGCATGGGAAAAGTCTAGGGTGACCACATGTCCCAGAATGCCTGGGACAGTCCCTAATCTCAGTATGGGTCCCACTTCCCAAGCAATCTCACTGGAACAATATACAGTCCCTGGCTGAAGCCACTGCCAGCTTCCAGAAATAATGTTGCACATTGTTATGTAATATTGTGGAAACTCTCTGCTCCTTCTGAAAGTGTGGAAGCAAATCGTTTTCACACTGTACACTGCCTGCTTTTTTAACATGCACTGCCATCCAGCCAGTGGGAGAGAAGAGTATTGTTATCATGCTCTCTCATTGGCTAGTTTTTGTGTGAAAAGGCAGGGCCAGTGGAGCTGAGACACAATCATGACCAAAGTGCCACAACACCCTGGTTGAGAATCACTGCTCTAGTGCATGCCAGGAGAGAGTCCTCTATCGTTTGGGCTTTAATATCAGCGAGCCCCATTGTCCTCCACTTGGAGCAAACAGCATTATGGGGAGCAGTTTTGACTTAAGTAGGTTAATAAATTGATGTTAGGCAGGAGTAGGATGCTCTGAAAGTTGTTTCTATTGCCTGATTTAGCTTGGAATCATTACACATACATTTACCTCAAAGAGTCTGATGCAGCAATTCTGGAGCAAACCAACTCTACCTCAGGGGACACATAAAGCCCCATTTAAATTAGTGGGATCTTTGGGAATGTTTATTTGTCCTCTTTGGTGCAGTTGTTTTTATTCCAGAATAACTGCAGTTCTTATTAGCATCAGTAAACCTAGGAGAGGTTGAAGTCTATGGAGGAATTTGCAGATAAATCCTTTGAGAAAAGTTATCAACTGCAATGGAATCCAGGAAAACCCAGTTAGGTATGGACAGCTATAAGAATGGTTAACTAGTCTTAGCTAGATTAAAAGAGAAGACATGGTAAATTTAAAGGAACAGAAAATACCCAAACTATAACTCAACTAAAAGATTGGCCAAGTGTTCATAACTACCACTACCATGCTCTGGAATCTCAGAAATTAATACTTACCAGCTCACATGGTTGATACCAGAGTGTCCCCTAACCTTTTGAGTGACGGGAGGTATCCAAACCATTGCAACACAATGTATTAAGTACCTCTGGGGCATTCAAAGAGTGAAGACTAGGGAGAAGGAGACTCTATTTCCTGTCCACGATCAGCAATTTGTGCTATGGAAGCAGGGACTGACTGATCCACCCTCCATAGAGCCAATGCACTTGTGCAGAGCAATTATCCAACATAAGAAAAATGGAGATCTGCTGGGTTCATTCTGCAAGTAACAGAGAAAAACTCAGGAACAGAATGAAAACAAATAAATTCGATAATGTAAATTAAAGGGGATGTGTCACCTATAGAAGACTTAAGCTAAATAGGTTATATCACTAATCACACTAAAAGTGTGTTTTTTTTTTTGTTTTTTTTTTAAAGCTTTGTTTTGTCAAAATTTAAGTTATAAAGTATGAGCTGCAGCTACTTCCTGTTAGACTGAGGTTACCTGCTTTGTAACTGCAGTCCTTCGCTCTGCCTCTGCTCCCGTCCCTGTAGCCAGCCTCCTCCGAGGATGGAGGCTTCAGTCTGTAAGCTGGAGAGGTCTCATTGGCAGAGATCGATATCTAGCCAATGAGATCACTCCAGCTTACAGACTGAAGTCTCCATTATCAGAGGAGGCTGGCTACAGGGAGGGGAGCAGAGGCAGAGCGACAAGCTGCAGTCTATGTGGAAGTAGCTGTAGCCCATACTTTATAATTTACATTTTGACAAAACAAAGCTTTTTTTAAAAAAATAAACCCACTTATAGTGATATAGCCTAATTATTTAGCTTCTATAGGTGACACATCCCCTTTAATTTACAGGACAGAAACATATCATGCCACGTGAAGAAAACATCATTATTAAGTCTATGACAATTCAGTGTACAATGTTGTTGTATCTGGTCTTCAACCCTTTGACTACCAGAGAGGTATCCAACATTTTGCATTGTACACAATTACATTATATTAGCCTATGTGCACCATAGATTAACATGGGAATTGGGAAGTTTATCTCGTTGGATAATGTATCTCCTTGTACTCACAGCTTAGTGCAGGGTTTGGTAACATAAGGGCCTTCTGCTACTGCCAGGCTACAAAGTCTATCCTTCTCCAGGCATTGGCTGGCAGAGGGATGATGGGAATTGTAGTCCAGCAGTAGCTAGAAGCACTCACATTACCCATCCCTACTTTAGTGCTTAACCCCCATAGCTGTTGTTGGACTATATAGGATACACAAGGCAGGACATTGTAATTTGAAATATAATTTCTAGCATCACCTGACCTCACGCCCTGTATTCCTACTTTATACAGGTAGCCTCACCCTCATGCCTTTCCTCTTATGGAGATGAAAAGAAGAGATTTCTGAAGAAAGACTGTAAAGAGAGAGACCATTTGACAGACTCCTACAAGACAAATGACTATCTGCAGAGAAGACAAGGAAAATTAATATACAGAACAGACACTGGTCTCCTTCCTAACTATGGGGGATATATACCCGGTAAAATTCTTCTCATTAATACTGCACATAATGGGCCTTTATAAAGTGGAGTAATTCTGGGGCAAACCAATCACACCACAGGGATCATATCAACATACCTCCCAACATTTTCAATGGTGAAAGAGGGACACTTCTGTTTTAGGTGGCGTTTCTGGGGGAGTGGCTGGTAGGCGGGGCATTTCCAATAATTTCTAAGTTATTTCTTGACCCATCTGCACATCTTTGTGTAACTGATAAATGATTTAGAGCAAGACTAAAGTATTTTAATAGCCCATATTAATGTATAAACACATATACTGACAATTAATAACACATTTATGTATGTTTTATTGCTGTAGAGCAATGTAATCCACACCACTCATTCTGATGTCCTAAAAAGAGGGACAAAAGGGTAGAAAAGAGGGACAGAGGGATTTCGGTCTCAAAGAGGGACTGTCCCTCCTAAAGAGGGACACTTGGGAGGTATGTATAAATATTTCCATTGATGTCAATGAGTCTATTAAACTTAAGAATGCTAACACGCAAGGGGGTAAAATCCCAGTTTAAATCAATGGAAATGTAACCTCTTTGAGTACCAGAGGTGTACGCATTACTCTGGCACTCAAAGGGTTAAGGAATTGTTAATTGCCTTTTGGGCTCAGTTGGCGTGCTCCAGCACTGCTCTGCCTATCACATTGATATAGTGCACTAACTTCTCAGAGCTGGATTCCCATGCAAGCTATATGTGTTATTTGTCTATAATTTATAAATAAAACCAGTGATAATGTCACCTGCAATGGAATCTAGGCTTCATTGAGGCTGAGGTAAGCTTATTTCCATTCAGACCGAAAAAAGCTGAAAACTTGCTTCTGTAATTCTAAACTTTGAAAAAACAAGCACAAACTTTGAGCAATTACATTCCAGACTCAGTTGGAACTGAACTTGTGAAAAAGTGTATGTTCCCACCAAAGTTACAATAGTGGATTTTGGCTGGTTTCTTGCATGATCTGTGGCTTGAATGCATCCTCTCAAAGTTTGTCCTTGTTTTTTAAACTTTAGGATTACAGAGGCAAGTTTTCAGACATTTACCAAATGCCCATCTTTAGCCAGTTGAATACTGCTGAAAATTGCATATGTAATTCTAAATTGTGAAAGCCAGTAGCAGATTTGAGCATCATATTAAGTGAAATAATGTGTGGGATTCTATATACAGGGCTCCTCAACATTTTTTGGCTTTGTATCAGACTTTATTGAGTAACAGTTAGGACACAGTGCTTAGAAGTTGGAGGTTTGGATTAGTGCTAGGAGAGATCAGAGAGTTTCTGGATCGAGCTGTGAACTGCATTTCTATATACATTAATTCATCATATAATATAAAAGGCCAGATGTATGTTTGGTCAATGCAGTCATTCGCAGTAGAGGCTGCCCGAATGCACAGAATGCTGGGAGGTGTAGTTCTTTGGTTTTATGCATTTTGGCGCGTGTACATGGGTTTTACACTAGTACATACATACAACACTAACCTAATATACCTCACATAGCATCCCATATACATACATACCCATCCCCAATATTCTCAACTATTGCCCTTTACCTCACACTTTCCCTTTTACCCCCACATCCCCCATTATGCTTTTGCTGATTTTACTCTGCCATTATATTGATTTATGTATATTTTGTTTATAACTTATTGTTATATTTTTACTTTGACATATATGTGTTTTTCACTATTTTTGCTTTATTTAATGTTTGATTTATTTTCTGGTTTTATATTTTTTGGAGAGTTTGTTGTTGGGTAGAGCAAGGGAGTGAGTGTGTAAGTGTAAGAGAGAGAACTTGTTGTATGGATGCTGATGCAGAGAAGGGGTGAAGAGGAGGAAAGGAGGGCAGTGGGTGAGGCAGACAGCCAAGAGAGTAGCAGGGTCCCTGTGCAAGCAGCAATAGGGAAAGGGGGAGCCAGAGGGAGGAGTATCAGGAAGTAGAGCAGTGGTGGGAGGAGTGTCAGGTGGGCTCCTAGAACACCATCCAGATCAGTGACACAGGGAGTAGTTGGCCAGGGGTGCAGGGGGAGAGATGGGCTGCAACTACAGGGACAGAGAAGGAAGATACAGGATCTCCTCCCTCAAAGCCTGGTGACCAACATTCTACTGCCTCAGAATCTCAAAAAAGTGGAGAAACACAGGGGCACATAATTCACCCATAAAGAAAACAAGGTGTATTCTAGCATGCTTCTGAACCTGAATGATAACTCCACAGCAGGCCAGCACAGAGCAACATGGAGGCAGAACCAGGAGGATGTGTGAAGCATCAACAACACCAGGAACACCACTGACATTCTGAAGCACCTCTACTATGACTCTAAGGTGGCAGTGAAGAGGAAGATGGCCCAAGACGTCTTGTCTGCCCATGCCACTAATGGATGACCACCAGTGATTGTGAACTACAAGCCCTGAGAAGAGATGTTGAGGCAGCTCCTAGTGCCTGAGGAAGTTATTGGATTATCCAAAGGCTTTGACACTGCTCATGCCAGGGACCAGCAGGCTGGAAGTAAGAAAAGACAAATTTCAGTTGTCTGTTTGCCATGTTGTTTAACCCTTTAAGGGCCAGATAGGAATACAGTGCATTACCATGCAATGTGACCTTTCCACCATCACTGGCTGCGACCTTGCCACCACCTTTGGCTGGGACTGACTCCAGCCCCATATCAAGAAGCTCTGGCTGTATCACAAGCCACACAGGAAAAGCAAGCCCCAACACCAGCAGAGGCTAAGCAGCAGGTGCAAGTTGGGTCACCTATTCCTGGGATGGTGAAAGAGGTGAGGTGGTACACAAGGAACTTCATCATGTGGGGGATGATGCAGTAGTTGATCAACTACCACAGGGCTATGCTCAAACATGGCATGGTGGAAATGGAGCTCAGGATGCTGAATACTATACTCTGGCTTATGCACAGTGACATGAGAAGGGACCATGAGCAGTTACAGGAAGGTGAAACAGGGTTAACCACTAAGATCCAATACTACCAGTAACAAATGACTGAGGCAGAGGCAGCCCTAGGATGACTCCCTTTCCACACCCCTCCAGATGTCAGACCACACCCCAGCAAGGCCACAAGGGAGTCAGTACTATGTGCAGTAGCTGGCACAATGGATCCCCATGGAACAACTAAAGATACTGGTTCAACACATACAGCTGCTGCACCCGTATCAACTGCAGGGCCTTATCCAACAGGCAAGGGCTCTACAGCCATCTCCATATGCTATATCACTGCAGTCGACATCCACAGCAACCATGTCACCTCCAGTTTCTGTTCAGTTGCCACCTGCAGCCCTGAGGATGCTCCCCTTGATGCGGCTCCGGGACTGGGCAGAGGCAAACTTTGTGTGAGGTCCATGCTCCCTGTTGGAGAATGCATAGTAGCCACTGAGGGCTGTCTTAAATACTTTAAAGACGAACAATTCTGACAACTTCAGCCTAGGGGACAAATAGCAGATCACAAAATGTGCATATCCTAAAAAAGACCTATAATGCTCTGTGCTTCAGTGCATTTGAGAACTGTGTAACATTCAATGGAATAACAGCAAGATTTGTGCTATGTGCATTTTCATTCCTCCTGAATGCTTTTGTTGGTTTGATTGTGAATTGTTCTTCTACATTATTGAATATGGTCCATTTTCTTTGTCTATCATGAGGTTGTTTTGCACATGTAATCTAGACTGCATTGTATTCGACAGGGTTGCCACTGGTTACATCTCACAGATTCCAATTGAGGTTTATGGGGGGATTTGTAGGTAGTTATGAGACGCAATGAATTCCAGTCCACTATTATCTTTGTTTTCCAAAATGTTGCATTCATGTCAATGCAAAAAATGATGTTTGTAGCAATACATAAATGCCACATACACCAGTTTACTGAGATGTATTCATAGCAATACATAAATGCCACTTGCAACAGTTTACTGAGATGTGTGAGATTAGGCTATTTAGTTCTAGAGCAAGGGATCTAGTGAGCTTCCTTTGCTCTAAGTACTTTGTTATGGCAGTGACAATCGGCAGCATCCCCTCCTGCCTAATGGTAAGTAGCTGTATCATGCATGCTCTGTCCTTTAGAGAGCAAGACACATGCATTGATGACACGATAAGAATGCATAGGCTTGTGGTGCTTGAGCCTCCCTCTGCCTGGTGTTGAGTGTGACACTACCACTGGAATGGCCCTGGATGGGAGTCATAGGCCTCAAGAGCTGAACAGTCTACCTTGGTTCCGTATTTATTGATTAAGCTTTAAAATGGCATAAACAGTGAAATCACCATATGGTGATTTCACTGTTTATGCCATTTTAAAGCTTAATCAATAAATACGGAACCAAGGTAGCCCCTCTAGTCTATTCAATTACGAGAGCTTCTATTAACCCCCCTGTTTTAATACATAACTGGAGTAAAAGGAAAACACATGGGAGAGGTAAGGAGCATCTAAGAAAAAACAGGAGACTACCGTGGGGACCGACCGTAACTGGAGGTCAGATCCAGTTAAAATCCGTGACCTAGAGGTGGAAGTAGCCTCAGAAATAAGTGAGTACCCATTTGGAAGGGGGGATCTACAGAGAACTATATACTTCTCAAGTTAATAAGGATAACATTTAGAAGGATTTTTTGCTATATCCCTTTTTTCTTTTCTTTTTCTACATTTTGTTTGTTCTGGGTATACTACTCCGGTGAAGGGCATCTCCAACAGCCCATGGGACAAAGCTGCAATCAATCCTGAAAGCGTGTGAAGAATATAAGGATCCATTTGGAGCGAGACAAACATTACAACCCCAAATTAAATAACGGGACATAAGGTTACTATCACGGTGCCCGTGATTTGCTGCCTTTCCTGTCAGTTACCTGAAGGGCTCTGCATTGGCTGTCTGCTTTTAACCCTCCTAGTATTGCCTATTTAGACTGGGCTTGGGCACCCTTTGGTTGCCCTTTCGTGGTGTCTCTATGTCGCCTGCACCTGCATTGTGTTCCTGAGCTTCCTGGGCCGTCTACTATCTATGCTCTCCAATTATCACCTGAGTTCCTGTCTGACAGCTTCCCCGGTTCCAGCTTCCGTTTCTGATCTGGTTGGGGTTGCTGTTCCTGCTGCTGTTCCTGCACCGGTTGACTGCCATTGAGGGTCCTGCTTCCTGTCCTGTACTGGCTGTGTTCCTGCTCCTGGATGCCTGCAGAGTGCCTCCTTCCTCCAGTCGCCTTTGGCGACATTTTCATTCACTTTGTTTGTGTATTCCAGTACGCGGGTACTGGTTCGCTCCATGTTAACCGGCTGCTTGCTGCGTTCCTTACAGCACCGGTAAAGATTGTGTAACTCCAGTACGCGGGTACTGGTTCGCTCCATGTTAACCGGCTGCTTGCTGCGTTCCTTGCAGCACGGGTAGAGATTGTGTTACTCCAGTGCGCGGGTACTGGTTCGCTCCATGTTAACCGGCTGCTTGCTGCGTTCCTTACAGCACCGGTAGAGATTGTATTACTCCAGTACGCGGGTACTGGTTCGCTCCATGTTAACCGGCTGCTTGCTGCGTTCCTTACAGCACCTGTAGAGATTGTGTTACTCCAGTACGCGGGTACTGGTTCGCTCCATGTTCACTGGCTGCTTGCTGCGTTCTTTACAGCACCGGTAGAGATTGTGTCACTCCAGTACGCGGGTACTGGTTCGCTCCATGTTAACCGGCTGCTTGCTGCGTTCCTTACAGCACCGGTAGAGATTGTGTTACTCCAGTACACGGGTACTGGTTCGCTCCATGTTAACCGGCTGCTTGCTGCGTTCCTTACAGCACCGGTAGAGATTGTGTTACTCCAGTACCCGGGTACTGGTTCACTCCATGTTCATCGGCTGCTTGCTGCGTTCCTTACAGCACCGATAGAGATTGTGTTACTCCAGTACGCGGGTACTGGTTCGCTCCATGTTCATCGGCTGCTTGCTGCGTTCCTTACAGCACCGGTAGAGATTGTGTTACTCCAGTACGCGGGTACTGGTTCGCTCCATGTTAACCGGCTGCTTGCTGCGTTCCTTACAGCACCGGTAGAGATTGTGTTACTCCAGTACGCGGGTACTGGTTTGCTCCATGTTAACCGGCTGCTTGCTGCGTTCCTTACAGCACCGGTAGAGATTGTGTTACTCCAGTACGCGGGTACTGGTTCGCTCCATGTTAACCGGCTGCTTGCTGCGTTCCTTACAGCACCGGTAGAGATTGTGTTACTCCAGTACGCGGGTACTGGTTCGCTCCATGTGCACCGGCTGCTTGCTGCGTTCCTTACAGCACCGGTAGAGATTGTGTAACCCCAGTACGCGGGTACTGGTTCGCTCCATTATTTTGTTGGGTGTTCTCTACATATTGATAACCCAGCTGGCCTCTGTCTGTCCATCATAGGCGACTGGCTAGTTACACCTTTATGCCTGTCGCTGAGGCCATCCCTGTCCGTGTTCCAGTACCTGCAGCCTCCAGGCTGCCTTGCCAGGTATATTGGTAAGGCCGGTAAAACCTATTCCATCGTGTGTCAGTCTAAGGTTGCCTTACCCAGTATTGGCAAGGCCGGTAGAGCCTCATTCCTCGTTGTACCAGTCTCAAAGCTGCTTTGCTCGGTATATTGGCAAGGCCAGTAGAGCCTCATTCCTCGTGTTGCCAGCCTCAAGGCTGCCTTGCCCGGTATATTGGCAAGGTCGGTAGATCCTCCATCTCCTCGGTTGCTAGCCTTCCAGGCTGCCTTGCCCAGTATATTGGCAAGGCCAGTAGAACCTATTCCATCTTGTACCAGTCTAAGGTTGCCTTACCCGGTATTGGCAAGGCCGGTAGAACCTGTCTTACATTCTGTATACCACTACCTACTATGACTATGTATTGATGATGTATGTTGCATGTGTATGCTAACCCGAGAGGGTTTCCTTTAAACTTTCAATAAAGTTGTGTTTTTATCTTAACTCTGTGTCTGAGAGTCATAACAAACCATGACAGTTACAGTAGTGGTGTCTTTTCCAATTGAATTTTCTGCTACATTATTATTTGTTGATTGAGACATATTTGTATGTAGATTAACTTTGAATAGGTAATGAGAATATATGAGCGCTTGAATGTGTAAATATAAGGCACAAGGGATTTGATTATAAACGGCCCCTTTATAGCAGTATCTCCAAGGTAGCTTCAGAACATTTTCATCCAGGATATGGAAGTAGAAAATACACAGAGAATATAAAAAAGAAATAGAAGAAGGAGCTCCAGTGGTGCATTATCTAACGTTACATATGGCATACATCAAAAGGCATCATATCAACTCACATCCTATATAATCATTCGCTAAGATGTTTGTCAGAAGCTGTCATGCGCAGTAGAGACTGTCCAAACACACAGAATGCTGGGAGTTCTGTGCTTGGAACATTTTGTGCTTTCAGGCAATCTTTACAGTGCAGGATTTGCGTCAGCGGCAGGACTCAGAGCAGGACCGACTTCTTAACCCTCTGAGTGCCAGAGGGGTATGCAATGCCCTCTGGCACTCAAAGGGTTAACATCACCCGGACCTTGGCCCGTGTACATGGGCTTTTACACTAGTTTAGCGTATTTTGACAAGCAGGCATACGCCTGTTACCAACTTTTACAACTTGCAGGGTACTTTACCCATCCCTGCTTGGGTCTAACAGTATCTCTCCAATCCAGGCTTAGTGATGTCTCTCCAGCTCACCCTCCGACTGTTAACGCCACTCTCCCAAATCCAGCAATAATCCACCACAGTATAATATAGATGGAAGGGAATGCCCAAAATGAATAAAAAATTATTTTACTCGCCTTTGGCTAGTGGAGAGTGGAAATTTTGAGCCCTGTATATATATATATATGTATATATACACTGTGGTAAATGAATGCTGGATATGGGAGACTGGAGTTAACAGTCGGCAGTTGGAGGGTGAGCTGGAGAGACATCACTAATCCTGTATTGGAGAGATTCTGTTGGACTCAAGCAGGGACAAGTAAAGTATCCTGTACTTATAAAAGTTTGTTAGTACATTAGCCTCATTATCAGGAGATTTGGTGCCACATATTACAAAAGGAGTACCAGTGTGGGGGGGGGGGTTTGCATGAAAAATAAATAAGAAAGTAGTTGTGCATATTTATTAAGCAAAATTTTGTAGCATCAATGAACATTGCATTGTGTAAATTAAGGAATAAAAAATACTTTGCTCTTTTATTGTATTTATAAAAATCTACGTAGGCTGGCAAATAGCACTAAAATAGTTTTTTTCCCTCATTTGCCTTACAGAACTTAGTGTAGTTGGAAATCTCAGCAAATGCACATGCAAATTATTATTATTTTTTTTCTTTACAAAATGTATCATCTTATTAGTAAATGTGACCTTTGGCGTGCCTGAAAATGGAAAGTGCTTTGCAAAAGCTAAAATAGACTAACAGGCCTCATAAAATTCTGGCTTAAGAAGTAATTCAGTTGGCAACATTACAATGAATGACATTGGGTAATGTACGAATACGATTCAGAGCTAAGCCAGGAGTTGGAATTTATTTTCTCGCCCTACACCAGCCTAACAGTTTTCTAAGCTGCTTAAGTTTAGGAGTGAAATAAGAGTAAAACAAGAGTACTAACACTGTTGTCAATTGTTTTATTCAAATGTTATAACAATCCAAATTGTCAGGAAGTGAATTACAGCATGATTACTTCCTGAAAGTTCAAACTGAGGGCTTGATTCAGCAGTTTCTGTCACATTCAACAGAGAAAATGAACAATACAGGGCATTGTTTATGTAGAAAAAAAGAGTTTAAACTGTAATAACATTATAAATATTTATTTTATTCAACAGGAAAAGCCAAACAATATATTGTTTTTTTCCTAAAAAAATATTTACTTCTCCTGTAACGTCGCTTGCACTATGGTGAGAGCGGTGGGGCAATGTATGTGCATTCCTTTCTTCTGTGTCTTGATGCATGTTATGTCCTAACAAGGCACAGAGGAAACTGGCATGACTTTACACGATTTTCCTGAGCATGCTTTAAGGTAGAAGTAAGGGACGTGCTGACATTACCATCTTCATGATGGCGCAGTCTGCGTGCCATATGCACTAAAGTGACCATACCCTTTAATGCAGGAGTGATCAGTGTGAGCCCCTCCAGCTGCTGCAGGACTATAACTGCCATCACCCCCCACCAGCAGCTGGAGAAGCTCACATTGTACACCCCTACTTTAATGTATGTCCCTAAGTACAGACGATGGAGCATTGGCAGATTCATATGTTCTGCCACTGTTTACATTTAAAAACTACAATTTAATTTTTAAAAAGTTTTAAATGTTTAGTAAATGAAATGAATGCATTGGACTACATGCTTATGATGTTATTTTGTTTTCACAGGTCAAATGTTTGTTATCGGGAAGACCTGGGGTAAAAGCAGTGTGGATGCAATAGGGAAACTGCAAGAGCAGCCATTTCTTTGGACATCTCTTTTTTGAGTTTACTATAGTTGACACTGCACATTATGTACAAAAGCCAAGTAGAGCAATTCTGGGCAAACCAACTGCATTATAGGAGAGAAATAGATATTTCCATTGTGCAAATGGGGCCTTTAATTCCTTAAATGCTAGCAATGCACTGGAGACCTCTCTAGCATTCAAGGGTTTAACTCCCCCTTTTAAATCAGTTGAAATCTTTGGAATCTGTCCCCTGCAGTGAACTTGGTTTGCCCAGAACTACTCCACTCTGTGTCTATGCACAATTTACTACATTTTCTATATTGCAAAATAATTCTTCTTAAAGGGATTGTAATGTCCCAAAAAAGTATCTTCTAAATGGTAGCTGCAATAAAAAAACATTTAATTCGCTTAATCCTTTCTCTCAAAGCCCCCCTTCTCATGCGTCCGCTGTACAGCAGACGTCATGAGATTCTGCTTCCGTGACCAGAAGGCAGCTGTTCAGGAGCACTGTCATCTAGATATCTAAGTATAATTACTTCATCGGAATGGTCTACAACGTGTGCTTGCAAGCCAGGCACACTTTGTAGACCATACCGATGAAGTAATTATACTTAGATATCTAGATGACAGCGCTCCTGAAGAGCCGCCTACAGAGCTTTACAGCTCGTCAGGCAGAAAGGGGAGGGAACCGAGGACTTTATTATCTTTTATCTCTCAAACCATAACGGTTTGAAAGAAAGGATTAAGCGCATTAAGTGTTTTTTTATTGCAGCTACGATTTAGAAGATACTCTTTTTGGGGACTTTACTATCCCTTTAACTAAACATTGATGGCTTAACAACAACATATAAATTAATATAAAATACAAAACATACATTAATTGTTGTGCTTCTGGCTAATTTTACACTCAGCTTCTAGTGTTATTAAATCTGATATTTTATAAAATGTGTTGTGCAGTTTTGTAATTCGATTTGTGTTGTAAAGAATAAGGTGGGACACTTTTCAGTACTGGCTTGCATCAATAACTTAGAGGGCCAATAATTCCTAATAATAAATTACTTTTATTTTAAAGGAAAGCTGGTTCCTCCAAAATAATAATCTCCCACTTTCCTTATTATGGCGAGATAATCCTAATGACCGCTATGAATTTTGCCTTTGTGTATTTGTTCAAGAGATAACAATCTGTTCTGGACTGAGGACCACAGAACTTCCAGCTCTGCTCACTGCACATAGTCATTTTATACAGGTTCATACATGTCTTTAGTATGAGAAAAACAAACAGTCAGCAACTGTCATGTACACCTCCATGGACATGACATTTAGGATGGGATTTAGATGTTATCTCCTGAACCAAAATTCATTTAGAATTTTCTGGCCATAATAAGGGAATTGTATGTGTGTGTGTGTGTATGTGTGTGTGTATATATATATAAAAGAAGGCATCTGCTTGTCTGGTACACACTACCCTGGGTGGCAGTAAGAAGGAGTTATTCAAATCTCCTCTACACTGAGGCTCCCATAGGTTCATTCATGGAGGCGTGATTTTCACAGGAGTGACCAGACACTCCTGTGAAAATTTCTGCAAGGAGTTGCGGGGCCTTCTACACACATAGTACATATGTACCCCACACACAATACACACCACACACGATAGACACATGCAATATACATGCAACTCACACACACAATACACACACACACAATACACACACTCAAGCAACACACATGTGCAAAGCACACACACGCAATACACACACAACACACCACAAAACACACACATGGGCAGCTCACAAACACAATACACACACTTACACCAAACATGCACACCCAAACCACACACAACACAGACACCTGCAATACACCCACACAAATGCACAACATACACATGCAAAACATGCACACACGCACAACAGACACTTACAATGCACACATACACAATACACATGCACACACAATACACACACAAACAACACACAAGCTCAACACACACACACACACACACACAGGTGCAAACACATGCACATGCAATACACACACAACACACCACAAAACACACATATGAACAACACACACACAACACACACATGCGTAAAACATACACAACACACACCCGCAATACACACACTTGCACAACACACACAGCACACACATACACACACACAAGCAATACATACAAAATACACAAACGTTTTTTAACAGAAAATGTTTAATTTATTGAAATGATAAATGAGATAAATAATAAATCATACATGAAATAAACAATAAAGGACACACATGTAAGAGTAATTAAGTACAATATCCAGAATTTAAATGTTTTACGGTATTTAAGATTATTGCCATATTGGGTATTCAAACAGTAACCTCAGATTTTACAACATTTTTCATTGTGATCTTATTCTATAGAACAAAAATATTCATTGATGCATAAAGAATCAATCTTTCTCAAGATCCCACTTCAGGAAATACAACTGGATTTCTACTGAGAGGCTACATGCATCGTCACAGCAGCACAAATTAATTAAAATTAAGGAATCTTCTGATTTATCTAATGCCATTCATTTCTTGCCCGGAAGTGATTCCCATATAGACAAATAGATTTTTTAATGAAATAATTTAGACAACAGGTTTGACACCTTCCCCCAAATTTTTCTTATTACAGGACAACTCCATCATATATATATAAGAAAGAACCTGCCTCCCCACAATTTTGAAAACAAAGATCTGTGGCTTCAGGGCACATCTTAACTAGCCTGGAAGAAAACAAATAAGTTTGATGTCCTATATGATTGTTCTCATAAATTTAAATTCAGACTACACTTGGATATTCTAAGCATTATACTTTTCCAGAGAGCTTCCTCCAAATTTTCATTTGTCATTTCCTCCCTTTTAAATTGACAATTCAAAGTGGAGACGTCTTCAATTAAAATTTTATAAAGGATTGATATATGTCTCTCCCACCCAAATCCCATCTAAGAAAAATTGTTCAAATTTGATAAGGGGGACTGAAATATAGTCGCCCTAAAAAGCCTTAATCCTCAATCTCAGTAAGTCTGAAATATGTTTAAATGTATTATCCACCTTGGAGGACTCCTGAAGTCTATGTCACCCCATCAGTTCTCCCGTGAAAAAGAAATTTTGAATGTAATAAAGACCTGAATCAGCCCTGACTTAACAGGATCCAAGCCACATACAGATTTATCAAAAATGGGGAGCATCTTGGTTCTGAATTCAGTTATTCTTCATTTGGACTTAACCTTATTCCACTTGGTTAAAGTATATTGAGTACTGTCATAAAAAGCCAATAGAAATAATTTTTCTTTGTTTCATATTATCCCAAAAAAGTTACTAAATGAAAAAGTTGTAGCATATGAAAGTTTCTGATCCACCCAGTTAAGTCTAAGATTCTGATACAAATTAGGTGAAAGCAAATAAGTTAGTTGGGAGACTCTAGAAGCTATAAAATATTTATACAAGTTAGGAACCAACAAACCTCCTACGGCTTTAACTTTATATAACATTTCTCTTTTAATTCTGGGGAATTTGTTGATGCAAATAAATCTAAATATAACATTTTGCATATGAATAAGATAAGATTTAGAGATATTTGTTACAGCTTACCTTGACTTCAGCATCATCTGCAGGTGCGAGGCTTCAAGCATGCTGCAGGCTTCTATTTTATCTGTTTGCTTCTGTAGGCTCCTCCTACTTTCTACCTACTACCTCCCTCTGAGCTGCTCCGCCCACCTACTTCCTGTGGAGGGGTTTAAAAGGCAGACTGAGTTCTGACTAAGTTGCCCCTGAGGGATCCTGCGAACTACCGCCCCATCAGTTTACTCTCTGGACTATCGAAGCTCCTGGAGAAGGTCCTCCTTGCCCGACTCAGTGACTTTGCCTCCGAAAGAAACCTACTAGCAAATGAACAGTTTGGATTTCGAAAGGAGCATGCAACAACCCATCAGCTGTTGAGAGTGGTAGACACCATCAGCCACGGGTTCAACATCAAGAAATCCACGGGATTTGTCTTCTTGGATGTCGCCAAAGCATTCAACAGAGTCTGGCACAAGGGACTGCTGCACAAGATGATTGGCCTGGGATTTCCAAACTACCTGGTAAAGACAATTGCAAGCTACCTGGGAGAGCGCACCTTCCATGTCGCCATGCAGTCTGAGATGTCCTCATCACATCCCATCCGAGCAGGCGTGCCACAGGGATCGAACCTCGGACCCTTTCTGTTCAACATCTTCACCAGTGACATCCCGACAGATCTGCACAAGACCGACCTGGCACTGTATGCGGATGATGTCACAATCATCTCCCAGTCATTCAGCGAAAAGGAAGTGGCGAAGAATCTGCAAGCATCATTAGATACCATCTCAACCTGGTACAGCGACTGGCGAATAGAACTCAACATCAGCAAGACAACTGCAACGCTGTTTACCAGAAAGAATATCAAGGAGCACCCGCACATCAGCCTCAATGGGGAGACCATCAAGTGGGAGAGCAGCAGCCGCTACCTCGGTGTGACCCTGGACAGCAAGCTCAACTGGGGAAGCCATATTGAGAATACTCAGCAGAAGGCAACAGGAAAGATGGCAGCACTGTACCCACTCCTGAAGACCAAGTCCATGCCACTACGGACAAAGATTAACGTCTACAAGGCAATCATCAGACCTACCCTGACGTATGCCTCCCCAGCATGGATCACTTGCCATGAGCGACACCGGAAGAGTCTTCAGAGAGTCCAGAACAAGGCCCTGCGGATATCGTCCGGAGCTCCAAGATTCGTAAGGACAGCTGACCTTCACAGGGAGCTGGACATCGAGATGTTGGACGAACACCTAGAGAAGCTGAGTAAGAACTTCTGCCAAGGACTGGATCAGAACCCGAACCCTCTGATCAGAAAACTCACTGCCACCACTGCAAACCCCTTCGACCGCTACCCGCGGCCCATCACAGCGGGGAGTAGAGAGAGAGACACAGTCAACACTGGTAGAGACGCAAGACAGTCACGGTGAGGTGAAGTCACAGTGACAGGCAACTTAGGCAAAAAGGGGAAAATGGCAAAAAGGGTAGATCAAGAGGAGGATCAAGGGTAGGCAAGAGGGGGAGAAAGAGTAAAAAGAGGGGGATCAAGACAAGAGTCAAGGGTGGATTAGGGCAAGAGGGGGAGAACAAGGCAAAATGGGGGATCAAGAGGGGGAGAATGGCAAAAGGGGGATGAAAAGACAACAGGAGGAAAGAGGCAAAATGGGGGATCAAGAGGGGGAGAGGAGAAAAAGGCAAAAGGAGGATGATCAAGAGGGGGAGAGAGGCAAAAGGGGGGAATCAGGAAGGGGAGAGAGAGGCAAAAGGGGGGATCAAGAGATGTAAAGAGAGGCAACTTGGCAAGAGGGGGAATCAAGAGCAGGTGAAAGACTCAGAGGGGGGTCAAGGGGGGATCATGAGGCAAATTGAGGGGGGATCAAGAGGCAAAAGGAGGGGGACCAAGAGGTAAAAGGGTGGAATCAAGAGTCAAGAAGGGGAGAGAGAGGCAAAAGTGGGGATCAAGAGGGGGAGAATGGCAAAAGGAAGATCAAGAGGGGTAAAGAGAGGCAACTTATCAAGAGCAGGTGAAAGAGGCAAAAGGGGAGAATCAAGAGGTGGTATATATATATATATATATATATATATATATATATATATATATATATATATATATATATATATATACTCTTTATTGCACTGGTGGTGGCATATAACTCACACACACACACACACTCTGATACACGCACACACTCTGATACACATAGAGATAAGCACACACACACACACACTGATACACATACAGACAAGTATACACATTGACACACTGATACACATATAGAGAAGCACAAACTCACACACTGATACCCCTACAGAGACTCACACACATTGACACACTGATACACATATAGGGAACACACAAATTGATACTTATACACATATAGGGAACACACTGACCCAACACATACAGGGAACACACATACATTGACAGTTATACATGTATAGGGATCACACACACTGACACTTATACACATAAAGGGGTGGGGCATAAAGGGGTGGAACCAAGGGGGCGGCAAAATGAGGTTTTGCCTAGGGTGACAAAAATCCTTGCACCAGCCCTGATAGTGGACACCCAACCTGGTGCAGACCTGTGGTTCTGGCTGACTACCTGAACTATGTATGACCTGGCTTGTCTGACTACCCCCTCTGGTGCAGACTTGTGGCTCTGTCTGACTACTCTTACGTTTGTTCCTTCTACCTAGCAGACACCCAACCTAGTGCGGACCTGAGGCTCTGGTAGACTAAGCTCTGATACTGACTGCAGGCGTGAGTCAGCTATCATTTTCCCATACTGACTGCAGGCGTGAGTCAGTTCGCTCCATACTGACTGCAGGCATGAGTCAGAATTCGCTCCCTACTGACTGCAGGCGTGAGTCTGTACGCCCGTTACGTCAGAGTTCCGGTTCCTGCTCCTGGTTCCTGTTGAGACTACCAGTGGCTAAGGCCTAGTCTCCAGCAGTGTGGTCTAGCTTTGCAACCTATTATTCCTGATAATAGTGCTTGTGGCTGGTGACCCTCTGCTTGTTCCTGTTGTATATATTGTTCTTTCTATCATTTGTTAATAAATTGCATTAAGTATACCGTACTGACTCCTGAACTTCTCTGGGTAACCGTGACAATATTACAAGGTAAAACCCTAAAAAATAGAATTTTCAGGGGGAAACTTTATCATTCAATTACTCTTGGACTACAACTCTCACAGTAATGAAATAACACTCTATATGGCTCAAATACTATGAAGATTAATTGTGGCTGCTGTTTTTGTGAAACATTACTATCACTTTAATATCTAAGGACTGGACGTGTTTTAATTGTTAGCGTTCATCATGCTCTCAACACCTGCCGTAAATCCATTAGAGCTTACTGGCTGTTGTAGTATTCACTAGCTCCAATATACATCAAGACAGGGTAGACATTTGATTACAAGTGACTTTGTATCCATTTGAAAGGCTGAGCTCTGCCCACAAGGTGAAGCATTTCAACTACATATTGAGACGGGGGAGATGCTGAACAACAAGTCACAACACACATTTGGAGGACTGATCTCTGCCCACAACGGAGCAAGTAAGAAGTTAACCATTTTACTTTGATTCATTGTTACAACAAATAATTTATAAAACTAGCTTGATTCCATCAGCGGTTGTATCATCCTCTCTTTGCTCAACATTATATCCAGACTGGGGAGACGTGAATAACGAGTCACATTGTACCTACATCTTATATTGTCTCTGCCCGCTATAGGAGTCAAGAAGGAGTTTCCATCTCTACAGCCATAGAGCCATCAAGCTCTATTTCAACGGGAGACTGTTATTACACTATTATTTTTCCGTCCGCCACCCTTTTTCCATCCGCCACCCTTTTTGATGTTTTTGGCTGTTATTTATTTTTATATTGTATGTGAATTTACATCTTTATTATATATAGCGCTATATAATTAATCTAGTTCCAATTGGGGTATGCAGATTGAGTGATTTTTATAAATAAAATATATATCTGGCTACAGAGCATTTGTGCTCTCCCTTTATTGTTTCTTTAATATCTATCTATCTATCTATCTATCTATCTATCTATCTATCTATCTAAAAGAGAAAGCATCATGTGACCAAAAAACTTGTCTGAAGCCTAACACGCCCAGTGGCAGTAAGGAGGGGATATTCATGCAAGGAGTTAGCCCGACCTCAACTTCTTCCTCAACAAAAAAAATCCATGCCTGATAAACACACACTGCGAAACACATACATAAATACATACATGTAGCCCCCTGAATATGTTCTGTTGTGGGTCTCCTAGGGATTTTGAAGGACTTACTAGGCTGTTTAGAACTGTGTGGTTGTGCTCAGGATGTGAAAAGGAGGCTTGGATTACAAGGAACTGAATGAGCATGCTCACAACATGAAAAAGAGGCTTGGAAAACAAGGAACTGAATGAGCATTCTCAGAACATGAGAAAAGGCTTGGAATACAAGAAACTTACTAGGGAGATTCAGAACAGACACAGGTATAAACAAACAGCCCTCACCTGAGCTTCTTCCATGTCCAAATGTCCTCCTGCTCCACACACACACAATGCCCTCACCTGCACTTCTCTTTTTAACCCTTTTCGTGTCAGAGGGGTACACAACGCATTCTTTGCAATGTGTTGCAAACCAATCTGGCACTCAAAGGAGTTAAACCCTTATACACTCTTAACTTGTAGGGAAGTAATGTACAAGGGAGGGAAGGATGTCGGATACCTATGCTACTCAAACAGTTAACCCTTGGAGTGCCAGAGGGGTATGAAAAACATTGCTTTGTAATGCGTTGAGAAACCCTCTGCCACTCAAAGGGTTAAAGGGATAGTATTACTTCTATTAAAGTTTAGCTCCAAGTCTTCTTTATATTTTTTACATGTAGTGCTATATTTAATTATTTACAGTGTTTGTAGTTCAAACACTATTGAAGCAAAAGGATCCCCCTCCAGCTCCTTTCCCTGCATCCCTGCCTCTCAGTCTGGTCCGGATGGAGTGTGGCAAGGGACATTCTTCAGTAAGCAAAAGGAAAATCCTGTCCTCCTTTGTCAAGGAGGGTAGGGTTTTCTTTATATTTACTGAATGAAGATTGTCCCTAGCTGCATCCATCCGGTACCACAACAGAATTCCAAATCAAATAGGAGGTGGCCAGAATGGCCACATTGTAAGTAATTAAATATAGCATAATGTTAAAAAAATATATAAAGAAGACTCAGAGATAAACATAATAGAAATATTACTATCCCTTTAACCATTATACAATCTTGACTTTTTCCAGTGTGACCAATTTTTTTTTTTTTTTGAGATGCACAGTGGATGCCCAGGATCCCTGGTGTTTCCTCAACTCAAAGACACCCAGCGCTGCCTCTCCATGGCTGATACCCTCCCCAGCCTCTAGGCTCAGGCCTGCTCCCTCAGAATCAACATCAGCTTCTTCCTCCCACACTGGATCTGGACATTGCAAGGCACATTGTGGGGAAAAGAGTGTCTCCACTTTACCGGGGACAGTAACATGGGATGCTGAATCTACATTATTTACATCTTCAGGACAACTTCTTTATACATTAACAGCACTCTGTTTAACCATTTGAGTGCCAGAGATGTAACTAATGCATTGCGCCACAACAAATTGGATGCCTTTCCAGCACTCAAAGGGTTAACTCTGACATGGCACACAGCTGTATACTGCATGTCACTCTGTGTCTCTCTCATATAATCTCCTTTTATGTTTTGCTTTCCACTTCTACACGCAAAACACACAGAGGCATAATACTGCAATTCTGCCCAAAAGTAAAGTAAATAACAAAAACCACTGATTTAACGGTTTCAGGACCAGACAGGGGACGGCAACATGTTGTGAAGCGATGTCCTCTGGTCCATAGAGGGCTACATTTGGCTTCTAACACTCTGTGTACTGCAGATATTCACTTTAATACAAGATTGTTACCTACACAGCACTGTAAAGCTCCTACACTAATCCCAGGATGACCACAGCCCACACTTCTACACTCAGAACCTACAGATCCAGGGGACCAGCAAGAGCCAGAACCTACAAACACGGGGGTGGCTACCAGTGTCCCCATGTGCGTGTGTATGTCTGGTGCATGTGTATGTCTTCTGCGCGTGTGTGTGAATGCATGTCTGTTGCCTGTGTGTGAGCATGTCTGTTGCATGCATGTGTCTGCGCATGTCTGTTGTGTGTGTGTACATCTGTTACATGTGAGTCTACATGTGTTCATCTCCAGTGTGTGTGTGTGTGTGTGTGTGTCTGCCTGTGTGTTTATCAGTGTGTCTACATTTCAGACACATACTCCCAATGCCGTTCCATGTTGCTAGTATATCAAATAGTGGCACATCCCATAAATATAAGAAATATATAAATATACTTAGCCTGGTATCATCCAACGACCAAAGAGACAGCACTTCAGCAAGGTAAATGTAATGAAGAAAAGTTTCTATTCAATCCATGCCACATGTTTGGCATGAGGAAGGTCTGTTTTAGACAGAAAATATTTTGCATGGATTGAATAAAACTTTTCTTCACTACAGTTGGAGTGCTGTCTCCTTGGTCATAGGATGATTCCTGGCTGAGTATATTTATTGATATATAGTTTTGTACCCTATTAAAATGGGACAGCATGGGATCTTTTAGAGCCCCTTCCCCAAAAAATGATGAAAAATTAGCATTTTTTACCTACTGACACATGACCAAGAGTTAATCTGGTATAGGTACCCTAATGAGTACCTTTATTTTAAAAAGAAGCTTCTTCTCTTTCATATAATCATCCTCTTGTACCCATGGGTGGACGAAAGGCTGAGAGTGGGGCTAAATAAAATACACTATTTTTATTTTTACCTGCCTGGTGATAGTGTGATCACGTGGCACGTATCCCCTCAAATCAGGGGATACCTTTTTCAGTGATACGAGATTTGCATCTGTAGGAGCATATGAAGCTGATATATGAGGTTCTAAAGAGTACTACCTCCCTACATATATATTTGTAGTATAAGAAGGATATATCCATGAGCGCACACTGCAAACTAGTGTAAAATGGGGCCTATGTTCAAAAGAAAAGTGGAGTGATTTCAAGGAAAATCAACTGCTACATACAGAACAAATACAAACTCTCCCTAAGTGGAAGGGTATCCCAGGTATTGGGCCTTGCTCTCTATGCGCCTAGAATGAAAGAGCTGCACCTCACTGAGAAGGTCTACTAAAGGCTGATACATACATCAGTGTTTTTGCTGTTTCACTTGTGCATAGTAGATTTTCCTGACGTTTCAGTGCTGGACTGTCTGTTTGTGGGACCAGACTGATATGAATCTGGAAAATTATTCCCTGCAATGGCACATGGAAGTGAAAATGTGACTGAATAGTGCCTGAGGGGGCACCATACACGCAAATGAACTACTAGGTTTTATTCATTGTCAGTGTGCCCTTGTGCACCTCTTTTGTTTTGTAGTCTCCCAAAATCCCATATATTTAAATAGGGCATTTAATGGGATTCTGTTACTTAACATGGAAAATATATACTGCGTGGCTTATCCTGATATGTAAAACAAAGACACTCCCACTGCTGAGAGATGTTTTATTCAAAAGTTATTGCAGCCCAAACACTGTTGGGGTGCAGTACCTCCATGGCCTGACATTTTATAGTAGTGCTGTTGCTTCAGCAGTATAGGTTCAGCGACAGTAACCCTCAGCAGGAATAATTTATACAGACAATGGTGAGAAGAGATTAAAGCGGAACTAACTCCGCTAAGAAACGTTGTCTGTAATAATTCCCTATCTGGCGACTAGCTGCTTAGTAATGCTAGTCGCCAGAATTATTACCTCTTCATGGAGAAATATGAAGTGATCCTCGTCTGACAGGCAGGACGGAGCACGGACATCTTGCCCTAGTGACGTCCGCGCGCCTGCTCTGTCAGTCCCTTCCGGAGCCGAATGGCTCCTAGCAACGCCTCTTACAGCCATCTGGGACTGAAAGCGCAGGCGCGCGGACGTTACTAGGGCAAGATGTCCGCGCTCCGCCCTGCCTGTCAGCCGAGGATCACTTCATATTTCTCCATGAAGAGGTAATAATTCTGGCGACTAGCGCTACTAAGCAGCTAGTCGCCAGATAGGGAATTATTACAGACAACGTTTCTTAGCGGTGTTAGTTCTGCTTTAACCCCCAGTGTAATTTAAATGTAAAAATAGTTTGCATGAATAAGAGACCTAATTTGTCTTGAAAGCTTGCATTCTAAAGCTACTCAGCCAACAAATGTACCATGTTTACGCTACCACTCTACTTATATAAATGCAGGAAAGAGGGTGGACCAATGGGCAGTATGGATGCTGTACTTCTGAGCTCTTTTCCCTAGGTATCACTGAACATCTTTTTTCCTAGCCTAAACCTTCACAATCAACTACAGCTCATTGCTATTAACTGCAGTTTCCACAGCAGTCTCAAATGACCTAAAACATTTGGATCCTCTCACAACATGTCCCAACAATCTGAGAAATTTACTGGAGCCTGTCAGGACGATGATGGCGACGATGCACTGAAGAAGTCTTCTGTACCCTTTGCTGTCGAACAAGAAGAGGGTTGGGGCCCCTATTCACTTCAGCTGATGACAAAAGGAGACTTACATATCTTTAATACATTATAAAAGCTTTAACTGACTGAACTGATTAAATCATTTGAATCTATCCAATCTGAAAGTACAGCACTCTCTACTAGGACTGCAACTGTGGAGGATATAGTTGATGAGATAGTGTCAGCCTATAACACGTCATGTGATTGAACAAACAGCTTTTATGCAGAAACTAGTCATAGCCAAGGAACCAATTGAAGGTTTGAGCAATCACTCCAGAAGAAACAACCTTAGTATCAGAATTCTTAGTGAGGCAATTAAACCAGACTGGATAAATGACTGCCTATTGTCAACTTTTAAGACCATTCTCCAGGGTCTCTCTGAAGATAAACTTTGTATAGACAGGGCTTACAGAGCTTTCTTTGTCTCCCTTTTATTAAAACCTCACCCTTCAGGGTTGTGATTGCTCAACTTCTCTATTTGAAATATATCCTCATGGTCTCCAGAAACAACCCACCACTTAGTGATGGCTCCTCCCTACTCCCTAATCCTACCCCTAATTCTCCCTAAAGTTGTTGAGAACTACTGCCCTATGCCTCCCTGAAGCTGTTGAGAATATATGTGTCACATGACATGGATTAACTCAGATCTAGGATTATAAGAGCCTACAGACCCTGAGCGAGCAATTGGATCACTGGCTGATCTGTACTGCTATCAATAAGAGCATTTCCAACCTGTAATTTTGACCCTTATCTTTCACATTATGTCAATTGATGATAATTTATATATTTTATCATTCACACTTTATCTATTAATTGAATTGTTTGTTTGCTGATATTTTCCCCTTCCCTAGTCACCTCTCTTTTGTCTTTATGCCCCCATATTTTTAAAATGTAATAAATTATAAGATGAAAACTCCCATTTAAATCAATAGGAGTCTGTATTATCCCCGCATACTACAGATAGTTTTCCCCAGAATGCTCTACTTTACTTTTGTGCCTAGGTCCCATAGTCATGAGTGTTATTAAGCACTGGATGATTGGGTTTCAGGTCAAAAGTCCCAAATCTTCTTGCCTGCCTAGGACATATAACATCACTGATCTCCCCACGTGATAATGATTTTTTTTTTACTCTTAGTAATACACCTGGTGGACCAAAACCTCATGTGTTTTGGGAAACTAGCAACTCCCCTGTTTATGGACATGAACTGAATATCAGTCATCTACACAATAAAAAGTGGATACATTATGTGGCAAACCAACTGCCTTATATGCAGTAAAATTATCATTGTTTTAAATAAGGCTTTAAACCCATTGGATGCTAGACAAGTGTCCAGCGCATTGCTTTGTAATGCATTGAACAGCTCTCTTGCATTCAAGGGGTTAAAACCCCCATTTTAATAAATTGGCATTTTTAGAATTTTTATTTGCCACTATGGTGCAGTTTTTTGCTTCTGAATTCCTTCTCTTTTGCCCTGTGAATATAGCACTATGTGTAATGCAGTGTTTGTTCGTCATTGCAACAGACAATGTACAAATCCTGTCGCACAGCTCCACTGGCGTTGAACTGCAATGCCATTGGCTGCACTTCAGGGTTTGTATTACATATATAATTACTGTAGTGCATACCGGCACACACACTCCAAACCTTTAAGGCCAGCAAACCCCTTATGCCTGCCATATAGCATACACAGGGAAACAGAGTAAAGTTACACCACTTTTTTAGTTTAATACACAGGCTCCAGGTGTAGAAAGGAACTCACAAAATGCCCAAACACTTTCCCGCTGCCTTTCTCTTCAAGCAACTGTCACGAAGGGGGAGATTTGGGATGTAAGTAGCTGCACTAAATTTTCCTCCAGTGACCTAAAAGTCTTGATTATTTATGGCAGGAAGCTTAACCCTTTTAGGACAAGAGGGGTATGCAACGCATTGCAAATTAATACAAGGAACACCCATCTGGTATTTATAGGGTTAACTCTATGAGTCCCAGGTGTGTGTGCAATGTCTTGCAAAGCAAGCAGTTGCACACCTCTCTGGCACTCAAAGGGTTAATCCATTGCATCCAATGGATTCAAAGCTACACTATGTAACCTATGCCCCTGTTTTCAAAATGCATTGGTCACACCTCTAGGACCCTAAGGTACAGAATAGAGTAACCACTCATAGAACATCCTGATCAACTATAAATAACATGATGTATACATTTGTGATGAAGTGTTCTTTTTGTGTGTGTGTGTATTTTGAGGCAGCAGTCAAAATTGCAGCTATGTATCTCACTGATTTTGCCTTGATGACTAAAATATCTTTTCATTGCTTTTTTGCATACATCATCCAATGGCTTTGTCATGAAATTAGTAGTCTTTCAAGCTGTTTTCCATATTTTATATGCCATCCATTTGGGATCATTATAGAATTGCACAGCTGTCACTTACACTGTCAAAGATGACTCCAGCGATGCTAATTTTGCATACATGAAGCGGTCTAATGACACTTTCAATGCAAAAGGACTATATGCTTTTGACTGGGTATTTTTATGGCTTATATAGCCCCTGGCAAACCTGTGACTGAAGCCCCTAAATACAGGAATATATTTAGGATCACTTAAAGCAAGGGTAGTCAATTCTTGTATCATCGCCATCCTGCTGTTGGAGCTATAGTATCCAACAACTAGCTGGTGGTTCAGCAATTGACTGCCACTGCCACTAAAAATAGTGGTTACCTTGCTTAAAGGGGATCAGTCACCCCTACAAAAGTTAGGCTTATTATGTATGAGTATATATACATAATGCTGAAACTGTTATTGATTTAAAAAAAAAAAAAATATACGCTATTTATGTTAAAACGATAGCTTATAGAGTGCCCTGCACCCTACGTCCGTATACACCTCTGTTGCTGCACTGCCCCTGCTCCCTTCCCACTACCCAGCCTCCTCCGATGATGGAGGCTGTTTGTAAGCTGGAGCGATCTCATTGGCTAAATATCGATCTCTATAAGCTATCATTTTAACACAAATAGCATTAAAAAAAAATCAATGTTTTCAGCATTCTCTATATATAATCTACATAATAAGCCTAAGTTTTGTAGACGTGGTAGATCCTCTTTAATTCCATTAGCATATGTGGGAAAACAAGCCAGACTGTGCAATGCACCTACAACAGCTTCTCTTCAATCTAGGGTTACCGCCTGGCTGGTAAACATAGAAACATAGAATTAGATGGCAGATAAGACCCATTTGACCCATCTATTGTGCCCATTTTTATACTGTAAAAACCAAAATTTTTTGGTACTTGATCTTTTATGTTCAGGATAACCTAACATATTCTACACCAGTTGCATGCCTATCCAATGTATGCTTAAAGGAATAGTAATGTTTAATTTTAAGTTTCTTTAATATTGTAGAAGGCAAATATAGTTGTTGATACCTTTATTGGCTACCTAAGCAGATTTGCAATACAAGCTTTCAAGACCGTAGGTCTTGTCCTCAGACATGTTATACAGATAAATATGAAAACATCCCTCTTATATACAAGTACACATTGCATTATTTAGAATGCATTGTTTAGAATCCCTTAACACAATACTCTAGGTGCGGTCTGACCAGAGATCTGTATAGCGGCATAACCACCTCCCTCTTTCTGCTACTAATGCCTCTAGCTATACAACCCTGCAACCTGCTTGCATTCCCCACCACTTTGTTACATTGCCTGCATACCTTTAAGTCATCAGAAATAATTACCCTCATGTCCCTTTCCTCTGTTGATGTCAATAGGCCCTTTTCTCTTTTGATGCCAACATACTAAAGTAAATTTTGCCTCTGGATTTTTATACCCAAGTGCATTATTTTGCACATAACAACAGTTAACTGCAGTTGCCACATTCTTGTCCATTCTTCTAAATTACCATTGGGCATATTCCCCCAAGAATGACTATTCTGCTGCCAGGGGCGGACTGACAGGACCCAGGGCCCCTGGTCCAAAAAGAGGTCTGGGCCCCCTGCAGAAATCTCCACAATGCCCCTTCCACCTCCACAATGCCCCCTTGATCTCATCGCCACAATGCCCCCTTCTCTCTACAATGCCCCCTTGATCTCATCGCCACAATGCCCCCTTCTCTACAATGCCCCCTTGATCTCATCGCCACAATGCCCCCTATCTCCACATTGCCCCCTTCATCTCATCGCCACAATGCCCCCTATCTCCACATTGCCCCCTATCTCCACATTGCCCCCTTCATCTCATCTCCACAATGCCCCCTATCTCCACATTGCCCCCTTCATCTCATCTCCACAATGCCCCCTATCTCCACATTGCACCCTTCATCTCATCTCCACAATGCCCCCTTCATCTCATCTCCACAATGCCCCCTATCTCCACATTGCCCCCTTCATCTCGTCTCCACAATGCCCCCTATCTCCACATTGCCCCCTTCATCTCGTCTCCACAATGCCCCCTATCTCCTCAATGCCCCCTTATCTCCACAATGCCCCCTTGATCTCATCTCCACAATGCCCCCTTCTCTCCACAATGCCCCCTATATCTCCACATTGCCCCTTCCACAATCCCCCCTTCATCTCCACAATGCCCCCTTCTCTCCACATTGCCCCCTTCTCTCCACAATGCCCCCTTGATCTCATCTCCACAATGCCCCCTTGATCTCATCTCCACAATGCCCCCTTCTCTCCACAATGCCCCCTTGATCTCATCTCCACAATATTGCCCCCTTCATCTCCACAATGCCCCCTTCATCTCCACAATGCCCCCTTCCACAACCCCCCCTTCATCTCCACAATGCCCCCTTCCACAATACCCCCTTCATCTCCACAATGCCCCCTTCCACAATACCCCCTTCATCTCCAAAATGCCCCCTTCCACAATACCCCCTTCATCTCCACATTGCCCCTTCCTCAATGCCCCCATCTCCACAATGCACCCGTCTCCACATTGCTCCTTCATCTCCACAATACCCCCCTTCATCTCATCGCCACAATGCCCCCTATCTCCACATTGCCCCCTATCTCCACATTGCCCCCTTCATCTCATCTCCACAATGCCCCCTATCTCCACATTGCCCCCTTCATCTCATCTCCACAATGCCCCCTATCTCCACATTGCACCCTTCATCTCATCTCCACAATGCCCCCTTCATCTCATCTCCACAATGCCCCCTATCTCCACATTGCCCCCTTCATCTCGTCTCCACAATGCCCCCTATCTCCACATTGCCCCCTTCATCTCGTCTCCACAATGCCCCCTATCTCCTCAATGCCCCCTTATCTCCACAATGCCCCCTTGATCTCATCTCCACAATGCCCCCTTCTCTCCACAATGCCCCCTATATCTCCACATTGCCCCTTCCACAATCCCCCCTTCATCTCCACAATGCCCCCTTCTCTCCACATTGCCCCCTTCTCTCCACAATGCCCCCTTGATCTCATCTCCACAATGCCCCCTTGATCTCATCTCCACAATGCCCCCTTCTCTCCACAATGCCCCCTTGATCTCATCTCCACAATATTGCCCCCTTCATCTCCACAATGCCCCCTTCATCTCCACAATGCCCCCTTCCACAACCCCCCCTTCATCTCCACAATGCCCCCTTCCACAATACCCCCTTCATCTCCACAATGCCCCCTTCCACAATACCCCCTTCATCTCCAAAATGCCCCCTTCCACAATACCCCCTTCATCTCCACATTGCCCCTTCCTCAATGCCCCCATCTCCACAATGCACCCGTCTCCACATTGCTCCTTCATCTCCACAATACCCCCCTTCATCTCCACCATGCCCCTACCTGCAGTCCCTGGTGGTCTAGCGGCGTGGCTTACCACTGCAATGTCCCGCGCGCCTCTAGTAATGCAGAGGCTGGGAGATGATGTCATCTCCCAGCGCTCTGTATTACTAGAACGGCGCGCCGGCGGCCGTTGTAGGAGAGCTGCTGAGCAGCTCTGGAAGTGGCGGCGGCGGCGGCGGTCCGTGACCGAATGCCCGATGGTCAGTCCGCCCCTGTCTGCTGCAGATCTTTGTATCATCCAAACCCAAACATTGCAGCTTATTAATGAGTCTTCTATGAAGTAAAGTAAAATCTAGTATTCTTATTTATAATGATGTGTATCAAGAAACCGTTATTAAACGCTGCGGTTTTTCAATTATGGTCTAATAAAGTCCCCCCCCCCCGCCCCTTCCACTTACCTCAGCAAGCCAGCCTGGACAGAATGCGACGAGTGACAATCTTCTTCCAGCATAAGAAAAAATATGCCCTCCTTAGTAGTGATGAGCGAGCACCCCAATGCTCGGGTGTTCGGGTGCTCTGACCGAGCACCCCCTGAGGCTCGAGTGCTCGGCCGAGCACCCGAACCCCATTGAAGTCAATGGGAGGACTCGAGCATTACACCAGGCACCCCCTGCTCTGATGAGGGGAGGGTGCCTGGTCCATAGGAAAAGGGCAGAAAAGGATGGAAACACCACAGAAATGGTTCAGGGACAGCATAGGGAGGATGTCTGGATGCATCTTGGACTCCAACATCGCTGCTGGGAACGATCTTTCGCCCGTAGTACGCCATTTTTACAGACTGACCATAAAACACACAAAAAGGAAAATAAAAACGACTTTAAGCGAAAAATTGTTACCAAACAGTATTTGCTGTATATTTACTTGTATATCATCTGCAAATTCTCCCAAAAATGTCCTTGATTTTCAGAACTGAGGCCATGATTAAGAGGGAAACGTGCGCAGAGGCAAATTCTCCCAAAAATTTCCTTGATTTTCAGAACTGAGGCCATGATTAAGAGGGAAACGTGCGCAGAGGCAAATTCTCCCCAAAATTTCCTTGATTTTCAGAACTGAGGCCATGATTAAGAGGGAAACGTGCGCAGAGGCAAATTCTCCCAAAAATTTCCTTGATTTTCAGAACTGAGGCCATGATTAAGAGGGAAACGTGCGCAGAGGCAAATTCTCCCAAAAATTTCCTTGATTTTCAGAATTGAGGCCATGATTAAGAGGGAAACGTGCGCAGAGGCAAATTCTCCCAAAAATTTCCTTGATTTTCAGAATTGAGGCCATGATTAAGAGGGAAACGTGCGCAGAGGCAAATTCTCCCAAAAATTTCCTTGATTTTATTGAACTGAGGCCATGATTAAGAGGGAAACGTGCGCTGAGCTGACCATCTAAAACATTATGGGTGAGGGTCTGCTGCAGAGCTGACCATCCTAAACATTATATGCGAAGGCCCGCTAGTGAGCTGACGCTATAAAACATTATATGAGAGGGCCCGCTAGAGAGCTGACCCAATAAAACATTATATAAGAAGGCCCGCTGGTGAGCTGACCTATATAAAAATTGTCAAACAGGGCCCGCTGGTGAGCTGGCCCTATATAAAAATTATATCACAGGGCCCGCTGGTGAGCTGGCCCTATATAAAAATTATAGCACAGGGCATATGGAAGAGGAGGAGGAGGATGAGAAGATTAAGAGTCAACCATATACCCGTTTTTTGGGTGGAAGGGGTGAATGGGAATACAGAGTATTCACATCATTGTAAATAACATATATAAATTGAGTTTATGTTCCCCCGGGGCTTTCCTCCAGTGGAGTGGAGAAGTCAGGGGAAATCCAGGCCTTGTTCATTTTTATAAGTGTCAACCTATCAGCATTGTCGGTGGAAAGGCGGATACGCTTATCTGTTATGATGCCACCAGCAGCACTAAATACCCGCTCAGACAGAACGCTGGCGGCAGGGCAGGCCAGCACCTCCAAGGCGTAGAGTGCCAGTTCATACCACGTGTCCAGCTTGGACACCCAGTAGTTGTAAGGCACAGAGGGATCATTGAGGACGCTGACACGGTCTGCTACGTACTCCTTCACCATCTTCCAAAACTTTTCCCTCCTTGTGACACTAGGCTGCGCATCAGGGTGAGGGTGCTGGCGGGGTGTCATGAAGGTGTCCCACGCCTTGGAGAGTGTTGCCCTGCCTTTCTCGGAACTGCTGTGTGCTCCCCTTTTCTCCCCTTCTCTGTTGGCCAAGGTAGCACGTACTCTGCCGCCAGCGTTGTCAGATGGAAAATTTTGGAGCAATTTTTCAACAAGAACCTTCTGGTATTGCACCATTTTGCTTGTCCTCTCCACCGGAGGAATGAAAGATGAGAAATTCTCTTTGTAGCGGGGGTCCAGAAGGGTGAACACCCAGTAATCCGTGTTGTTTAAAATGCGTATAACGCGTGGGTCACGGGAAAGGCAGCCTAACATAAAGTCAGCCATGTGTGCCAGAGTACCAACAGTCAAGATTTCGCTGTCCTCACCAGGAGGATGACTCTCAATATCCTCATCCTCTTCCTCCTCTTCTGCCCACCCACGCTGAAGAGATGGAACTAAAGTTCCATGGCTACCCTCTGTAGCGGAGGCAACCGTGTCTTCCTCCTCCTCCTCCTCCTCCTCCGCCTCCTCCAATTGTCGCTGAGAAGACGAAGTGAGGGTGCTCTGGCTATCACCTTGTGTAAGCTCTTCCTCCCCCATTTCCACCTCTTCCACATGCAAAGCGTCGGTTTTAATTGTGAGCAGCGAGCGTTTCAGTAGACACAGAAGTGGGATGGTTACACTGATAATAGCGTTATCGCCGCTCACCATCTGTGTCGATTCCTCAAAATTGCGTAAAACCTCGCAGAGGTCTGACATCCATTCCCACTCCTCACTTCTGATTACAGGAAGTTGAACGGAGAGGCGACGACCGTGTAACAGCTGGTACTCCACTACTGCCCTCTGCTGCTCACAAAGCCGGGCCAACATGTGGAAGGTGGAGTTCCAGCGCGTGCTCACGTCACACAGCAGCCGGTGAGCTGGCAATTGTAAGCGCTGCTGCAGCTTCAACAGGCCGGCCGAAGCTGTAGATGACTTACGGAAATGTGCACACACGCGGCGCACCTTGGTCAAGAGATCATGCACATTGGGGTAGGTTTTTAGAAATCGCTGCACCACTAAATTAAATACATGCGCTAGGCATGGTACGTGTGTGAGCTTGCCGAGCTCCAAAGCCGCCACCAAGTTACGCCCATTATCACACACAACCATGCCTGGTTGCAGGTTGAGTGGCGAGAGCCACTGCTCGGTCTGGTGACTAATCCCCTGCAACAGCTCTGAGGCCGTGTGCTGTTTGTCCCCAAGGCAGATCAGCTTCAGCACGGCCTGTTGACGCTTCCCCACTGCAGTGCTACACTGCTTCCAGCTACTGGCTGATGGGGGAGTGGCGCTGCGTGTAGAGAATTCGGAGGTGGAAACGGAGGAGGAGGAGCCAATAACGTAGGTGCTGGTGGAAACCCTGATGGAGGTAGGGCCCGCAATCCTCGGCGTGGGTAGCACCCGTGCCATCCCAGGGTCCGAGTCGCTCCCAGCCTCCACGACATTCACCCAGTGTGCCGTCAGGGAAATGTAGCGTCCCTGGCCACAAGCACTTGTCCATGTGTCAGTCGTTAAGTGGACCTTCCAGTAACTGCGTTGGTCAGGGCACGGGTGATGTTACGGGACACATGGTGGTGTAATGCGGGGATGGCACACCGGGAAAAGTAGTGGCGGCTGGGGACCGCGTACCGAGGGACAGCTGCTGCCATCAGGCTGCGGAAGGACTCAGTGTCCACAAGCCTAAATGGCAGCATTTCGATGGCCAGTAATTTTGAAAGGTGTGAGGTTAGTGCTATGGCCTGTGGGTGGGTGGCTGGGTACTTTCTCTTGCGCTCAAATGCCTGGGGTAACGACATTTGGACGCTGTGCTGGGACAAGGAAGTGGATGTGGTCGCTGATGGTGCTTCAGATGGTACAGGTGCAGGGCGGGAGGTATGCGGGCCTGCGCCTTCGACAGGCGATTGGCCGGCACCGAAAACAGGGGAAGAGGAGGCAGTGGTGTGGCCTGCAGACACAGATGGGCGATCCAGGCGTTCCTCCCACTTACTACGGTGCTTGGATGCCATGTGTCGGATCATGCTGGTGGTGGTGAGGTTTCTAGTGTTCATGCCTCGGCTCATTCTGGTGTGGCACAGGTTGCAAACTACAATTCTTTTGTCGTCCGCACTTTCCTTAAAAAAACGCCATACCGCGGAACACCTACCCTTTGGCAAGGTAGATTTACGCAAGGGGGTGCTCCGTGGAACATTTGCGGGCCGGTTTGGTGCGGTCCGCCTTCTTTCTGTAGCCACACCACTGCCTCTTCCAGCCTGTTGCGGTGCTGCAGATGGCTCACCCTCAGGACTGCTGTCATCGCTCGGCTCTACACCTTCCCAGGTGGGGTCAGTCACCTCATCGTCCACCAAGTCCTCCTCCACTTCCTCACTCTGATCATCCTCCTCAAGTCTTGATCCCACCACATACTCAGTCATTGACAACTGTATAACATTCTCCTCAACAAGGTCTTGAGACGGAAATAGTGGTTGATTTAATGGCAACTGTGTCTCATCATCATCATCATCATCCACTACTTCCTTTGACCTTAAATGCCGTTCACATCTGTCATCTTCTTGTGATTGGGTAGCCTCTAGAGGTTGTGAATCAGGGCACAAGATGTCATGTTCCTCTGCAAGCGTGCTTGGAGAGAGGGTCAAATGAAGGATTGGTGATGAGACGAGCTCCTCACTATATCCCAGTGTGGGATCACTTCTTTGACCAGACCGTGTATGGTGGGAGGAAGGATGATCAGAGTGAGGATTATTTTGACCAGACTCTTGGCTACTGAGAGTGGACTTGGTGGAAGACAGGGTGGTGCTTAACCGACTGGAAGCAGTATCAGCTGTCATCCAACCGACCACCTGTTCGCAGTGGTCGGACCTCGAGAGTGATGTCCTGCGACGCCCTGTAAAATTACACATGAAGCTAGGTATGGTGGATGTCTTTCTTTCTTGTGCTCTGGCACCAGGCACAGTTTCTCCGCGTCCTGACCCGCGCCCTGAACTTTCAGGATCACGTCCACTTCCCCGTCCCTTTTTACCCGCCTTCTTCATCTTACACAGAATATGTGACTTTAATATTTGAGTTTGAAAACTTAACAGTATTTCTTACTATTCTGCAACTCTGCAGAGTACACAGAATAGGCTGCTAAACGGCGGTGAAACACACTGAATGGAATATGTGACTTTAATATTTGAGTTTGAAAACTTAACACTATTTCTTACTATTCTGCAACTGTGCAGAGTACACAGAATAGGCTGCTAAACGGCGGTGATACACACTGAATGGAATATGTGACTTTAATATTTGAGTTTGAAAACTTAACAGTATTTCTTACTATTCTGCAACTGTGCAGAGTACACAGAATAGGCTGCTAAACGGCGGTGATACACACTGAATGGAATATGTGACTTTAATATTTGAGTTTGAAAACTTAACAGTTTTTCTTACTATTCTGCAACTGTGCAGAGTACACAGAATAGGCTGCTAAACGGCGGTGATACACACTGAATGGAATATGTGACTTTAATATTTGAGTTTGAAAACTTAACAGTATTTCTTACTATTCTGCAACTCTGCAGAGTACACAGAATAGGCTGCTAAACGGCGGTGAAACACACTGAATGGAATATGTGACTTTGATATTTGAGTTTGAAAACTTAACACTATTTCTTACTATTCTGCAACTGTGCAGAGTACACAGAATAGGCTGCTAAACGGCGGTGAAACACACTGAATGGAATATGTGACTTTGATATTTGAGTTTGAAAACTTAACACTATTTCTTACTATTCTGCAACTGTGCAGAGTACACAGAATAGCCTGCTAAACGGCGGTGAAACACACTGAATGGAATATGTGACTTTGATATTTGAGTTTGAAAACTTAACACTATTTCTTACTATTCTGCAACTGTGCAGAGTACACAGAATAGGCTGCTAAACGGCGGTGACACACACTGAATGGAATATGTGACTTTAATATTTGAGTTTGAAAACTTAACAGTATTTCTTACTATTCTGCAACTGTGCAGAGTACACAGAATAGGCTGCTAAACGGCGGTGAAACACACTGAATGGAATATGTGACTTTAATATTTGAGTTTGAAAACTTAACAGTATTTCTTACTATTCTGCAACTCTGCAGAGTACACAGAATAGGCTGCTAAACGGCGGTGAAACACACTGAATGGAATATGTGACTTTGATATTTGAGTTTGAAAACTTAACACTATTTCTTACTATTCTGCAACTGTGCAGAGTACACAGAATAGGCTGCTAAACGGCGGTGAAACACACTGAATGGAATATGTGACTTTAATATTTGAGTTTGAAAACTTAACAGTATTTCTTACTATTCTGCAACTGTGCAGAGTACACAGAATAGGCTGCTAAACGGCGGTGAAACACACTGAATGGAATATGTGACTTTAATATTTGAGTTTGAAAACTTAACAGTATTTCTTACTATTCTGCAACTCTGCAGAGTACACAGAATAGGCTGCTAAACGGCGGTGAAACACACTGAATGGAATATGTGACTTTGATATTTGAGTTTGAAAACTTAACACTATTTCTTACTATTCTGCAACTGTGCAGAGTACACAGAATAGGCTGCTAAACGGCGGTGACACACACTGAATGGAATATGTGACTTTAATATTTGAGTTTGAAAACTTAACAGTATTTCTTACTATTCTGCAACTCTGCACACTACACAGAATGTGCTGCTAAACTGCGGCGAAGCACACTGAATGGAATATGTGACTTTGATATTTTAGTTTGAAGACTTAACAGTATTTCTTCCTATTCTGCAACTCTGCACAGTACACAGAATGTGCTGCTAAACTGCGGCGAAGCACACTGAATGGAATATGTGACTTTGATATTTTAGTTTGAAGACTTAACAGTATTTCTTCCTGTTCTGCAACTCTGCACAGTACACAGAATGTGCTGCTAAACTGCGGCGAAGCACACTGAATGGAATATGTGACTTTGATATTTTAGTTTGAAGACTTAACAGTATTTCTTCCTATTCTGCAACTCTGCACAGTACACAGAATGTGCTGCTAAACTGCGGCGAAGCACACTGAATGGAATATGTGACTTTGATATTTTAGTTTGAAGACTTAACAGTATTTCTTCCTATTCTGCAACTCTGCACAGTACACAGAATGTGCTGCTACACTGCGGCGAAGCACACTGAATGGAATATGTGACTTTGATATTTTAGTTTGAAGACTTAACAGTATTTCTTCCTATTCTGCAACTCTGCACAGTACACAGAATGTGCTGCTAAACTGCGGCGAAGCACACTGAATGGAATATGTGACTTTGATATTTTAGTTTGAAGACTTAACAGTATTTCTTCCTATTCTGCAACTCTGCACAGTACACAGAATGTGCTGCTAAACTGCGGCGACGCACACTGAATGGAATATGTGACTTTGATATTTTAGTTTGAAGACTTAACAGAATGTGCTCTAATCTGCAACTTTGCACACTAAACAGAATGTGCTCTAATCTGCAACTTTGCACACTAAACTGAATGTGCTCTAATCTGCAACTTTGCACACTAAACAGAATGTGCTCTAATCTGCAACTGTGCACACTAAACAGAATGTGCTCTAATCTGCAACTTTTCACACTAAACAGAATATTTTTTTTTTTTTTTTTTTGTTTTTTTCCCCCCACACAAAATAACCTGCTGCCCCCACACACAGTAGTCCTAAAAAGTAGTGTTGAGCGAGCATGCTCGGCCGATGCTCGGATCGGCACGAGCATCGCTCTGCTCGGCACATGGCGGTACTCGTACGAGTACCGCATGTGCTCGCCCGCCATGTTCGTGTCTCCTCCCCGCACGTTTTGCGCCTGCTGCGCAGCCAATAAACGTGCAGGGAGGCTCTGACATCGGTGTAATGCCAGCAGCCATGTTGGCTGCTGGCATTACACTGATTGGCTGGCCAGAACCCGTGGTCAGGTGCTGTATAGCACCTGACCAGCGAGTTCGGCTCAGTCTGAGCCAGGGAGAGCTGAGGATAGGAAGGGAAAGGCAGTGTAGGGAGGAAAAAAACAAAAATTGTGAAAAAAAAAGAACCAAAAGTCCTTTTTAGGACTACTGTGTGTGGGGGCAGCAGGTTATTTGGTGTGGGGGGAAAAAAACAAAAAAAAAAAAAAAATATATATATTCTGTGTAGTGTGCAAAGTTGCAGATTAGAGCACATTCTGTTTAGTGTGCACAGTTGCAGATTAGAGCACATTCTGTTTAGTGTGCAAAGTTGCAGATTAGAGCACATTCTGTTTAGTGTGCAAAGTTGCAGATTAGAGCACATTCTGTTTAGTGTGCAAAGTTGCAGATTAGAGCACATTCTGTTAAGTCTTCAAACTAAAATATCAAAGTCACGTATTCCATTCAGTGTGCGTCGCCGCAGTTTAGCAGCACATTCTGAGTACTGTGCAGAGTTGCAGAATAGGAAGAAATACTGTTAAGTCTTCAAACTAAAATATCAAAGTCACATATTCCATTCAGTGTGCTTCGCCGCAGTTTAGCAGCACATTCTGTGTACTGTGCAGAGTTGCAGAATAGGAAGAAATACTGTTAAGTCTTCAAACTAAAATATCAAAGTCACATATTCCATTCAGTGTGCTTCGCCGCAGTGTAGCAGCACATTCTGTGTACTGTGCAGAGTTGCAGAATAGGAAGAAATACTGTTAAGTCTTCAAACTAAAATATCAAAGTCACATATTCCATTCAGTGTGCTTCGCCGCAGTGTAGCAGCACATTCTGTGTACTGTGCAGAGTTGCAGAATAGGAAGAAATACTGTTAAGTTTTTAAAACTAAAATTTAAAAGTCACATATTCCATTCAGTGTGCTTCGCCGCAGTGTAGCAGCACATTCTGAGTACTGTGCAGAGTTGCAGAATAGGAAGAAATACTGTTAAGTCTTCAAACTAAAATATCAAAGTCACATATTCCATTCAGTGTGCTTCGCCGCAGTTTAGCAGCACATTCTGTGTACTGTGCAGAGTTGCAGAATAGGAAGAAATACTGTTAAGTCTTCAAACTAAAATATCAAAGTCACATATTCCATTCAGTGTGCTTCGCCGCAGTGTAGCAGCACATTCTGTGTACTGTGCAGAGTTGCAGAATAGGAAGAAATACTGTTAAGTCTTCAAACTAAAATATCAAAGTCACATATTCCATTCAGTGTGTTTCAACGCCGTTTAACAGCCTATTCTGTGTACTCTGTACAGTTCCAGAATTATAAGAAATACTGTTAAGTTTTCAAACTCAAATATTAAAGTCACTTATTCCATTCAGTGTGTTTCAACGCCGTTTAACAGCCTATTCTGTGTACTCTGCAGAGTTGCAGAATAGTAAGAAATACTGTTAAGTTTTCAAACTCAAATATTAAAGTCACATATTCCATTCAGTGTGTTTCAACGCCGTTTAACAGCCTATTCTGTGTACTCTGCACAGTTGCAGAATAGGAAGAAATACTGTTAAGTTTTCAAACTCAAATATTAAAGTCACTTATTCCATTCAGTGTGTGTCACCGCAGTTTAGCAGCCTATTCTGTGTACTCTGCACAGTTGCAGAATAGGAAGAAATACTGTTAAGTTTTCAAACTCAAATATTAAAGTCACATATTCCATTCAGTGTCTTTCACCGCCGTTTAACAGCCTATTCTGTGTACTCTGTACAGTTCCAGAATTATAAGAAATACTGTTAAGTTTTCAAACTCAAATATTAAAGTCACATATTCCATTCAGTGTCTTTCACCGCCGTTTAACAGCCTATTCTGTGTACTCTGCAGAGTTGCAGAATAGTAAGAAATACTGTTAAGTTTTCAAACTCAAATATTAAAGTCACATATTCCATTCAGTGTGTTTCAACGCCGTTTAACAGCCTATTCTGTGTACTCTGCACAGTTGCAGAATAGGAAGAAATACTGTTAAGTTTTCAAACTCAAATATTAAAGTCACATATTCCATTCAGTGTCTTTCACCGCCGTTTAACAGCCTATTCTGTGTACTCTGTACAGTTCCAGAATTATAAGAAATACTGTTAAGTTTTCAAACTCAAATATTAAAGTCACATATTCCATTCAGTGTCTTTCACCGCCGTTTAACAGCCTATTCTGTGTACTCTGCAGAGTTGCAGAATAGTAAGAAATACTGTTAAGTTTTCAAACTCAAATATTAAAGTCACATATTCCATTCAGTGTGTTTCAACGCCGTTTAACAGCCTATTCTGTGTACTCTGCACAGTTGCAGAATAGGAAGAAATACTGTTAAGTTTTCAAACTCAAATATTAAAGTCACATATTCCATTCAGTGTCTTTCACCGCCGTTTAACAGCCTATTCTGTGTACTCTGCACAGTTGCAGAATAGGAAGAAATACTGTTAAGTTTTCAAACTCAAATATTAAAGTCACTTATTCCATTCAGTGTGTGTCACCGCAGTTTAGCAGCCTATTCTGTGTACTCTGCACAGTTGCAGAATAGGAAGAAATACTGTTAAGTTTTCAAACTCAAATATTAAAGTCACATATTCCATTCAGTGTGTTTCAACGCCGTTTAACAGCCTATTCTGTGTACTCTGCACAGTTGCAGAATAGGAAGAAATACTGTTAAGTTTTCAAACTCATATATATTAAAGTCATATATATCGTGTAAGATGAAGAAGGCGGGTAAAAAGGGACGGGGAAGTGGACGTGATCCTGAAAGTTCAGGGCGCGGGTCAGGACGCGGAGAAACTGTGCCTGGTGCCAGAGCACAAGAAAGAAAGACATCCACCATACCTAGCTTCATGTCTGATTTCACAGGGCGTCGCAGGACATCACTCTCGAGGTCCGACCAGTGCGAACAGGTGGTCGGTTGGATGACAGCTGATACTGCTTCCAGTCGGTTAAGCACCACCCTGTCTTCCACCAAGTCCACTCTCAGTAGCCAAGAGTCTGGTCAACATAATCCTCACTCTGATCATCCTTCCTCCCACCATACACGGTCTGGTCAAAGAAGTGATCCCACACTGGGATATAGTGATGAGCTCGTCTCATCACCAATCCTTCATTTGACCCTCTCTCCAAGCACGCTTGCAGAGGAACATGACATCTTGTGCCCTGATTCACAACCTCTAGAGGCTACCCAATCACAAGAAGATGACAGATGTGAACGGCATTTAAGGTCAAAGGAAGTAGTGGATGATGATGATGATGATGAGACACAGTTGCCATTAAATCAACCACTATTTCCGTCTCAAGACCTTGTTGAGGAGAATGTTATACAGTTGTCAATGACTGAGTATGTGGTGGGATCAAGACTTGAGGAGGATGATCAGAGTGAGGAAGTGGAGGAGGACTTGGTGGACGATGAGGTGACTGACCCCACCTGGGAAGGTGTAGAGCCGAGCGATGACAGCAGTCCTGAGGGTGAGCCATCTGCAGCACCGCAACAGGCTGGAAGAGGCAGTGGTGTGGCAACAGAAAGAAGGCGGACCGCACCAAACCGGCCCGCAAATGTTCCACGGAGCACCCCCTTGCGTAAATCTACCTTGCCAAAGGGTAGGTGTTCCGCGGTATGGCGTTTTTTTAAGGAAAGTGCGGACGACAAAAGAATTGTAGTTTGCAACCTGTGCCACACCAGAATGAGCCGAGGCATGAACACTAGAAACCTCACCACCACCAGCATGATCCGACACATGGCATCCAAGCACCGTAGTAAGTGGGAGGAACGCCTGGATCGCCCATCTGTGTCTGCAGGCCACACCACTGCCTCCTCTTCCCCTGTTTTCGGTGCCGGCCAATCGCCTGTCGAAGGCGCAGGCCCGCATACCTCCCGCCCTGCACCTGTAGCATCTGAAGCACCATCAGCGACCACATCCACTTCCCTGTCCCAGCACAGCGTCCAAATGTCGTTACCCCAGGCATTTGAGCGCAAGAGAAAGTACCCAGCCACCCACCCACAGGCCATAGCACTAACCTCACACCTTTCAAAATTACTGGCCATCGAAATGCTGCCATTTAGGCTTGTGGACACTGAGTCCTTCCGCAGCCTGATGGCAGCAGCTGTCCCTCGGTACGCGGTCCCCAGCCGCCACTACTTTTCCCGGTGTGCCATCCCCGCATTACACCACCATGTGTCCCGTAACATCACCCGTGCCCTGACCAACGCAGTTACTGGGAAGGTCCACTTAACGACTGACACATGGACAAGTGCTTGTGGCCAGGGACGCTACATTTCCCTGACGGCACACTGGGTGAATGTCGTGGAGGCTGGGAGCGACTCGGACCCTGGGATGGCACGGGTGCTACCCACGCCGAGGATTGCGGGCCCTACCTCCATCAGGGTTTCCACCAGCACCTATGTTATTGGCTCCTCCTCCTCCGTTTCCACCTCCGAATTCTCTACACACACCGCCACTCCCCCATCAGCCAGTAGCTGGAAGCAGTGTAGCACTGCAGTGGGGAAGCGTCGACAGGCCGTGCTGAAGCTGATCTGCCTTGGGGACAAACAGCACACGGCCTCAGAGCTGTTGCAGGGGATTAGTCACCAGACCGAGCAGTGGCTCTCGCCACTCAACCTGCAACCAGGCATGGTTGTGTGTGATAATGGGCGTAACTTGGTGGCGGCTTTGGAGCTCGGCAAGCTCACACACGTACCATGCCTAGCGCATGTATTTAATTTAGTGGTGCAGCGATTTCTAAAAACCTACCCCAATGTGCATGATCTCTTGACCAAGGTGCGCCGCGTGTGTGCACATTTCCGTAAGTCATCTACAGCTTCGGCCGGCCTGTTGAAGCTGCAGCAGCGCTTACAATTGCCAGCTCACCGGCTGCTGTGTGACGTGAGCACGCGCTGGAACTCCACCTTCCACATGTTGGCCCGGCTTTGTGAGCAGCAGAGGGCAGTAGTGGAGTACCAGCTGTTACACGGTCGTCGCCTCTCCATTCAACTTCCTGTAATCAGAAGTGAGGAGTGGGAATGGATGTCAGACCTCTGCGAGGTTTTACGCAATTTTGAGGAATCGACACAGATGGTGAGCGGCGATAACGCTATTATCAGTGTAACCATCCCACTTCTGTGTCTACTGAAACGCTCGCTGCTCACAATTAAAACCGACGCTTTGCATGTGGAAGAGGTGGAAATGGGGGAGGAAGAGCTTACACAAGGTGATAGCCAGAGCACGCTCACTTCGTCTTCTCAGCGACAATTGGAGGAGGCGGAGGAGGAGGAGGAGGAGGAGGAGGAGGAGGAAGACACGGTTGCCTCCGCTACAGAGGGTAGCCATGGAACTTTAGTTCCATCTCTTCAGCGTGGGTGGGCAGAAGAGGAGGAAGAGGATGAGGATATTGAGAGTCAGCCTCCTGGTGAGGACAGCGAAATCTTGACTGTTGGTACTCTGGCACACATGGCTGACTTTATGTTAGGCTGCCTTTCCCGTGACCCACGCGTTGTACGCATTTTAGACAACACGGATTACTGGGTGTTCACCCTTCTGGACCCCCGCTACAAAGAGAATTTCTCATCTCTCATTCCTCCGGTGGAGAGGACAAGCAAAATGGTGCAATACCAGAAGGTTCTTGTTGAAAAATTGCTCCAAAATTTTCCATCTGACAACGCTGGCGGCAGAGTACGTGCTACCTTGGCCAACCGAGAAGGGGAGAAAAGGGGAGCACACAGCAGTTCCGACAAAGGCAGGGCAACACTCTCCAAGGCGTGGGACACCTTCATGACACCCCGCCAGCACCCTCACCCTGATGCGCAGCCTAGTGTCACAAGGAGGGAAAAGTTTTGGAAGATGGTGAAGGAGTACGTAGCAGACCGTGTCAGCGTCCTCAATGATCCCTCTGTGCCTTACAACTACTGGGTGTCCAAGCTGGACACGTGGTATGAACTGTCACTCTACGCCTTGGAGGTGCTGGCCTGCCCTGCCGCCAGCGTTCTGTCTGAGCGGGTATTTAGTGCTGCTGGTGGCATCATAACAGATAAGCGTATCCGCCTTTCCACCGACAATGCTGATAGGTTGACACTTATAAAAATGAACAAGGCCTGGATTTCCCCTGACTTCTCCACTCCACTGGAGGAAAGCCCCGGGGGAACATAAACTCACTTTATATATGTTATTTACAATGATGGGAATACTCTGTATTCCCATTCACCCCTTCCACCCAAAAAACGGGTATATGGTTGACTCTTAATCTTCTCATCCTCCTCCTCCTCTTCCATATGCCCTGTGCTATAATTTTTATATAGGGCCAGCTCACCAGCGGGCCCTGTGATATAATTTTTATATAGGGCCAGCTCACCAGCGGGCCCTGTTTGCCAATTTTTATATAGGTCAGCTCACCAGCGGGCCTTCTCATATAATGTTTTATAGCGTCAGCTCACTAGCGGGCCTTCGCATATAATGTTTAGGATGGTCAGCTCTGCAGCAGACCCTCACCCATAATGTTTTAGATGGTCAGCTCAGCGCACGTTTCCATCTTAATCATGGCCTCAGTTCTGAAAATCAAGGAAATTTTTGGGATAATTTGCCTCTGCGCACGTTTCCCTCTTAATCATGGCCTCACTTCAGAAAATCGATGAAATTTTTGGGAGAATTTGCAGATGATATACAAGTAAATATACAGCAAATACTGTTTGGTAACAATTTTTCGCCTAAAGTCGTTTTTATTTTCCTTTTTGTGTGTTTTACGGTCAGTCTGTAAAAATGGCGTACTACGGGCGAAAGATCGTTCCCAGCAGCGATGTTGGAGTCCAAGGTGCATCCAGACATCCTCCCTATGCTGTCCCTGAACCATTTCTGTAGTGTTTCCATCTTTTTCTGCCCTTTTCCTATGGACCAGGCACCCTCCCCTCATCAGAGCAGGGGGTGCCTGGTGTAATGCTCGAGTCCTCCCATTGACTTCAATGGGGCTCGGATGCTCGGCCGAGCACTCGAGCCTCAGGGGGTGCTCGGTCAGAGCACCCGAACATCCGAGCATTGGGGTGCTCGCTCATCACTACTAAAAAGGACTTTTGGTTCTTTTTTTTCACAATTTTTGTTTTTTTCCTCCCTACACTGCCTTTCCCTTCCTATCCTCAGCTCTCCCTGGCTCAGACTGAGCCGAACTCGATGGTCAGGTGCTATACAGCACCCGACCACGGGTTCTGGCCAGCCAATCAGTGTAATGCCAGCAGCCAACATGGCTGCTGGCATTACACCGATGTCAGAGCCTCCCTGCACGTTTATTGGCTGCGCAGCAGCCGCAAAACGTGCGGGGAGGAGACCCGAACATGGCGGGCGAGCACATGCGGTACTCGTACGAGTACCGCCATGTGCCGAGCAGAGCGATGCTCGAGCCGATCCGAGCATCGGCCGAGCATGCTCGCTCAACACTACTCCTTAGTCAATGGGGCAGGCTTTCCCTTATACTGAAAGTGGAAAGATTGTCCCTCTATGCAACCCGTCCGGTCAGCGGACCGGGTTGCAGATCTGAGGGGAGGCTGCGGAAGCAAGTAGAAGGGGTGGGAGGGGGAAACTTTATTAGACTATAAATGAAAAACAGCGTCGTTTAATAACTTTTTCTTGGTACACATCATTATAAAAAAGAATAAAGAAGACTCGATTTTACTTCAATAATTAAACATTACTATCCCTTTAAGATACTCTATAAGTATTGCTCCTTCTGCTCTATTATTTTAGTTACCCAGTCAAAAAAATGTTTACATTAGTCTGATTAAATATTCCTGCAGTAAACCAGATATTGAAAGTTATTTAACAGCTTTTTTCTTTAACATGGATTTTGTCAATTTTCCCACTACTGACATAAGGCATACTGGTCTGTAGTTGTCAGACTCTTCCCTGCTACTTTTTTGTGAAGCGGTATTAAATTTACAACTTCAAGTCTTCTGGTACTACTCCTGTCAAAAGTGACTGAATAATTCTTAACTGTTTGTCCAGAACATTCCTAGGTTCTTTTAATAGCGTTGAAGTATACAATCTGGTCCCATTGATTTAGCTATTTTTACCTTAGAGAGTTGGGTAGAACTTCTTCCTCTGTAAATGTGCATGTTTTACATGTCCCTCTATTTCATTTTTCTAACAGAGGTCCCTTACCTTCACCTTTCTCTGCAAAACTGAACAAATATTAATTGAGACAGTCAGCCAGATCTTTATCCTCATTAATATATCTTCCACCTTTTGTATTCAGTTCACCTTTCACTTATATAGCTAAAAAAGTTTTGACCCCTTTTTATTGACTGGCCAGTTTTCTCCTCTGTATACCTATCTTCCTCCTTCTGTGTCTGTTTATATTTCCTAAATGCTACTTTTGTCTCTTTACTATATTTGCCACTTCTGCAGAGTATCACAGTGGTTAAAATATAGTTTGGCTGGTAAAACTGTAACTTAACACCAGTGTAGCTACTTTTTCCACAAAGATGCCTCTCTTATATGTAATACCAGGTAGATCACAGAAAACAACAGTCATAAAAGAGAACAAAATTGGGGGAGCAAATCTTTTGTTCTAAACAAAATAATGAAATATTTGCTTATTTTATTAAATATATTCACAATCTTTTGTTAAGTACAAAAAAGGTAATGATGTGCAAATGATAATAGCAGTTATAAATATAAAAACACTGTGAATGATGCATATTGGTGGACAACAGGTTACCAACATAAACACTATACAAAACATACAAATGATAAGGAATAATGACCAAATGGAAGAGGACAACTTGTGATGATAAAAAGTACTACAAAAACTCCAAGGCTGGGATTCATCAAGAGGTGAGAAGATCAGAATATAAAATATACTGCTCTTTGCCACTTATTTTCCTTCATCATTAATGCTACTTGTTAAGGTTCCATAAAGCTTATATTGTTCACTGCTATGTTGAATTCCTAATCATGGGCCTGTACTATAGGGGTTCACTTTGAAAATGTCCCAGAGAAAACATCATGCAACTAAATGGAACATTAAGCATGTTGCTGTGATGAAAAGGGCAACATGAGAATCTCGCCCTGCATTAAAAGCGTGAGATTCTTATGTCTCCTCCTTAAATGTTTTGGGGCTGCGTTTACATATCTCATATTCCAGTGAGGTCCATAAACTCTTAATTTTTTAGTATAACCTGCATCCATCATACAAATAGAAACCATGCCTCCCCAAGTGTCATGGGTGTTGTGGTGTGTGTGATAGTCAACAGTAGTTTCTTGTGGAGTCAGAGCCTCTGTGTAGGAGACACTGGGGTTAAATATATGCTAAGGTATGAGGCCACTAATGGATGTGAGCTGAATTGATGTTTATGGGAATCTAGCACTTTTGATGCTGGACAAGATTATCATGTTGCTCTTTTCATCACGGCGACATGCTTAATGCGGCTTTTAGTTGCACAGTGTTTACTCTGCATCATTTTCAATGGATACCGCTACAGGACAGGTATTAAAGTGCATGATCATTTCAGTACATACCACCACACACATTCAGCCATCTTTAAGATTTTAATGCCAGCAAGCCCTGAACATCTCCCCTATAGCATGTACAGGAAAATGTAGTAAAGTTACACTACTTTCCTGTGTGCTTATTAATACATAGCGTTAAGATGCAAAGGAGAGGAACTCCCAAAACACCCATACACTTCCCAACTGCACTCCCCTTGTTATGAGAGACATTTAGAGGACCATTTCACTAAGTAACTCGTTACAGCTCCTACAATGAGAATTGTAGTCCAGAGTAGCTGGAAGGCCTCAGGTTGCCACCCCAACCCCCTTTAGTACTTCCGCCCCCTCTTTTTTCAGTTTCCATCAGCTTACATTCTTATAGATCATGTTTTTAATCACATCAGCCCCAAATATTTGTTTAATTAAAATAAGCTATTTTAATTTCTTTGAGAGATGTAATAGAACACATACGTCTTTAGCTATCCATGCCATCCAGAAAAAAACTCTTAGAAATATATGTACATAATTGACAAAATTACCACTATAACAACTTTATTGTGAACCACACTTCATAATCATATTTAGAAATAAAGTAAGCTTTGGTAATCAGTGCAGTTTATTTAACCAGTGAACTTCAGTGGGTCATTATTTTGTCTCTTGAAGGTGGAGAATCCACAATATCTCCATATGTGCGCTGCATATCTGGGTAAATATATGGAGAGGAGTAAAACGGTGCTGGAAGCAGAACGTCTTCTGGGAAAACGTAGGCTGCAGTCTATGGGATGAAGCAAAACAATATTATTAAGAAGAAGAGTAAGCTCAAGTCAAGGGCAGAGCTATGGGGGCATGTAAAGGGGGCAGTTGTGCCAAAGCTCAGTATCCAAGGAGGCCCCAACTGCCATAGGGCTGAATAGGCTGTACTTATGCCTCTGTAGAGCAAATTGTGTTAGTGGGCCCAAAGACATGTGTGCCATCAGGGTCTTCCAATAACTTTTTTATGTCACTGGCTCATGCTTACCAATATTCATCAGTTATTTATACAGTAATATATTCACAAGGGAAAGAGAGCAGCCTCCCTTATAGAATGTGCTGTACTGATTTAAGGAAATTTCCCAAATGCCACCTCCAGCTATTACTTTACTGAGCATATTGTAAGTTACACTCCAGAAGAAGCATTTTTCCATAAAGAAACCCTGGCATTGGAACATCCCAAACAGCCAAGAGATCAAGTTCCCAAATTGCCTGAATATGTATATGTATATATATATATATATATATATATATATATATATATATAGAGAGAGAGAGAGAGAGAGAGAGAGAGAGAGATAGAGAGAGAGAGAGAGAGAAATCAACATCATAGGGGCACACAGAACATGATTTAAGTAGCAGTTGGTGCACGTCCCATAAATAAGATAGGAAATATGTACTCAGCCCAGGTTTGTCCATAGACCAAGGAGACAGCACGCGTAGAGTATAGTGAACAAAACGTGATTTAATCAATCCATATTCCAAAAGTAATCCAGCCAAACGTGTGCTGTCTCCTTGGTCTATGGACAAACCTGGGCTGAGTACATTTATATATTATATATATAAACAATTGTGGGGTGAAAACACTCGCTCCAAAAACCTTTCCTGCCCAGGTGCACAATCCCATAAATTAACTAGTAACAAAACATGGAAGAGGCAGCACCCGTGGGACTTATTAAAGATTTTTTATTCATGCAATAAGGTGAAACAAGCTTGGTCAACGTTTCGGTCCCTCTCAGGGTCTTGAAAAAGGTCCCTGAGAGGGACCGAAACGTTGACTAAACTTGTTTCACCTTATTACATGAATAAAAAATCTTTAATAAGTCACACGGGTGCTGCCCTCTTCCATGTTTTATATATATATATATATATATATATATATATATATATATATATATATATACACACACACATAAATATGCAGTCCTCAAATTGTTAATCAGAGATATCCTGAAAACACTGCTGGTGTTGGCTACCCATGGTCTTATGGTCTTGTAGATGAGTGCTGTACAGATTTTACACTTTGAAGCTAAGAAAACGAAACCTACCAAAGGAGGGTACTTATAGAATGCAGCATTGTTGATGTCAATGGGGTTTAAACTTTGTGCATCCACATCTCTTGCATTTATAAGGCGCACATATAATTCTGTGTATTCCAACTAAAAATAGAAGAAAAGAATCAATCAGTTTTATAACTGACCATTATAAAAACAGTTTACAAAATAAACATTTGAATTTTAGAAAAACAAACCAAAAGGCTGTATGCACAAAGACAGAAGAGCAATTATTGTGAAAAAATAAAGGTTCACATTGATTTCAATGGGGCTTTAACCCCTCAAATGAGAAGCAATGGAGACCTCTGTAGCAATAATTCCAATTTTAATAAATGGGAGTATGGGGAATTTTAATCCCCCCCCCCCCATCCAGGTTGTGTAGTTCTTTTGCATCATAATTGCTCATCATCTGCATAAGACCCTTAGTTTCTGCATTTTGCAAAAGAAAGCTCAAGATCCAGTATGTTATGGTACATAAATTAAGTATTGTAAACAAAATGTCACCTGTGGTACTCCATTCAGAGCTCCTGTAGTCAGTGAAGGTTTGACTGGAAGAATACGGATGGGAACCTTCCAATAGCCACTAATGACTCGGTTCTGGTGGTCAAAAATGTCAAGTTTTACCCATCCTCTGGAGATTAAGCGACTTACTTCCTGTCCATACGGATCATATCCACCTGCTGCCTGAAGCTCAATGATTAAGGATATGTTTGGAGAGGGTCGCACTCTGAAAACAACAAAAATAGACTGAAATAATGTTTCAGTTTCTAAAACGAATATCAGAGTTTCATGAATTATAAAGATTTTTTGGAGGGGGTAATTCTTATTTTTAAGTAGAGATTTTTTTAGAGGCAAAAAAAAGACTTACAACAAATGTTTTCATATTAAATGGGATGTTGTGACTATTATCTAGGGGTGGATGAACAGTGAGAAAATTTCCTGCATGACTTTTTGCAAATAACTTCCATTTTTTCCATGAAAGGTTTCTTTTTTTCACCAATGCAAAATTTTCATCCTTTTCACCAATTTTAACACATTTTTTTGCCTGTTTCCTATGATACAACATTTTCCACCACAAAATTACTTATTTTGAGAGCTGCAGTGGAGAAATAAGTAGAAGTCGAAGTTGTATGTCCTACAGTAACAGAGTGCCTTTGTCCTTTGCCCACAACACTAACTTGCTACTTAAATTACACTGGCACATATTCATGATGATGTCAAGAGTTAAAAATAAAAATACAATGTGGCAGATGTGTACAATACTGGTGGGTGGGACTGTTGTATTTTGGGATTGTTTTTGTGAAGTTTGTGACTCCTTCCCAGTCTGTGTGGGTTGGCAGGACATGTCAGAAGAACCCTGTAACTTTATTGCTTTAACAATAGGACTAGAGGAGGAGGTGGAGGTAGAGGCAGCATGTGTGGGAAGTCTATGACTCTTGTCATCTCCTACAGCAAACCCAGAGTCATTATGCTCCTCTGCAGCAGAAGTCATAGGTGTTTTTGGAATGAACTAACAGTGGGCAATGGCACACTCTCTGACACATAAATAACATCACTACTTCTTTTATCTGCCCCAGAGCCCTGTCAAATTTTTGGAGTGCTTCTATTGCTGTTAGTTATGGCACCTCTGACCTGCTGATAGTGTGTCTCCCAGTCAGGTCTGTGGTTATGCTTCTGGTTGGATCTCATAGAGGAGGTGCCTAGGTGTGAGCCTACTTTCCCCCTGCCCATGTGCTTTTTAAACAGACAACTGATAGCAATGTTTAGCTTTTGGATCCTGAGTGAAATATCTCTATACTGTGGACTTCATGGACTGAGGGGTTCCTGAGGGGCTGCTGCTACTACTGGGGCTAGATACTGATGCAATTCTATTGGTACTACTACTATGTGTCAAAGGTGCAGCACTTCCAGTAACAGCAGAGGCACTTGTTATAGCTAATGTTGTGGATGTTAATAACGTGTTTCTGTTGTTGTTGCTGCTGGTTACTTAACACAAGTGTGTGTGTGTGGCTGATTGGAACTTGGACTTGGAAGCAGCCATGATGCTCATGATGACTGACAGAATGCCTCAGTCATACAGCTTACATAAAGCTCCCATGCAGCTGTCTGCCACCTATTATATTTATTTATTTATTTATGTATTTATGTATTTATTTATTTATTTATTTATTTATTTTAAGTTGTCCACCCTATCTTATAAAAAAATTATAACTGAAAAACAAAATCAACAACTTATTTCCCAAAACTTCCCCAGCACAGAGACAGTAGCAGCTAGATCAGCAAGCAAATTGCCTAAAGAGTGTGGGATATATTGCTTTTAGAGACAAAACTTTTTGGAGTAAGAGGTATACAGCTGTTATTTCCCTCTCTAGGGTTTAGGGTATGTTTTGATTTCCAAATGATTGCCCAGAGGATTGAGGTAAAAGCAATGTGTCCATTCCCTCAAAGCATCCATGATCGAGGCAATATAATTATGTACCTTAACCCAAGTTTAACAGAGGTGTGAGAGATCCCATCATGCACCCACATCAAGGCACGCAGAGGGTGTGTAGGAAAATATTTGGACTGTCAAATGTTGGAGAAATTTGAATTATTATTATATTTTTCTTTAGATAACCTGTCTGCTGTCTGAACGGCCAACTGCATGTTGCAGTGTGGAGCATTAAAAGGGGCAGTGCTACCTAAGACAAACTTTAGTGCAGTATCATATTAAAAGAAGAAAATGAAACAGCTCTGGCTTTGATTTTTTCCTCACATATCTTTTCCACAAATAAAAACTGTTTCCCTTTTTCCAAAGCAATGCATGGTGTTTGGTAGAGTCTTCACTATCAATATCACCACCTTTTGTGACAATATAAAGAGGGGGTACACATTTCTGAGTATATCATGTTCAAACAGACAATTCTGTTTGCAATCTACTTGATTTTAAGGTATCAGCAATCAGTTCATAACAGATTGGCATGAAGAGATCTTATATCTGGGGTTAGGGTAAGAGTAAGAGTGGTGGTTCTAATTGCAATGGAGTCCCAAAAATTTGTAGGGAAATAAAGATGAACTACCCTGGTTATGTGTTGGATATCAGTAAGATGGAGTAAGGATTATTTTAATTTATTTTTTCAGTGGTAGGAAATCAGGATCTGGGTGGCTAATAGGACTTTACTGAAGAACTTATATGAAACTTAGGCTTTTAACATGCTAATATATAATCCAATAAGAACACATGTTAACCTAGTAAATTTTATCTTTTGCATCATATCAGGAAGAGAACAGGGAGAACGTCCCTCAACAACAAATAATTTCTTGACAAGAGAAGCGAAAGGACAGAATTATCAGACAATAGAAAAGTTTTGTAAGTGAAATAGAAAATGTCAGTTACAGGAAATATTTTTATGTGTTTCCTAAGGTACAGCTTGTTTGCCCAATAACTGTTCTGTGGGCTGCTCCAGGGGATAATGCATAAAAAGGATATATCTTCTCCAGTGTGATAAACTCTCCAGTGTGTCTGTTATTCTACGAAGTATATGCATTATCATCTCTCCAGTTTGGGATATCTTAGTGCATAGGCTCCATAGAATAACACAGTAGAACTGGACCAGTTTATTACACTGGAGAAGTTATTTCCTCTTTATCACCTCTTTACCACATATTAGTGCCCCCTCACTCTTTTTTCATGCACCAGCCTCCTTAAAGGGATAGTATTGTTTCAAAATAAAAGCAGCTCCAATTAATCTTCATAGTATTTGGGCCATGGAGAGTTTTATTTCAATACTGTTAGAGGTGTAGTTAGAAACATAGAATCTGATGGCAGATAAGAACCATTCAGCCCATCTAGTCTGCACATTTTTCTACTGTATAAACCTCAAACCTTATTTGGTCCTTGGTCTTTTCTTATGTTAAGGACAGCCTTATGCCTATCCCATGCATGCTTAAATTCTGTCACTGTATTAACTTCTATCACTCCTACTGGTAGGCTGTTCCATAAAGTATGCCCCTCCAGCCCCTTTTACTGATGTTACAGTACTCACCTCAGAGCAGCAAGACTGTCCGGATAGATCACAGAGAGGGTCAATCTTAATTAGCATAAGGTAAAAACCTGAAAAACCTGTCAAGAGGGGCAGGGTTTTCCTTATGTTCACAGTAAGAAGATTGTCCCTTGCTGTGAGCTGTCTGGTCTTAAGACCATATTCCACATCTGAGGGAGGTGGCTTACATTATATAAAAGGGGGTGGGAGGGGGAAACTTTATCATTCAATTACTCTTGAACTACATCTCTGACAATACTGAAATAACACTCTCTATGGCTCAAGTACTATGAAGATTAATAGGAGCTACTATTTTTGGGAAACATCACTATCCCTTTAAGTAGGTATCAAACTGTGATCACAATTCAAGTTTACATTCAAATATTTGTATCTAACTTTGCAGATTAAATTTATGCAAACACGATATATTATTTTATCGGCAAACTATTTACAGTTGTATCCTTCTCTCACTGGGGCTAATGTACTAAGAAGAACTGTAGTAATTCCAGAACAAACCTAACGCACTACAGGGGATACATAAAATATCCACTAATTTTCATTGATTTAAAGGGGAATTATTCCTAGGTAAAATCCACTCTTGCATGTCAGATATATCCATCTATTGATCTTTGCCTTATATCTGCAATTTCCTGTATACGGTGGTTTCTGTTAAAGTCTGCGTCTAGGTCAAACCTCATCACAATAATGAGAGGGCTGAAGTAGACTTGAATGGATTGTAAGGGACTCTAGTTGATATCAGACTGAAAAGCAACTGAAACAACTAACAGGTTACTAAAACAACAATCATATACAAATAGAAACAGTAAATAGATATAACTGACAGCTGCCGGAAGGGGACTTTCCTAGCTAGGTAACTTCTGCTGATGAACAAATTAAGAGTCACTTCAAGTAAAGTAAAGTTCCCCTATAAATGGGACATTTTTTATTATAGAAAGTATTCTATCAGGAAGAATACATTGAAATTGTCTTTCGTTTTCAAGCATGTCCTGGACTCATTTTATCTACCTCAGAAGGGCAAAAGGCTGAGCTGACCTTGCCAGGACTAGAACCTTCAACCTTGCGGCTTAAACAGATCCTACAGCTGGTGCATTAACCAACTGGGCCATCTCACCTCGAATGCTAGAGAGGCCTCAAGCAATGATTGGTAATGTGTTGGGGACTTATCTAACATTCAAAAGATTAAATGCCCAATTTAAATTACTTGTAGTTTATTTGTACTCTGTTGCACAACTGGCTTGTCCCAGAATTATTCTAGTTTTGCTTAGTACATTAGCCTTAATTTCTATAAAATATAATTTACATAGTTTGCATTACTTATGAGCACTACCTGGGTACAGCCTGCTTTGTAGCTAAGATGGCAATGTTCTGTTTTTTGTCTTCCTGGAATTTGGACACAGCAGTTTCACAATAAACTGGTGGAAGGGGTGAAGAGCTTCCCATCTCCAGTCCTCCGCTGTAAAGACTCACAGCCAGTCGGCATACTCGGTACGATGGGTCAAGTCCAAGAATATAGTCATAAAATACCACAAACCCAGTGCTGAAGGACAAAGGAATGCAAAATCAATTGATCATAACTTATTATACATTTTGTCAAAAAATGTCACCGTGTTTCTTAACCCTGGTCTATGATATAAGTAATAAAAGTACAACAAAAAGATAATAATATGCAAAATGAAGTGCTCAATTATTACTATATATGATCAACATTTCTGTTCCATATCGACCTCTGTCAAGGTCAGGACAGGAAACTTGACTGAAGATGATAATGAATGTGTCTTTTTGCACTCTCCTTTAAATCACAACAAAAATAGTAAAATAAGATCCAATGATTGTTTCTATAGAAATACTTACATTGGGTCATATGGCGCAGGTTCCAGCTCACTACTAAAATTCAGTAAATTGTTTGCAATATTTGGAGGTTCACGCTTGTTTTCTTCCTGAAAATTTAAATTCACTTATAAATTTAGCTGATCAGTGCTGATCAATTAAAGCAAGTTATAAAATCTTAACATAAAATAAGTCCTAGGGTCCTATGTTAAAAAGCAACTGTTTGCAAATTATGATCTAATTTTAAAGTCAATGTTAGTGTCACTTTCTCTACAATGGTATCTTCAAAACCAAAATGACATTTTGGAAATAAGATGGATTTAAAACCGTTTAGCAATGATTGTAGTTATGCAGACTATGTTAATATCAGAATTTCTTTACAGCAACTTTTGGAGTTAAAAAGGGACTTACTAACATAACATATGATTCATTTTTCTTCTCAGTTTGACCATTCATGCTTTTATGATGATTTCTGTAAAACTATGTTCCATTGTGTTAACTAGTAAAAATGTATCTTTGTAAATATGCTGCTTTAAAAATGTATTTAATTAATAATGTAATTTTTTCTTTTGAATATAGGGCCCTTAGACTCAGGGCCAGATTTACATCCAAGGTGCCTCCTAGGCAAGGCACCTTAGTTGCCCTTAGTTATACCCATGGTGGTACCCCATTCCCTACCCACAGTCCCACAGCACACAAAATACATTTAGTATATAAAATGCAAACACAAAATAAAAATATTAAAATTAAACAAATTAGGTTTGAACCTTCTGCATACTAGACAGACCTCAGTTGCATTGCTTTGCAGTGCATTTGAGACCTCTCTAGCACTCAATGGTTTCAATAATGGCCAGTAAATGGGTATTTAAACTGGTGCAGGGACACTGGTGCAAGGACACTGAGATTGCACTGGCCACACCCATAATTCAAAATGTGGCTGTGGCCAGCACAACTGAGGTACCCCTGATTATTTGCATTCTAGGCAGATGCCTACATTGCCTAATGGGAAATTGGGCCCTACAGTACCATTGATGGGAATGCAGCTGTCAGACGATTGGTACGTTGAGTATGGGAGGTTTTTGTGTGACGTTTTAGTCTCTGGATTTCCAGCTCTTGCTTTAAAACTTCTAGTTCTGCATTTAGGGTCTTTATATTCTGGTGCGTTTGCTCTTTCATGAACCTCGGAAAACGTACATTCTTCTCGAGTTCTGGAAAATTAAAGAAAGAGAAAATAGATCATTAAAGACTTTAACTCTTTGAGTGCCCGAGTGATACACAGCACGTATCTGGCACTCAGAGGGGTAATGCAAGTAACACTGAACAAAAGGAAATATTGTGCAGATCATATATGTACAACCAAATTAGTATAAATTGTGTGGACATGAAATAGAGGGTTACAGAGGAACAGACAACCAGACCTTGTTCACATATTCAAATCAACAGATTATGCACAATTACCATGCTTACTCATGATCAAACAGAGTTCAGACTTCCCCAAACTCCCATTGCTCGAATTGGGGCTTTTAAAGTGATATTAATGTTTCACATAAAAAAAAAACAGCTCCAAATAATCTTCATTAGTATTTGAGCCATGGAGAGTGTTATTTCAATACTGTTAGAGTTGCAGTTCAAGAGTAATTGAATGATAAAGTATCCCCCTCCACGGCCCAAATACTATGAAGATTAATAGTAGCTGCTTTTTTTGTGAAACATTACTATCCCTTTAAGTCTTGACTGCTAGAGAATCTTTCAAAGTGGTAGACATCTCACTAGCATTCAAGAGGTTAAACCCCCACTTAAATGAATGTGAACTGTATATGTATGTGTGTGTGTGATTGAATGTGTATACGTATGTATGTATATAATGTGTGTGCTTGTGAGAGTGTGTATGTATGCATCTATGTATTATGCATGTGTGTGTGTATGTACATAGGTATGTCAGTGAGAAAGACAGTGAGTGTATGTGTATGTGTGCATAGTATGTCAGTGAGAGTCTGCGTATGCATATGTACATCAGTTAGAGGGTGGGCGCCTTTGTGTACAAATGTGCACATGAGTGTGTGGGTCTGTATCTTTATGTGTGTGTGTGTGTGTGTTGGTGTGTGTGCATGTCTGAATGTGATACAGTATCTGTGCATACATTTGTATATCTTTGTGTGTGTGTTTTTATGTGCTCTGTGTGTTTGCTCATGTGTATTTGTATTTATTATTATCATACTTCATTTAAATGTTCCAATTTATTCTATAGGTGTGTGTGTATTCTACCTGTATATGGACCTGTAAGTGTGCATTTCTGTATGTGCAAGTGTGTATCTATATGAGTTTGTATACATGTGCATCTTTTTGTATGATTAAGTGTATGAGTGTATCTGTATGTCTTTATCTGTGTGTGCGTGTGTGCACAGAAGAGATTTAGCCTGCAAAACTAAGAAAAATAAGGACAGGACTTTCTTCTATTGAGAAACACTGGCATGGAGGCAATCTTAGCATATTAGGCAACTAAAACTTCAATTTTAATTCAATCTCATAAGTAATTATATAGCATCAATGTTGAGTGAATATGGATATGTGAGAAAAGACAAGAACTGTCTGATCTCGGCTATTAGCCTGGTCTTAGAGAATTCTAGCTGGTGCTGGGACATGACCTATAAAAGTACTAAGCAGTGTCACTTTAATTGCTGGTTACTGGATGGCCCATCTGTGAACACTTGATAAACATATGCTGTATATGAATTAATGAAAATAACCATATATTTCTCAGAATTGGCCTGTGGCCTCTAAACTAGCCACTGGACAGTGTAATACTGGGGAAACAAAAAGTATAAACTGACAAGATGTAATTATGGGCAACCTAATACTACATAATTAGGTATGTACTATACTTTTTGTATTATTTAGTAATATTACCTATGGGGCAGTCAATATTCCAAGGAGCCTGTAGTATATCACAGATTATATAGCATTATGTTACCCTTAATTATCCCCTGTCAGTTAGATGGTGCTGTTGCTAAGAGGTTTAATAGAAAAATAACTGTTGATTGAATCATCTTCCAGTAGTGGAATACCCATGTTCTTTTGTATGTAATAAAATAATAGTGTTTCCTTAATAAAACCGTTTTATGTATTGATAAATATATACATGATCTGCTTAATGAAAATTAATTGGAGACTAAAAAATAGAAAGTTAAGCATATAAATATACAAACTTTAGGATTAATAACAGCTGTCAGTAAGAACGCCAGTCTTTCCTAACCCTACTTAACCCTTTGAGCGCCAGAGTGGTACGAAATGCAATGAATTGAGTAACCCTCTGGTACTCAAAGGGTTAGTACTAGATTAACAATAACTCAGCAAGAAACATAGAGTAATATGTTTGACCTCAAAACATAACTAATTAGCACACATCATAATAAAATAATTATAAAATCATATGATAATATTGTGCTGTATATCTAATATTAAGACAATTCAGGAAGTTGCTTGGATTTAAATTAATTTAATTTAAAAAAAGATAATAGTTGTTTATCAGGAATCTGCACATTTCCAAGACCATCACCTGCATGGATTTACTTCAGGAAGATCTTATTAAACAAATGTTATATATTTTTTTCACTTTAGATACCTTAGACCCAGGTGGGCAATGGATGTAGCATATCTGGATTTTAGTAAAGCCTTTAGCACCTTAAGAATGAGAGGTCTGGGAAGTGAACTTCCCTTAAGAACCACTTTGAAGTTGTTGGCGAGCCAGCACACATTCCTGATGATGTGTACCGGCATGCTGAACGGAGAGATACCAGTCTGATCTTGGAGTGGTCAATTTCAGACCCCGCTAGTGCTTACAGAGCTCCTGCAGGAGCTCTGTAAGCACAAAATAAGTGACGTGCCAGAACCGCTACCGGTCCTTTAGGCAAGTTTACCGGTGACGATCCTGACACGTCACCAGTAGTTATGGGATTAACACTGTTCCATATAAAAATATAACTTGCAAACTGTATGGCTAAGTACTGGATTCAAATGTATTTGGCTGAATGATTGAAGACAATGGAATAAATTCAGTGGAATGATGAATTACTAGTGGAATAACTCAGGGATCAGTGCTAGCAAGAGTTTTATGTAATATCTTCATTAGTGATATTACCAGTGGCTTCAGGGGAAGGTGTGCCTTTTTACAGATGACAGCAAGATCTTTAACATGGTCGACATTCTCAGAGGGGTACACCAATAGAAAAGGGATTTAAGTTAGACTGAATGGACAAAAGTACGGGATTTAAAATGTAATTTACAAAATGCAAAATAATGCATATAGGGCACAAAACCCAAAGGAAGAAAATAGATATAACCCCTTAAGGACAGCCGATCACGCATGTAGCCGTCACTTAAGGACCACGGACCTTTTTTTTTTTTTTTTTTTGCCCCATTTGCTTCAGGGCTTCCCGAACAGCGTGCAGTTGCACGGGGAGCCCGGAATTCCATGACGGTCTAGGACCGTCATGGGTCCTTAATGGAAAACAACCAATGACGGTCCTGGACCGTCATGGGTCGTTAAGGGGTTAATTGTACTCTGATGAAAACAACAATAGAGGAAAGGGATGGGGGTTGTCATATCTGATGATTTAAAGGTAGTCAATCCCCAAAAGTCATGGGGATAGTCAGCAGGGTACTAGGTTATATAGTAAGTGGCATTGGCAGCAGGAAAAGAGAGGTCCTAATACCCCTTTACAAATCACTACTTCAGCCTCACCTTGAATATGGTTCTATAAATCATATCTGTAGAAGGGCATCAATGAATTACACACTATTCAAATAAGGGGCACTAAAATGATGCATGAACTAAATAACAAAATACAGTACAGTTCAAAAGTATTTGGGCGGTGACAAAAGTTTTGTTGATTTTGGTCTGTACTTAAATTTGAAATGAAACAACGACTAAGAAGATAACGTGCAGACTGTCAGAATTAATATGAGGATATTTACATCCATAAACCCTGGACTATGTAAGAATTACAGCTATTTTCATACTTAAACCCTCCATTTCAGAGGAACAAAGTAATTGGACAATTGGCTGATTAGCTGTTTCTTGGCCAGGTGTGTTTCATTGCATCATACACAAGAGAACTAACAAATGGTCTGATTCTAGGTGTGGCATTTGCATTTTGAGTCTATTGCTGTTGTCTCTCAACATAAATAGCAAATAAGCGTCAAAGCCAGTAAAGCAGGCCTCATGAGGCTGAAACATCAGAATAAATTGATCAGAGACATAGCCAAAACATTAGGTGTGTCAAAATTAACTGTGTGTACATTGTTAAGAAACAAGAAAGCACAAGTGATCTTAGCAATGGCAAACAACCTAGTAGACCATGAAAAACCACTGTAGTGGATCACCAACAGTAGAATGCTCGCAATTGTAAAGGAAAACCTCTTTTCAGCTTTTGAACAGATCAAGAACACTCTCCAGGATGTAGGCATATTAGTATTAAAGAGTACCATAAAGCGAAGATGGTATCCTTTTAAAATGTAACACTGAAAAAAGTGCATGCAAGGGAATGGAGCATTCACAAGTTCGCAGTGATGAAAAGGTCAACATGAAAATCTCACCCTGCATTAAAAGGGCAAGATTTTCATGTCGCCGACTTACACCTCGCTTCATGGTGGTGGTGGATCATGGAGCTCATTGGCTGTGAGGCAGTACACAGCCCTCGCTCCTGTCTTCTCCCACTGGGCACTCATTGAGCGCATGGCTCAAGTGCTGGATTAGAAAGCTGCAGCTGTAATGTAATCATTGCATTGCATGGCAGTGTCTGACCCAACAAACATATTTTGTGTAGGCCTTTTCCTGTTGAGTAAAGGGAATGTATTCCCATGGCTTTTTACTTTATATTCATATTCTCTTAGTGCAATACATGTACTTGATTTAAGTGCTGATTACATTACAGCTGCATCTTTCTATCCAGCACCACCAGCACTTGAGCCGCTCAATGAGGGACCAGGGAGAGAAGACGGAGTGAGGGCTGCTTACTGCCTTGCGGCCAATGAGCTCCAAGATCCACCACCACCATGAAGCTGGTGATATCAGAAACTCACACTTTTAATGCAGGGCAGGATTCTCATGTCACCATTTTCATCACTGCAACCTTGTGAATGTGCCGTTTCGTTGCACGCACTTTTCAGTGTGACATTTTAAAAATGAACCAGAGAAGACTACACCAGCATAACCACAGAGTGTTTACCACAGAAGGAGATGAAGATTAGCCTGTACCAGAGTGATGGAAAGAGAAAGTGTGGAGAAGGAAATGAACTGCACATGAGCCAAAGCATACTACCTCATCTGTGAAACATGGTGTAGATAGTGTTATGGCTTGGGCATTTGTGGCTGCCATTTGAACTAGCTCACATGTATTTCTTGATGAATTCTGAGGTTTATTGAAACATCTTATCTACTCAGATCCAACCAATTGCCTCAAAATTCACTGGAAGTTACTTCACCTTGCAACAGGACAATGACCGAACACATACTGCTAAAGCAACCAAGGAGTTTTTTAGGGCCAGAAAATGGAATGTTCTTGACTAGCCAAGTCAATCAAACAGCCTGAATCCAATTTAGCATGCATTTCACTTACTGAAGATAAGACTAAAAGGAAAAATGGCCCAAACCAGAATATGGCTGCAGTAAAAGCCTGGCAGAATATCATTAGGGAAGATACCCAGTTTCTGATGATGTGGGTGTTACATGCTTTGAACACAAATACTAAATAGGATGATTTTGTTTAAGATTGTTATTTGTCCAATTACTATTGGTCCCCTAAAATGAAGGGACTATGTATAAAAAGAGCTGCAATGTCTAAATGATTTGAAGTTTATGGATGTAAATACACTGACATTAGACCTGACAGTCTGTACTTTATCCTTTTAGTCACTGCTTAATTTCAAATCCAATGTGCTGGAGCACAGAGCATTCTTCAGATTGTATGTTTTTGAGCAGGAGCCCCACCTCCAGAGCTTCACTTTGCAAAGCATTTGTAACCCTGTATTGTTTAGACCCTTAAGTTGTAAAGTGCTGTGTACACTTGTGGCACTATATAAATAAACATATTAATTCATTCAAAACAACAAAACTTGTGTCACTGTTCAAATACTTATGGACCACAATGTATATCAGAAAAAACACCAGGATCTTAATATGTATAAACTAATCTCTACACAGCACAAAGGGTAAGGAGAAGGATGGGGGGGATAAATAATCAGGATGGACCCCCCTTCCAATGTGATTCCATTTTTTGAGACTTAAATTATTCATTAAAATATTTTAAATACATGTACATACTGGAGCATCATTAGACAAAATATTTTACAACCTGTCAGAATAAAATGGAATATCACCTTGCCTGTGAGCAAGTGGGGCACAGGAGCTATTTTTGTAGGTTATCCCATCATGCTCACAGCTGTACAAAGATGGAAAGTTTCCACTTTTGAAAATAATGAAATTCACAGAAGTCAGGTCATGATTAAGCTCCTCTAAGGCGTGAAACGCATTGACCCATATACCTTGCACTGCTTACCACTTTGCCACTCTGTAGGTCTCACTTCAATACCATCATTGTGTGAAGTAGCAGGTATGATTTGAATTATGATACGCAATAAAGTTTAATTAATTTTACAGCTGAGGTATTATGCTGCTGGACCCCTATCTTCCAGTGAGAGCCATTGTTTTGTTTGTGTGTATCTATACTGGATGGAGTTGGAGACATCCAGTATCAGCACAGTTACACACACATCTATTACCCCCTAAAACAAAGGATTAATAAAAGGTCATGTGTATGTGTACACTCCCTAAGGTCATTAACATAGTCCTAGACCACACAGTGGAGCAGATTTTTCTAATTTTATTCACCTAATGATTCATCCCCATGTCAGAATTTGGAGATAAAATGAGTAATACATTTTTCACTTGTAAGTGAATTCAGCCTATTAAGAGTAATATACAAAAAATTGGTACAGTGTTTACCAGCACCCAAATATAAGTGCACTTAACAAGTGACTGTTCCATACCTATACACGTATATGTTGGACATACCTGGACATAATTCCTTAAGTACACTCCATCTAAGTCATTGATAAGCAACTAGATTGCTACCAAGGGGCGTATAAATGTTTGTAAAGTCACCTAAAAGGTCTCCAGTTGTAGTTTAAGATTCTAGATAGTGATTGAAAAATCAGTTTAACCTCTTGGATGCCAGATAGATCTTCAACTCATGGCTTCACAATGGAGGATATGCTTTTGGAGGTGAAAGAATGTGTAATGTAGGAAAGGGAAGTTATTTTCTCTGTCCACTATATCAAAGAACAGACTGGAAACCACAGGAGAAGTCTCTGAGGGCCAGATACAGCTCCAGGGCTGCCTGTTGCCCACCTCTGATCTAAGTGCACAGCCTGTTTACACCACCCTTATTGCACTTATTTCCACAGGGGAATGAAATGGGCAAAAACTCACACACACATTCATATTCTGCCCCTTAAAAGAAGCAGCACAAAAGAAGAAATGTATACATGTAAAGAACTATGAACATAAGTGCTAAATGGATTTGGGGACTGCTTGTTGTTCAGTAGCAAATGCCTGCACATATTGAAGAAATACACGTATCCTATACTATAATTCGCTAGAATGTTTGTCAGAAGCCGTCATGCACAGTAGAGACGGCTGCACGCGCTGCAGTCATGCGAAGTAGAGACTGCCTGCACCGCGGCTGATATGGAGCAGGGTGTTCCGAATTCAGATCGGAGACCTCTCTGCGCACCTTCCTGGGAACGCTTGCTCTGTATCAGCCACAGCACTTTTGGTCAGTCATTAATTAATCTTTAATCAGCACTGCATTTCATGTCTATGGGGGTAGACATGATTTTTAGTTGTAGGACTCAAGGACATCAAACTCCTCCCACTATAGAAGCCTTCACTGAAAGGAGTTTGGGATCATTGACTCCTACAAAAGACTCAAGCCTGCCTCCATGGACATGATATCTAGCAATAATTAAAGATTAATTTTGAAGAATCAATCAATCAATTCAGAACTGATCCATAATGGCCATTTGGATTTTATGCCTAGCTGAATTCAGGTTTTATTATTAGGAGGGTGTTACTGTTACTTTAAGCTGTATTTATACATCCAATTCTGTTGTGTTTACTTTTGATTCCCTCATTTTAGCATTTTCTTTTTGGTTTAAAAAAATATATAAATCCCAGAACCAACAAACCCTAAAGAACCTGTACACTGCAGCGTTTACCTCCACCTGACGTCTTGGGAAGTCTTATGCTCTTTTGTCGTTGAAGCTGAAGTTGGAAGAGTTGATCCTCTAATTGCTGATTTTCAATTTCAAGTGTAATCAGTTTCTCATTCAAATGCCATTTTGGATTTCCATATGCTTCTAAACAAATCAAGAGCAACATTTGTGTACTAGGGCCCAAAAGACTGGGAAAAATTACAGTTCTTTTACATAATATCATGGACGGATTGAGCTGAGGCAAATCCTTTTTCCCTATTCCAACACAATTAAATTTGTTAATATCCTGTCTGTTTTAACCCTTTGAGTGCCAAACAGTTAATTCCATTGGAGGTTCTTCATGGCATGAACTTAAAGGGATAGTAATGTTTCACAAAAACAGCAGCTACTTTAATCTTCATAGTATTTGGGCCATGGACAGTGTTATTTCAATACTGTCAGAGTTGTAGTTCAAGAGTAATTGAATGATAAAGTATCCCCCTCCTGTCCCTTTTACCTAGTGTAAGCCACCTCCCCTCAGATGTGGAATCTGGTCACTAGACTAGGCTGTTCACAGCAAGGGGCAATCTTCTTACTGTGAGCATAAGGAAAACCTTGACCCCCTTGACAGGTTTTTCGGGGTTTTCCTTTTGCTCATTGAAGATTGTCCCTCTCTGTGATCCATCCAGACAGTCTTGCTGCTCAGAGGTGAGACGTGTTATATAAGTAAAAGGGGCCGGAGGGGGATACTTTATCTTTAATTACTCTTGAACTACAAATCTGACAGTATTAAAATAACACTCTCCATGGCCCAAATAGCATGATATTTAATTGAAGCTGCTTTTATTGTGAAACATTACAATACCTTTAAGCCAATATATATATTGTAGGGCTTTCCTTGTTAAGTACACCAAGTGTTCTGTTACAGCTGATGCTTTATTCAACAGTTATTATACCTCAAACTTGCATTTTTTGGCTATAGTACTTCCATGGCCTGTCATGTTACTATGGTGATATTGCTACAGGAGTCTATGGAAGGTTATTGTCACTAAGAATAACCCTTCATATGCTGCTGTAGCAACTCTGCCACTCTAAAATGGCAGACTATGGAAATCTAAAATGCATACCTCTGTGCCCCTCTTTAGGAGGGACAGTCCCTCTATGAGACTCAGATCCCCCTGTCCCTTTCCTTCCCTGGTGTCCCTCTTTTTAGATCTGACTGTGTGCTGTGTATGAAAATGTATCACATTTCTCCACAGCATTAAAACCCACATTAGTGTTTATTTAAAATGCAGTATATGTGTTTATAAATTAGTCTGTGTAACTAAAATTCATTGGTCTTGCTCTAAACCATTTATTCAGTTACATAAAGAGGAGTTAATATATTATGAAATAAAATGCCCCACCCATCAGCCATGCCCGCAGCAACATCACCTAAACAAGTGTCCCTCTGGCCATTTGAAATGTTGGGAGGTATGGGAATGAAAGCTACCTACAATGAGAATACTCATGATTTATTTAGAACAGGGCTGTCCAAGTTCAGTTCTCAAGGGCCACCAATAGTGCAGGATTTAAGGATTTCCCTGATTAAGCAAGGTGGGCCAATCAAGATGAATGAGCCATTGATTAATTCACCTATGTGTAATCAGGGAAATCCTTACATCCTGACCTGTTGCTGGCCCTTGATGACTGAAGTTGAACAGTCCTGATTCAGAAGACACATCACTGAAAAAGTTTCCATTTTAAACTATATTTTCCCTTTTAAAGTTATTGACTAAAGAATTGTGTGTCTCTCATAACCCCCTCTGCCTCTCTTACTCTTTCCTCATACCTCTCTCTCTCTCTCTCTCTCTCCATATTCCAGTTCTTAGCACCTTAACGACTCATGAAGTACATGTACATCATGGAATTCAGGGCTCCCCGTGTGGCTGCACGCCATTCGGGGAAGCCCTGAACTGGACAGCAAAAAAAAGAAAATGGGCCGTGGTCTTTAACCCTTTAACGACCCTTGACGGTCATAGTAAGTCATGGGTCGATCTGAGTTATTTTTTTTTTTATTTCGATTCCGGACTCCCCAAACGGCGTGCAGCCCCGGAGGGAGCCCGGAATTCCATGACGGTCATAGTATGTCATGGGTCATTAACTCAGATCGACCCATAACGTACTATGACCGTCATGGAATTCCAGGCTCCCCCCACGGCTGCACACCGTTTAGGGAGTCCGGAATCGAAATTAAAAAAAAAAAAAAAAAAGCTTCGTGGTCCTTTAGTGACCGCCGTGTACTTGCGCGGCCGGTCGTTAAGGGGTTAAGTGCCGGCCGAGTGCTTGCGCAGCTGGTCCTTAACCCCCTAAGGACTGGCACGCGCAGCCGGCACTTGACAACCACAGGGCTTTTTTTTTTTTTTTTTTTTTGTATTTTTTTGTACTTTCGGTTCAGGGCTCCCGGAGAGGCATGCAGCCATGCCAGGAGCCCTGAACTCCATGACGTGCCAGAACCGTCACTGTTCCTTAAGTGCCAGACCGCCGTGACAATCCTGGCACGTCAATGGTCGCGAAGGGGTTAAGGCCCCAACAGCTCACTGCAGTCTTTCACTATGCCGCCTGTAACACTCTCTTTTGCATGTGGGTATCTGTGACTACCAGGGTGCAGTAGAACCACGATGATAGGGTGTTGTGCATGTATTGAGTATGTGTCTCTGTTCTTGTGTGTTTGTGTCTGTTTGTATTGCTTCTGGGAGTTCAAGTCACCTGGGAACAGGGGAAATTGGGAACAAGGAGAGGGCTAAAAGAGAACATGGTCAAGTGCACTTTACAGAACTAAATTCATTGATAGACAAAAAGAGACAGGCAATGCCGTCCCACACTGATAGTATTGGAATACAATCTTAAACAAAGAAAATGCATGTGCATAAGAAAGTATTTGTTAACCCTCTGAGTGCCAGAGGGGTATGCAAAGCATTGCAAATGGTGGTGTGTGAGTTCAGCCCTGCTCACTTACTCACTCCTTGGGCTCTCTCTTCTTTTTGTCCACTATAGTGTAATTGGTTTACCACAAAATTGCTACATTTAGTATTATTATTATTAGGTCAACATATTATTGCATAGTTTCAGTGGTAATCCAATAATTTATGCAAGAGCTGGGCAACCTGAGACTCTCAGGCTGCTGAAGACTACAACTCCCATCATCCCCAGCTAGCTAACAGCTGGAGGGCCTCTGGTTGATCATTCCAAGTTTATGTCAACCCCTCAAGACTTTTGAATATTGACACAGTTCATTTATTTGATACTAGTGTAAAAGCCCGCATTCTGTGTGTTCTGGCAGTCTCTACTGCACATGACTGCATCGGACAAACATACATACGGCCTTTTATATTATAGGATTACCAAGTGCCACTGTTATAAGCCGGTTACAAATTTATCTGCATGTTATTTTTCACTTAACCCATTGGATGATAGAGCTTACCCTGCCACCCTTCCTGAGCAAGCATGTGCTCCACCATAACCAGTGCATTAACCATTTGTGTACTACTGTGCCATGCAATGCATGGGTTAACACAAAGGGTTAAAGCTTGCCCATTGCCTATACAGGTTCCCGGAAAGCATCAGTTGCAGCTGGAGACCCACTAAGCGTGTGGGGGTGGAGTCAGGAGGGTGTTAGAGACATTTATTAAAGGAGCAGTAAACTTTTTTTCATGAAAACATTTATGTTATAGAGCTTTCTCTGCTGAGTAAAACAAAGGCACTCTCACTGCTGTCAGTTGTTTTATTCAACAACTAGGTTAAAAGCCCGTGTACACGGGCCAAGGTCCGGGTAATGTTAAACCTTTGAGTGCCAGAGGGGTACACAACGCATTGCTTTGCAATGCGTTGAGTACCCCTCTGGCACTCAAAGGGTTAAGAGGCCAGCGCTATCTCACTGCTCCATGCGATGCAGTCTTGCGTCTCCTCACTCACGCGATGCAATCTCATGGCTGCATCGTGACAAACATCCTAGCGAATTATTATATAGGATTACTAGTTGACAGCCCGTTACACTGGCCACAGTGCCACTGCCACTGCTCCTTCGGAGCACCCAGCTTTGTATCAGCCGCGGTGCGGGCAGTCTCTACTGCGCATGACTGCAGCACGGGCAGCAGTGTGTACTGCGCATGTCGTGACGTTACACACGATTTAGCGAATTATTATATAGGATAAAGGTTCAAATAATCAGGAAGTGAATTTACTGTGTGTACTTCCTGGAAGTTCTAACTGACAGCATGACTCAGCAGTTTCTATCACATTCTATGTAGAACTGTAAGTCACTGACTTTCCTCTCCATTAGCCCTTTGAGTGCCAGAGGGCTACGGAATGCATTCCATACCCCTCTGGCACGCAAAGGGTTCAAATCAAAATAACTAATTGGAATTTGACCACTAGGGGACATCCTATATAATAATTCGCTAAGTTGTGTGTAACGCCCGACATGCGCAGTAGATACTGCTGCGCGTGCGGCAGTCATGCGCAGTACAGACAGCCCTCGCCGCGGCTGATACAGAGCTGGGCGCTCCGAAGGAGCGTCCAGCTCTGTATCAGCAGAGGAGCGGGCAGTCTCTGCTGCGCGTGACTGCCCCGCGACCGGCTGCCAGAGGCACTGTGGCCCGTGTAACGGTCTGTTCAACTAGTTGCTAATATAAAAAAATCATGGGTTTAAATTGCAAGAGCTGGAAATATGCATCTCTCAGCAGTGGAAGTATCCTTATTTTACTCAACAGGAAAAGCAATACATTATATTATTATTTTCATAAAAAAAGATTACTGCTCCTTTAAATATAGCTTCAGATGATGTAAAATAAATGTAGAAGATGCATTTTATAAGAATAATGATGATGCATATGGCAATTGAATAGGTCAGTCATGCAGTATGCCATAGGATGGAAAATAGATTGATATGATTCAGGGTGGTAGAAATACATTTATTGATTGCAATTTAACAGTACAAAATGCTCTTTTATAGAGAATGTCAAAAATTGTTGAAAAAAATAACATAGCTAATTGAATAGACCCAGTAAAAGATAATTTTAAATTATTGTCCACAAAATATTATGCTTAATGAAAATATAAGCAATATCTAAATAGCAGATTACTCTCTCATAGTAAAAAGGTTATCTCATGTCTATTAAATGTATCTATCACTTACACTATACAACTAAAGGAGAACAAATGACTTGGGGCTTTCACAAACAGTGCTTATTATATTGTGGACATGTCAAGTTACTGGGCACTGATGTTGAATAAAACCATGCATAATTCATACTCAGGTGCTTGGTTGGTTTGGCATGAGGCTTGAGGTTTAAACTCATCTAACAGAACCTTAATTCAACAGCATTTTGCAAGATATTGAGATAAATGTACTAAGAGGAAAAGTAGTAATTCTGGGACATAACAATTGCACCATAGGAGCTCATAAAAATTCACCACAATCTCATTAATTTAAAGGAGCAGTAAACTTGTTTTATGAAAAAATATATATTGTAGGGATTTTCCTATTGAGTAAAATAAGGGTACTCCCACTGCTGAGAGATTTATATTTCCAGAGTTATTACAGTTTAAACCCATGTTTTTACATTAGCAGTGCCCTCTAGTGGTCACATTCTAATTAGCTTTCCTGTTAGATTCTAATGAAGAGGAAAGTCAGAAAAGTCAGAGACATACAGTTCTCCATAGAATGTGATAGAAAATGCTGTCACTTCCTGTCAGTTAGAACTTCCAGGAAGTAAATACAGTATATTCACTTCATGATTATTTAAACTGCTATAACTTTTGAATAAAACCTCAGACAGTGATGGGAGTGACCTTGTTTTATTCAGCAGGAAATGCTCTTTAAAATATGTGTTTTCATAAAAAAAGTTTACTGCTCCTTTAAATGGATCCTTTATCTCCTTGGATGCTAGAGTGGCCATTTCTTTGCCATGCAGTAGAGACTTTACTAGAATTTAGGGTTGCCAGCCATGACATTCCCTCCATAGACTTAACATTGGACAGAAGCCAATTTTTTACCGGCCTGCCGGTAAAATACCGGCTGGGAGGCAACCCTACTAGCATTCAAGGGGTTAAACCCCCCATTTAAATCATTAGGGAATGTTAGGTTCTAATTGGTCCAGTTGGTTTGCTACAGAACTGTTTCAATTCCTAGTATATCAGCGTCAATATGAATAAGGTAATCAGCATTCTACCTACTATTGTTTTTCTTTCGAATGGATCGTGTGCGCTTTTCTCTCTGTTCTATTAGCTGTGCCTCCATTAGAAGGTCTTGTAAATGTGCCAAGATCAATTGATCATTCCCTCCATTCTGCAGGTAAGTCAGGCGTAATGCACTGTAAAAATAATACTGCATCAGTTAGTACTGAATGTTTTATACTGAAAGATGATGAATTATGATGTATATACCCATGCAAATCTTATATATAGGGTCCATTCATCAAGACTAACCTTGCTAATTAGTTCCTTTACATTATTTTTCCTACCCCCATTTGGTGGACACTCAGAAGGAGAATCAAGGCAAATTTAGCACAGGTGAATAAATAATTATGCAGGTTGTTCCACACAGATCAGAAAACACAGCTCTACTGAGGAGAAAGAGTACCTAATGACTATACCAAAAATCTCTAAAACCATTAAACTGACGGAAACACAAAAGATGAAGTATAGACAGCATTTAATGTTGTGGTTGTCTATCTTTTATTGGCTCAAGGCACCACTTGCATGAAGTATGGAATTTTCAGAGCACACCTAACCTTTTATATGTCATTAGTAAAGGGCATAATTGAGGGTATAATTAAATAAAATACAATATTCACATTTTTGTCAAACTTTTCATAAGAAACAGTGGCACACTAAGCTGGTGCTCATGGTACATCAAAGTCCCATAGTATCCTGGTTGAGAACCACTGCTGTATTGAGACTAAGGGCTTGATTCAAATGTTGGCGTTAAAACCAACGTGAAGAAAAAAACTGCCTTCGCACGTTAAGCAAGACCAGGTAACGTGAGATTCAAATCTTCCTTACCCAGAAAGGCTAACAAGCGATAACCAACAAAATACACATTAACCTTAAACCTGCGTCGCATAGAAAATCTTACCTAAAAACACGATAAAATGTTACCTAGCACCACAGCCAATCACAGCACTCCAAAGTATCAAGTTCAGTCAGAAAATCCAAAATCCACGTCGACAGATCTGAACAGCTTTCTCTGTGCTTCCCTACCCAGCCACTAGGGGAACACAGAGATGGCTTTCAGCACCATGGACAGCTTTGAATGCCATAGGGATGTGCACTGCTCACCCCTGTGGCATTCAAAGGGTTACAATCAAAACTAGTACACCAAGCACTACACAATGCCCCCTTCCACATCCCCCACTTAGTATGTCACATATATTGCATATATGTGACATACTAACCCCATCCACATCCACCTCATGGACTTCCATGTAGTGGACAAATCTGTCTTTTATTCCACAATTAACCCTTTGAGTACCAGAGAGGTAGGAAAGCATTGTTTAGCATGTTTCCTACCCCTCTGGTACCCAAAGGGTTAATAGGCAAGGTATGGACTACATACCTTGCCTGTATATATGTGTGTGTGTGTTTTAAACTTTTTTTTATTAAAATACTATTATTACACATACTTTAAATTAGATCTCATTCATTTTTAACGCCCTACCTCCTGTGTCCCATTGTTATTAGTACTTTTGCTCCACTCGCCTTCAAATGGAGAGTGGAGCAAAAGTACTAATAGCAATGGGACACAGGAGGTAGAACATTATAAATGGATGAGATCTAAGTTAACCCTTTGAGTGCCAGAGTGGTACGCAACGCATTGCAAAGCAATGCGTTGCGTACCACTCTGGCACTCAAAGAGTTAAAATACAACTGCGGGAGCAGGCTGCACTCTGACTGCAGTGCTTCCCTCATCTTCATTCATAAAAACTGCCATTGCTGCGGGTGGCTGTGAAGCCCGCAGCATAAGAAAAGCCTGGGGACTAGAGAGGCATTGGAGAAAGTGGAGGAGGGGAGAGAGACATAGGAGGAAGCGGGTGGTAGGCTTGTATTTGCTGCCCGCTTCCTCCGATGCCTCTCCTCTCCTCACGCTTTGGCATTGTGCCCGGCTGCCTGGCTCGCACGTTGTACAATTCGTCCCTTCTCACAAGGAGAGCTCTCCACATTTTGGGACACTCACCCCCGAAGACTGTACCAAATAATAAAAGGAGTGTGCCAGTTGCCACTGATTCCTGGCTCCAGTGTGTTATTTGGACAGTATACCACACTCTGCATACATGGCTTCTTAAATTGGCTTTAATCAGCTGAGACACTAAGAAATCACTACCATTACCTCTCTTAGCAAAGAATCATATTAGTACACACCTCCTTCCATGTTAGTGCTCCTTTAATCGAAAACAGCTGAGGAATCCAATTCCAGAATGTCAATAGATTGAGACTTTGAACCCATTAGTGAAGGTAAATAAATATTTCAATGTACAATCAGGTTACTGGCTTTTCATGTTAAGTTTCTTCCTTGCAGTTTGGTTTCTACACTTTTACCTGATTTCAGATGATAATTTTCCACTCCCATAAAAGGGAATGTAGGTTTGCTGAAAGGATGGCTGGACTTTTCCTATCCTTCGGGAGGCTGGGGTATCACTTTGCCTGCTGTGATTTCTTCTTTTCCTGCAAAATACAAGTAGAAAACATACAGAAATTACAAGATCATTTATGGCATGAGCTGTCTTTCAGCACCAAGTTTGCAGTTACTTAGTGCCCCTATTCATAAAGCTAATGAGACACTATTCTGGGCCACCTGAACCTTAGCTAGTACATGAAAATTCCCAATGATTACGATGGGGCACTTAAACCCTTGAATGCCCCATAGGAACATGCAAACTTCCCCATTTGCAGTTAGTTTGCTCTTGTATTTTTCGAGGGGTTGAGATGCACTATAGCATGATAAAGAAGAGATAAAGTGTAGATGACTTCTCCAGAGATATCACTTCTCCAATTCCTATGTTATTCTATGGATCCTATGCACTATGATTTATTCAGCTTTGGGGATCTTAGTGCATTGGCTCCATAGAATAACATAGGAACTGGAGAAGTGATATCTTTGGAGAAGTCATCTCCACTTTTTCTCCTCTTTATCACCCCTTAGTGCATAACCCCATGGTCTTCTAAGTACATCAGCCTCATTGTGATCTATTTCAGTACTGTCCAAAGTTGTAATTTAAGAGTAATTGAATGATAAGGTATACCCTTCTGCCCCTTTTACTGATATAACACTGTTCACCTCAGAGCAGCAAGACTGTCCAGATGGATCACAGAGAGGGACAATCTTCAGTGACCATAAGGAAAAACCTGAAAACCCTGTCAAGGAGGGCAGGGTTTTCCTTATGTTTATAGTAAGAAGATTGTCCCTCGCTGTGAACTGTCTGGTCCCAGGACCAGATTCCACATCTGAAGGGAGGCGGCTTACACCAGGTAAAAGGGGCAGGAGGGGGATACTTTATCAGTCAATTACTCTGCTATAGCTCTGACAGTATTGAAATAACACTCACCATGGCACAAATACTATGAAGATTAATCAGATCTGCTTTTTATGTGAAACATTACTATCTCTTTAAGTTCATTTTAGTTGTGTTCTTTGAAAGATGAATGTCCGGATTTCTGATCTGAAGAATGTGGACCTCGAGTCTTTCAAAGAAGAAGAACAACAGAAGAGAGAAAATATAAAAGTAGGGGGTCAGGGATGCACAGACCACAGGGAAAGACAGTGAGGATGATGTGCTAAGAACTACAGCAATTCTGGGTCAAACCATCTTTATCGTAGGGGACAAATATACATCCCCATTGGTTTAAATGAGGTACTTAACCACTTGAGTGCTAGGGATGCCTCCAACACATTGTTTTACAATGATTTGGATAATTTTCTAGCATTAAAGGCTTTAAATACCCTTTTAAATAAATCCAAATGTTGGGGGATTTTTATTTGTTACGTATGGTTCAGTTGGTTTGGTCCTGAGTACATCAGCCTTAGTAGCTATTGATAGCAGAAATTGCAAATCAATAAAAAAAATTCAGTTTCACTGCTGTGGTGGGTCAGAAATAAACAAACCAGTGAGACTGATTTACTAAGAGAAAAATGGAGCAAAACTGGGTAAACCAACTGCTTCATGGGGGTGGGCATTACACTGTATTTAAATGGGACTTTGAATGCTACAGAGTTTTCCAATGTCTCTTGAAGCATTGTGTGGAAACCACAATAAGAATAAAGGGGTTAAAAGACCCATATAACCATTTGAGTGCTAGGGGGTTCACAACACATTGCTTTGCATACCCCTCTGGCACAAAAAGGGTTAAATCATAAGTTTATGTGTCCTCTATGGAGGGGTTGGTCTTCTGCAGAATTGCCCCAGTCCAGGGCATTAGTAAGTGACCCCCAATGCACTTAACTTATTTCCACTACACAAAAATTGCTTGGATTTAACCCCTTGAATGCTGGCTATGTCTCCATTTCATTGCAAGAATCCATTGGAGACATTGCTAGCATCCAAGGGGTTAAATGTTATGTGACCACAATGATCATGATAAGAAAATGCAGGATAACACAACACAACGATCTTACATTGACTCCAGTTGCATCATGTCTATTTGTTGTTTCATTGTTGCTAAGAGTAGTTCATTCTTTTGTTCTTGCGCGTTCAAATGTTTTATCATTTTTTCTAGGTAATCTGTATTCCTGCTTTGGGCTTTTATTTCATTCAGTCTCTGCACAATATCTGAAAATTAGTTAGAATAAAGTAGTTACAGAGAGCAAGAGAAAATTAAATTCTAGGCAATTGTTAGGTAAATAACCAGAGTGTTGTCTAATGTCACTTGATCGATAAGAACATCATAGACACATGGCTGTTAAGGGCAGTGTGTGCAGAGACCCTATGGTGGTGGGTTTGGATGGTACCACATGGACTTGTTGGCATGTGCAAATGTTAACTCTTTCAATACATGCTTTGTTTCACAGGAGTTGTGTCATGAATTGATTCCCTTCTAGGAGCCTGAAGATACCAGATATATTTGCCCATGCCTTCGTCGTATTGTGCATGTGTTTTCTCCTTTATCTACTGTAACTTCTGATTGGAAGTATGAAGACAATGTAAAATTCTGTTTTAAAGTAATAGTAGTGTTTCACAAAAAAAGAAGCTCCGATTAATCTTCATAGTATTTGGGCCATGGAGAGTGTTATTTCAGTACTGCCAGAGTTGTAGTTCAAGAGTAATTGAATGATAAAGTATCACCCTCCCACTCCTTTTACCTAACCTAAACCACTTCCCCTCAGATATGGAATCTGATCACAGCAAGGGACAATCTTCTTACTGTTTACTGTAAGCAGAAGGAAAACCCCCCATTGACAGGTTTTTCAAGTTTTTCCTTATGCTCACTGAAGATTGTCCCTCTCTACGATCCATTCGGACAGTCTTGCTGCTCTGTGGTGAGCAGTGTTACATCAGTAAAAGGGGTGGGAAGGGGATACATTATCATAATTACTCTTGAACTACAACTCTGACAGTCCAGAAATAACTCTCTCTGTTGTCTAAATACTATGAAGATTAATTGGAGCTGTGTTTTTTTGTGAAACACTACTATCCCTTTAAAATGAAAAGTGCAATGGGCATTGTACTTGTCTGGCCCTCTCCCCACATTTGCCATGAGAGAAAGTGATAGAAGAAGTCAGAGATGCTCAACTAGGCTCATGAGCGTGCAAGGGTATGCAAAAGCTCACTGGGACTGTGTCCTCGCACTCAGGGTGCAGTCTCCTTTAGTTCACAAATGCCATACACAGAGAAGAAATATTCTGAAACACATCAAACAGGTCCTGCCAAAATGACAGTCCAGCCACAAAATGCCATAAATTCTTCTCTGAACAAGGAAAACAGCTAACCCCTGATGTACATTTTTGGCCATGTTGGGCTTTCTCGGTGAGGTGCAGCTGATCCTTCTAGATAGTTGTGAGAAAGGGGTCCATGTCTGGTTTCCCCCATTACCTTTAGGGTGACTAACCCTAAGAGCAATTTGCATGAAGATAGAAAAAATCAGAGATGCTCGATTAGGCTCATGAGCTTGCCAGGGTATGCAAAAGCTCACTGGGACTGTGTCCTCACACCCAGGGTGCATTCTCTTTTAGCTCACAAATACCATACACAGAGAAGACATATTCTGAAACATATCACACAGACACTGCCAAAATGCCAGCCATCCACAAAATGCCAGACAATTCTTCTCTGAACAAGGGAAGCAGCTAACCACAGACATACGTTTTGGCCTTGTTGGGCCTTGTTTGGGACCAGTATGATGTGCTTCAGAAGATTTCCTCTGTGTGTATGGCACTGGTGAGCTAAAAGACATTGCACCCTGGACGCAGGACGCAGTCCTAGTGAGCTTCTTGCATGTATTTGCTAGCTCATGAGCCTAGCTGAGCATCTCTGTCCTTTCTTTCTGCATATGCAAATTGCTCTTAGGATTAGTCACCCTAAGAGTAATGGGGGAATCCAGAAGTGGCCCCCTTTTCTCACAGTGCCTAGAGAGATCTGTTGCATCTCACTGATGAGGTAAACAAATGCTGAAATGTATAGCTGGGGTTAGCTGTTATTTTTGCTCAGAGAGAAATTGACTGGTATTTTGTGGCTGGGCTGTCATTTGGCAGAACCAGTATGATGTGCTTCAGAAGATTTTCTTGCTGCGTATGGCACCGATGAGCTAAAAGAGATTGCACTCTGGGTGCTGGATGCAGTCCTAGTGAGCTTCTTCCATGTGTTTGCTAGCTCATATGCAACTTGCTTTTGGCATTAGTCACCCTAAGAATAATGGGGGTAATCCAGACGTGGACCCCTTGCTTACAGAGCCTACAGGGATCAGCTGCACTCCACCGACGAGGCCCAAAAAGGCTGAAATGTATGTCTGGGGTTAGCTGTTTCCCTTGTTCAGAGAGGAATTGTCTGGCATTTTGTGGCTGTACTGTCATTTGTCAGGACCCGTGTGCTTCAGAATATTTATTCTCTGTGTATGGCACTGGTGATCTAAAAGAGATTGCACTCTGTGTGCTGGATTCAGTCCTAGTGAGCTTCTTGTGTGTATTTGCTAGCTCATGAGCCTTCTTGAGCATTTCTGACCTTTCTTTCTACATATGCAAATTGCTCTTGGGACTAGTCACCCTAAGAGTTATGGGAGGGAATCCAGACATTGACCCCTTGCTCACAGTGCCTAGAGGGATCAGTTGCAACTCACCGTCGAGGCCCAAAAAGGCCAAAACGTACGTCTGGGGTTAGCTGTTTCCCTTGTTCAGAGAGGAATTGTCTGGCATTTTGTGGCTGGACTGACATTTGGCAGGACCGGCATGATGTGCTTCAGAAGATTTTCTCTCTGTGTATGGAACTAGTGAGGTAAAAGAGATTGCACCCTGGATGCAGTCCTAGTGAGCTTCTTGAATGTATTTGTTAGCTCATGAGTCTAGCTGAGCATCTCTGACATTACTTTCAACATGAGGGAAAGCGAACAAGCTGGTGAGATAGCTTGATGGTATATGCCCTGACTCCAAAGCTCGTGCAAACCTCAAGGTTGCAGGTTTGCATCCCGACAGGGTTAACTCAGCCCTTCATCGTTCCGAGGTTGATAAAATGACTACCATTGATTGGGGTAATATTAACATCTATTATTCAGCTGCCAGTTCCGACTGCACACTTCCTCCCTTTCTTATCCTCCTTTTTATGTTTAAAATGGATAAAGTGAACCTCTTAGATGGGATCTTGTTAGGCCAGCCTAGTATCCTACTGAAATGTCGCCCTCTATTTGCGTTAAAAATGTTGCATGATTGAAAAGGGCAACATCAGAAAGTCGCATGCACGAAAAGGGTGACATTCTGATGATATTGCAGGCTTAAGTGTTGAGTAGCCTTTAGCCATCAGAATGTTGCAATTCTGATGTTTCCCTTTTCAACCAGGCAACATTTGCTCCGTTTTTGTTGGTAGCCAAATAGATGGCGACATTTCAATAGTGAACCAGCCAGCCTGAACCTGCTCGTAAGTGTGAAAAGAGTTAGCAACACATTGTTCTAAAAATCCATTGCTCAGCCCTCTAGCAGTCAAATAGTTAACCTCCTTGGATGCTAGTGAATTCTCCAATGCATTGTTCCACAATATGTTTGGGACCTCTCTAGGATTCAATGGGTTAAAGAGGAAGAAAATATTTACATTATAAAAGGCATCTCCGAACGAATCTATTAAGAAAACAACTGTGCCAAATGTTTACACTTAAACTGAATAACACTTCAACACCTTGACTGCAAAAAAAGTTGCAAACACATTGCAAAGCATTTAAGGGGTTAGGGACCATTGGGGTTTGCATTACAGGAAGGAGGTTACCCCGGCAGAAAGGTAAGAAAAAAAATGTTAAGTCTCAAACGTAAGCGAATCACAGGCTAGCTGTATAGGTAATGTGCGAGACCACTGACTAGGTGACATGACAATCTCGCACTTTCATGCACTGCGAGATTGTCATGTCGCTATTTTAATCCAGGCTACATGGTTAAAGGGATAGTAACACTTCGTTTTAACTTTATTTTATTTTGTAGGCATTAAAAAAACATGAAGAATGATATAAGTCTTATCTCTCAAACCTTTATGGTTTATGAGATATTCACAAGCAAAGTTCCCCTCCCCGCCCCTTTTTCCTAGTGTAAGCCATCTCTTCTCAGATGTGGATCAGGTTGTATGACAGTACAGATAACAGAAGGGGACAATTTTCTTTGTATGAAAACAATGAAAGCCCTTCCCCCCTTGAAAAGTTTTTCAGCTTTTTCCATTATCTTAATTGAAGATTGTCCCTCTCTGCAGTCTACCTGGGCATCTCTCTTCTTATCTGGTTGAACAGGGGGGGGATACTTTGTTTGTGAATATCTCTTAAACCATAAAGGTTTCAGAGATAAGACTTATATCATTCTTCATGTTTTTTTAACGCCTACAAAATAAAATAAAGTTAAAATGAAGTATTACTATCCCTTTAAAGTCTTAAATGGTCACATGCTCTTTTGCATGCGACCTTTCAAAAGTGAACCGAGTGCCAGAGAGGTATCCAATGCATTACACTGCAAAGCATTGGATACCTCTCTGCCACTCAAAGGGTTAATAATAAGCCTCAATTACCTTAATCGATATATATAGGCAGACAATCCTAATGCAACTATAAATGACTTCTAATATTTAATCAGTACTGGATATCATCTAAGGAGCCTTACATAATACTTTGTTGCAAAAATCAAGGATTTAAGAACTGTCCCACTAAAACCTTGCTAAGCAAGGTGTTGCGTATCCCTCTGGCACTCAAAAGGGTTAAAGTAAGCAGGGGGTTATTATTAGGCAGTGTTAGTGATCATTTAACCCCATGAATGCTAGAGAGGTCTTCAATGCATTGCATACAATGAGTTAATTACATTTTCAATTTAATCCCTTGGATGCAAGCAAAATCTCCAACCAAGCATCCAAGGGGTTAAAATGAGTTCCCATATGATAAAGTGAGAAATGACTTGCTGTACCATCTCGCTGCTTTTCCAGAAGCTTATTCTGAGACATGATTTCATTGATTTGCTTGCTGTGAGCCTCCTCTAGGTAACGCAGTTGTGATTCCTGGTCATATGCTCTGGAGTCTTCTCTCTGATTTTCTATGGTCTAAAAGAGTTAAAGAAAATACAAAGAAAATTGGTAACTGTAGTGCGCAGCCATGATTGGACTTCTTATTCACCAACTGGATGGATTTAAGTGGAGTAAATACCCAAGTAGGTTGCTGCTGGCTGTTTGGGGATGATGGGAGCTGTAGTCTCCAACAGCTGCAGAACCCATTGTTGCCTACGACAGATATACAGGAGATGCAGTGTTCGTGTGACTAGGCACTATTTTGCTTTAGTGATAAATTGTATACCGTGAAAGCTGGGCTGGATTTCCCAATAGGCAGAGTAGGCAACTGCCTAAAACTCCAGATTTTGAGGGATGTATCAGCTGTGCTGGCCACACCCACATTCTGAGTTGTGTTTGTAGCCAGTGAAATCTCATTATTCCTGCACCAGGAACTATAACCTTTTACCAGCTATTATTTAACCTTTTGGATGCTAGAGATGTCTCACTGTAGACCTCTCTAGCAACCAAGGGGTTAAAAGCTTTTATTTTTGTGTTTTTATATTACAGGCTAAGGGTATTTTTTGTGCAAGGGAATAGTGGATTTCACTATGGGTATGGTCATGTGAGGAGTGAGACTGTGGCCATAGGCAGAGCTAATGCTCACCTAGGGAGCCTTGGCTAGAGGTTCCTGGGATGTAAATTCCAGGCCCTGTGTAAGAGTGTGCATAGCAGGGGCATTTCTAGACATTGGTGTGACTGGGCTGGACAATGCAGTAGTAAAGCATTAGGCTGGACCAAGCCCCATATCTTTTCAGAACCTTGCAACTTCCCTAGTGCAAAGATATTCCCCATTGTTATTATGATAGCACAGATTCAACCTCACTGCCTCTCTTGTAATCATTCCCACCTTACTGCATTTAGAGATTAACATTTTGGATGCTAAAAAGGCTTCCAATGCATTGTAGATCCCAAAATATAATGCACCAGACTGTATTTTAAAAAGGACCTATCACCTTTCCAACTCCTCTCCCAGTGGGTGCTTCCATAATGAAAGACTGCATGATTATTTGTCCTTTTCAATTTATTGCATCAGTCTAGTGAAAACTGACAAGCTCCATCAGCAAAGAAGGTGGAGAGAAGTGATTTTCTGGATATGTTAGACATTAATTATGCATATTTGACCAGGGCCTCAAGTCAATAAAGCATGGTAAAACTGCCATTAAGGCAATAAACCACACCATATGTTAGCCATGTCTGAGTAGAATAGCTATTCAATAAGCAGTCTACCAATATGGATAATGAGCACAGGCCCAAAAAATACACGTAGCTTCAAAATGTGCGTCAAACCTTTCATGACCTCAAAGTGATTTAACTTCAGTCACTGCATGGGTTATATACTTTATCAGCTATGTGGCTGTGATATTGTAGCAGGCAATATCAGGGCTGTGTATGACAGTTATCCTGTGGAGTGTGTTTCCACACATTTCCTAACCCTCTCAAGGTCACCTCATCCTCTGCAAGGGGAACAGGGACCTCCATAATGGGTTGTGGCCAGAAGCATACCCTTCTGTGGACTGGAAGGATCCACATGCCATATAATATATGGCACACAGAAGCTTCTGCAAGCCAGATAGTGCACGGCTGGTGCTGTATATGGGGTCGAAGTCATCTTTGATCACCTCATATAGGCCAATGATGCTGTGTGACGTAAACCTGTACCGGCCTGTCACTTCAGCATCCGTCATTCCAAAGAGTATGACCTTTGTAAGGAATATTCTGGGTCTGGACAGAGGTCTATCATCCCTGTTCTGGTCCACGGGTCCCTGTGGCAGCTGTGGGAGCTGTGAAAGATCCGGTTGGGGCAGATGAGGTGCTGCTGCCTGTCCTGGCCATCCAGGAAGATGGTCTAGCTGTCCCGCCAAATGGAGCATTAGTAGTTGCAACAGACAGAAGATGTTCAGCAGGTGTGCTTGGGGGTTCCTGGTGATTTCTTTCCCTTGCATGCCTTGCTCTCTGATGTTTTCTCAGGGACTGCAATGGAAACATACTGCTCATAATCTCTCTCTGAATGGTCTCACTGTAAACACTTCACGTCTGAGGACAGTGAAATGTTTAAGACACTTTGGGGTGTTGTCCAGGCACGGTTATCAGGTAGGGAGTGACCAATTGGAAGGTGTGGCTCTTGACATTTATCTGATTTGTTGTAATTGCTGTGTACCTGTCAGGTGAGTGTGTGACATTGTCAGGTGCACGTTGGGTCTTCATTGGCTAGTGATGTTGCATAGGTGAGCTTGGGTTGTTTAAGGATTGACAGGTGTGTGTACTGTGTTTTGTGTACATACCTGTTGTTATGTGTTAACCCCTGATGTTCCTGGGTATGGTGTGACCCATACCCATGCTTTGTAAACCCCTTGTCCCTGAGGGGCTTGATGGGTTTATATTGGTTGTCCGGGACTTCTTTGTAGGGCATGCACATTTACAGGGTGGTTCCTTGGCTTTGCAGGGTTTCATTTTGGCATTGCTGTGATTGTGCTATGTGCTAAGTGTTGTGTGAGCTACTGGTTCCCTGCTTTCTTTTGTTTGTCAGTGGTTTTTAACCTTTGTTGTGTGCTGTACACCCAGAAAGACTGGGTGCAGAATTTTAGATGGTAAATGTATCAGTTTATTGTGTGTTGGCATGATCGCACAGAATTGAATCGCTCCTGGGTAAACCTGTTCCATTGTTCTCAATGGGTGAAATATTAACATTTGGTGTCATTTTTTAACTCCTGTTAGCTGTTCATAAGACATGTAATCGAATGGCTTACTGTGTTTAAAATACTGTCGCAGGCTGTTGTTTTAGGGTTTTATGTACCGGGGACAATTCAATCAAGGCCAAAGCTCAGTGATTCCTGAGAGTTCAAATCCTAAATGTTAATGGCTGCACATTAGGGCATGCATTAACCATATAATCACTGTAGTCCGTACTGGCACACACACTTCACCCTTGTGAAGACTTTTATGCTAGAAACCCCTTATGCCATGCCCATAGCATGGACAGATAAATGACTTAGAGATACTCAATATATATATATATATATATATATATATATATATATATATATATATATATATATATATGAAAGGAACAATCCAAAACACCAATATGCTGCCCCATTAGAAATTTTTCTTAATACATTTCCCCCAGATACATTGTGGGAATGGGAAAGAGGGAGGGGAAATCCAAGTCCTTCTGTTTGAGCTGAGATCACAAGTGGGTAAATAGCAGTTATGGAATCTGCAGCTCCAGAACTCTATCGAGAAAGAACTGCGGCAAGAAAGAGGGGGCGGGCCAATTTGGGATCCTGTTTAAGTCCATATGGAGTCTTAATCTGACTGTGAGAGTATGTACCCCTACTGCAACCCAATCATGCTCTCACTCAGGGTTCCTCCATGATACTATCAGCTGAATGTTCCTCCTTACAGTTCCTCATAGCATGTGTGACTTACCGCTTGCATTTGTATCATAATCTGTGGCTGGACCATTCAGCAACTCATAACACTTGTATCAACCCCCTCATTTTGTATAGACTGTAAGCTCTCGAGAGTATGGTCCTCTTATCCTTTCTGTTTCCAGTGCCTTTTAATGTTGATTGTAAATATCCTAAAATAGTGAACCTCACTGTACATTGTTCTATTGTCTTGATAACAGAGTAGATAGTGCACAATGGTAATATTAAGGCAGATGCACATTGTTTAATTAGTTCTAATATCTACTTACTTTTCCAATATCAATCTGGTTCTCACTCCTATCTGACATGGGATCCAGTAGTCTCAATTTATTGTTTCTTGTTTCATTCCATTTATTCTGTTTCTGTTGCTCTTCATTTTTTCTCCTTAGATGTTTAAGTTTGTTAACCTACAGAATGGAGACACAATCATGAAAGACATACAGTATTAACAGATGGAAATAAACTATATTAAATAATGATGTTCTAGTTTCTTAAAAACTGTATTACAGGAACTCAGGAGAGTTCAAATCCAGAATGTTAATGGCTGCACATCAGGGAATGCATTAGGCATATAGTCACTGTAGTGTGTATTGGCACACACACTTCACCCTTTAATGCCAGAAAAACCCTTACACCGTCCCCATAGCATGGGCAGGCAAATGGCTTAAAGATACACAGTTTCTGTGCCTTGTTTAATACACAGTGTCAAACAATATATATATATATGTATGAAAAGAACAATCCAAAACACCAATCACTGCCACTGCCCCAGAGAGATCTGGGGAATTGGAAAGAGGCAGGGGGAATCCCAGTCCTTCTGTTTGTGCTGAGATGATCATAAGCAACCGAACTGTAGTTATGGAACCTGCATCTCCAGAACTCCCTAGCACAGCTCGAGCCTCCTGTTCCATGAGGTTAGCTGAGTTTCAAACAGGCAGTGCACAGGTAGCAGATCAACTCAGGAGTATCTCTGAGCTGGCCAATACACGATTCAGGTCTTTAAAGTGAAACTATAATTATAGGAAAATGGGGTTCTTAATTTGTTTAGGAAGATGTCCTTAACACAGAAGTATGGTATGCACACATACACAGTTTTATATTTAAATTGTATTGTAGTCTAATCTGCTGTAGCTGGATTACATCATTTTACTATCTCATAATGCTTACATGGGTCAAAAGGACCATGCATGGGGCCTTCTTTCTAAGGATTACCTCATTAAGGCTGATTACACATATGTCAATTGTGAGATGTTGTAAACTGCACACAGCTCTTCAAAGGGAACCAGCAAACACAGGCAATTGCAAACAATATATTTGACTACAGTAGGAAGAATTCTGACCTAAGTAAGCACTTCTGTAAAAGGAATAGTAATACTTCGTTTTATCTTTGTTTTATTTTGTAGGCATTAAAAAAACATGAAGAACGATATAAGTCTTATCTCTCAAACCTTTATAGTTTGAGAGATATTCACAAGCAAAGTTTCCCGTCTCGCCCCTTTTACCTAGTGTAAGCCATCTCTTCTCAGATGTGGAATGTAGTCCATAGACCAGACAGATAACAGCAGGGGGTAATCTTCTGCCTATGAGAACAATGAAAGCCCTGCCCCCCTTGACACGTTTTTCAGGTTTTTCCCTTATCTTAATTGAAGATTGTCCCTCTCTGCAATCTACCTGGGCACCTCCCTTCTGATCTGGCTGAGCAGTGTTACATCAGTAAAAGGGGCAGGAGGGGGATATTTTGTCATTGAATTACTCTTGAACTACAACTCTGACAGAATTGAAATAACACTCTCCAAAGTCCAAATACTATGATGATTAATTAGAGCTACTTTTATTATGAAACATTACTATCCCTTTAAGCACATTAAGAGATACATATTCCTATATTATTATTATCCTTTATTTATAAAGCTCCAATGTATTCTGCAATGTTGGGTGTCTGCATCTGGGCTCAAAACTCATATTTAAAGGGGAACTATATATCCTACACTGTCTCTGGACACCTGCAACAAAACTTATTTACTAGAACCCATCCTCTTCCTCATGTTTCCATTACCAGAGAAAAAAATACAAAAAGGACAAAAGTGCCTTGTTGAAAAAATGAATTCTATTTATATATGTGCATGACACACCCGCTATGATAGGCTTTTTCATTTGTTTAAAATGGACTGGGCAGATTCGTCCATTAAAAAAAAGAGAAAAGGAAACCGATATTTCTTGACACATGGCTCACTTGCATACAAATATTGTCAAATCCCCTTAAACAATTTCTTATTAAACATTTCCTATACACACCCTAGCAAGCAACCCTACAACTGCTTGGTCTTTCCTATACTACAGACAGGTAGGGATGATCCAGACTGACTTTCCTACATGTTTTGTCTTCCACATCTATTTGGTCTCACTCTTACCTATTCCTTGGGATACACACACACACACACACACACAATACACACACAAATACTCAGGGACATTTAGCTAGACTGTCATACCTCCCAAGTCTCCCTCTTTAAGAGGGACAGTCCCTCTTTTAGACCCAAATCCCACTGTCCCTCTTTCCCACCCTAATATCCCTCTTTTTAGGAGTTCAGACTGTGTGGTGTGTATATTAGTGTATCACATTGCTCTACAGCAATAAAACTCACATTATTGTTTCTTTAAACGTCAGTATATGTGTTTATAAATTAGTGTGCTTAAATAAAATACTTTGGTTTTGTTATAAGTCAATTATTAGGTAACACAATGAGGTGTCCATAGGTCATAAAACAGCCTGGAAATTCTTGTTAATGCCCTGCCCAATGACCACACCCCCAGCCACACCCCCTAAAACACAACTGTCCCTCTTTGGCAATTTGAAATGTTGGGAGGTATGGACTGTTGTTGTTGCGTAATGTTTTGATGTGTTTGGTTAACTTGTTGAAAGTTATTTCATCTCTCTAAGGATGTATGTATGCATGTATGTTTTTATTTTGCTAGTGCCACCAGGTGTACTTAGTGCTTTACAGTTTACCTTTAGTATAGAGGGGATATGATAAGTGCAGTAGTTAAGTAGTTAGACGATTATAAGGAGTAGACTAGGTATGCATACATTAGGATAGGATGTCATTGCCCCGTAGAGCTTACAATATAAATGTAAGCTTTTGTGATCTGGGTATTGTTTAGGCAATCTGTATGCTTCCCCATCAGCTTAATTTTATTGCTAAACGTTATGTACACAACAAAAAGATGAGACTTGCTTTGTGCTTCAGATTGTCATCTTTTTTGTGCTTGTTAAAATGTACAAGAACTGCCTGTCACTTCTATTCATGATTAGATGAAGTAAAATTTAAAAAAAGATGTGGGTTAATCCTAGAAATGCCCCTGCTGACTAATTATGATTATGACTCAACACGCCATCAAATGTTCCCAATCAGTTGGCACAGGAAGTGAATCAGAATGGAATCACTACTACATATGATGAGTACAAATGCTTCAAGGCCTCAGCAGCTGCAGTTGTTGTGAAGAGGGATAAACTTGACATTACTAGATCAAAGCTTGAGCCTATTCAAGCTGTTGGTGATATAGTTGATGCAGTCATCATCTCCTCTCCCGGTGGTTTCAAACAATTCATACTATGTCAGTAATAATGACTCAAGAACATGAAAGGAAAGTCAGCTGTGCAATCAAGGATAAAATAAAGTAATTCCAAGTCAATATAAAAAAAGAGATGAAAGAGAGCACAGGTTTTCAAATAAAGATATGTTACTACATGGGTTCCAAAAACCTCCTATACCAAAACATTAAGGCAAATAAAAATGTCCCAGTGTTAAAGGGATAGTAATGTTTCATGAAAACAGCAGCTCCAATTAATCTTCATAGTATTTGATCCATGGAGAGTGTTATTTCAGTACGGTCAGAGTTGTAGTTCAAGAGTAATTGAATGATAAAGTATCAGCCTCCTGTCCATTTTACATAGTGTAAGCCACCTCCTCTCAGATGTGGAATCTGGTCTAGAGAACAGCAAGGGACAATCTTCTTACTGTGAACATAAGGAAAACCCTGCCCCCCCTTGACAGGTTTTTCTTGATGATCAGTGAAGACTGTCCCTCTTTGCGATTAATCTAGACATTCCTGCTGTTCTGACAGTGAGCAGTGTTATATCAGTAAAAGGGGCAGGACTGGATACTTTATCATTTAGTTACTCTTGAACTGACAGTTTTGAAATAACACTCTCCATGGCCCAAATACTATGAAGATTAATTGGAGCTGCTTTTATTATGAAACATTACTATCCCCTTAAAACGGAACCTTCAATTAATACCTAGTCGCCATGCATTCATTAAATGCATGGCGACTAGCTTTGAAATAGATGTCTTACCATTAAAAAATAGTAATACAAAGAAGAGGGGGTATTTTTATGTAGAAACTAGTATATCCTACCGCGGGTCTAAAGCTGAATACAGCTGATACAAAAACAAGAAGAAATGATAGAGAGCCGGGGAGAAGTGTGGACTTCCCATTGTCTGATAGGGAAATGTCCCGTCCAGCCATAGGATACACCACCCCCCTCTCTGCCCCCTTTCTAGAGACCAGTTCAGTATTGAATAGGAAGTCTTATATACTAAAATATGTCCTTTATTAATAAAATTAAAAACGAAAACACGCAAATGACTCAGGTGACGTCAACAGTGACGTGTCCCCTTTAAAAACATAGTGCAGCCTTAATACGCTTACTATCTATCACGCTTGAGTATATATTACAATGATACTGTAGCTAGTTTGTTAGTAATAGACTGTTCTATGGCTAGTTTAGCTTCTGAAAGCAAGTTCTATCATATATATTGGCTCATGGGTTCTGAGAAAAAGTGATTGTCCTTTCCTATGAATCTGTTTTGCCAGTACTGGTCTAAATTTTCCACTGTGAAACAGTATCAGGGGATTACTGCAGGAGCCCTGCTATACTGAGTAAATGAGACCAAAAATTACGTAAATACAATTCCTATTATCAGTACTCATTATCACTGTGCTCCGGAATAATGTATCACATATCCCCGTTTGTATTTGTCAACTTGGCAAACAGTTTCTAATTACTATACATCTCATATATAGTTCAGGTGCCCTGCTTCCCTGAATCCTAATTAGTTCACACACCTGGACAAATAACTGCTTGGTGGGTCTAGAGACCAAACGCTAGGTTACCTCCCTCGTGGTGTTTGCCATATTGCAAATTAGCTGTTAATACTCAAACTGATAGATTTACATACTCTTCAGTGAGATAATACCTGTAGCCTAGTTTTTCCTGACATCCAACTCATTGAATAGGTTGGATGCCTCGACGCAGTCTCACCCTACCAATTCTCAAGCATTTTTTACCTCATTGATAAACTTGCTACTTTGTATCACACTAAACGAGAAGTTAGTACTTGCTTTCTGATGTAAGACACCGTATTCTAAATACTGCCTTGTTGTCCTTGATACTGATCATCTAGTGAGCTACGGATCAAATTGCTTGATAGATAGTAACTAATACAGCGCTTAGGGTATTGTTATTAAGACCCTCAATGTACGGCTGCACCACCCAACGCGTTTCACTGATTACTCGGCTTCCTATCTATCAAGCATTATGATCCGTATCTAACTATATGTGCGGGATCAAGGACAACGAGGCAGTATTTAGAGTACGGCGTCGTACATCAAAAAGCAAGTACTAACTGCCTGTTTAAGTCACTCCTTAGCCCCACCCACATTGTTCTGTTGGATCATGCAACAAAGAGGATTAGATTGTTAAAGTGGACTAACTACACACCCTAAGATAAGTTTAATTAATTTTAAAAAAATGCAAAACTGCCTATTTCTTGTACTGTCCAATTGTTTATAAATTAGTTTTTGAGAAATGTACCTTTGTTATGTGATATTTTATGCTAATTAGTTTCCAGTATTACCACATACTGTGCTACGTATTAAAAGGTCACATTCTATAAGCATTTCTAATAGCACAGTGAGTGATAATTTTGGACTTGAATTGAACCAAAAATCATTCTGTGTAGGAGGATCTGGGTTATAAAGAGAGACTAGCTAAACTGGGTTTGTTTACATTAGAGATGAGACATCTAAGGGGTGATCTGATTACCATTAATAAATATATTCGAGGTCAAAACAAAGAACTCTCCAATGAACTGCTTACTAAAAGAGCTGCGCTAAGAACAAGAAGTCATCCATTAAGACTAGAAGAAAGGCACTTTCAATTAAAACAAAGGCAGGGGTATTTTTATAGTAAAGACAGAAAAATAATGGAATTATATGCCTTGTGATGCTGTGCTTGCAGATACTGTAACTGTTTTCAAAGAAATAATGGATACATATCTAGCACATAACAATACTGAGAATTATGACAGCTGGCTTCAAAGCAGATAGAATGTTGATCCATGGAAATATCCGACTGCCATTTGGAGTCAGGAAGGAATTTTCATTTTTACCCTCTTGGGGCTTAATTGAAAATGTCTTCAATGTTTTTTCTATTTGTTACAAAACAGACATACCTTGTAAGTATGAATGAGCTAAAGGATTCTTTGGATTTAAATCAATGGCAATTTTATGGATTGTCATGTGTTCCAGGTGGTACAGTTGAATTGCTCTAGAATTGTACCTGTTTAGTTTGATGGATAAGGACCTCATCACAAACGCATTAGGGTGCTGTCAGATTAAAGCCATGCAGTTGTTATTTTAGGCTATTACTAAGAAAATGTAATATTGAAGGGTACGTAACAAGAACGAAAAGCCATGAAAAACAAGTAACTGGCTTAGTACACCCTATTTTGATATAGAAGCTATTAGTGGCCCATGCTGTGACAGGCTGTAAAACCAAGGCACACTGTCATGGTAACGGAATATAAATTGTTTCAAATTTCAATGTGGGATAATTGAACAGCACCATAAGCATACCTTGGAACACCCTTTGCACCAGGCAACAAAGTATAAAGAAGCACCAGGATGGGAGTGTCCAAATAATGAGATTCATGTCATAATAATGGTGGTGCTTAAGTGGGTGGGAAAGTAGAAGGAATTAGTTGGAAATTCAGCAAGCCAGAGAAAGAAACTTTGAAGTCCTCCAGAACAGTTCCACTAGCAGAAGCCTCCAGTGACAGTGGTTGCACTCCAGGGCAGGTACTTCAGTATATGATTGTTTTAGTGTTTACATTAGAATGTCACTCGAATCAAAAGGTGGCACTCAAAGGGTTATGATGCTCAAAAACTGCAAAGATGTTATAGACAATCATCTGTAATGCATGTCCCCCCTGCATCTGCACGCATTTCCTCCACAGCATTGTACTGGTTCTTTAACCCTTTGGTGCCATAGATCAAGCACTGGTACTCAAAGGGTTAATACACAGCTCCTATCACAGGCGCACACATGGTTAAAATAAGAGCACTTACTGTACATCCTGCTCTTTCCATCCCTCTCATTCCGTTTCTTCCCTTTTATAAAAAAATGGATATGGAAGTATGATCTATGGCTGGAGGCCACTTGGCATTTAAGCCTGCGACATCAGAATGTCGCCCTTTTGATGCGGGCATCATTCTGATGTTGCCCTTTTAATGAAGCCGGCATTTTATTGCAGCATTTTGTTGGTTGGCATATAGAGGACAATATTTTAATAGGATACCCATTATATTGATCCCTTTGACATCTCCAGTGCATTGCTCGGAAAATCATTGGAGATATTTCTAACATCTAATGGGTTAACACTTAAGAACGGGGGCTAGTCACACCTGAAGGACCCAGTCAAATGTTAATTTGTTAGTTAATTCTTACTATGTATATGTGAAATGTGGTAACCCTTGTTCATTGTTTTGACAGTGTAGTTGTGGTCAGGGCTTACGGCAGGGAAAGTGAGCAACGAGGTGTGGAGAAAGTTCAGGTGATTGAAACCTAGGCTCGGCCGTATGGCAATGAGTAAGATTAGAGGGCTTACCTATATGAATAATGAAAAGGGTGCTGGAGGGTGACATGAAGTGACATTAAGTGAGAGGGGCTGGACTGAAGCGTATATATAAAGGCCACCTGCCCCTCCCACAAGTGCAGGCATAGCCTTATACTTGCGGTCAAGGCTTAGGGCTGGGAATGGGGAGTGAGCAATGAGGCATGGCAGCAACCTAGGTGATTGAAACCAAGGCAAGTATGTGTGGCAGTGAGCCTGGCTAGAGGCCAAAAGGAAAAATAGAATAGCTCCAGAATTATAAGAGCAGGAATTGTGTTCTTAGAGGCAGAGGATGATGCTCCTATTGCAAATAAGTCTGAATATAGGTCAGGGTTGAGGTACAGACAAAAGAGTAGAATCCTAAAGTCAAAGGCAAATAGGGGCCAGATAGGTCAGTTAGCCAAAAGGAGTAGAGCCAGCATTGTGACTTGGCACCATTATTCAGAATTGAGGGGAAAGCAATGATAATGCTTGTGCAGAACTGATTGGTTGGATTATGCCAGGTAAATGGATACAATTTGCTGATGATGTTGATGAAAGTACCTGAAAAGGTTACTGTCTGCTGGGAGATATGAATTTCATGGAAGGTGGGTGGTGTTGAAAAACACCTGATAAATAGATTGATGTGAAGAAAAGAGGATAGGAGGTAAAATGAAGGTGGGCAGGTGATGATGATACTTACTAAGCAGAGTTTGAGGTGGTAGGGTAAGTATAAGGGGATAGTGCCACCACAGCAAAAGGTCAGAGTGGTCAAGAAGGAGTAGGAATACTAGGAATAGGTTGTTTTGGTGGGATGATGAAGTGGATGAAATTTTCCAGGTATATAGAGGAGATAAATAAAGGGAAGAATGTGTGTACGCTTGAAGGATGAAGACTGGCTGATGCAAATATCTGGAAAAATTCACATAAATATCATGATGCGGTGGAAGGACGATCTAGTTTGATTATGTTGTTTAAAGTGGTTTAGTAGTTTGTATGGAACATGAATGAAAACACGACCATGAGGGGTGCCATAGACCAGCTGATGATGATGATGATGATGGATACAATACAAATTTGCCTACCTGGCTAAGTCAGATCTAGTGAATAGTTCTAAATGGATGATGCTGAATTGACTCTGAAACTGGACACGTCGATGGAAGATGAAAATATTTGTCCAGTGAAATTATCCTAATGGAAGAGTTTAAGTATCAAGGTATGGACTGCAGTACAAGCTTGGTGCAGTATTGAAGGCAGAGAAAAGACTGATGAGATTCTGAATGTGGAAGCTTAGAAAGCTTGTTTCCATGATAAAGGAGTAGAGATAGATGCTGAGGAAATCTATGGAAGAAGTGGGACCAGTAGAATGTTATTTGTGCTAAAAGATTGTCAAGGTCTGAAGAGAGACTGGAGTCTAGATATACTAGTTTTAAGAGGAGGGAGTCATCGAGGTGATGGATAGCCGATGGACACTGAGAGACACATGAAAGTAACCAGAATAGGTTGTTTTTTTTTTTTGCAAGGGTGTCAAGATCAGGGTGTCTAACCTTGGCAAAAAATGGAAAGACTGACTGCAAAATAGTAGGAGTTCCCCCACATGAGCCATGCAGATTCTATAGGGCTGGTCCCGGGACCAGGATCTCCTTCTGTCAGCTAGAGTGCTGACGTCAGTGAAAGATGTGGGATAGGAGAACTTTAGCAGCTTAAATCTCTCAAACTATACATGTTTGAGAGATGGGAGGTAGGTCATTGCATTTATATTTGTAATAGCTACACTATTAAACTTTGCTAATAGTAACCAATAACACCCCTTTAAATACAGCTTAAAGGCTTGTGAGTAGCTATAACAATATTCTTTATTGAGCTTTATTACTTTGACTTATAAGATCAATGTTTGAATTAGATCTAAAATGTATTGATGCATTTAGTTTTCTATTCTCCAAGGAGACTAATCCTTCTTCTTGAGTTGCGTCCAATATTATGTTGATTCATTTGGCAACTGTTTCCAGATCCATTACAGGTGCACAGTTAATCAGTGTAATCCAGTGGTTTGCAGTCAGGGTACCTTGGTACTTTAGGGTACCGGAGAACAAGCTCAGGGTGCCCCACTTTTCCCTTGACGATTACATTTCTAATGTATTTATGGAAATTATTATGCGCAATATGCTGTTTATTGTAATGCTGACTGTGAGACCTATATATTTATGGAGAAGTTTGATGTGTTTATATCTAGTTATACGCATGTATTTATATGGTATGCTGGTAGATAAGTGGAACAGCCTACCAGCAGAAATGGTAGATGTTAATATAGTGACAGAATTTATGCGTGCATGGGATAGGCATAACTCTGTCCTAAACATATGACAAGACCAAGGACTAAATAAGGTTTGAGGTTTTTACAGTAGGAAAATGGGCAGACTAGACGGGCTGAATGTTTCTTATCTGACGTCAAATTCCATGTTTCTATTCAATTCATTGTATACAAACAGAAATGGTATAAGACCATTAGCCCTCATAGGACTTTGCACTTGCAAAAAACAATTTGCAGCATTTATTATCAATGTTTCAGACCCCTGAAGGGCCTTCCTCAAGACTCCTCAAGTGAATGATATACTAAGTTGAGAGAAGTCTCCCCAGTTATGTCAATTGCTCAGTTCTTATAATATTCTAGGATGCCTTTTCAGCAGATAGAGGTGCTTCAATGCATAAGCTCCATACAGTAATACCGGAATTTGAGTGACTTCTCTTACTGGCTTTTCATGTAATCTCCAGTGCCCTGCTGGTTTCATGTAATAATGTACATTGCTGTACTGGACATATATAAAAATGGTGGCTTCATGTAACACTGGTTTCTTGTGTTGGTGTATTTTTCTGCTGGGTTCTTACAATGTTCTGAGATTGTCATGTAATACTCTGCTAGTCTCATGTAATGGTGTATTTTTTTCCTGTCTCCTTATGTAACAGAGGTCCTTTACTGTCAATCTCCCTCTTCTAACTAATGGAATCCCATATGACTGCGTCTTGTGAGAAGCCATCCCTCCACTCAGAAACATGGGGTCTCTGTCTCTCTGTAAAACATTATAACCCCCCACTGAATTTTTGCAGCACATTCTCTCTTGCCAAAATAAATTATCCACTATGGGTCACTTACTGTGAAGTACATGATCAGCCGTCCAATGAGGCTACCCCAGATGACACCACAGAGTTTATAATCTATAATCTATGACCCACATCACACAACAGAATGTACTGACACTTCACAGGATGACCCACAGTGGGTGATTCCTTTTAAAATGTTAGCTCTGTGATGCCATGTGGGTCAAATACTGCAGCTCTGTAGTATCACCAGGGTCATAGATAGATGTCTATAATGACCTGTTAGTGACCTTCAAGACACTACAGAACTTGCACTTCATAGGAAATGATCCTCAGCTCTGAGGAGTCATACAAGTCATGTACTATAAGTCTTGGGGTGTAATGTAGATCATAAAAAGTAATGCTAGTGATGTTACAGGCGGATTGCGGAACAATGTCTGGAGACCTCTCTAGCATTCAAGGGTGTTAAAAGTCCCATTTATAAATGGGGATTTGGGAAATTATTATCTATACCCTATAATGCAGCTGTGCTCCAGAAATGCTATATTACTACTTAGAACTTCACCCTCCCTGTCTGATACCACTACCTTGTTCTACTGTCCACTGGTAGTTGCAAAAACCCAAAAATACACGGTCTGACACCCAACTCTTATTTCACTGATCACATAATCACACATACACTGTCTGCTTTCCCAGCCTTTCTCCACTGTTAACTGGTAGTTAGGGATGCATACATACACTGTCTGACATCCCTGACTTGTTCCACTGTTCCATTGGAGAAACATAACCACATACACACCGTCTTTTTCCCAGGCTTGTTCCACTGTCCACTGGTAGTCACAGAACCATACATCCATTATCTGACACACCAGCCTTGTCCCACTGTCCACTTTCATCCCACATACTGACATCCAAACCTTGTTCCACTATCCCAAATGTAATGCTGCATTATCCTGTAGGTTTCACATAATGGTGCAATGTTCTTATTGGTTCATGTACTGATATGAAGCTCTGTTGGACTGGTGTAATGCTCCGCTGTTCTCTAATTGTGTAATTCTCTGCTGGTCTCATATAATGGTTCAAATATATATTGGTCTTTCTAAAGTTAATGATGCATATCTCCTGTCTTATGTTGTTCTGACACTGAAGATACGTTTTTTTCCAAAGGTGTGTACTGCTTGATGAATAATCACAAAAAGAGATTGCTAAGTAGGTAGGAGTGGATTTTAGAATTTCAAACAGGGAGCCACATTGCCATAAAATATTACTGTGGAAACCGAATAGCAAAACCCTTTATCCCCTTGGATAGAGATGTGTCCATAGAATTACTTGCAATCTGCCAGAGACTTCTGCAGTATCCAAGGGGCTAATATTGCATCAAAAGTAAATGTATAAGAATGCTAGTTTGTACTGGTTACTGAAAACTGAGTTATAAGACTAAATTTTCAGGTCAATTTTAGTAGACTAACAATGACCTCATGCCCCACCCCCAAAGGCATCTCCCTCCTGTCATAGCTCTCCTACTATCCCCCAAAAGGTTTGTCTCTCCCCCTCTATAGGTCTTTTACCACTGCCAGAAACCCCCGGATGTCTCTCCCTCTTCATAGGTCTCATAATGCCCTACCATTCTCAATGTATCTCTCCATTCTATAGGTCTCCAACTGTCTCCAACCTTGCAAATGTGTCTCTCCCCTCCAAAAGTCTACTACTGTCCCCAACCTCAAAGGTGTCTCTCCCAGCCCCTCCATTAATCTCTCACTGACTCCCAACCAATCAAGGTGTCTTCCCCCTTCATGGGTCTACAGCTGTCATACACCTGACACAACACCAGAAGACAATACAATCACAGGCATAAAGGATTTTTTTTTAAAGTAAGAAACTTAAACTCACTAAGATTAATGCTTTGTGAAAAACTGAATCACAAGTGGAGCACTGGAGATGAAGCCAGTCAGGATTAGGGATGAGTGAAAGTTTTCGCCTCAAACTGAAATCTGCAAAAAATGGCACTTTCCATTTGGCAAAAAATTTCCTATGAAAAGTGCAGTTTTCCCGCTCTTTTCGCCTAGCTCATTGCATTGAAATCAATGGGAAGAAACATTTTTCTCCACCACACAAAAGTTTTCTTTAGTTTTCTACAGCCATATACAAGAGTATCAGGCTCTTACAGCAGCCATTATGTGTTTGTAAGAGGAGAGAGCAGCATGTTTTTGAGCTACAGAAGATAGGCAAATAAAGGGGAATTGAAGCTTAGTTTAGGGAAACATTTAGGTAGGACATTTGTTCTCTATATTAGGGGAGTCTGAGGGCACTCTGGGGAGAAGAAGGAAGGTAGGAGGTTGACTCAAAATACCCTAAAATTTGGTATGACTGACTGGCAAGACACAGGCAGCTGGGGTCCAAATTGCTTGCTGATTTTGCTTTTATTGTCTCTTAGGCTGGGGAAACCTGGGCAAAGAAGTTGTTGATTTTGTTTTATAGTTATATATTTTTTTGGACTGACTGTGATAACATAGGGTAGACAACTTAAAAAAAATGCATAAATATTTAAACAAACAAATATATTAGACAGCTGACTGGAAGCCTGATGTGAGCTCTGTGACTGAGGCAGACTTGATAGACAGCAGAGGACACTGAGAATTTTGTTGAGGGCCAAGGCAACACATTGCACTCCATCAGTTGTGTACTTTAGAGAGTAAAACACACACACAGTAGCTGAGTAATGTCTAGCAAATGCACAAGCAGGAGGGGGAAAGGTTGCTGCAGCATGTGCAATAAATGATGATGATCTCTCTCCTCCTGGGGTGAATGCAGTTTGTCAAAGTACCACCAATCACACCATGCCTTTCCCCTACCACCACTATCATACACATCTGCCACATTGTAGGTTGTACTTTATTTTTTTTAATCACTTGACATCATCATGAATATGTCACTTAAGCAGGAAGTAAGTGTTGTGGGTAAAGAACAAATGCACTCTGCATGCTAACACATTTTTCAAGGTATAAGTTGGTGTAGGATGCACAACTTTGACTTCCAGCTACTTATTTCTCCACTACAGCCCTCAGAAGAAGTAATATTGTGCTGGGAAATGTTACACCTCATTAAATATAGGAGAAAATATGTTGGAATAGGAGAAAAAAGTGTTAGAAATGGAGAAAAATGTGTTGCATAGGCGAAAAATGTGTTAGAATAGGAGAAAAATGTGTTGAATAGGTGGAAAATGTCTTCAAATAGGAGAAAAACTTGCTGGAATAGGCGAAAAGGAAGACATTTTTTAATTGAACAAAAAGAGAAAAATTGTCAGTTTTTCTCGAAAAGTCATGCGGGAAATTTTTCTCACTTTTCGCTCACCCCTAGTCAGGATCAGACCAGGGACTGACATGCAAAGCAAGTACCACATGAAGCTGTGGAGTACATTGGATATTGTTTGGCAGTGCAAATCATAGAAAATGTTGTGTTAGAGTTGAAACTTTTAATGCTAATTGCATTCTGAGCTCAAGAGAGTGATTGGGGCTATTAGTGCAATGGTAATAAAGATGAACCCCCTTGGATGCTAATGATGTTACTAACACATGCTTTGCTATGCAGTGGAAATGTCTTAAAGGGACAGTAATGTCCCTTAAAACTTTTTATACTTTTATAGAGCAGAATAAAATAAGAAGAATGGTGCAAACCCTATCTCTCAAACTATGGTTCGAGAGATATAGGCAATGAAAGTTTTCCCCTCTCTCCTGATGTCAGCTGTAAAGCTGACAGCAGGAGATTCGAGTCGTACGACACGAGGAGGCTCTGCAGCAGAGCCGAAATCGTGATATTGCAAAATACTTACTTCATTGGAAATGTCTACAAAGTGTGTCTGGTTTGCTGGTCCCCGGACCGGAATCTCCTGCTGTCAGCTAGACGCTGACGTAAGGAGAAGTAGAGAGAGGGGCGAACTTTCAGTGCAAATATCTCTCAAACCATCGTGATTTGAGAGATAGAGTTTGCACCATTCTTCTTATTTTCTTGAGCTCTACAAAAATATAAAACATTTTTATGGGGCATTACAGTCCCTTTAAGCACCCTAGCAGGATACAGAAGATCTGATCAAGTTAGACAGCTTCTCCTGACCACTCCACCTGTGTATTAAGTAGTCTGTATGGTTGGGCTGGTCCTGATGACATTTTTTATTGAAGAGGCTAGGCCATGGATAGGTATTCTTTGGCTCAAACGTTATTGTAGACTACAACTCCTAACTATTGGCTGGTTGAGGATAATGGGAGTTGTAGTCCCCACCATCAGGAGAGTTAAAAGTTGCCTACCCCTGGGCTATGTTGATGACAAGACAAATACTATACAATACAATTTAATGTTTGGAATACTTTAATCTTCTATGTATGCATGGGCAGCCACAGAATCACACATACACATACCTGGGAACTTGGCAATGAGGACTACCTGCATCAGAAAAGTGTCAGAGCTTAATCATGAGTGGGGGGCAGGGCTTCAGAATATACCAAAATAATAGCCTGGAAAGGAGAACTTGCAGCGGAGTGCGAGGAGCACAATTGGAAGACACTTAAGTAGGCAGAGTTTTATTATAAACTCCCCACATCCAGAGAATCAGCCTCTGCCCCAGAGACCCGGTAATTATAAGCCAAAACCGGAGTCTCCAGGGCAAAATCCGAAGAGTTCCCAGCTATGCACATACACTGAAGTACATTGAAGGCCTAGAACTATTCTGGGGAAGCCCAAATGCACCATAGGGAGCAAATAAACATAACATGAATTGAAATGGTGCTTTTAACCCCTGGAATGCTAAAAATGACTCAGACCCATTTCTTCATAATGTGTTGGAAACTTCCCTAGAATTTAGAGGTTTAACCCATTCAGTGCCAGAGGCTTGGGGAACGTTTATAGCCTGCTGGACAGACACATTTTCTGCATTTGTGAAATCCAATTGTTTAGGTATGATTCCTGCTAGTAAATTTCTAGTTATATATGGAAAACTATATCTTTTTTTAGGAATGAATTCAGCTTTTTCCTGGCACCTCACGTGCAGGGATCATTTAAGACCATGTTAGGCTCCCAGCTTATTTGTAAAAGCAGGTCCCCTATATAGTAATATTTTTGTATTCTGTAAACCCTTTACATGCCAGATGTGTGAGTGTGTATGCCTGAGTGCTATATTGACACCCCAACCATGTTCCACTGGATAAATCCAGATGACAGTAGCACTACAAACAAATATTAGATGTACATAAACCAATAAAAAAACATAAGATTTTATTGAAATAATAAAAAAAATGCAGGTTTTGACACCATGGGACAAAACAAATGTCATGGAGTTTCAAACAGCATACCTCCAAAGTGTCCTTCTTTAGGAGGGACAGCCACTCATTTAGACCCAAATACCACTGTCCCTCTTTCCCACCGTAATGTCCCTCTTTTTAGGAGATCAGATTGTGTGGTGTGTATATCAGTGTAACAAATTGCTCCACAGCACTCCACATTTCTTTAAACGTTTGTATATGTGTTTATAAATTAGTCTGCTTAAATAAAACACTTTGGTCTTGTTATAAGTTATTTATTAGGTAACACAATGAGGTGTCAATAGGTCATGAAACAGCCTAAAAATTCTCGTTAATGCCCCACTCACTGGCCACACCCCCAGCAACACCCCTTAAAACACAATTGTCCCTCTTTGGCAATTTGAAATGTTGGGAGGTATGAAACAGTCTTACACATTTCTCGCTAAAAGTAACACTTGATCACAGACTAAGATGGAAGCCAAAAGGGATGGTTAATAATGTTGAGCGAGCACCCCGATGCTCGGGTGCTCGGGTGCTCTGACCGAGCACCCCCTGATGCTCGAGTGCTCGGCCGAGCACCCGAGCCCCATTCAAATGAATGGGAGCACTCGAGCATTAAACCAGGCACCCCCTGCTCTGATGAGCGGAGGGTGCCTGGTCAATGTCCCCCTTCATCTCCGCTATGCCCCTCTTCCACAATGTCCCCCTTCATCTCCTATGCCATAGCGGAGATGAAGGGGGACATTGTGGAAGAGGGGCATAGCGGAGATGAAGGGGGACATTGTGGAAGAGGGGCATAGACTCTATGCCCCTCTTCCACAATGTCCCCCTTCATCTCCGCTATGCCCCTCTTCCACAATGTCCCCCTTCATCTCCTCTATGGCATAGGAGATGAAGGGGGACATTGTGGAAGAGGGGCATAGCGGAGATGAAGGGGCACATTGTGGAAGACGGGCATAGCGGAGATGAAGGGGGACATTGTGGAAGAGGGGCATAGAGTCTATGCCCCTCTTCCATAATGTCCCCCTTCATCTCCGCAATGCCCCCTTCATCTCCGCAATGCCCCCGTACCTCCATTCCCTGGTGGTCCAGCGGAGCGTCTTCGGATCTGTGCCTCTTCCGGCACAGATCCTCTTCACCCGAGCATGTCGGGCGAGCACATGGCGGTACTCGTACGAGTACCGCCATGTGCAGAGCAGAGCGATGCTCGAGCCGATCCGAGCATCGGCCGAGCACGCTCGCTCAACACTAATGGTTAAGAAAGGTTACATCATAAAACAAAATTGACTGGATAAAAGAGAAAAGAAAAAAAATAAGCCTCCAATCTAAAGAACTTCCAATTCCAGTGGGGACTCCGATCCTGTGCAACATTGTGCTGTTACTTTGTTATCATTTTGTGTACAGTATGTTTTAACAATAACAGTGTTTTGAGCACTTGACCCCGGTTATATGCTTATTCCACTGGAACCCAGACAACCACACATACACTAATATCCCAGCTTTTTTCTACTGTCCACTAATAGTCAAACAGTGACAGTTATACCCCAACAGTTGGCAGCTATTTCTAAATGGCATAACATTCACCCAGCTGCATACACTTTTACACAGTCACACTATCACCTTGAGCCCAAACCTCTGCCTGTGGGAAATCAGGTCACTCAGGAAGATTTTTGACAAATTTTGGTCTCCCCAGCATTGCTATGTCAAACAGTTACACATTGCATGGAAGAATCCCTGCTTGCAACTCCAACCAGTGAGCATTTCATGAAAATAAAGCAAACTGACAATGAACCTTATTAGATGGTGGAGCACATGTTCAATGATATCTTCTTCACAATAACGCAGTGACTTCAGCGGCCTCTGCTCTGTGTTACAGTGGGGACTTTGACAAGGTGCAGAAACAGCAGTCCAATAGGGATACTGGACTCACAGAGTCTGCAGCTATTCTGAACCTAGCACAACTATTAGGTTATATGTCCATGTCATCAGTCACACACATCTGACTTGCTTGGGACCTTGATGAAGGCTGTGGAAGCTACATGGGCCTCAGCTACATTGGTGGTGCGGTCTCCTCCCCCAAGCATGAAGTCCCGGCGTACGCTGGGTATGCCCAGGCACAGGGACGTGGACAGACATTTTGGGGGGCAGGGGCTCAAATGAAAAAAGGACACTTCTCATAATTATTTATCCAAAATATATATTTAAAAAAAGAAAACAATTTACATCTCAGGAGCCTGTAGGCCCAGAAATCTGAAGCGCCCCCCCCCCACTGGCCATCTCCATTGGACACCTCCACAATGCTCCTAATCTCCACATTGCCCCCCCATCATCTCTATATTGCCCTTACATTGTCCCCTGTCAGCTCAACATTGCTCCAATCATCACCATATTGCCCCCATCAGCTCCAACTTACCCTCATATTGCACCCATCAGCTCCATATTGCCCCATCAGCTCAACCTTACTCTCATATTGCCCCCATCATCTCCATATTGCCCCTATCAGCTCCATATTGCCATCAGTTTCAACTTACCCTCACATACATTGCCCCATCATCTCTACATTGCCATCATCTCCATCTTGCCCCCCATCAGATCCATATTGCTCCATCATTTCCACATTGCCCCCAGTGTCCGTTTCCTACCTCTTCCCTGGTGGTCCAGCGGCAGGAGAGGTCTGTATGTGCTTCCTTTGGCACAGACCTGTAACTGTTGGAGCTCCCGCGCGGTCTTCTCTTCATGCAGAGCGCTGGGAGATGATGTCTTCTCCCAGCGCTTTGTAATACTAGAGAGCCGACGAGGGAGCACAGCATCTACAGGTCTGTCCTGAAGAAGGCACAGACCTGACTGGGCGGTGAGGGGGTTAGTGCGGGCGGCGAGGCAACTTTTTTTTTTTTTGTTAAAAAGGCACGAGGGCACTTTGGACAAAAAGGGCAGCTGTTCAAGCCCCCCTTGGTGTCTATGTGCACACGTGCCTGCCCAGGCATTAAAATGGCCCTACTCAAGACAACTATATTTTGCATTGTGCAACAAGCTATGATGTCCTAAATGAAAAAAAAGCAAAAAAAGCAAAAAAAAAAAATACATATTTTGCCAATATCATATCACATTTATGTTGGTTCTAAAAACTTTCATTATTTTAAAAAACCCCGAACCCCCTGAGTACAAAAATGCTTAAAATGTATAATTTTACCCACATGCACGGCCTCCACAGAACCCTAATTAACGGGCGCCCAAAATGGTATTTTCAACTGTATGAAGTAAAATGCACATTCCATTGGTTACATGGTAAAACTACCCTAAAATAGCTCAATAACTTCAGGGACTCACAAACCAACCACAGATTTATCCACAAGTCTGCTCCCTGAGGAACAGATCTGCTTATGGGGTACTATCCTGGCAATTATTGCCCTTTAAATGTAATAATTCATTAAGGTAAAAAATAAGTGGCATTTACCTACAACAATCATGTTTTATAAATCAGTTGTTTGAATTGGTGAAAAGGAAATAATAATAGCAGTCTAAATAGGATGCAGAAATATATTGATTAACCATTTGAGTACCAGAGCAACGTGCAAAGCATTGTTTTGCAAAGTGTTGCATACCCCTCTGGCACCCAAAGGGTTAAATAATATTAAATATCTAATGAATAATTTACAAATAGTTACCATTTCCTCAGGTGTCTGTGTCTCTCTCACTCGTCCAATATCTCCTCCAATGCAAAATTTTTCTCTGTGTTTTTCAAGTAATAAAGAGGATTTAAAAGTCATGTTGCAACTTGGGCATCTTAAATAGTCAGTCATTTTTAACAGGAAATCAAAATGTACTTGTTAAAATGTGCCCGGTACCATTCATTTGTCTTTCAGACAACAGGTGAATTCAGACTCCAAAATTCCTCTTGTGCTCCTTTTAGTCAGTGAAATAACAAAACACTTAAAAAATTAAAACATACATATATATTTTTTAAGTTCTTCTATAAATTAGCTCTGAAAAAAACACAACAAATAAGTTTTTTTCTCTCAAATAAGATAATTTAGTTTGTTGAACAAGTGACAAAGCTTCTGAGGTTTTCTTGCCCCTCCTCTGTGTGTCAGCATTGCAAGCTGGATGGCAACCTGTGTTTGTGTGTAAATAGGATTTCATTACTCATAGCTAAGAGACTCTGGGATAAAGTTGTTAGGCCCTTGAGCGACATCTACAGTTAAGCCTTGACATTCTATAGATATAATTAGGTTCAGGCATGTTAGACGACCTCTAGTGTCAGAATGACAACATAAACAAAGACTACAGACTGTAACAATAGGATTGCCACCTTGATGGAAAAAATACTAGCCTTCTAATTTTTGTAATAGATTTGGAACTGGTTTGAAGTCCAGTCTTTACAATCCTGGAGGTAAAATGTGAGCTAGATTGGCAACTCTAGTAACAATTGGAGAAGGATACAAATTTTAAAGGAATAGTAATCTTTCAAAATAAAAGCAGGTCCAATTAATCTTCATAGTATTTGGGCCATGGAGAGTGTTAGGTCAGTACTGTCAGTTGTAGTTCAAGAGTAATTGAATGATAAAGTATCCCCCTCCCGCCCCTTTTACTGATGGAACACTGCTCACCTCAGAACAGAAAGGTGGTGTCCAGATGGATCACAGAGAGGGACAATCTTCAATTAGCATAAGGAAAAACCTGAAAACCTGTCAAGGGGGGCATTGTTTTCATTGTTCACACAGTAAGAAGATTGTTACTTGCTGTGAACTGTCTGGACTTAAGACTAAATTCCACATCTGAGGGGAGGTGACTTAAACTAGATAAAAGTGGGTGGGAGGGGGATACTTTATCATTCAATTACTCTTGAACTAAAACTCAGACAGTATTGAAATAACACTCTCCATGGCCCAAATATTATGAAGATTAATTGGAGCTGCTTTTATTTTGAAAAATTATTATCCCTTTAAGTACATTTTCCTACTAAGGTAATAAATAGCTATTGGGGACTACAACTCGCATAATGTAAAACCAACTTTTGGCTGAGTGAGGATCTTGGGAATTGTAGTCTCCAACAGCCGGAGGTCTGGCATTTGACAATCCCAGTTTTACTGACTTTCGTATATGTGATTACTTTGTTTTTTTGAAGTTATGTCATTTATGCTACATACATGCACAGAACACCAATGCCACTGCAACAGAATCAAATAATGCAGATGCTTATCTACTAAGAGGAGTTGGCTTAATTCTGTAACTAACCCAGGGCAACATAAAATGAAAACTCCCAATAATGTAATATGTAGTTTTAACCCTTTAAATGATAGAGAGATTTACAACTAATCATGAAGCAATGCATTGGAGCCTTCTCTAGCATTCAGTGGGTTAAAAGCGCCAATTAAATCAATAGGAATTTGCTGAATCTTTAAATGTCCCCTATAGTGAAATTGGTTTGCTTTAGGGTTACTCCAGGGGGCAGAGAGCTGTAGGGTAGGGGTTGGATAGCTGGCAGAACAGGCAGGAACTACAGACCACCATAGCTGGGAACTTGCCAGGGTTCACCTGGAGACTAGGGTTACCACCCAGCCGGTATTTTACCGGCAGGCCGGTCAAAAATTGGCTTCTGTCCAACGTTAAGTCTATGGACGGAATGCCATGGCCGGTATTTTTTGGAAGAAAAGGTGGCAACCCTACTGGAGACTCCGGATTTTGGGCTGTGTCTCCGGATGAACCCTGAAGTTCTCTGGGTCTAGGAAAGAATTTGCTGCTCCCACGCAATTAATTACTCTGAGCTGACTGAGTCTGTCCAATGAAACACCAGCTCCTATCACCCGTGGTGTTTCATGTTGCTGGTCACATTAATACTGCACAGAGGAGGAAGAGCGACAGCGTTTTAATGTTGTTATGTCATTCTGTTACACTGAAAAGGAGCAGTAGAGGCAGAGCAGAAGGTAGAGTGTGCACCACAAGTGTTAAATAGTGGTGTATCTTAGTTTTGATCAGCTTGGTATTACCTGAATCCGATATGATTAATATTTCTGTTAGATATGATTTACAGCTTTCTGCCTACCTTCCATATTTTGCTCTTACACAATAACCAACGCGCATGTGCAGGCACCACTAGCAAACCAGTCATCAGCCAAGAAATCCTTGGTAAATGTGCATGTTATGTTGTGTCGGCTACTGGAACTCGTTACTGCTGGACATGGCTCAGATGAGTGGTGTCCAGTAGTAATTAATCACATTGCACTGATGGGTTCTATTGGTAGTGGTAGGATTTTTTTGTGCCAAAAAAGGTGACTTTTCTCAGCAAACTATGGTCTGCCACTGGAAATCAGGTATCTAGAATGTATGTTACTGTATGTACTTCTGTCCTGTACACACAGCAATTTTTTTTAGGGGGTGCACTGCACTCCATAAATTCTCATGGTCATTCTGAAAGTTCCCAGGAATGAGGACCACTGCCTACAGAAACTCAACATTGAGATGTGCCTTACAGTGATCCAGTCATTCATTTGAATGTTTCCATGGAGGGCCCATGGATTATAATGCAGGACCTCCATGCTGCATCAGCCCAGCAACTGGTTTCTGGAAAATTGCAGCATGCTATGTGTTGGTGATCTGTGGGTAGTGATGGACAAAAAGTCCTATTTTTGCAGCATTTCCATGGAAATTCTCACTCATATAAAACCCATATTTCCCCCTTTTTTTCTAACCCCAAGAAATGTTGGCTACCAGTACAGTGGGACAAGGCTGGGGATGTCAGTATGTGTGGTTGTATGGCGCTGGTGGGAAAGGTGAGTGCTTCCAGCTGCCTCCATACTACAACTCCCCATTGGCAGGCAGGAAATGATGGGAGTTGTAGGTTGGCACCAACTGGAGGGCCTCATCTTACCCATCCCTAGGGTTACCAGTGCAGTGGGAGAAGGTGTGTGTGAGTATATGTAGTGGTATGGCTACAGTGAGACAGTGCTGGGGGGGGGATCAGTATGTGTGGTTCTATGGCTACTGTGGGACAAGGCCAGGGGTCAATATGTGTAATCTGTGGCTACTAGTGCAGTGGGATAAACCTGGGTATCAGTATGTGTGTAGCAGAAAAACTCCACTTTTCGCTGGAGATATTTTATTTAAAGGGATAGTAATTAAAGGGATAGTAATACTTGGAAATTACTAATCCCCATATTGTAGCTTTGTTAAAAAGAAACTTATTGCCCCCAGTGTCATCTCTCAAACCCCCTTCCTTGACTGAACACTGATTGCAGGGATATCCGGTATTACATGCAATGCTGCAGAGCCACCTGATGCACATAAGACTGTCGTATGACAGCTTCCCCTGGAGTCAGGGAAGTGGGGAACTTTGAGCACTATCATCTCTCAAACCATAAGGGTCCATAAGAGAGATGACACCAGGGGCAATAAGTTTCTTTTTAACAAAGCTACAATTTGGGGATTAGTAATTTGCAAGTATTACTATCCCTTTAAATACTTTCAACAGAAAGGAAAAAACTTCACAACACTTCTTCAAGTTTATAAAAATATAACTTACATCAACACTTAAAAACGGAAAAACAGCAAAAACAATTCAAACATAAAACAAGAAGGAAGATATACTAAAAGACTGTGTATCCACTTAAAACTGTGTGAACCTTTCCATAAAAGTCCAAAAAATAACTCAAAACCTAATAGAGTACATAAGAAATAGAAAGCCTCGCCTCTGACAGATGTCAAACAGAAAATTCAGTGTGGATCAGTCTTGATAATTCTCCATAAATATAGTAAATTACCCAAAGCTTCCCCACTTGCCCTAAAATATTGTGTGCCACCACCTGACAGGGAAGGACTTTTTGTCTAATAGAAACCTGACACCACTTGCCATTCATGTAAAATAGTGAACTACTGCATGAATTAAAAAAATGGTGCTAAAATCAAACCCATTGTAAACCAAAAATGAAAATTCCCATAAATCCACTCAGAGTAACTCTAACCATAAAAGGGTATCCTTTTGAAATGCAAATTTCAACTAATTCACCACATCGCCATGATCAAAATGGCAACATGACAATCTCACACTGCATGACAGCGCGAGATTGTTATGTCGCCTAATGGTTGCATACGGAGGTGCTCCGGCTAAAAGTGTCTCTTATTTAAAATGTTGTAGCAGCTGGAGCGCATCTGTGTGCTGCATCTCTTATTTAAAATGTTGTAGCACCTGGAGAGCCTTCGTGTGCTGAAGATAATACTTTTTAATGCATTCAAAACGAAGATCTCCACTGTAGAGGAAAAAATAAATAAATATATTCAGAAGGGGATGTGGAGGGTACGGGGGAATTGCCTCTGAGATCAAACAACTATTCAAACAACCAACTCCTACCAACAGCCCTTAAAAGTCATATATGATACAAGTCATAGAACTCCGTGTGCTGCAGATAATACTTTGTGCTTAATCTGATGATCTCTAGTGGACATTTACAAAAATGTATGCGAACCTGATTTAGCTGGAGTGCCTCCGTATGTGACCATTAGGTAGGCGACATGACAATCTTGCGCTGTCATACAGTGCAAGATCGCCATATCGATCATTGCAAGGTGGTGAATTAGTTGAAATGTCGTACACTCATAAGCATGCAACATTTTTTAAAGTGAACCATCCTTCCCTCTGACATTATTTCTCTTTATTGGAAGAGGATTTGTTGATGGGCAGATGTCATCACAAGTTGCACCAAACTGTCAATGTTTTACTATGTATCAACTCACCTTGATGATGTAACCATATCCTCTATTTGCCTTTGAAGTGTATCTCCATGTTGTCTCCAATTAATGCCACATGACTTTTTGCCCACTTTCAATTGGCCGGCTTTCCCCTTAAGAATGTATCCACTTCCATTACGCTATTCCCTGACAAAGCCACTTAGGCAATACACCTGGGGCTTCCAATTGGGAGAGCATCTGGGTTCTGGTCTTTAGCATAAGATTTGTTGGTATTATCTGGTATACTTTTTTTGTCCCATTGTTTGCACTCTTATGTAGTCTTGCTTACGTTGCACTATTGTGTGGATGCAGTGTATAGATTTTTATCACACTTTTTCATTTGCATACCATGCAATCTTTTACTTACCGCTTGCTACATATACTTTAGATTTTCTACTGAGGTGTTTACTTTCCTATATACATTTGGAATTTTTTTTTCCAGATTGTCATTGCATATTATAAATATGCTAGATACTCGGCATCACAACCCTTTTGGAGCTTCTTTTAAAGGGATAGTAATACTTAAAATGTAAAAAAAATATGTTGTAGGGTTTATCCCCCTGAGTAAAACAAGAGTACTCCCACTGCTGAATGGTGTTTCATTCAAAAGTTATTAATTTTCAAATTTGAATTTTTTAGGTGCAATATCACAGTGGCCTGAAATTGTACAGTGGCGCTGTTGCTACACCATCCTATGGAGACTTATGGTCCCGGGACCAGAGCTGTCCATAGGATCGTGTAGCAATAGCGCCACTGTGTAATTTTAGGCCACTGTGATATTGCACCTAAAAAATTCAACTTTGAAAATTAATAACTTTTGAATGAAACACCTTTCAGAAGCGGGAGTACTCTTGTTTTACTCAGGGGGATAAACCCTACAACATATTTTTTTTTTACATTTTAAGTATTACTATCCCTTTAAGTGTTTTTATCCTTTGGAGTGTTTTTCATTATACTTATGTAATTTTTGTATCATTGTGAATAAAGTATCTTTATTTTTCCATATTCTTTATCCTCATTTTATGTGTATTCTGATGTTGTAAGTTACCCATGTAGTTTTTTCTTGATGGGTATTATTTACATCATGTATTTATGCTTGTTTCAATACCCAGGGAGCACCACAGTACTTTTTGTTAGTCTGTTATTTGATACATCTCGTGCATTACTGATTATTATGTTTACGTACTTTACAGCTGACATACTGTCCGTGCCGACAAATATCGCACTTCCTTTTACATATTTCTGGAAATGCTTTAGAAAGTCCCACAATGCTATCAACTCTAAGATATTGATCTTCTCTGCCCAGAGTACCTATGCCAACATTTCTTCCAAGAATCCTCCCCAGTCCTTCTGGGCTACATCTTTGTCATAATTTTCCATTCTGGCTCCTTGTGTAGCTTCCTTTGTGAAATATTCTTCTTGGTCAACCACCACCTCAATTCCCTTCTAGTTGAAGAAAGTAGGAGGATTTTTCTGGGAATAACTGGTAGTAGCCCTTTTCTAAATTTTTAAAAAGTTGTGCTGGGTTTTTAATTAAATATTTTGATTATATACACACACACACACACACACACACACATTTCAAAACACACAAATACACATATACACACACACACACACTAGTGTTCCTTATGAAGATTGTGCAGTTTTTCAAGATCTACCATTCCCATATGGATACTGGTCAGTGCCACTTTTACTTTGCCTACTTTTGCATGTTGAACCGAGATCACTCTTCTGTAATTAGTGTTGTGGTAGTCGGATTTAAAGGTACTGTAACTGGATAATGGTGGAGATGAGATTTGCACAATCTGTGTAGGAACAGTTAGTGAGTTTGTGTATGCAAGTCACTTTCCTGGCACCTTTGTAAGAACTGCATGGATCTGGCTACATCCAACAACATTAAAAAGCCTAATGTGGATGAGAGCCAGTACTGAAGGGTAGTCAACATCAGCTGAAAACAGCAAGTGCAAGAGAAGACTTCAATTCATGAAGAGGGAACCTGTGCAGGACATGGTACAATGGCAGAAAGGACCCCAGATTCACGTTAACCCCTAGTGGAGAAAATATTTTGTGTGTTTTATCCTTGGAATAATAGTAACTAAACTTAGATGTTAGTATTTGTATCTTTTGGCAGTTAAAGGGATAGTAATACCTAAAATGTAAAAAAAAATATGTTGTAGGGTTTATCCCCCTGAGTAAAACAAGAGTACTCCCACTGCTGAAACATGTTTCATTCAAAAGTTATTAATTTTCAAAGTTGAATTTTTTAGGTGCAATATCACAGTGGCCTGAAATTTTACAGTGGCGCTGTTGCTACACCATCCTATGGAGATTTATGGTCCTGAGACCAGAGCTGTCCATAGGATCATGTAGCAACAGCACCACTGTAAAATTTCAGGCCACTGTGATATTGCACCTAAAAAATTCAACTTTGAAAATTAATAACTTTTGAATGAAACATCTTTCAGCAGTGGGAGTACTCTTGTTTTACTCAGGGGGATAAACCCTACAACATATTTTTTTTTACATTTTAGGTATTACTATCCCTTTAAGTCTATGAGTGTATTTACTTTTTTACCTACCATACTATTATGCTACGTACACTAATTCCTTTAAAATCTCTCTTAAAGATTGCTTTCAATAATCAGACAGACAGAAAATGTATCAATTATTAGATTTAATCATGCAAATGCTTCGGAGTATGTTAGTGGAGACATTTACAGACAAAATAAAAAAAATCTTTACAACACTTACAGAAGAGGAGCTTCCCCAGTAAAGAAATATCAATATGACAGTGACAGTAATTGCCTTTTATTACAGAAACCACTTAAATGTCAATAGTAAATGTAAATGGATTATTTACCAATACAGCAGTTTGCCATGATAGCCAATAAATTGTAATAATACATATGAACAAATTCTAACTATGGAAAACAGCCATAAAGCCTAATTTCTTCAATATTTTTTCCTCTTTTTCTTTCCAAAATTATACCTATGGAAAAAAAATTCAAAACTTTAACTTGAACTCCCTTTAAAGGGTCAGAAGGGTGCGCAAAGCATTGCAAAAATGCACTGCACACTTGACTGGTCCTTACAGGGTTAAAGAAGTATATAGAAAAGAAGTGTTAATAGGCATGTAATAAATCAGAGGAGATTTATAAAAAAAAAAAAAAAAGAAATTTACTAACAACAAAAAAAAAAATCAGCTGCCTGATTGGCTGTGACCCTTTGAATGAGGGTAGGAGCCACTGGGTCAGTCTGTTGCCTGTACAGGCCATCTGTATGTTGAATTTCTGGATTGAATGGCATTTTATTCAGACAGCATACTGAAAACTAATCCTCTGACTGCCAGAGGGGTACACAACCCATTGCTCTGCAATGCGTTGTGTAACCCTCTGGAGCTCAAAGGCTTAATTTAAAAAATATGCATTAGTGGCAGTGCTACGCTCACCTACTTCATATTAAAATCAGTATTTTTGACAGGCGGCTCAGTACTGCTGCAAGCTCTGAATATTTTAGTATATCCTCTCCCTTACCACTTGACAATGAGCAGTGCGCGACCACGAAACAAGTCAAACTGGGGATGGGCTTAGGAAGGAGGACTGGCTGCCGCTCATAAAAACCCCATATAAAGTGGATCTAACAGTCAACAATCAGCATATTTGTGCAGCTGGGAGCAAATCTGCTGATGAAGCAGGGGCTGCATTGTGAGTCCTGATGGAATAGAATGACCACCAGTTGTCTCCTGCGAAGAGAATGAACAGTCCAGTTTCATATCCTGGATGGTGCAGATCCCTATAAACCCTTGAAAGCCTCACACACATCTGATTTACAGAAAAACTGCATGCAAGCCAGGAGATTATGTCTGAGAGGCACATCCTTTTGTATTGAATTCCAGCTGAATTCATCTAGTAGAGGGACACAGGTTTAAATGTAATGTAAGAAAGTTTTACTTCACTGAGAGGGTAGTAGATAAGTGGAATAGCCTACCAGCAGAAGTGGTAGAAGTTAATACAGTGACAGAATTTAACCATGCATGGGATAGGCATAAGGCAAAAGACCAAGGACCAAAAAAGGTTTGAGGTTTTTACTGTAGGAAAACGGGCAGACTAGATGGGCCGAAATGGTTCTTATCTGCCGTCAAATTCTATGTTTCTATGTGCTCCTAAGCCTAATCCCATGTGAGCAGATGTTATTAACCCCCTTAAAGCCCAATGACATTCCAGGTCCGTCATGACTGGTGACGGTCCTGGTATTTCACAAAAGTGTGTGATCTCAGTGCAGATGACAAAGTGCCCTGGCCATCCAGAGCAATCCACTTCCAGACCATGCGATCCTTAAAGGGATAATTAAATGTGCTGATTGTGTTTTAACCCCTTGAAGGCTAAAGAGGTGTCAAACAAAGTGCTTTGAATCATGTTAAAAGCCCCACTTGAATCAATTGTCATTTTTCACCTGTCCCCTGTAACTCAGTTGGTTTTCCCAAGACTTTCCCTGCTTTTACTTTCTGCATGGGGTCCACAGGGTTTTAGTATGTACACAATAGCAAGGTGCTACTAGTTGATCCCACCTGGACTACAAGTGCAACACACAGGGGGGAGGAGGAAGTAGACCATCTATATTTGGAACTAGTGTAAATACTAAGGGCTGGATTCGATTACAGGAGCTACATGTTAAAGCGGAACTACCACCCGACACAATCTTTCGCTTCACTAAGTCCCCATCTGGCGACTAGCTGCTTAGTAGCGCTAGTCGCCAGACTAATTACCTTATTTAACAGATTTCTGCTCTCTTCCATGGGTGACAGGCAGGACGGAACGTGGACATCTTGCCATTGTGACGTCCGCACGCCTGTGCTGTCAGTCCCAGCCGGAGCCAAATGGCTCCTAGCAACGCCTCCTAGACCCGGCTGGGACTGACAGCGCAGGAGCACGGACATCACAATGGCAAGATGTCCGCGCTCCGTCCTGCCTGTCACCCATGGAAAAGAGCAGAAATCTATTAAATAAGGTAATTAGTCTGGCGACTAGCGCTACTAGGGAGCCAGATGGGGATTTAACGAAGCTAAAGATTTTGTCTGGTGGTAGTTCCGCTTTAACACCAGTTTTATAAAAACTGTTCCCACTGAAGTCTATGGGGAAACCTGGAGATAAAAGTAGAGATCAAATTAGCACCTGCAACACAATCCTGTGCAGAGTTGCAATGCAAAATGAAATAGGGACAAAGACTTGTGTGTGTGTTTTACTTATTACAGAGAAGCACTAGAAGAAAAGACTGATTACAGGGTGCGCAAATTCAGTTTTATCTACACTGCCTCTTTTGAGTATGGTAGTTTGTCTCATCCCCATGTAAACATTTACTTAACCATTCAGAGACAAACAGATGTGCAACCCACTGACACTCAAATGGTTAAAGCTTGGGTGAAATCAGCAGTCTCTGTTATCCAGTCAGCTAGCAAATGTCCCACTGAGGTTCATTTTTTACCTGCGTTTTCTTTGAAATATCGTTTATAAGAGCATAGTAATATGCTGTATTTAGAAAGACTATTCGGTGTGATGTTTAGAAGGCTATGGGCCTTATGCACAAAAGAAAATCATAGCAATTATGGAGCAACTGTACCATAGGGGGAGTATAAAAATGCCCTAAATTCCCATTTGGTTTTATACATGGAGACCCTTTAGCATTCAAGGAATTAAAGGATCTATAATAATAAATTGAGAATTTTTGTTTCTTCCCTGTGGATCAGTTTGGTTTGCTCATTACTCCTTACTTATAACCCTTTTGAGTGCCAGAGAGGTAAGCAACGCATTGCTCTGGCACTCAAAGGGTTAAAAGACTAGACAGTTACATTACATGTTTAATAAAATGCTATATTCTTATAAAATCTCTCCTCTGATTTATTTCATGCACCTTTCTGTTAGTTGCCACCCAACAAAGCTGGGATGGGCTACCCAAGGTTGCTGTGCAACTTCCATTATTCCCAGCCAGCCAAAGAAAGAACACTACTTATGCACAAAGGTGAGAAAATACCTCATGAAGGAAACTTTCCCATTACCATGATATTCAATAGAACCTATGTGTCAACCTAGATAGGCTCCATACAACAACATGGGAATAGGAACCTTTTGGGGCCTTCTTTATCAAGCAAGAGGTGACATACTGGAGCAAACCAATTGCATCATATGGTTGAAATGAAAATTCTGTAATGTCTCAATGAGTGAAAAGGGCCTTTTAAAATGGTTGACTAGAGGACTCCAATGCAGTGCAGTTGATTTTCTCCTGAATGAGAACTCTTTAAAGGGGTGGTAATGTTTCACAAAAACAGAAGCTCCGATTAAGCTTCATAGTATTTGGGCCATGGAGAGTGTTATTTTAATACTGTCAGAGTTGTAGCTCAAGAGCAATTGAGTGATAAAAGTACCCCCCTCCTGCCCCTTTTACCTAGTTTATGCCACCTCTCCTTAGGGGCTAGATTCTATTGCAGGTGCTAATTTTATCTCTGCGTTTATCTCCAGGTTTCCCCATAGACTTCAATTGGAAAATATTTGCTAAAATGGGAGCTAACATTTATCTCCTGCAATAGAATCTCGCCCTAGATGTGGAATCTGATTGCTTGACCAGACAGATCTCCGCAAGAGACAATCTTCTTACTGGGAGTATATGGAAAACCCTGCCCCCCTTGACAGGTTTTTCCTTATGATCAATGAAGATTGTCCCTCTTTGTAGTCCATCCGGACAGTCTTGCTGCTCTGAGGTGAGCAGTGTTACATCAGTAAAAGGGGTGGGAGGGACATATTTTATCATTCAAATACTCTTGAACTACAACTCTGACAGTATTGAAATAATACTCTCCATGGCCCAAATTATTATGAAGATTAATTGGAGCTGCTTTTATTCTGAAACATTACTATCCCTTTGTCAAATACAGTTTTTATCTCACTAGAGAGTACATTATCATAATGTATCTCTCACATCAGGATTGCTTCAGGTTGCCCATCCCTGTAATGTAGTCCAGAGTGCTTTAGGAGAGATTTATATTTGCAGTGATTAGGCCTTATTTCTAACCAGACAAGAAGAGTTATCGTGTTAACACTTCCTTAGACTTCTTACAAGCATATCTATTTAAAAAAAGAAAAAAAAAAAAAAAGCTGGAAAATTTGCAGCAAAGTAAGAATAATAGAATGGATATGTTAAACTGTTTAGGCTTTCAAAATTCCTTTCTGCAATGCTTTATTACTATACAGCGTTACAAGATCCAGACCTATTGCTTTATTTCCTCTTGAATCAGTTCTTTGTATTCAGTTTCATTGAAAGACTCAAAATAATTATTAGGGAGAAAAATATAACCAGTTCCCCTTTTAAAATCAGAAACCTCTCTTTCCAGTTTCACCAAACTACGCTCCTGTCGTCGGCATCTCTGGTTTGCGATCTTTAGCTTTTTCCGGAGTTTATCAACCTGTTCCTCCAGCTGCTGTATTCTCCTCCTCTGAAGGACAGTATCCTCCACTGTATAATTATGGTCACAGATCACTGCAATGTGGCTAGGCGTATACGAAGGAGGAAGCAGTAATCCAATGGCAGGATCCACTTCGGGAACGGTAGGCACTGGAGCTGGTTCATTCAATTGCTCCTTTTTCACAGCAGCTTTACCATTCTAGAAAGAACAAAAGCATTTACATGGAATTAGAATTAGTTAACGATATATGGAAGAGAAAAGGACGAATGTATGAGGAGTTAATTTAGACGTTACAAATAAACTTCAACAATCTTAATCCTTTAAAAGGTGATTGATCACCTAATACTACTCCTAGTTTGTCTAAATTTAGCTACGGGGGTTTATAGCTGCCACCTTCTTTTAAAGTGGATCTATCACATATAGATAAATAATGCTCATTAGATAGGAGCATTTGGCAAAAAAACTTTAATATGTTACTCATTTTTTTTTTTTTTTTTTAAACCCTGTTATCTGCGCAAAAATTCAAGTTTAAAACGTGGCCAGGAGCACTGCCTCTGCTCCCGTCCTGTCCCACCAAGACTTTATATCTGGCCGTCTTAGGTTACCCCAAACACAACAGAATTACGGTATAAAATCACCTTAATAATCAAACATTTAGACTTAACCCTTTAGTAGCGTGTTCTAACTGAGCTTCCTTCAGAGTAGTGAGTTCATGTTAGAGAACAGAGACAAGAGCTGATTAATTTAACATTTAATCTGAAAAAAAGGCTTCACAGTGCTGGTTACAAAAATACAGAAATAAAAGGACATACACAAAGATTATACATTGGCAAAACAGTCCATAAAATAAAAAGGGAGAAACAGAAGAAACACAAGAAATCCTTAAATACAATTACCGATATTTTAAGAGTCCTTGGAAACTTCTGATGGCATATCCCCCTTCAGCTGTTACAAAGAAATTCCCTATTTTTATCAAAAAACCCATTTTAAATAGGAGTCCACAGCTGCTTCTAAGAGGCCAGACCCCCTGGTTGTTATCTGGGAGGGTCAGGGGTCTGGCCTGACCGTTTACGGCCCACTCAATCAAACCTGTCAGGGATGCTACTGCAGAGTTGTACCTGAAAAATCATAAGGCTTCCCAAAACATGCAACCCACAGCACACCTCTATAATGTTAAAATAATCATATTCCTCATATCTGTGTGACTAACTGGACACCAAACATGCTTGGTGTAACTGATTGCAAAGTGGCTATTTTTGTAACTCTGGAGTCCTCACTGGGTCCGCTGTCCAAGACCCACACTGGTGTGCATCTGCTCTCATGCTGGTCAGGGTCCTGGCTCAACCAGGATAGGACATCTGGCTTAGCAGCAGTCACCTTTATCCTGCTTTGGCCACAGCAATGGACAGGCACCACAGTCAACGCTCCCGAACTACGCTCCCCATCGCCGCTCTCCAGTTACAGAAGGTCTGGACATTTGGACACCCAGATACAGATCCCTGACAGTAACAAATCTAATCATAACTTGGCCCTGGTCTACTCCTACAAATATCTTTGTTTTTGTGGCTTAACTCAAACCTCACTTATGGTCTTCATATTGATAAATTAACATACAAACATTGTAATAAAATAAAAGCAGAGTTTAGAAACAAATTCTAAGTTCCCTTGTAAGAGAACATATTGTGAAACAGATGTTAATGCCAGCCATAGAATACAGGCATGTAGTATATGCACCTGTGCTATAAATTAATCTGGGCAAGCTCACTCTTCTGCTATGTCCTCCAATGTAAGTTACATTAACAATCATTGTGAAATGTTTAAAGAACTAAAATTGACTAAACGCTCGAATCGAGATGTACCCTTCAACTTTCTTGTCTAATTTATAACCACTTCTCTGTAAAGCTAGAAGAGTCCCTGAGCAATATGCTCACTCCAGCTTCCTATACATACTATAAGCCCCACTCCATTTCTACACACACTGAATATCCCACACTACAAGAAAGAAGATGACCAGCCTGCTTTTTCCTGCAGAGCTCAGAAAGCCAGGAATAAGTATTTAAAAATTTTGGATCTTCTCCCAGTCTAAAATTCATAAATACAACTACTTCTTTGTATTTACAAACATGTACGTGTGTATATATTTTATTATATATACTTTTTTGTTTCTATATGTAACTTTGTACTATAAAAGCTCTTCAGGACATACTTGAAAATGAGAGAAATCTCAATGTATTCTTCCTGGTAAAACACTTTCCAAATAAAGAACATTAACAGACAGTTCTAATGACACACTCTGAATATTGTCTTTGTGCGTTGGTTCAGGAGAGGTCATCTTCAAACTGTTCTGAATGTCATGTCCATGCAGGACAAGCAGAGTGCATCAGTCTACTTAACCTTTTAAGAACCAAATGGATTTTCAACATAAAGTGAAGCAATGCTCTGCACACCCTCTGATTCTTTAAGACTTAAGATTACCATGTGCAATGAGCAGACTTCACCTACCCACTGTTAGACACAGTTTCCCACATACAATGTGATGACCCCCTCCTATCTTTGGCTTGTAGACAAAGATCCCCCATATACAAATGTGTGACCGCCACAGCCTGCTTCCACTGGTAGCCACAGAACTGCACATTACTTTATCTGACACTCCATACTTGTTCCACTGGTAACCATACTCTTGGCCCCCACTATGGTATGTCAACACACACACAAATGAGGTATCATTTTTCTTAGCATGGTACTAGGTACTGCACACTCTAGGAAATTCCGTGGTGTTGAAAATTTTAGTATCTATGACGTGACTGAAGTGTTAAAATGCAAGTGTTTTCTATTAGCACCAAATTCTATAAATAGTTGTGCTGATTAGCCTAGGGGTAAAAAGGCAAGTTACCCCTCATTTGTTGCAGATGAATGTCTACTTTCCAAAATTGTAACCTTGATTTCCTTTTCTTCATATCTCTAATGGTTATGCCCAGTTTATGGCAGGCAGGTAATTTAAATAAAGAAAAAAAGTGCCATGTGTATATCAACCCATACAAATGAGGTACCATACCAGGTTGGTAGCTGGTACTGAAAACAATAGGACATTCCATAGTTTTCAAAGATTTTAGTACTTCCTATAGAGTCACAGTATGGAAGTATTTGTGCACACCAGCCTAGGAGTAGAAAGGCAAATAACCACTAATTCGATTTTGTTGAATATCTACTTTCAAAAATGGTATATCTTGCATAGCTTTCCTTATCTCTAATAGATATGACTATTTCAGTGCAGGCAGGCAGGCAATTTGAATAACAAAATGGGTAGGTGTAGTTTTGTGCTTTTGGCTCCTCCTATAGTATGCCAACCCATAACAAAGAGGTCCAGTTTTTCTCAGATGAGCAGTAGCTAATGAATACAGTAGTAAATTCCATATTTGATTATTTCAGTACCTTTGGAAGGAATAAAATGTAAATGAATGCCTATTTTTTTCCTTTAGCTCCACATTTGAGCACAACAGGCTAGGGGTAGAAGGGCACATGACACTCATTTTATGCAGTGGATTGTCTTCTTTACAAAATATTATGGTTTGTCTAACTTTTTTTCTTTTCTGTGGAGCTCTTAGAGAATGAGAACAGAGTGGGTGAAATTATCTTCTATCCCTTTGTACCAGAGAACAAAAATGTGGAGTGAAAAAGAAGCCTGAGGGCCACATGCTGCCCCACACTGTCTTAGACATTCACCTGAATAAAATTAACACCCCCCCCAAAAAAAAACACACATACATGCATAGTTACGTGTTTCATTACCTTTGATCTTGATTCCTTTGCATCGTTGTAACAGAATAAGGTTGGAACTGCATTATCCTTGAGAAGTTTATTGTTGCTCTCTCTCTTAAAGCAATCAGGAGTAAAATGGTCCGAGCAGATGCTACTGTACTTGGTTGGTTTAAAGTCCACCCTTCTTACCGCAGCTTCCCATTTCTTGCAGATAAGTGGTCGTTTAAGAGGAAACCTGAGGAAGAGAAGACAAATTTAAGAATTCCAAAACGACGAACAGCAAATAATTGTGTACTAGAGAGATGGTACAAAGCACTTAGGAATGAAAAAGACAATCTATTATTGGCTATCTGAGGATGATGGAAATAAAAAGACAGCAACAGCATGGTAATGAAATAACCATAACTGTGAAATTGATTGTTTGCATTTACCACAAGTGCCACTGTTATTGTGTATCAAACCCAGTGCAGTTAAAATAGTCTAATAGAAAGTTTTAAATGACAGACATGTTTCATGCTAAAGCACTCATATGACTAAATATGGAAGCATAATATACACCATGACTCTTGCTGTTCTGCATGATTTTGACACTATTATTATTTTAAAGGAGCAGTAACTATTATGAAAACTATATATTAAGTAAAATATGGGTACTCCCACTGCTAAGAGATGCATATTTCAAGAGTTATTACACTTTAAAACTGTATTTTTTTACATTAACTGTACCCTCTATTGGTCATATTCCAATTTGTTATTGTGTTACATTATAATTAATAAACAGTTCTCCACAGAATGTAATAGTAACTGCAGTCACTTCCTGTCAGTTAGAACTTTCATGAAGTAAAACACACAATAAATTAATTTCCTGGTCATTTGAACTGTTATAACATTTGACTAAAGCAACTGAAAACAGTGGGAGTGCCCTTTTTCTACTCAGCTAGAAAAAGCTCTAACATAAAGGTTTTCATTTAAATAAATAAATTAAAAAAAAAAAAAAAAAAAAAAAAGGTTTACCTCTCTTTAAATCAACACAGCAGTAGTTAATTTACTAAAATTTTGCTGCTAAGCTTATAGTGATCCAAGAATGCAAAAGGACAACCACTTCGTTACTTCTCAAAACTAGGCTGACTGTCCCTCAACCTTTATCCCCTTAAGGCAATTTTATGTGAACAACCCACACACACAACATACACTGTTTTCAGAAGATCCCACACTTAAAGAAAGAAAGAAAATAAATAAATAAATAAAAATAAAGCCTTTTTAATACTTTAAATTCTAGTAAAGTGAATTAGAAATAACGGTCCTGCAGTGTATTTTTCTAGCTTATGATCCTAATTTTTACTTGCCTTTCTAAAACACCAACATTTGTCTTTTTATACACAAGTCTTACTCGGAAGTTTAATAAATGAGGGATAATTTGCCATTTTACCTCCAGCCTGACACAAACAAATGTTAGATGGAGCCAAAGGAAAAAGAGGGAAAATTACTTACCAATATTTATATTTTTTTTTCTTCTGTGGCCTTCCACAGCATTAGAATGGATATTGTCTCTGCCCTCCAGCTTGGTAGAACCAATGAGGAAACTTTAAAAGGAAGTATCCCAGAAGCAGTCCTCAGTTTAACTTTTGTCAAAGCCTAATCCTATATAATAATTAGCGAGGATGTTTGTCAGAAGCCGTCATGCGCAGTAGAGACTGCACGCGTTCGACAGTCTCTACTGCTCACAATTGCATCATGGAGTGAGGAGACGCAAGACTGCATCGTGTGGAGCAGTGAGGTAGCGGACGATTAACCCTCTGAGAGCCAGAGGGTCAAGCTTTGCAATGCGTTGCGTACCCCTCTGGCACTCAAAGGATTCCTGACCTTGGCCCGTGTACACGGGCTTTTACCCTAGTAGAACATAAAACCATAAAGGGTAGGGTCTGCGGTGGAGGAACTTAGAAGAAAAATAAATATTGGTAAGTACATTTTCATCATTCCTCTGTGTCCCTTCAACGGCATTAGAATAAGACCCCCAAAAGGCTGGATATGGATGTACCACTGGTTCTTGAGTTAGGACATCCTTCCTTATGGGCAGAGCGAGGCCCAAAGAGAGAACAAGATAATCATTTTTCTTCTTTGAGGATGTATCTTTGTTATGGGGGGGCTAAAAAAAAAATGGAGATAAGTTTTAAAGGAATATTAGAAAACTTAAGCTCTCTCTCTCCAAATAAGTTACTTCCTTCAGTAGTCTGGACAGTAGGATTGGGAATTCCAATTTCTCCTAAATCCAGGGGACATAAACAATGTTCCATGCAAGCCACAGCCATGAAAGATCTCCGATTATGTCCCCAATCAATGCATACGTCTTAAAAACTAACATCTATCTTGTGATCAAAGTAGTCTCTTAACCCCATAAAGACCAGCCGAGCACGCACGCGGCAGTCACTTAAGGACCAGGGACCATTTTGTTTTTAGGAATCCGATTCCAGACAGCTCAAAACGTTGCCCCTAGTATGGTTCCTATTTCTAGGTAAGGAACTGCTGCATCCCTCTTGGAACCAGACTACAGCACCTAGTTTTCTTAGATGGACTCCCATGCAGATACTTACCAGGCAGTTTCCTGCTTCACTTACAAGAAGAGATACAGAGGAAAATTCCATTCTGTCTGAAGGGCATCCTGACCTAGAGCCTGAGGGTCCTTCCAACGGGACAGAAACTCTTTGCACTGGGTGTTCTTCACTGTGGCCATGAGGTCTATCACTGGTGACCCCAGGAGTGCTGTGAGGTCTCTGAAGATTTCCTCTTTAGGGACCATTCCCCTGGGTGGATTTGATGTCTGCTGAGAAAATCTGCCTGAAGATTTTGGGTTTCTGACAGATTTGTTGCCCTGAGATTTCAGGTGAATCTCTGCCCAATATATGATCCGAAGAGCTACGTGGTTGAGAGTAGCACTCCAGGTTCCTCCCTGGTTCTATATGCAACTCACTGTGGTAGTGTTGTCTGATCTTATCAGAACAGCTGTATGCTTCAATCTGTCCTGGAAGATTTTTACCATCTTCTAGACTGCTAGGAGTTCCAACATATTTATATGAATCCTGGATTCTTTGACTGACCAGATGCCCTGGACTGTTTTCTGGTTCTATACTCTGCCCCAGCCGGATTTGCTGGCATCTGTAGTGATGATCTCCCAGGCTGTTTCCCAGAGATATCTTCCCTGCTGCAAGTTTCTTGGTCTGCTCCACCATAGTAATTCCCTCTTGATGGAGGGATGAACTGGCATTTTCAACTGAAAGTTAAATGGGTCTTTCTTCTGGAACCTTAAGTAATTGGCCTGAGTTAGCCTTTAATGTGCTCTTGCCCACGGCACGCAGTCTGCTGAGATGATGTTAGATTTCCTATCCGATGCACAAGTTCTTTTGCTGTCCAAACTTTTGATCTCTGAAATATTCTTATTGATAGATGACTTTGCTGTCTTTCTTCTGACAGAGTCACCAAGGATTTTTCTGTGTTGATGAGGACTCCCAGAAAATTGAGCAACTGGGTTGGTATGAGGTGACTTTTGTTGGTATTTATGATCCAACCCAACACTTTTAATAAGTTTAGGCAGACTTCTGTGTTTCTTGTTGATGATTGTCCGCTATCAGTGGCATGTCGCCCAGATATGGTACAAAAAGGAATGCCCTGGAGTCTCAAAGCTGCAGTAGCTACTGTGAGAATCTTCAGGTATACCCTTGGGGCAGTAGCCAGACCAAATGGGACAACCCTGTACTGATAATGCTCCCCCATGATGTGAAATCTCAGGAATCTGCGATGTGCTTCTCTCACTGGTATGTGATAATAAGCATCTTTCATGTCAATTAGTGTTAGAAATGAGTAAGGCTGAATCAACTTCATAGATGAGAAGACTGCCTCCATCTTGAAATTCATGGTCTTGAGGAAGGAGTTCACTTTCTTTAGATTCAGAATAAGACAAAGATCCCCAGATGGCTTGGAGAGACAGAAAAGAGTGGAATAAATTCCTCTGAACTGCTGAATCCCAGGAACCTTTTCTATGACCCTGTCTAGTAAAAGGCTTTAAATTGCTGTTTTCATTTTTGTAAGCATGGCTCCGTTTTGAATCTTGGAAGTGAGAAAATAAGAGGGACAGTCCAAAATTCCAGTGCATACCCTATCTATAGTGCCTGCTTTATCCATCCGTCTGGGTGGATCTTTTCCCAGCTGTCTTGAAAAAAATTCCAATCTGCCCCCTACTGGACTCCGATAGGGCTCTGCTGGCTTCATTGTGTGTGCTGTTGATAGGTGGGCTTGCATTGGAATTCCTTGGAGTTTCCAGCTCGCAAATTCTGCCCTGATGGTCCCTTCCTTTGGTTATATGTAGATCTAGGCCTGTATCTTCGAGCCTCCCAAATGGACTGGCGACTGAACTTTGATGCCCTTGGTTACCAGTGTCTTCTGTGATTTCCCCTTCCTCTGCCAATAAAATGGCTAATTCCAATTCAATAAGGCTGTCAGCCTCCATGGTACATCTTGAAGGATCTTCATCAGCATCTGAAGCTCTCTGGCATTTTCTGGCTCCTGCATAGATGAAAAAGTTTTTTGCATGGATGCACGCATCCATCCAAGAAAATCCTGGAAGTGAGCAAGGATCACATCTCCTGCAGCCTTTTTGAGGCAATCTGCGGACAGTTTTGCAGGGTCTGTAAAATATATTTTTGCTTCACAGCCAATACATGCTTTTGTCTTTGGGGTTGACTTTTTTTTTAGCAGATTTCCCACTAGATTTTGGCTTTTCAGCCTTCTGATCTTTAGAGGAAGACATGCTGTAACAATAGCTGTAAAACCTAGTACTGCACAGACTCTACAGCCTAACCCCACACAGATATATTAAAGGGATAGTAAACTCGAAAAAAAAAGTACAGGCGAATTTATAGGTACAATTAAAACATACTTACTGCCCTCATTCCCATCACTCAAACCGTTATGGTTTGAGATGTAATAAAATAAAGGTCTCCGCTCCCTCCCCTTTCTGCCTGACGAGCTGTAAAGCTGTCAGAGGCAGAATCCGGTCGCCCGACTTTAGGAGGCTCTTCAGGAGCGCTGTCATCTAGATATCTAACTATAATTACTTCATTGGAATGGTCTACAACATGTGCTTGCAACCCAGGCACACGTTGTAGACTGTACCGATTAAATAATTATAGTTATATAATCTTGATGACAGCGCTCCTGAAGAGCCGCCTTCTGGTTCTGGAAGCAGGAACTCATGACATTGGCTATACAGCGGACACATGAGAAGTGGGAGGGAGTGGAGACCTTTATTTTATTACATCTCTCAAACCATAATGGTGTGAGAGATAGGTATGAGGGCAGTAAGTATGTTTTAATTATACCTATAAATTTGCCTGTCCTTTTTTTTCGAGTTTACTATCCCTTTAAATATATATATCAAGGTACTTACAGTTCTGCACTGGTGACTCATTTTTTCTGTCCCCTCATGCTGCACATAGCGAGACTGCTGCGTGCGTTCCATCATTGGAATGCATCCAGCTGAACTTCCAGTTTTCTGTCTGATATTAAACCGAGTCATCAGCGAGCACCTCCCTAAGAGCTTGAGGCGCACTGGAGGGCTGCTGTCTGCCAAAACGGCCCGCGGGGAACGTGCTGAGGACCCATCCGACCCTGAAAACTGCCTTGTTATGAGATCCTAAAAGCCACTCGTCTGAAAAGGTAATGTGGTAGGTGTTTATGACTAACCACATAGGTAAGCACAAACGGTAGAACTCATAGTAGCACACACACACACACACACACACACACATATAGTCAATGGCGAGTGAAAATTTAGCCCTGGCGAGTAGAAATTCAGCCCTGGCTGGTATGTTATGGCTTGCAGTGGCGAGTAACTTTTCAGGTCTGGCTAGTAGCAAAGGACTTCAAATTTTAAGCCATATTTTATATTAGAGAGAGAGAGAGAGAGAGAGAGAGGCTCCTGCCTCCGTACTCCAGCTGTGGTAGGACCAAATAACTGGGGAAGCAGTGCAGAGCAGAAAAAAAATTATTGATCCTACCAGCTGGGAGGCAGAGCCAAATCTCACAGCATAGCCGTGGATTGGACAGAGGAAAAAAAAAGTACTGAAATATATATATATATATATATATATATTTTTTTTTTTTAGTAATTAAGAAGTCTGAAATTTACTTAACCCCTTAATGACCCATGACGTAGATGTATGTCACGAGATGGATGTCCCTAAAGGACCAAGGACGTACATGTACGTCATGGAATTCCAGGCTCCCCGCGCAGCTGCATGCCGTTCGGGGAGTCCGGAAGCGGATGAACAAAAAAAAAAAAAATGCTCTGTGGTCCTTAAGTGATGGCTGTGTGTGTGCGTGGCCGGTCCTTAAGGGGTTAAGTTCTCCACAGGCACAAGGCCAAAACGCACATCTGGGGTTAGCTGCTTCTCTTGTTCAGAAGAGAACTGACTGGCACTTTGAGGATGCACTGCTATTCTTACAGGACCACCATGATGTGCTTTTAGGATATTTAGTCTCTGTGTAAGGCAATAGTGGGCTAAAAAAGACTGCACCCTGGGTGGGATGCAATTCCTAAAGCGCCTGCTCAATACTAGGGCAAGCTCATTCCTACTTGAGTGTCTGACCAGTTGGTTTACAGAATGTGCTGCAGCAGCTTGACCAACTGATGAACTATAACCGTTGAACAACGCAACTGTAGGAGTGTACTTATTTTACTCAGCAGGTAAAGACCCACAAGAAGTTTTCCTAAAATAGTAACACTTTACTGACTTTGTCACCTACTGTACATCTTTGAGTTAGTATTAAAATAAAACCCAAATGTAACAGTATAGAAAGCAAACGTGCAAGAAATGAATGAACAATTACTGTGGATAATGATAGCCACCCTGGGCTGTTAGCATTCAGATTGTTTTTATGTATAAAAGTGGAGGACTGAAAATATGTTAAAGGGATAGTAATACTTCATTTTAACTTGATTTTATTTTGTAGGCATTAAAAAAACATGAAGAATGATATAAGTCTTATCTCTCAAACCTTAATGGTTTAAGAGATATTCACAAAGTACCCCCCCCCCCCCCCCGTTCAACCAGATCAGAAGGGAGGTGCCCAGGTAGACTGCAGAGAGAGACAATCTTCAATTAAGATAAGGGAGAAAGCTGAAAAACTTGTCAAGGGGGGGGGAAGGGCTTTCATTGTTTTCATACAAAGAAAATTGTCCCCTTCTGTTATCTGTCTGGTCATACAACCAGATTCACATCTGAGAAGAGATGGCTTACACTAGGCAAAAGGGGCGGGGAGGGGAACTTTGCTTGTGAATATCTCATAAACCATAAAGGTTTGAGAGATAAGACTTATATCATTCTTCATGTTTTTTTAATGCCTACAAAATAAAATAAAGTTTAAACGAAGTATTACTATCCCTTTAAGCCATCTGCAATGCTGGGAAGAAACAAATAGTCCAGTTCATTCAAATTGGCGTCTTAACCCTTTGAATGCTAGAAAAGTCAACTTTTCTGGCATTCAAGTGGTTAAAAGCCCCATCTGAAACAATGACAATATGGGCCATTTATGTCCCCTTCAATGCAACTGGATTACCAAAGAATGGAGTTACTGGCCATACAAAACTGTGGGCAACCTGAAGCCCAACCATTTAGGAGTATGATTCCCTTTATCCACATTTGCCAAATGAAGCAATAGGAGTGGGTAATATTTGACATTCAAGATAGGCTGACTAGATCTCACCTTTAACCAGGGACACATAGGAAATAGCCATTTTTCTGTGCTTCACTGAAACCATACGTCCCCGGTTAAAAGTGAGGTCTGGTCAGCCTAACTCAAGGGCGTTATACACTAAAACGATACAAAGAGTCGATAACGCAGAGATGACTTCTTCAGTGATATCACTCCTCCAATACCTACGTTCTCCTCCAAACTTTGAAAATCCTTAGGGCCTTAGATCTACAGACTAACATAAGAACTGGATAAGTGATTTTACCCGGATAAATCACCTCTTTATCACGCCTTAGTAAACAACCACCTACTACTAGTTGAGTACTAAACACTAACCACGCGCTCACAATATTCTGTACCCAAAACCCAACCCTGCACGCACGTGACCGAGTCCGTAACACTAGCGGCATATATTAGGCCTCGCGCATGCGCAATTTAGAAACCAGCAATACCGAATGTTGTAAGATGAAGGTATTATCACAATGTGTAAAACATAACTCACTTGTGAAAGGAGATCGGCTTATCTTTATCATAACGATTCTTGCATCCGTAAGCTGAACATGACTGCACCATCTTTGCCGATGCGTCTGTCTCGTCACCGTCTCCGAGACTGTATACCTTCCAGACACAGGAAGTTTATTAATGTCCGTAATCGCCTTTCTCAATGCAGCGGCAATTATTTTGTCGATAGATACCGGAACAATGTTAAATATTAATTGTAATAGAGCGCTACAATAAATTGCGCTCCTCCCGTCTCCAAAATGTCTGACACCGCTTCAGTTTCGCGTCACGTTTGCTGGTAGAGATATGTATGTGACTGGTGATTTTGTGTCACGTGGTAGAAATGCTTACCCCACCCACTCGTTTTCGAGCCCAATGCTAATGATGGTTGCGAATGCGGAACTACGTCATGCGAAGGCCTACTTGAGCAATTCGTGTGGCTGTTAGCGTTTTTATCTTAACCGTTTGAGTGCAATGTGCTGCTTACACATCTTGGCTTTCAAAAAGTTAAGCGTGTCAATAGTCACGTGAGAAGGGTGGAAACTGCAGTCCCATAAGAACTGGAGACCTGCAGTTCCTTGTATAGTTTATTGTTAAGCATACCCGGGAACTTTCATAGCTAGGTTGATCCTGAAAATCTTTGAAATGTTAACCCTCAAAGTTCCACAAAGCGCACATTGTAATCAGTCTGCCCATATTTGTACTGAGCATCAGGGATATGTAGTCACCTTATGCTGTGATCTAATTAGTACGCAAGGGCAGTGTTGAGTTGGACAATGCGGAGGTTGGCAGTATGTGGAGGAGGATGGGGTGGACAGGGTGTGAGGGTGGACAGGGAGTGGAGAAAAAAATGTCACTGGATTTAATTTTTAAAATCTGGTCTCCTTAGGTATGAGACCATTTGTGGGATGCTTATTCAATTTCATTTTTTTCAGAGCTGCACAGGCATCAGTGCAACCAACCATAAAATGTGTGTATTTCATTTGTCATTAACAGTGTACAATGAACACAAAACTCTTACAAGTCTAAAATACTGACCACAATTACTGCTAAATTGCTTGAATAGCTTAGGTTTTAATATTCTGTTGTATGGCCAATCCTGCACTGTAGTTTAAAACTATGGGGAAACAATCTGCAACTTCCACCTCTGAGCAAGGATGGGCATTATGGAAGCTGGAAATGATGTCTCAATCCCCTACAAATGTGCTGAATCTGAACCGAAATCAATTGATATAGACTGAGTAAGCACACTGGTTCTAGGGGGTTTGAGAAGTCAGTCCCAGCTACATTAGCACCAGCTGCTGATCAGAGGTGGAAGCTAGAGGTTGCTTCCCCCTAGTATCCAAAACTGCAGTGCAGGAATGTCTATATGATTGGGTAAGTGAGACTAGGACAATTTAGCAGTAGTCAGCGGCACATGACCAGTCTTTTATTTAGATTAGGATTTCAGAGTTTATTATTCCTTTGAAATGGTAATCTTGCCACGTTATTCTTGCGGATAGAAGAAATTGTAAGAAAACAGCTTCACTCCTACTGGAAAACCCCTTTATCCAAACAACTTCCGCTCTGTAATACGATGTGAGTGCACTGAATGAAGATGTGTGTGTATCACCACTTCTTTATAGTAATGCATAAACTCAGGGACAATGTTGGAACTATCCTGAGGTAGACCGCAGTTGAAGGTTTTGCATATTCTGGAGCTAAGTTTCACTCTTATAAGCTGGCAATGCGTCACTTCCACCTTTTTCCACCCTAACACCAACCCCGCAATACCAAACCCCCACACCTGAAATAAACACACAACTGTATATGGTGGGAATAAAGAGGTCACAGCTTTATTAACTGTGGGATTAACCTATTTTCCTTTGGAGGACCCTCCCCCTTGTAATGCAGGATCCCAGGCCTCCCTGGCAGTCCGTGCACCGGCCCACTGCCACCACCCGGGGGGGTCTGCAAGGGCCTCTCTGGCACTCTTGGCCTACCTTTGACCCCCCCATATCTACCACAGTGAGGGTTTGCGACTGACAGTCCGCACCGCCACCTCCTCAACCCCTCCTCTCTCCCCAGTGCCTCGTGAGTTACCCTGCCCTGTGTTTGGGGGCCGCCGTACAACCAGTCCCCCAAGCCCAACCGTAACATCCAGTGGGCGGGACCTGGCCCGCAGTCGGCCAGGCCTTCTGGAAACTGTACCTTCTGAGGATAACCCGCACTGAGTTGGCCTGGGAAGCCCGCACGATGGCCATAATAGTGGCTTAATCCTGATGCCCTGGTCTTCTTTTGACCTAAGCGTGACCTCTTCTGTAGCTGTCGCTATGCTGCTCCAGACCGCTGTAGCGGGGCAGATCTCAGGGGCTGGGAGGGAGGGAAAAACAAAAGGTAATAATGTTATTTACTTGTTTCAAATTTATTTATACCTACCCTCACCTCCACCCCCCAGGCCTGCCCCTGGGCCATTGGCCACCCTCACCCCAACACCTCCACCCGGAGATCACGTGGGCGAGATGGGGGAGGGTAGCCCACAGCCCAACGACAAAGCCGGCGGGGCTGCCTGTCAGCTTAATGGCTTTCAGGGGCAATGCTGCCCCTTTGGGCCTTCATAAGCTGGCAATGCATCACTTCCACCTTTTTCCACCCCAACAGCAACCCTGCAATACTAACCCCCCACACCTGAAATAAACACACAACAACTGTATATGGTGGGAATAAAGAGGTCACAGCTTTATTAACTTTGGGATTAACCTATTTTCCCTTGGAGGACCCTCCCCCCATGTAATGCTGGATCGCAGGCCTCCCAGGCAGTCCCTGCACCCGCGCACCGGCCCACTGCCACCACCCGGGGGGGTCTGCAAGGGCCTCTCTGGAACTTTTGGCCTACCCTTGACCCCCCCCTATCTACCACGGTGAGGGGTTGCGATTGACATTCTGCACCGCCACCTCCTCAACCCCTCATCTCTCCTCAGTGCCTCGTGAGTTACCCCGCCCTATGTTTGGGGGCCGCCGTACAGCCAGTTCCCCCAAGCCCAACCGTATATCACGGTGCCCGTGATTGCTGCCTTTACATGTCAGTTACCTGTAGGGGGCTCTCCATTGGCTGCTTGCCTTCAGCCCGCCCTGCATTGCCTATTTAGACTGAGCTTGGGCACCCTTTGGTTGCCCTTTCATGTTGTCTCTATGCTGTTTGTCCTGCATTGAGTTCTGAGCTTCTTGGGCCTTGTCGCTGTTCCTGCTTACCTGTGGTCATCCAGTTCCTGCTTCCTAGTTGCCTGGTTCCTGCATCCGTTCCTGATCCGGTTGGAGTTGCTGTACCCGTTACTGTTTCCTGCTACCGTTCCAGATCCGGTTGACCGTCTGCAGAGCTTCATCCTTAGCTGGGTTGCTGCTGCATCATCTACCGGGTTCCTGTCTCATCCTGTGGACTGGGGACATTTTCATTCACCTGTTGGTTTCCCAGTACACGGGTACTGGTTCGCTCCATCGTAACCGGCTGCTGACGCACCGGTAGAGTTTCTGCTTACCCCAGTATGTGGGTACTGGCTCGCTCCATTTAACCTGCTGCTGATGCACCGGTAGGGTTACTGCTTTCTCCAGTACGCGGGTACTGGTTCGCTCCACTGTAACCGGTTGCTGCTACACCAGTAGAGTCTCTGCTTACTCCAGTACGTGGGTACTGGTTCACTCCATTGTAACCGGCTGCTGTTGCACCGGTAGAGTCTCTGCTTACTCCAGTACGCGGGTACTGGTTCACTCCATTGTAACTGGCTGCTGTTGCACCGGTAGAGTCTCTGCTTACTCCAGTACAAGGGTACTGGTTCACTCCACTGACTGATGGAAGGTTTTCTTCAGTACGCGGGTACTGGTTCGCTCCACCTATCCGAGGCTGTTCAGTCCTGGACAGCCTGACAGATTGAAGGTTTTCTCCAGTACGCGGGTACTGGTTTACTCCACTTATCGGAGGCTGTTCAGTCCTAGACAGCCTGACAGATTGAAGGTTTACTCCAGTACGCGGGTACTGGTTCGCTCCCTGTTTATACCGGTAGCTATTGCTCTATCCCAGTACAGGCTGCTTTGCCCGGTATATTGGCAAGGCCGGTAGAGCCTCTTTTTCTTTGCATTAGTCTCCAGGCTGCCCTGCCCGGTATATTGGTAAGGCCGGTAGAACCTGTTACCATCTTGTGCCAACTAAGGTTGCCTTACCCGGTATTGGCAGGGCTGGTAGAGCCTGTATCTCATTCTATGTATCAGTAAACCGCTCTATATATATGGTATGTGTATGCTACCCAATAGGGTTTTCTTGAACTTTTCAATAAAAGTTATGTGTTTACCTAACTCTGTGTCTGAGAGTCATAACAAACCGTGACACTGTAACCTTCAGCGGGCGGGAACCGGCCCGCAGTTGGCCAGGCCTTCTGGAAACTGTACCTTCTGAGGATAACCCGCACTGAGTCGGCCTGGGAAGCCCGCATGCCGCCACCCACAGAGGGGACTCTATAGGGAACCCTCTATGGCCCACCCTTCAGCCATTGCTAGATTGACCTTACGCCGATCCCTGTCTATGCCCGAAGGCGACTTTGCCCCCTGCCATGACAGTCTGGGCACAATTTCTCATCAGAAGAGCCTAACCCCGGGGCAGGATCGTGTGATCTGCTGGCAAGTTTCCTTAATCTGGTGAATCAGATCCACCGCCTTCACCTCCACGAAGTCATTCCCTCCCGCGTGAATGACTACCACCTGGGATCTCCCCCAATGATTTTCACACCTCTTCCGCCGGCCGCACATACCTCTTATATGCGGTGGACTTCCATCTCCCCAACTGCATTATCTCCCCTGGGGATCAGCCTCTGGCGGCCGTCGCCTCCCCAATTCTAAAAGAATGGGGTCCATACACCGCGGGGTCCAGTCCCACTGCCGCGACCTCCTTCCTCAATACCGCCCGAAACTGGAAGTCAGACAAAGAAGTCCCATCCCTATGAACTAGAAAGGTGCCCTTGACCTTTGGCCTGACCTTAATGTACTCAGAGACTGCCCCCGCCGGGCACCCTACCCCAAGTCCAGCCCTCATGTGCACCCACTGGCCCTTGCCCTCCTGATCCATCTTACATTGGGCCAAGAGGCAACTCACCCTCTGAGGGGACCATTCCACCTGAATACCCCCGCCTTTTCTCCCTTCGCCCGCGCCACCAACCTGCTTACCCTAAATGCCCCATCAAAGGCCATCGCAAACACGCAATGGAATAAACACACCTCAAAAGGAGAATCACAAATTGATGGTAGCGCCTGCAATAAAGCCCCCAACCTCTCCTCGTCTATGGGCCTCCTCTTGTCCCTCCTGACCTCTGACATTCTCCCGCACCCCTTCATAACTCACCTGACCGCAAAATTAGCTGCCACGTCGGCCCTCCCCAATAACTTGGAGAAGAACGAAATGGCCACCAATGTTGTCCCCACCTTATCTGTGAAGCCCCTGACGCTCTCAACTGCTTCACAAACTTCAGCAGAGTCAAGGGTACTCCTGCCACTCCCATGCCCCCTCTCACCTCCAAAAACTGACTCCATTCAGCAAACGCCTTCCTGTAGGTCGCCCAAGTCAGAGGGGCCAATGACCTCTTGACCAACTCGTCTATCTCGGCGTCACCAACTGCCACAGGGCCGTCGGACAAGAGCAAACAACAGGATTAGCATGGGGCATAAGAGAGCGAAACACGTCCCACTTTCCTCTTGATAAGGTGTCTGCTACCCCATTTTCCACCCCCGGGACATGCCGCTCCCTAAACTGAATGTTCCTCCTCATGCATAACAGCACTAAGTATCGCAATAAACTCAAGACTGGCTGAGAATGTGATGTCAAATTAGTGATGGCATGCACCACACTCATGTTATCCATTCAAAATACAATGTAGCGATTGGCAAACTGACCTTGCCATAGCACCAATGCTACCACTATCGGGAATAGCTCCAGCAACATCAAGTTCCTAGTCAAACCCCTCTCTCTCCAACTGGTGGGCCACAACATGCCCGAAACCCTACGCTGCCTGAGGCGTCCGTCTCTCATTGCAACTCTGCGCTAGACTCTGGAGCTGACCTCCAGAGCCTGACTCCATTAAAGTCCTTCAGAAAGGCCTCCCAGACCTTCAGATCCTCCTTCAGCTGCTGAGTCACCCTCACCCAATGAAAAGGCTGCTTCACCCCCACAGTCGCCTGCTCTAGCCTTCTGCTGAACACCCTCCCCATGGAAATGACCCTAGTCGCAAAATTAAGCGTTCCCAACAAAGGCTGCAATGCCCTCAACTGAAGCTTACCCGCCCCCAACGCCCCATGGACCTGCTCCCATGCCAAGCGCACCTTTTCCTGTGGCAACCTCACCAGTTTGGCCACCGAGTCAATCTCGATGCCCAGAAACGTGAGCCTTGTTGTGGGCCTGACTTATTTGTCAGCCTCCACCGGAACACCCAGTGCCCTGATCTTTACAGAACACCCCATTGGCAAATATCTATCCACATAGTAGCTCCCTTGAAACCAACAACCCATGTACCTGAAACTACTAGGATGCAAGCCGAAACGCTAACTCTATGTCTAACTTAGCTATAAGGGCCCCTGGCCCTGCATGTATGACCAGCTGCAAAGCTTGCTCAAATAACTGGTACTGGACTGAGCACTGAGCCTCATCAATAGCGTCATTCACTGAATGACCCTCTGTATAAGACAAGTGCTGAATCAAGCAAAATTTCCCTGGCTCCCTCTTTGGAACCTCCCCCAACTGAGATACAGTGAGATCCCAAAAAGGAGGTGACCCAAAGGGACCTGCCATTTTTCCCGCTCGCAGCTCCTTCTCCAACTTATCCCTCACCACTTGCGGATACTCCTGTGCCGCCTTCAAATTCCAGGGTTTCCCTGACTTTGCAACTTCTCCTTGAACTGGGACCTTAAAACCAAACTGGAACCCTTCCAACAGAAACTGTGCCTCCCTCCTAAGCGGATACTCCTCCAGGGCCTCCCTTAGCCCCTCTATAACTATTGGTAACCGGGCCTTTCCCAGCTCCATCCCGAAAGGGCTGCAACGCCTCTTTGCGTCCTTGCTCCCTATTGCATCCACTCGCAGGGTGCCCCCCCCCCACGATTAGTGCACACGTCTGAACTTGCACGAAAATCCCCTCTTGCACGACCCCTCATTAAAAGCATAACATTGATCCATTCTCTTAACCCCCTGCAACGGGGCCTTCTGCTGCGCGCGTGCTGGAACCGCCCCCCTCGCATGCGTCACCATACCTGACCACAAATCCATATCCCTACATCCAAATGTCATGTCCCTATTGTCAGCCATCTTACGGTGGAAAGCCCGGTCATATTCAAACCAAGCTGTCCCTCCGTAGACTGTGTGCGTATCCGTAATTAAGTCCATGTATCGCATCACATTCATAGCCGCCTCCTGGGTGACAGGGCAAGTAAAATGAACTGCGCGCATAGAACCCCCACACCCAGTCCATAATATGTTTAGGTCTGTCATCCCCCGTCTCCCCCTTACTACCGCCATCCCTGCCATTAACCGCCTGCCTTGTCAGCTTAAACACATCCACAAACTTTCCTGACCCAATATGCTTGCAAATCTTTTTAGGAACATGGTCATACGGGTTAGAGAGCACACACAATGTCGTGCCCCCAGGCCCCTCAAGCTTCACACTCTGACCCACATCTAGCACCCCCTTTCTCCCCTTCTTCCTACCTCCTGGTCTGTCCCCCAACTTCCTCAAGCACTTTCTGACCAGCCCCACAACTTTTTTTTATTGGCAGCACCCTGAACATTTGTATTGTTATCTGAGTCAGATTCAGACTCAATGGAGTCAGAATCTGAACCAGAGTTTGAGCTAGACTCCCCTGAGTCCGCACTCCCCTCCCCCCAATACATCCCCCACAATACATGGTACATGAGTAGACTCACCCGACAGCTGCTCCTCCTCTGCCGTTTTGCTCCAATTCTGGCACCTCCTTCTCTGCTGTTTGCCCTTCTGCTGTGCCTTCCTCCTGGGCCCTTCGCCTTCAGCCGCGACCGTCGCCTGCCCTATCCCGTTCTGTGACCAACAATCACAAGGTGCGTGAGTCTGTTGCAATGCCACCCTATCCCCCCCAAGCCTAGACCCGAACCCCCTGGCAAATGGGCCCCCAGGGACCCACCCCCCATGGCAATGCCAACCCACCCTAACGCCTGACCCCCCCAACCCTGCACCCCCAGGACAACTGCCCCCCCACCTACACCCCCTCCAGACCCCCGAGGAACCTCTACAGGGGGCAACTGCCCTAACGCTGCCCACAGAAGAGCCTGGAGGCGCTCCTGGGCAGAGCCCCCCCTCTTAGCTCCGCTCCCGAGACCCAGGCTTCCCCTCCTTGAGCAGAATCCTCCAAACCCCTTTGAGCGCCCTTCCCCCATGGCCAGACCCAGCCTGCATGACCCCCTTCCTGAAATGCAGGAAGATGGGGAAAGATTTCTGTGGTTCCCCTCAGGGTCTTCCTGTCTGGACATATTTAAAAGGCGTAGAAGTGATGCTGTACACTTCCCTTCCTATGATTCTATTGATCAGGTGGTCTTTGAGCAATAGAAGTCACCAGATGAGATCTTTTTATCCAGGCACTTTTCTCTACTTTATTCTTTTCCCCCCACTGTATTGTAGCTGTGGGCCACCCCTCTATCAGTTGAGTCCCCATTTCTCACATTTCTAAACACATATAGCTTTAAAGCAGAACTTTCACTTTGTATAAGTTTGCCCTGCAATAATTAAGCATATGGCGACTAGCTTCATAATACTTCTATTACCTTTCAGAAGTGTCAGATTCTAAAGTAATCCTTAATCTTCGTAGACTGACGATCAGTTTAGTGCAGTCTGCACCATCAATCCCTTCCGGTTACCTTAAGGTAACCTGCAATGCCTCCTAGAGGAGACAAGATGTCTATGCTGATGCCTGGCTTCCGGTCTCCGAAGATTAAGGATTACTTTAGAATCTGGCACTTCTGAGAGGTAATAGAAGTATTATGAAGCTAGTCACCATATGTTTAATTATTGCAGGGTGACTTTATACAAAGTGAAAGTTCCTCTTTAACCTTTTGAATGCCAGAGGGGGACGCAATGCATTGCTTTGCAATGCGATGCATACCCCTCTGGAATTCAAAGGATTAATAGTTGCTGCTGCAGCTGCATACAAGGATCAGGAGGACAAAAAAAGGCTAGCTTCTCTTCTTGAAATTTACATTTTTTGACCTCTGGGGATTCCCTGCTCCCAGTATTTGTCATAGCCTGGGTGGCAAGGGCCATTGCTATTTGGGTTGTGCAATCGAATATGCATCTCTCAGCAATGTGCATACTCTTGTTTTAATCAACAGGAATAGCTGTACAACACATTTTAAGGTATTTCATTGGGGGTGCCTGTAGCATCCAAGGGGTTAAGGGTGGCAGCCCTAACTGAAACATACTATAACCATCAGGCTATAACGCACATGAAGTTGGAACCGTAAGTGGTACATTGCCGGCACTAATTGGCTGCTCTAACATCATGAGCCCCAGTCAGTGTAGACTTTCTGCATCAGTGCACATCTGTGACCTCTCTGATGCTGATGTACTAAGAAGTACTGAAGTAATTCTGGGGCAAATCAAATGCACCACAGGGGACAAATAACAATTACCAAAATATGTATTGTTTAAAAGCAAAACATTGGAGACCTCTCTAGTATTTTAAAGGGTTATACATCGCCGTCTAAATCAAGGAGAATGTTTTTGTCCTGTAAGGCACAGTTGATTTGCCCCAAAATCAATAGTTATTTTTAGATCATCAACCTCTGTGGAGGGAATGCATGAATCTGCCAACTCATGTGCCTGCATCCATTGTGGTGTATAAGAACATGTGATCACTTAATACATAGCTTTGAACATAATCCACCAGTAGTAAGCCTTTTGAGTGGAACTAACCCATCGAAGAGTTCTAAAGAGCTTCAATGTTAGTTGTTCATTATGTAAAGCTATATTTAGGAGATATTTAGCTTCATGTATTTGTCAGCTTATGCGAATTAAGCAGTACTGGCTGGTACAGATAATATTTTACTTTTACTCCCATCTACCACTTCCTACTAGTGACTTACTAACATTCCACTCTCCCTCCCAACTGACATTTCCTACCAGGATGTATTGGCTGCTTTGCATAAACTGACAAGTAAATAAAGCTAAATATGTCAGACTATACATTTAAACAAAGAACAGCTATCATAAATATAGGTGTTGCTGAAGGTGTTCATTTCACATTAATGGGAGCAAACCCTGGACATAATCCTTCTAGCATTTGCAGGAAATAAAAGTTATGCCATCTATTTCATGCCTTGCTTCATACATAACATAAAACAAGGTGCAGAGATAAAGAGCACCAGAAATACCAGTAGACTGCAACGCTACCTTCCCCTTGCACATTACAGGGAGAATTGTAGGAATAAGTAGGTTAGTTAGGCAGGCGTAACACTTAAATAGATTCCAGTGCTGAGTTAATGTGAAATTTTATCAGTACATCCCATTTGCTTGTTTCCCAGCATATTCTAAGATTCTTTATTTATCATATATTTATGTGATTCCCTTTAGTATTTTCGTGTGGCTGATGTCTGTCCTGCAGAAAAAATGCAGCTTTATGTCTGCTCTATGTGGATTTGTGATGGCAATGCTCTCTGAGGTATGTGGACTACTAGGAACGCACTGCACTTTGACTGGCCTGTAGAAAAGTGTCCATGAAAAGTATTGTAGTGTGTGAAAGTATGTTGTCTTGTATCAAAGGGATAGGAATAACCTTTAGTTCTTCAGGTGTTGGAGACTACAAGACCCATTATTCCCCACCAGCCAATGGCTAATCTTAGAGAAGTCATCCCTGTAACATTGCAGTGCTGACACCATGTTTGCTACAATCCTGAGACAATAACAGACTTAGGGCATTATTCATTGGTCTATATATGTGTTATTCTGTAGCAAACCAACCGCACCTGGAGGGATGCAAATCACCAATGATTTAATCTGGGCTTTTAACCCCTTGAATGCTAGTGTACAATCCACTGGAGATAGATCTCTAGTATTTGAGGGGCTGAGAGTTCAATTAAAACAACATTTTGGTAATTTTTGTCTCCTTTGGAGAAAACCAACTGCACCAGTTATGTACCTGAAAAGTGGAGCAATCCTGAGCCAGACCAATTGCATCGCCGGAAACAAATACAGGTTCTAAAGTTCCCATTTATTTAATGGGTCTTTTAACCCCTGAAATGGTATAGAGGTCTCTAATGTATTGTGAAGCATTCAAGGTATTAAATGCCCAGTTCAAATCAATGGTAATTTTCATCCCTCCCTCATGGTGCAGTTGGTTCACTCCAGAATTGCATCTCTCTAGAGAGGTATCCAAAGCATTACAAGGCAAAAGTGTTGCAAATCTCTCTAGCATTCATGGAGATTAAAAACTCTCTAACATCCAGTATGGAACACAGGAACCATGGGGGTTAAGCACCCTTCTCCAAAGGCCACGGCACTTCAAAAAGATAGGATCTTTTGGGTAGAGACTCCCTCCGTCTCTTCAAGCTCAACACCCCATCTCCATTCCAGATTCATGTGCTCTGCAAGCAGAAATGATGAGCAGATGGCATTTTCTTAGTTTTTTAGGTCTGTTTTATTATTTTGTTCCTAGATATTGGGGCTCTATTAACCCTTTGTTTGACCTTCTCATATCACTGGCTTCCCTGGATTTCCCACTTCAAAGGAGTTTCTATTCTTGGGACATTTCCATGTGGAGGTGACTTTGATGTATGTTACTCATAGCTGAATCTCTGTGAGGTTTAGCCCTACTAGATAAGACAGAGGGTAGCCCTACTAATTAAGACAGAATGCTGGTGAGTAACCTATGTGACCCTATGTGCCATGGCCTTTTGGTCCCACTGTTTTCTCATCTCCACTTATTGTGGGGAATATGCATTCATCCTTATTTGTATTTACTTTCCTAAATATAACTGAGTATGTAACCTTCTCAGTGCCATTTAGTACATTGGTAGCTGTTCTACTTCTTCTCTGTTCCTTTAATGATCAGAGGTGCTGTAATCTTTATTTATACCCTCACTCAGGTTTACCAAGGGGTTTTAGGAACTTTTTTTATGATAGTTTTCAGAATTTTGATTTTTGGTGCATGGCCCCTTTAAGAATGGGAGCCCCCTCTGCGGCCATCTTTGCTCTATAGACTTTAATGGGGAAAGTTGTGTGGGACATATATCTACACAATTTATGCTACATGGGCTAGAGTTAGCTCTTTCTTATCCCCTGATGTTCTATGACATGATCAGTGTCCTGATAGTCCAGTGGTGCAAGTTATGCCATGCTCAGCCACTGGAGAGCTACACATTGCTTAGTGACAGTAATGGGGGGAAACTACATTGCCCAGAATCTTCTGTTTCTTGGGCTTGTTTCTGATAGGTTGGGTGCCCTTTTTTGGCTGCTATCTTACTTCTCTATTGCTTACACTATGCAGAGGCTGACTCTCCTGCTCTCTCTCTCTTTCTCCAGTTTAACCCTTTGCATACCAAATAAGTACTTTCTGGGTCTGTCTGGGGGCTTTGTATTTGTCTAATGTTACTATTAACTAGTTTTTATCTAATTTTAACTACTTTCTCCGGACATGTTTGACCCCAATGGGCATATGGATAAAACCAAACCCAAGGATTCAGGGGCTCCCCTAACCCCCAACTCATTGTTCCTTGTGCCATGCCGGGCTTCCAAGGGAATATTCTGGGCCACATAGTCCCTCCTGAACTGTGGACCCTACTACACTGCCAGGATGAGCCAGCTAGGGTTAAAACTCTGATGTCCATAGTGGCATCCATTCACTCATCCATTCAGGGGGGGTTCTCCACTCCTGAGACCCATGTTCCCATCAGGCAAGTTGATCCTGTTTTTAGGGGCCATTCTGAAGTATTTGGGGGAAACCTCTGATAAGGAGATTGATTCAGAGGAAGAAGATGTGTACTCCTCTTTGTCCTTTGGTGATTCCTATGAGGCTGACCATGTCCCCTCTGCAGAGAGGCTCATTAGAGCAGTGTTTGAGACCCTTGAGGTCTCTGAGGCCTCCGATGGGGGAATCTGCATCTCAGGATATTTTCCTGTGATGCAAGAAAGACTCTCTGGTCTTCCCTCTGAACACCACCCTAGATCAGGTCCTATTAGTGGAAGACCCCAGATAAGAGACTTTTTCTTAATAAGCTTATTTCAAAATATTACCCCTTTAAGGCTGAGTCTCTTGCGCAGTGGACTTCCTTCCCATATATTGCCCCCCTATATCATGCTTATCCAAAAACACAGCTATTCCATTCACAGATGTTGCTGTTCTTAATGATCAGGCTGACAAGCACCTTGTGTCCCGTCTTAAGGATAATTTTGCCTCCTCAGGGACAGCTCTGTGGCCCATTTTTGCTTCTGCATGGGTTAACAGGGCTATATCTGCCTGAGACATTCAGCTTTCTGAAGCTATACTCTCTGATACTTCTAAGGAAGACCTTTTGATTAGGCTTGCCAATATTTTGAAAGCTAATGTCCATCTTTCTGAAGCATCTTTTGATGCTGCCAGGTTTTCTGGAAAGGCCTCAGCCCTCTCTGTTGCTGCGCTTCGCACCTTGTGGTTAAAGATTTGGAACGTGGAACAATCTTCCAAGAAATCACTGGTCTCTCTTCCCATTTTGCTGGTAATACTCTATTTGGACATGAACTAAGCAAGGTCTGCTACTGGAGGCAGGAGTATTCTACCCCAGATTTATTTTAACAGATTTATTTTAAATGTTCCTTTTTTTCAAAGAAGGCATGTTCAGGTCACAGAGGGTTCAAGTCCCTCAAGTTTACCAGGTGAGCCCCACCCCAAAGCCGAAACAGACTTGTGAAAGCAAGAAGTCTGCTCCAAAACCTAAGGCTGACAAGCCAACAAACACATGGCTCACCAAGTCCTGTTCCGATATTGCCTGTAGGAGGTAAGGGTACCGCATATATTTCAAGTCCTTTCCTCTTCATCTCTTCTTTTTGTCATGGCTTCCTTGGGACCCAGAGCGAGCACATCTTTTTATAGACTCCAACTCCTCTTTGCTGGACAAGCAGGTCCTAGTTCCTGTCCCAGCTCAAGAGTACATTTCAGGTTTTTTGGTTCCCAAGATGGTCAGTGGGTACCACTGTATTCTGGACTTGAAATGCCCCAACCAATACATGATTATTACATGCTTCAAGATGGAATTTTGTTCTCTCTGACATCTCTGCTACATGTATAGGTGATTTCCTGGCTTCTCTGAATCTTTAGGATGCCTACTTGCATGTCCTGATCCATCTAGACCACTAACATTTCCTTCATTTTGCTCTCACAAGCAGTCACTACCAATTCAATGCACAGCCCTTCAGCATGGCCTCAGCTCCAAGAATCATCACAAAGATCATTGCAGCATTTGCTGCATGTAACCACTCAAGGCATTTCTCTGACTCAATATCTGGACCATCTCCTTCAGAAGAAATCTTGGCGATCCATATCCAAGAGTGCACCTACATTCTGGTGCACCATGGTTGGATTCTCAGTCTGAAGAAGTCCTCTCCAACTTCTCATGTGTTTCACTCCATGATCCTTTCCCGCAAAGCGGGGGAGGATCTCGTTTGGTGGCTACATCATCTTACTCTGACTCAGGGATGTCCCTTTGTCATTCTGGGGTGTAATATGGTTATAACAGATGCCAGATTAAAAGGCCGGGGTGTAGCCTTGGGCCCCCTGACAGCCCAGGAATGATGGACCACAAAGGAGAGCCTCCTGTCAGTCAACATCCTGGCAATCCATGCTATCCATATGACACTTCTATACAGGTCTAAATTACTTACGGGGACTCCAGTCCTTGTACAGTCTGATAGCTCACCTGCAATGGCTTACATCAACTGCAAGGGAGGAAATCGAAGTCCACATATCAGGGGTGGAAAACGTGGTTGCGGATTTTCTCAGCCTTCAGGACGTGGTTCCATGAAATTGGGAATTGAACCAGGTGGTGTTCGAACAGATAGTCTGAAACAACCTAAATATTGAACTTTCACATCATTCAGGAGATCATTCTGCCTTCTTTTTGATTTAACCCTTCCTCTAAACAGAAAAAGTATCTTCATCTGTTGGATGTGGTGTGGTGCCTTAATATTATGTGCATCATACACAACCTTTTCACAAGGCTGATTCTCTCTTTTTCATTCTTGAGGGTCCTAGGGTGGGTCAAGCAGCATTAAATATAACTATTGCTTCTTGGATTAAGGCTACCATACACCAGGAGTATGTAATCAGGAATATACCTGTTCCTTTCAAAGTCACATGGTGCTACACCAGATCTGTGGGTACTTTCTGGTCCTACAAAAACCAGGCCTCTTACGAGCAGTTGTGCAAGGCTGCTGTGCGGTTCTTCTGGCAACAAACAACATATTAGACCGCTCAAGATATACTTTTGTAAAGCATCCAGTAACTGCTGTGTATTTGAATGACACACACTGAAAATGGGTATGCAAAATGGGAGCTTCACTCACCCTCGGTGTCCAACGCAGGTTCTTTATATAGATCCCACTTCACATCAGTTATGCACAAACAGCCAGTGCTGGATCAAAGGAACTCCTCTCCTTCCAAACTTGCAGACGATGTAGTATCTGCATTCAGTAGAATAAACAAGATTATTAAAAGCACAGATGTATATTGTAAGTTTAAAAACTTAAGGAAAATAGAAAAGGACAAGGCTACAGGACCCCACACGTTCACCAAACACTACCGAGTCACAGTTTTAGCCTTGGCTAAGACCAGATTTGGCCAGAAGGTCCTTCAGGCAGCAGTGGCTGTCTAAGAACTCAGATCCTTCAGCCATGTTACCTTCAGTAGTTTGAGCCTATTTTTCTCTTATTTGTTAACCTTCTAGGTGAAACGGTGTCCAAACAAAGGCTCCATTTAACGTCTTTTTGTTTTGCTCTATTGCCTCCTCTTGGAAGGTGAGGTATCCAGTCAATGGCCATAAAACTGTGTGTTTCTTCTCTGCAAAATGTAATGTCACAGGATGATTTTTAATGTTTGTAACATTTTTTCTCATTTTTTATAGCAATTCCTAGGATCTGTTTTAACTAAAAATGTCCCTTAAATTCCTCCCTCTCTTATAGGAGACCATACGTGGATGTTTCATTACTTTGGGAAGATGCTGATCCGTTGCTATAATAGACCAATGTCTATTTACCAGAATTTGTATTTCCCCTACTGATTATCCATAACTTTTTCTACACAATGTGAAATTGCATGTGGGTCATATGCCCTCTGTATGAATTTGTTACCCATTTTTATTAGTCCAGATGTAACCTCTTCATCTTTACTGACAATTCATCTAACCCTGAGCATTTGGGACAGGGGTAAACTTTTTTATTTATATATATATATATATATATATATATATATATATATATATATATATACTGCTCAAAAAAATAAAGGGAACACTTAAACAACACAATGTAACTCGAAATCAATCACACTTCTGTGAAATCACACTGTCCACTCAGGAAGCAACACTGACTGACAATCAATTCCACATGCTGTTGTGCAAATGGAACAGGCAACAGGTGGAAATTATAGGCAATTAGCAAGACACCCCCAATAAAGGAGTGGTTCTGCAGGTGGTGACCACAGACCACTTCTCAGTTCCTATGCTTCCTGGCTGATGTTTTGGTCACTTTTGAATGCTGGCGGTGCTTTCACTCTAGTGGTAGCATGAGACGGAGTCTACAACCTACACAAGTGGCTCAGGTAGTGCAGCTCATCCAGGATGGCACATCAATGCGAGCTGTGGCAAGAAGGTTTGCTGTGTCTGTCAGCGTAGTGTCCAGAGCATGGAGGCGCTACCAGGAGACAGGCCAGTACATCAGGAGACGTGGAGGAGGCCGTAGGAGGGCAAAAACCCAGCAGCAGGACCGCTATCTCCGCCTTTGTGCAAGGAGGAGCACCGCCAGAGCCCTGCAAAATGACCTCCAGCAGGCCACAAATGTGCATGTGTCCACTCAAACGGTCAGAAACAGACTCCAGGAGGGTGGTATGAGGGCCCGACGTCCACAGGTGGGGGTTGTGCTTACAGCCCAACACCGTGCAGGACGTTTGGCATTTGCCAGAGAACACCAAGACTGGCAAATACACCACTGGCGCCCTGTGCTCTTCACAGATGAAAGCAGGTTCACATTGAGTACATGTGACAGACGTGACAGAGTCTGGAGACGCCGTGGAGAACATTCTGCTGCCTGCAACATCCTCCAGCATGACCGGTTTGGCGGTGGGTCAGCAATGGTGTGGGGTGGCATTTCTTTGGGGGGCCGCACAGCCCTCCATGTGCTTGCCAGAGGTAGCCTGACTGCCATTAGGTACCGAGATGAGATCCTCAGACCCCTTGTGAGACCATATGCTGGTCGGTTGGCCCTCGGTTCCTCCTAATGCAAGACAATGCTAGACCTCATCTGGCTGCAGTGTGTCAGCAGTTCCTGCAAGAAGAAGGCATTGATACTATGGACTGGCCCACCCGTTCCACAGACCTGAATCTGATTGAGCACATCTGGGACATCATGTCTCGCTCCATCCACCAACGCCACTTTGCACCACAGACTGTCCAGGAGTTGGCGGATGTTTTAGTCCAGGTCTGGGAGGACATCCCTCAGGAGACCATCCGCAACCTCATCAGGAGCATGCCCAGGCATTGTAGGGAGGTCATACAGACACGTGGAGGCCACACACACTACTGAGCCTCATTTTGCCTTGTTTTAAGGACATTACATCAAAGTTGGATCAGCCTGTAGTGTGGTTTTCCATTTTGATTTTGAGTGTGACTCCATATCCAGACCTCCATGGGTTGATACATTTGATTTCCATTGAGAATTTTTGTGTGATTTTGTTGTCAGTTCATTCATTCAGATCTAGGATGTGTAATCTTAGTGTTCCCTTTATTTTTTTGAGCAGTGTATATATATATATATATATATATATATAATGTTCAGGATGGTGCCTGGTCACATGGGGGAGGTTATTTCTATCTATAGATTTATGATATAAGGTTTTAGAACATTTATCATTTTGGAATCGAACAAAGACATAATGGAACACAATCTCAGTCCTGCTATGTGATAGTGTCAATTTTACTTGAGAATCATATAGATTCAAATCACTCCGCATATTGATTACTTTGCTCTTTACCCTGACAGATACCGAATATATCTATGTATCTGGTGTATGTGATGGCATGGGAATGAAACAGAGGATGTTTGGTGAGTATATTTTCATAGACTGCAATGTATACAATGGCATATTTCTACACGGCAGCTCATACTGTGTTATGTTTACTTTGTGATCGCTGTGTAAGAGTGCAGGTGCATACATTGTTGAAATCGCTATGCAGTTTTGATATTTGGTCCCCATAGTGACACTTAAGGTTGGAAATCCAGTATGCTGAACTGAACTAATTTTTCAATCCAATTTTTTTTTATGCAGGTTCTTCTAACTGTTTGAAAAACAAATTACTTTTTGGGTGAATATTAGATTTTGGATATTCAGTACATCATGTGGTGACGTGACTTCCCAACAACTAGTTCTGGCAGTTGGCATTTGTTCACATGTGGTTCTTTTGTATTTAAAGGGACTTGGTAATAAAGTTTTTCATGTCTTGTTAAAGGCCCATGAGTGGTCCAAAATGCCAATTTTCTCATGAAAAAAGCTTATAATTTTTTTTGCATGTCCTGTGAGTGCCTGTATTACTTATTTTTAATGATACAACAGTTTTTATTTAAAACTTTGCGTGTGCACCTAGGTTATCATAGTAAGTTTTGGAGTGTCAATTTTTTTTTGTATGTAAGCAAATGATAAATCACTTGCCTAATGGAGAACCCACATAATTAAAAATACTTTTTCATATTAATCATACTCAAGAAGACCTTGATACTAAAATACTTTTTTTCAACCTTATCACACATGGAAGCTTTTTATGAACAAGCAGGAGGACATGATACAGAAGTCTCCATACATAAAATAGACTCTATATTTTATTCACGAATTCAAGACAATTTTTCTACTACATTTGGTAAATTATCGACTACGCAATTATATTTTCAATATTTGCGAAGTAAAGGTACTGACTGACTTGCTAAGTTACAAACGCTAAATTAGCACAATATAAATGGATACATTAAATAAAGTGCCTGGAGATTATAAGGAACACAGAGTATACAAATGTTCACTCTGGGGTGGACTATCAATCAAAAGAGAATAAATAGGAGTCGTAATCCTAATAAACCTGGAATCAAATGACAAACAGGGATTCTACGCTTTCTTCATTTTCCACAGAAACAGACTCATAAAGTGGACAGGCATCTACTGCTTTTTTTAGGGGTTACTACAAGAGCCCAGAGAACAACAGGAGCAGGAAGTGGACAGTCAACAGGGGAGGGGTGGGCAAAAATGGACCCTGCAGGACAACCCCTGTTAATGTATAATTTCTTCTCACACTCTTAAAGGGTTAATAATGTTTTACATTAAAAGCAGCTCCAATTAATCTTTATAGTACTAGGGCATGGAGAGTGTTATTTCAGTACTGTCCGAGTTGTAGTTCAAGAGTAATTGAATGATAAAGTATCCCCCTCTTGCCCCTTTTACTGATGTAACACTGCTTGGCTCAGAGCAGCAAGGTGGTGTCCAGGTGGCTTGCAGAGAGGGACAATCTTCAATTAGCATAAGGGAAAAAACAGGGTGTTCATTGTTCTCACAGTAAGAAGATTGTCCCTTGCTGTGAGCAGTCTGATCTGTGGATCAGATTTCACATCTGAAGCTGGCTTACATTAGGTAAAAGGGGAGGGAGGTGGATACTTTATCATTCAGTTACTCTTGAACTACAACTTGGACATAACACTCTCCATGGCCCAAATACTATGAAGATTAATTGGAGCTGCTTTTATTGTGAAACATTATTATCCCTTTAACACTAACAAATTATCTTTACTACAGAAAGGCTTGTCTTTTCTACCAACTAACCACTTTTTTGAGTTTGATTGGGACATTTACTTCTACAAGTTCAACAGAACATCAAGATTTTTTTTTTGATAAGTCAGAACACTGTTAAAGCCATAGCACCATTCAAACTACATTTCCAATTTGATCCACGCTGTACTAATCAAAACCTTTAGCAGAATGGTTGAATCACAGCCATTGAGACATCCCTAAAAAACATTAGGCTTTTAAGAACCTTTCAAAAGATGAGAGTAAAGCCATTAGACCAGTTGATAAGAGTGACACTATAGCCATTATGAATTATAGTGACTATAGAAAAGATTTTCTATCACAACTTGCGGGCACTAACACTTATCAACGTTTGTTGATAAATTTAAGATGGAGGTTCATAGGATCATCGACGTTGGTTACAAAACAGGCTGGTTGGATGATCAAACAAAACAAGAACATCCAATACTTTATACCCTTCTGAAAATACATAAAACCTTGCTAAAACTGCCAGGGAGATCAATAATATCAGCTACTGGCTCCCTTCTTCATTTTATACGCAAATACATTGGCATCTAAAGCCTTGCACATAGAAATTACCATATTTTCTGAAGGATACTACCAGCTTTCTATATTTAATTAAAGAAATTCCGAATGTACATGATCCCATCAATCCAATTACTTCTCAGATCTCTCCCTGTGTTAGACTTGCCCTCTGCTTTTTGTTTATGACCAGACTTTCGTTCCTTAGTTTCCTGTACATTTCCTTACTTTTGATTGGATACTGAGGGTTTATTAGAGCCTTTCACAGGGTAACCTTTGCCTAATTTATAGACTTTGTTTAGTTTTGTCCTGATTTTGTTTCTCATCCTGTCCTTTGCTTACGCTTTTGGATTGTTGTACCGGCTGTATATTCCCTGGCTTACATTTACTAACTATGGATTTGCTTACCTCCTACACACCCTACACAGGCCTTAGAAAAGGCTATTTGTTTCTAGGGCCAGACTTACAAGGCACACCTAGGCAAGGCAATCTGGGCTCCCTTAGCTCTACCTATGGCCATACCTGGGAACTCTCCTCAACTGCCATGGAGTCACTGGTATTTAGAGTTAATTACTGGGTCTCCAGGGACAGAGGCAGATTCTCTGGCTTTGATGAGTTTCCTGGGTAATCCAACCTACGTCCTGTCCATTCTGACTACTTACCACACTGTTCCACCCACTTTCCACCCATTCTGATATTAAATCCCACTTTTCCTCCTCTAAATCATGATTAAGCCCCATCCACCCATTTAAGCTGTACCCACTTTGATATGATTCATGTCATTTAGACTTGTTCATTAGCCTTCTCTGGGGGCTCTAAAGAGGAACGTTCCATGGTATGCATATTGTCACACCACTCCTAATCTGAGCTCACCCCCAGTCCCACCCACTATTTCCTAGAGCAGAAAATACTGCTGGCCTACAATAAGCAAGAATGGAAAAAGTTTTAACCCCTTGGCTGCTGGCGAGATCTTCGCAGATTGCTCTGAAATGCATTGGAGAGCTCAGAATCCAAGGGGTTAAATAATAGAATGCAAAGGATTATAAAACTGGTCCAGGGACATTGAGATAGGAACATCACCATCTGGTGTCCTCAGTAGAAAATTGCAATTCAACTGAAGCAAAGTCTGATCCTGTAATAAGTTTTAATTGAAAAATCTCACAGCAGTTGGAGTAATCTTATTTTACTCACCAGGAACAGTTTTATAACATATATTTCACTGTTATTGCCTGTTTAAAGTATAGTGCCATAAAGTAAAGATCCAGTATTTTTTTACAGATATCTAGGAAACTTCTTTCCAGACAGTCGCAGGGCCAGAAAGCGAACCAGAGAGGAGACAGAGAACTATGGAGTTGATGACTGCTAGTAAGCAGAAAGAGGATTTATCTTCTCCAGTGAGAGAAACTCTCCAGAAGAGTTATTCTCTAAAGGGTGATAAAGATGTGAAAAGAAGAGATAATGTCTCCAGTGTTAATCTCCAATTCCTATGTTATTCCATGGAGCCTATGCACTAAGATTCCTCATACTGGAGAGATCTTAGTGCATAGGTTACACAGAATAACATAAGAAGTGGAGACTGGATATCTCCTCTTTCTATAATGTCATTAATGGATGCATGCACCATGGGATTAAGCAGCATGCCTATAGGAGACAAGCAGCCTCTCTCCTGAAGAGATCTTCTTTAGTTAGTACTTTTTTATTTTATGTTTCTCCTTAAAGCTTCTGAGGCCCTCACTTTGTGAGGAAAGTCCTCCTATTTAACTCTTTGATTCCCTGCTTCCTTCCTTTGGAATAGCCTACTCTATGAATCATTGAGGCCCGAACTCAGCCTTTGGCTGTTAAGGGGGGAGATCTTCATGGAACACATACAGGTTTATATGTAATAATAATTATATGTAATAATTCGCTAGAAAGTTTGTAACTATGCAGTCATGCACATTAGAGACTGCCCGTGACGTGGCTGATACAGAGCGGGGCGCTCCAAAGGAGCATCCAGCTCTGTATCAGCCGCGGCGCAGCACTCTCTACTGAGCATGACTGCACCACGACCAGCTGGCACTGTATCAGCTGTGGCGTGGGCAGTCTCTACTGTGCATAATAGTTATTTTATTTTACTACATTTATTTCTATAATTAGCACAAAATTTACCTCAGAACATAGTGTTTTGTGTTTTCTGCACAGAGCAATATGCCTTTCTGAGGCATTGCTGTTTTCCTTCTTCTTGCTTCAATTCAGCACTTAAATGTGTGCACGCTGTGGGGCATGTGCACGCAAGTTTCCTCACACAGCCGTGGACATTGGTTCTCCAATTGCAGCTTCTCAACAACTAAACACTGAAAAAGGGACATATCCAGGTGACTGCTCCGTAGAAGCAGGGCACTAACTATTGTTGCTAGACTTATTTTGGCCGCCCATCCATCTTTGAGCTGACTCTGAAAGAGCAGCATTATATACAATCTATTCAAAAATGTAACACCTCCTTTGCCAGCTTTTTTTGGGCCAAGTTGTGTTGCTACTATTGGGGTTTTGATATGGTGTACAGAGGAGAAGAAAACTAAGAGCAATAAAAGCAATACTAATACATGTAAAAAATGCAATGCAGAGGTCATAACAATAAGTCTGTGTGTTCTAAATGTATGGACTTAGAGACTAACAGGGCTCCCACATCTATTGATGCTTCCCTTATGCTTGAACCAAAGTGGGCCAAGTCCTTACCTGGTTCCCTTGCAAAATTAGCGTGGATTTTGGACAAATGGTTTACAGAAGTGCCTTGTACACCACTTAAAAGAACTCGTTCCAAAAAACCCTTAGATTCTTTTGACTATGATGGTGAATTAGCTAATGACTATTCTGAGCCCCCCCCTCATCCTTTGGAGAGGGATCCAATTTTGATTCTGAATCCATGGACTCTTTAATTAAAGCTGTCCTGGATGTATTGGAAGCCTTTTAGTCCTCTAACAAGTCTCTTTTTAAAAGTAAAACAAATCTACTGTCATATTCCCTGACCATGAAGAGCTTGATCAGATAGTTACGGATGACTGGAACACCCCAGATAAATCTGTGGTAATTCCTAAAAAATTTGCTATGGTATACCCCTTTTTTAAATCCGAGGTTGACCTTTTGTCAACACTGCCAACAGTTGACCCTACTGTATCCATATTATCTAAACATAGCACTATCCTTGTTCCATCTGAAGCAGCACTCAAAGATCCTGCTGACAAAAAGGTTGATACCTTGAACAGACAAATGTTTTAGGAACAATCATTGGAGCTGGATTAGGAACAATCATTAGAGCTTCCTTTGCTTCAGCCTGGGTATGCAGAGCTGCTGAGGCCTGGCAAGCAAAAATTATTCAAGCCTTGAAATATAATGTGCCTCGTGATGATATATCATCTCATAGGCTACCTCCAAGAGTCCACCTCCTATACTGGGGAAGCTACCTTGGAGATAACTAAATTGGCCTCTAGATATTCAGCCTCTTCTATTACAGCACGTTGTGCTTTATGGTTAAAGAATTGGAATGTAGATTCTGCTTCCAAAAAAAATCTCTAATTTCTTTTCTATTCAAAGGATTTCCTCCTTTCTGTGTAAGAGTTAGACAAAATTGTCAGCCACACCACTGGAGGTAAAAGAACCTTTCTGCCTCAAAAAAACCTAGGATGTTTGACAATAAGAAGAGACCTTTTACTTACAGAGGTAAAACATCCTCCAGACAACCTTCTAATCATTCTTCTAATCCTTCTTCTTTCATTTTCAAAGAACAAAACCTACCTGGACACAACTAAAAACCTGTGCCCAAGGTTTCAGACTCGAAGCACTCTACAGCATGAGATTTGGAGTATGGAGTCTCCCTCAAACCTTCCTCTACAGGGAATACTCTGTCATGTCACACAACCATGGAGGATGTTGATTTCAGAGGGGTGGGTTCTACAACTCATTCAATAAGGGTACAGAATGTCTTTCACAACTCTTCCTCTTTGTGTTTTTCATGTCCATGCTACCAAAAGAAAATATGTTACAGGAAGCCTTTCATAAGGCTATCCTTAATTTCCTAGACAATGGTATAATAGTTCCAGAACCAAAAGTTCAAAGGCTTTTATTCCGTTTATGGTACCCAAAAAAGACGGAGGATTCTGTCCTATCCTGGACCTGAAAAACCTAAATCAGTTTCTCAGCGTTCCCAGTTTCAAAATGGAGTTTATCAAGTCAGTGTTAGCAGCCATGGAACCAGAGGAATTTCTCGCATCTTTAGGACATCAAAGATGCCTACCTACATATCCCTATTTGGCCAAAACACTGGGAATATCTCAGGTTTGCTTACCAAAACAAAAACTTTCAATTTGTGGCTATGCCTTTCAGCCTAGCCACAGCTCCAAGAGCTATCCCCAAGGTGATTGCTCCTCTTATGGCTCACCTCAGATCCATTGGATTAAATCTGACTCCTTACTTAGATGATCTGTTGCTAAAGGCTCCATCTCTTGAGCTGATTCAACAACATTGTCAGCTACCTCTGTTATATAATCTCAGTTAATACAAACTCAGGAAGTACTGTTTCTAGGCCTGAGATTCAATAACAGCCATCAAAAGGTGTTTTTACCTCAAGAAAAAATTTCGGACCTTCGAGACAGAATCCAGTCCTTTCTCTCCCTACCAGAAGTGTCTGTCAGACACTGCATGAAGATTGTGGGAAAAATGGTAGTCTGATAGAAGCAGTTGTCTTTGCTCAGTTTCACCTGAGGCCTTTTCAGCTGGACCTCATTTGCAGTTGGTCCAAATCATCTTCATCATATGATGAAGATATCTCAATCCACAAGACAATCTCTCCACTGGTGGCTTATAAGTTCAAATCTTCTTTCAGACAAACATTTTTCCATCTCAGAGTGGGAGGTAGTCACAACAGATGCCAGTCTGTTCGGATGGGGTGCGGTGTACAAACATCTCTTCATTCAAGGTCGGTGGACTCCATCGGTGTCCACATTCCCAATAAACCTCTTGGAGTTACGTGCAATTTCCAGTGCACTATAGTCATGGATGTCCATTCTGAAGAATCTTCCCATTCGGATTCAGTCAGACAGTGCTACAGCAGTGGCATACAGAAATCATCAAGGAGGGATAAAAAGCAATGCTGCCTGGATGGAAGTAAAGAGAATTCTCCTCTGGGCATAGAACCATGTTCCAACATGTCAGCCACTTGCATTCCAGGAGTGGAGAATTGGGAGGCAGATTACTTCAGCCATCAGACCATAGACCCAAGAGAATGGGAACTAAATCGGGAAATATTCCCCGATGGGGAGTTTCAGATATAGACATGATAGTGTCAAGAAGAAACAGAAAACTACCAACATTCTGTGCAAGAGCAAGGGATCCACAGAAATAGCAGTGGATGCCATAGCAATCCCCTGGAACTACAGACTAGTGTACATCTTCCCTCCACTAGCTATGATTGCCAGAATGCTCCACAAGATAAAGGAGGAAATAGTTCACACCATCCTCATTGCGCCATTCTGGCTCAAGAGTTCCTGGTTTCACCACCTCAAAACAGTAATTGACAGAGGCGTCTACCATAGATTCCAGACATCATCTCTCAAGTACCCATTCTCCACTACAACTTACATGGCTTGGATGGTATGGAAATTGAGACCCAAATCCTTAAGAACAAAGGCTTTAGTTCTCCTGTGATTCAAACCATGCTCAGGGCTTGCAAACCCTTGTCATCTATAATAGTTCACCGAGTTTGGAGAACCTTTTTCTCTTTCTGTAAAAAGAGCAGACCAGCCTTGACTACCATTGCTTCATGGCTTAAACAGAGAATCAGACAAGCTTATAGACTTATAGTCTGTTCCAGCTCCCTTCATAATCACAGCTCATTCGGCTAGGTCCAACAGTATGTTCTGGCCCTTGAAGATCAAGCTACTGTTGGCCAATTGTTCAAGGCAGCTACATGGTCATCTGTTGACACTTTCACTAAATTTTACAAAGTTAACATTTTTGTATCCCAAGATTCCCAGTTGTTTGCAGCAGCTTTGGTGTGTCACCATGGTCCCTGCATCCCTCAGTTATGCTAGAGAAAATGAGATTTTTTACTTACAGATGAATCTTTTTCTCTTAGTCCGTTGACAGATGCAGGGACCATGGGGTTAAGCAGAGTGCCTATAGGAGGCAGGGCACTCTAAACAAAAAACTCCTCCCACTTCCTAGATGCAAACCCCATCCCCTGCATACCTGCCTTCAGTTTTCGCTTAGCAGAGTCTGGAAGGGAAAGCAGTAACACATATGCACCAGAAAAGGCAATACATCATCACCCAACAAGTTTTCTCTGGGCTGGAAGCCCTTCAGCTGTCAATGAACTAAGAGAAAAGGATTTATCGGTAAGTAAAAAAATCCCATTTTCTCTGTCGTCCAATACAGGTTACTGGTAACTTTGGGGTAGGCGATCAACCCCTTTAAGTAGGCAGAAACAATTCTGAGAAGTGACTGCTGGGTGGAGCCTACCTCCTCTCCTTAGCTTGCAGCTAGCCAATACCCATCCAGTAAGATTTGTTCCTGGGTTAAGACACAAGGCAAGAGAACAGTTCTGCTATAGTTTTAGCTTTTTTATTATTTTTATGTTAGATATGGGATACCACCATTAGGCGGATTACCATCACTTAAATAATACGAGTGTAAATGCTCTAACACCTAATATGCATCCCGCCAGTTGGTAACTTGAAACTCACCAATGAACAAGGAAAAACTGGGGTGCCCGGTCATCACGGTCCTTCCACGACCGGTATCACTGTAAATCACTCTATAACAATTGTAGCCGCACTCCACATATGGACAACCAAAGATGACAAAATGTAGCAACAAACACTCATAGAGGGATATGGAGACCCCCTACTCCATCTGAAACGTTTTGCGCTCAAGGCTTTGACTGTCCTTCTCTCCTTAGCAGTTTAACCCTTCGCCTACCAGATAAGTCTATTTTAGAATTTCTGGGATGATTTTATTTATCATACACACTTCTTTGTGGGTGTTTCTGATACTTTGACCTTTTCACTCTGTGAGAATGTCTACTTCATTAGACCTTGGGGCTAGGCCTAAGACTAAGGATACTGGGGTGTCTGTGTCCCCCATTGCTCATTGCTCCTCATGTCACTCAGGGTTACCTAGAGAATACTCAGGTCATGTTTGTTTCCTAACCTTCTTCTGTCTGACTCGCTGAATCCGGGTCCCCACCCGCAGGTAGGTGGCCGCTTACGCCACTACCTTTCGGCTTGGGAGGCCACTGTGGTGGACCTGTGGGTTTTGCAGGTGGTGGCTACAGAGTTCAGGATCCCCTTCACCCTTCCTCCTTCTCGGACTTTCTCTTCTTGCTCTCCTCTGGGAGCAGAAAAGCTCCGCCTTTTCGAAGGAGCCATCCAGGCCCTTCTGGACAAGGCGGTCTTGGAACCTGTTCCTCCTCAGGAACGGGGGTTGGGGTTCTACTACAACCTCTTTGTGGTTTCCAAGAAGGATGGCAGCCGCTGTCCCATTTTGGATTTGAAGGATCTCAACTTCTTTGTGGTCAGGTCACAGTATTGCTAGGAGTCACGACACACGGTGATCGCTGCCATGTCCCCTGGGGAATTTCTGGCCTCTCTGTATCTTCAGGATGCTTATTTGCACATCAACATTCATCCAGAGAGTAGGCAATATCTTCACTTGCCTGTGACTGAGGGCATTTCCAGTTTTCAGCCCTCCCCTTCGGCCTGACCACGGCTCCTCAAGTCTTCAACAGAGTCCTGGGAGTATTGATTTCCGTCCTCCATCGGGACAGCATCAGAGTTACCCCATACATGGATGACCTCCTTCTGAAGGCATCTTCTCCAGAACTCCTTCATCAGCAGGTGCAGGATTGCATTCATGCTCTGTCCCGTCATGGGTGGATCATCAATCTGGTGTTTCTGGGCCTCCTTTTCAACATCCAGAGAGGGATGGTGTTTCTCACAGATGAAGTGGCTCATCAGATAACACTGAAGGTCCAAGCTGTCCTGTCTCAGGATCCTGTTCAAGCCAAAAAGCTGTCATCCCCGGTGCGGAAGTTTATTTCCACCATAGAAGTGGTTCTGTTTGCCATGGCTCATACCACGGAACGTCTGAGGTTTCTAATCCTGGCATGCAGGGGTCGACCAGATCTCCTGGAGAGGTCCCTATCTCTCTTCACGTGGATCTAAGCCTCTTGTGATGGCTCAGCCTGAACAATCACCTGAAAGGAAGGCCTTTCCTGGTGCCATTCTGGACAACAGTGATGACAGATGACAGCCTCTCCGGCTGGGGAGCGGTTCTGGGGCACTTGAATGCTCAGGGCTGGTGGTCCCAGGAAGAATATCTCCTTCCCATCAACATCTTGGAGCTTCGGGTGATAGTTCATGCCCTGCGCCACTGCATGCACTAACTGGAGGATTGCCCGGTCAGGGTCTAGTCGGACAATGCCACAGTGGTAGCCTACATCAACAAGCAAGGAGGCACAAGAAGTCTTGCAGCTTGACTAGAGGTCAAGGCTATTTTTTCTTGGGCAGAGGAGCATGTCCCTGCCATTTCCGCAGTTCATATTCCTGACGTAGACAACGTTCTGGCAGGCTTCCTCAATCGACACACAGTGGACAGCGGAGAGTGGGAACTGTTGCGCAGGGTGCTGCGGAAACTGCAACTGGAGCGCTGCCCAGTCATTCTGATTGCTCCGTACTGGCCTCTGCAGGCTTGGTTTCTGGAGCTTCTGGATCTCTCGGTGGCGGAACCTCTTCGGCTTCCCTTCCATCCAGATCTTCTTCTACAGGGTTGCCTATGAAAGGAGGATGTTCATCATCTGGTTTTGACGGCATGAAGATTGAATCCTCAATTTTGAAGAAGAAGGGATTTTATTCTGGTGTGGTGGCTACTATGCTTAGTGCCCATAAGCTGGTTTACTCTAAGGCCTACCATCGAGTTTGGTCTACCTTTCTATCTTGGTGTGCTGATAGGGACCTGTCTCAGGATTTTGATCTTCCTACAGTCCTTTCCTTCCTCCAGTATGTTGTGGATAAGGGTCTCAGTCTGAGTTCTCTTAAGGTTCAGACTTCTGCTCTCTCTGTTTTCTTTCAGAGGCACCTTGCTATTCTTCCTGATGTCAATGTTTTCTCCCAAGGTGTTGCTCATACCCGTTCTGTGTTTAAGCCTCCCTCTCCTCAGTTGGACCTTAATTTGGTTTTGGGTGTCCTTCAGTGTCCTCCCTTTGAGTCCTTGGCCACTATTCCTCTAAGTCTGCTGACGTGGAAGATGGCTTTCCTCCTGGAGATTGTATCTGTTCGCCGTGTTGCGGAGTTGCATGTCCTGTCTTGTAGGCCATCCTTTTTGGTGTTTCACAAGGACAAGGCGGTGCTTCGCACTTCACAGGAGTTTCTCCCGAAGGTGGTGTCTGAGTTCCACATTAATCAGAAGATTATGGTTCCTTCTTTCTGCCCTAACCCTACTTCTGACAAGGAGAAGGATCTTCACCTGTTGGATGTTGTGCATTGTCTCAAGTTCTATGTGCATCGCTCTGAACCATTGATGCAGTCTGACACTCTTTTTGTCATTCCTGAGGGTCCTAGGGCAGGGAAGCCTGCTTCCAAGGTAACCATTGCTTCTTGGATTAAAGGGATAGTAATAGTTAATTTTAAGTTGATTTAATATTGTAGACATTAAAAAAAGATTAACATCGATGTAAGTCTTATCTCTCAAACCTTTATGGTTTGAGAGATATAACTTGCTAAAGTTACCTTTTCCTGACTGTTTTACTCAAGTCTGCCATCTAGCTGACAGCTGCAGATTCCAGTCATTTGACCAGACAGAGGCTCTTCAGCAGAGTTGAAATCACGCTATTTAGAAATAAATACTTCATTGGAATGGTCTACAAAGTGTGCTTGCAAGCCAGGCACACTTTGTAGACCGTTCAAAATTAAGTATTTATCTTTAGATAAAGTTATATCGGCGCTGCTGAAGAGCCACATCTGGTCAAGTGACCAGAATCTGCTTCTGACAGCTTTACAGCTCGTCAAGCAGAAAGGGGAGGGACCAGAGAACTTTATTTTCCTATATCTCTCAAACCATAATGGTTTGAGAGATACGAATAAGTGCAAATACTCTCTTTTAATTGTATCTAACATATAGGTAATACTTTTTTTCTGACATTACTATCCCTTTAAGTCTACTATTCGTAAGGCTTATGAACTTAGGAAGAAGCCTGTTCCCTTTTGGGTCACGGCTCATTCTACAAGGTCTATTGGGGCGTCTTGGGCCTACAAGAATCAGGCCTCAGCTGATCAGCTGTGCAAGGCGACCACTTGTTTGTCCATGCATACCTTCTCGAAACACTACCGTGTGGATTTGCTAATGTCGGCTGATGCCAGTTTTGGGAGGAAGATCCTGGAGGTAGTCTTTACTGTCTAGGTTCTCCTTAGTCTCTCAGTACTCTTTCACTTTTGAGCCCTGTTGGCTCTAGTTCAGTGTGCTGTGTAACAGTTCCTGGGGTCTGTTTTACCCCTGTTCGGTGTCTGTTGACACTTTGTGGTTATTGTTGAGCTATTCATGATCTGTTGGTTCATTGGTGCTCTGGTGACTTTGGGGGCCTGCGCCTGGTCCATGCCTTTCTTCCCTCCCTGGGGAACTTAATGGTTGGACATCCCAAAGTTACCAGTAACCTGTATTGAACGACAGAGAAAAGAGGATTTTATTCTTACCTATTAAATCCTTTTCTTTTAGTCCATAGAGGTTACTGGTCTCCCACTATGTCAAGGAACCATGCTTGGTTCTCCTGTGGCAGAACATGGGGTTCCTTTCGGGTTCATGCTCACAGGAGTCTTCCTTTACCTTCTTACTACCTAGTCAATAGTTAGTTTTCAAATCTTACTGGATGGGGATTGGCTAGCTGCAAGCTAAGGAGAGGAGGTAGGCTCCACCCAGCAGTCACTTCTCAGAATTGTTCCTGACTACTTAAAGGGGCTGATCGCCTACCCCAAAGTTACCAGTAATCTGTATGGATTAAGAGAAAAGGATTTAACAGGTAAGACTAAAATCATCTTTTATCACTGCTTTTTTATAATTTAGTTCATCTGCTCCTGTTTTTATGTTATTCTATGGGAAAGCTTTAGTTACAGAGATGCACTAAGTGTGATAAAGGGGAGATAACATATGATGTGGGATAAATTCTCCAATACCTGTGTTATTTAATGAACCCTATGCCCTCAACTCTCACAAACAGCAAAAATCTCTGTACATTGGCTCCTAAGAATAAAATAGGTATTGGAGAACTGATCTCACTGGAGAAGTCATCTTTACTTTAACACCTCTTTATCATACCTTAGTGCAATGATTCTCAATGGTAGTCCTCAGGAACACACACTAACAAGTCAGCTTATCATGGTATCTTGCATAATCTCATGTGAATAATTAGTGGCACAGTAATTGTGTCTTTGTCTGTGTTTAATTAATTGTATCCTGAAAACCTGACCTGTTGATGTGCCCTGAGGACCAGAGCTGGGAATTACTGACTTAGCGCATCTCTCCACCCTCCACCCCCACCCCCCATGGTCCCACCTCAAAGAGTCAGGTCTACCACCATGAACACTATACAGTACAATTGAAGATGAATTATGGGGAATCGATCCATGCAAAAATGCATTGCACCTAAAGGGTTAAGTGGGCACATGCATTCTGCCAGCGACTGTTCATGTTGATCCCCATGGACCTGACATCCAAGACTGATGAATATGTTTTCACTTGAGCATGGGCAAAATTAATTGAGGCCATTAGGATTTACTGGCTATGGTAAGGTAAGAAGGGTTATTATTAGAAGGTGTTACTTCTCCTTTAATTGAATAAGGGGAGAACATTTGAGGTTTGTACATATGTCAGAGTTCGAACTCTTATAGTATTGTGATTTATTTTCTCTCATCACAGAGCTGAATGTGTTGGCAGCAAAAAGGAGGGGAGTTGGCGAGACAGAGACATGTTCCTGAATCCTCTAGAGATGACAAGAGAAGAAGATGCAAACTAAGAGGAGGAAGGTGTTTTATTTGCTGCTGGGTGAGCCAATTCCTAAAGGGTTACAAGAAGTGCAGTCATTTTGTAGCAAACCAGCTGCACCACAGATGACAAATAAACAGTTCAATTAATTAAATGGGTACTTTTAACCCCTTGAATGCTAGATAATTCTCCAACCATTGCTTCACTGCAACATATATTTTAAGGGTTTTCCTGCTGAATAAACCAGTGTTGGGAAGTGTCATTCCAACTTTATTATAGTTTAAACTGACAATTCTCAAATTCAGTCTTCAGGGCACACCAGCAGGTCAGGTTTTAAGCATCTCACCATTTGTGTGTGCCCAGAGGACCAACGTTTAGAAACCCCGTTTAAACTGTTATTTAGTGTAACAGTGCCACCTGTTGCCAAATAGTTCACCAGCAGGAGAAGCACTAAAGTGTGATGAAGAGAAAATAACTTTTCCAGTGTGATAAGCTCTCAATTTCCTAGGTTATTCTATGGGAGAGCTTTAGTTATAGACTACAGGGGGGATGTACTAAGGTGTGATTAAGAGGTGATAACGTTTTGCAGTTTCTGTGTTATTCTCTATAGCCTATGTACTAATATCTTGGTGCACAGGCTTTACTGAATACCATAGCACCTGGCGGGAGATGCATTAAGGTGTGATAAAGAGGTGACAACTACTCCAGTGTGATGAACTCTCCAGTTCCTATGTTATTCTTTGGAGCCAATGCACTAAGATCTCTAAAGTTGGAGGGATCTTAGTGCATATAATAACATATGCAAATAATAACATAGGAATTGGAAAACCTAATTCACTAGAGAAGTTTTCTCCTCTTTATTCCTTAGTGCATACCCCCCGTGTAGCTTTTACCACACTACAAAAGTTATCTCCTCTTTATCACACCTTACTGCGTCATCCGTGGTGACAACACTGTCAACTGCATTTTATGTGTCACTGACTGCAGTTCTCCACAAAACGTGACCATAGATTTTGAATAAAACAACTTCAAGCAGTGGGGATACCCTTGTTTTACTTAGTAGGCAAAACAAAGTACCATATACGTTTTCATAAGTACTGCTTATTTAATGTCACATATCAGCATAACATATAATTTTCTTTGTGACAAGAGTAGCTAGCCCTGGTCTTCAAGAGCTTACAATTGTCCATGTTTTCAGGATATCCCAGCTGGGGTACAGGTGAACTAATTAGTGGTTCAGTCACTTTAGTTCTTCCACCGGTGCTCATTCAGGGATATCTTGAAAACATACACTGTTGGCAGTATAACATACTAGCCATGATGTAATTAGACAATTGTGTAAACCCCAGTCCTCCTTTACTTCTATGTTTATACAACAGTTGTTTAGCAATCCTTGGTCTTTTATCCTTCCAAACAAAACTACTTGCCTGAAATTGTTTACTCCAGGCAATTGGGATCGGGATGGGAATAATCCTTAAACAGTATAACCATCTCGGGAGAATGTATGCAGGTAATCCCGAGTGTTGTGGTGGTCCGTGGATGGAGTTATAGACATTGCTAGACAACGGCAACAGAAAAATCTATATTACCCAGAATGCCAATTTCACAAGCCTTCTCCCATTTGGCTGCTGCTTTGCAGTCACCATTTTACTTCTCTCTCTCTTGCTTATTCTACACAGAGGCAGACTCTCCTTGCTTTCATTCTCCAGATTAACCCTTCACCTGCCAGATAAGTACTTTCTTGGGTGAACTATTAGTCTGAGGAACTGATACTAGTGTTTTTGCTATTTTCGACACTAGTCCTGTCAGGATGTCAGATCCTAAGGGACAAGGAGCTAGAACTATGGCTCAGGACTCAGGGGCATCTCTGACCCCCCTTGCTTACTGTTCCTCATGTCAAGCGGGGCTTCCTAGAGAGTATGCTATATCTCTTTGCCCAACATACGTATAGACAAAAACAAAACATATGCCAACGTGAGGAACATGGACAGGAACCTTCTCTTTCCCATCTTATCCTTATCCCTCTAAATCATCCCACAAAAAGCAACAGGGTCAAAATCTCAGCTTCAACACCTTAGTTAATATTTTCTCTTTCATCAAATTAACTCTAACAGAAGTGTTTATAGATCAGCAAATTCCCTGCTCCATTCTTAGCTACCATAGTAATTGTTCTCTTAATTGTCTACCTGAGAAATCCCTGTTTTGCTTCCAATTTCTCTCTATCATAATTTTTATAGCAGCCAAACAATGCATCGTCGGATAACTTTGAGCTAAATTCATTCTAGACCATCTTAGATTTAAAAAAACTACTTCTGGTTTAGATGCCAAACAGATATTATCTATTTGTCTTAATAATCTCACTGCCAATTGCCATATCTTCTTCACCTTTTTACAACCCGACCATATATGTATAAATGTTCCTTCCATATAACCACATCTCCAACACAAGTTGGAAGCATGGGGATAGATATTTGTGATCTTCCCTGGGACCCAGTACCATCTGTTTATAATTTTATATTGAGTTTCTACCAAAGTAATATCATGTATTGCTTTTTAATTAAATCTGATCTACCACCCAACGAAATCTTTAGCTTAACTAAGTCCCCATCTGGTGACTAGCTGCTTAGTAGCGCTAGTCTCCAGAATTATTACCTTATTTAATAGATTTGTGCTCTCTTCTATGGCTGACAGTAGCACAGAGCGCGGGCCTGGTGTCTTATATTTATCCATTTTATCAATGACTAATTATCTCCCCTTTTGTTATCCGTTTATTTAAAACCTCCCTTTGCACTGTTGTTAATTTTGGAATATCTATTGTATCTAAATACCTCTCAACCGCCTCTTTAGTGGATTTCTTGGGTAAATTGTAAAGTTCCTTATAAAACTTCCCAAAAGCCTCCCCTATCTCTTTCAGGGTATAATAACTTTCATTAAGCACCTTGATCTTAACTATCCTTTCCTTCGCTTTCTTATCTTTTAATCTATGTGTAAGAATTTTACTTGCCCTATTACCCTTATAATTATATGTCATATGAAGTTTATCTAAATTTCTCTTAACTCTTTCAAGCTCCAACTCTTTGATTCTATCCTGAATTTCCCCTAATTTAACTAAATATTCCTGTTTATAATTCTTAATTTTGCTTGATATCTTCTAAAACGAAATATATAAGTCAGATAATGAAGCAATTTTCTTCTTTTCCATTTTGTATTTCAATTTAATTAAGTGTCCCCTAATTACTGACTTAACCCTTTGAGTGCCAAAGTGGTACGCAACACATTGTTTTCCAATGCGTTGCATACCTCTCTGGCACTCAATGGGTTAACTTAAAGGAGCAGTAAACTTTTTTTATGAAAAAATATATATTGTAGGGATTTTCCTATTTAGTAAAATAAGAGTACTCCCACTGCCGATAGATTTATATTCCCAAAGTTATTACAGTTTAAATACATGTTTTTTTACATTAGCAGTGCCCTCTAGTGGTCAAATTCTAATTAGATTTCCTGTTAGATTATAATGGAGAGGAAAGTCAGAGACATACAGTTCTCCATAGAATGTGATAGAAACTGCCTGTCACTTCCTGTCAGAACTATCAAGAAGTAAACACAGTAAATTCACTTCCTGATTATTTAAACTGCTGTAAATTTTGAATAAAACATCTGACAGTGATGGGAGTGACCTAGTTTTATTCAGCAGGAAATGCTCTATAAAATATGTATTTTCGTAAAAAAAAAGTTTACTGCTCCTTTAAAAGCACACCATATCACTATAGGGGACATACCTTCCTTACAGTTTTCCGTAAAACAGTAATAGATGGTCTGAGCTATGAAATCTCTCTTTCCTTATTATACAACAAAAAGTCATCTAACTTCCAAGTTGAAAATATCCACTTTTGTTTACCATCTACTATCTCCAAAAACACCATATTGTGGTCAGACCACACATTGTCTTTTATGAATACGTTCCCTGTTTTCTCAACCACATTTAAGTCCCCCAAAACAAATCTATCCTGGGAAAAGGAATGGTGTACCTTTGAAAAATGTGTAAAATCCCTTTCACAGGGATGATATATTCACCATATATCATACAAGTTGGCTCATATAACTGTGTTAGCAAAACTCCTTGCTGCCTTCTTAAGCTTTTTATCTTCCTCACTTATAGTTACATATTTTTTATGCTTCATCGGATCCATTACACAGTTAAAATCCCCTGCTATTATTAAACTGCCCATCTTAACTTTCTCCACCTTTTCTAACATTTTTATCAAACCCCCAACTTGTGAGACATTTGGTAGGTATACATTTACCAGTGTGTACAATTGCTTATTCACCTTCACCACCACTATTACATATCTACTTTTTACATCATTCTCCTGATATACTATTTCTAGCTCCAAATCATTTGAAAAACCTATGGCCACCCCTCTTTTTTTCCTAGAATATACAAGATTTTTATAACGAGAATTACACCATCTATTTATATCTCCCCCTCCCCGATGAGTCTGCTGAATAAATGTGATATCTACTTTATTTTCTCTCAAAGACTTATTCATCATTTGTCTCTTATAGGGAGAGTTCAAACCCTGTGCATTTATCGAGACCAATCTAATCATATACTTTCCACCTTTCTTTCCTCATCCACTCTTTCTCCACATTGGCATAATAACATAATAACAAAAATAACAACCCACATAGGTTATACACCCACTACCCCCCTGCCCTGAGCACAAAACCTGAAACCCAGTCAGGCATCTAGCTCTACGTGTCCCCAGACCTACATCTGTCATACTGACACGTTTCTGAGTTTCATCAATACTCAGGACAGGGACCGACACAACCCAACCAAGGCTAAAGTACCACCAGATATTTAACACACTGTCCTCCCCTAAATTATAGGGGGAAGAAAAAAGGGGACTAAGGAGAAAGCAAAAAATAAAAAACACCCCTTGATCTGAGGGTACTTGAACGTCCACCCTAAAACACACTATTACATCCCAGTCTTATGGGGGATATAAACCCAAAATTATTCTATATAATTTTATAAATTATTTCCCTTCAGATAAAATGTCCTAATTACCACCTAATCCTCATCATTTATATACAATAATATCTAGAACTACATTACAAAAACACGCATACTTATAACAAATACCGTATTACCCCTAACTTTAGTGTACTACACCTTTGTGTACAATACATAATAATCTCATGCAATTTATCTTTTTTCCTTCCTCTTTCATTTCCCTTCTCACAAAATTCTCTGATTACCCCATCCTTTATGTGCCGTAATATCTAGGCCTGCTTTACAGACCCACTAATACATTTGTAATAACAAATACCATATTACCTCTCAATATTTATAATACCTTTATGAGAAAAAAAACAAACAATTCAAACCCTGCTACCCTTCCTCTTTTGTGAAACACTATACTTCCAAAAGTGATCTTATTTATATTCAATTTATCCCTTCTCCTGATAATCTTTGGACACCCTACCCTCCATATCCTATCTACATAGTGATGTCCAAAGATTCATCCACAGTACACATTACCCCCTCAGTGATCAATATACTATACTATCTCTCAATTATAAATAAAAAAAAAATCTTACTCTCTCCTCTCCTACCCACAACCTATCTACTCCTATACTGAACTTATGCCCTCTATTTTTCTACTCCTCAGCTACCCATCCGCTGCTTTTACAGAACCAAATGTATACAGCTTTTCTTCCCAGATAATTTTCAAACACACTGGGAACCCCCAGCGATATTTAATATCATGTTGCCGCAGTAATTTTAAAACCGGTGAAAATGTCTTCCTTCTTATTCTTGTATGAAAGGATAGATCTTGAAAAACCACAATGTTCTTAAACTTCTCTTCTAAACTTTTAGTAACGTGTCTCACCTTTTTCATAACCAGTCCTTTACATTGGTAAGACTGAAAATGTACTATTACATCTCTGGGAACTTTCTCCGGGATATTCTTTGGTTTTTGTAAACGGTATATCCTTTTAATACCCAAGTTACACTCTTCCTGGACAATATCTAAGCCTTGCATTAGACTCTGAACAAATGGCTTTAATTGATCCTTTGAAAATGATTCTGGAATATTCCTTACTCGCAGATTACTTATCCTTGTTTTATCCTCCATGTCACTCAGTTTTAACTCCATTTGCTCCAACCTTTGGGACATAGCCACATTTATTTCCTTTAGTTCCTCATATTATCTCCACTTTTATTTCTGTAGATCTTATATTTATTTCTTGTTTTATAGACGCTTGTTGCGCCTCCAAACAGTCTTTTAAATAATCTTGTGTTTATACTTGTTATATCACTACTAATTTTACTCAGTGGAGAAGTCTCCAAATGAATATTACTCGGCTCCTTTGCTTGCATTCCCCCTTCCCCTTTAGGTGGTTGAGGAGAAAAGAACATAGATGATCTCCTCTCTTTCTTGTTAGCTTTCCTCTCTTTTTCTTTCTCTTTCTTTTGGTTCTTTTTTGATGCCTTTATCATACCGTTAGACAGTTTATTATTTGCACATCTGTGTAAGCATTAAAATTAATCCAGACAGCACCAGATTTTATATACACCGTTCCCACCAATACTTTGTTATGGCAGAACTCGCTATGCAGTAATTTGGGACCTTGCAGCCCTCACTGTTACTAGTAGTGTTGAGCGAGCGTGCTCGGCCGATGCTCGGATCGGCTCGAGCATCGCTCTGCTCTGCACATGGCGGTACTCGTACGAGTACCGCCATGTGCTCGCCCGACATGCTCGGGTGAAGAGGATCTGTGCCGGAAGAGGCACAGATCCGAAGACGCTCCGCTGGACCACCAGGGAATGGAGGTACGGGGGCATTGCGGAGATGAAGGGGGCATTGCGGAGATGAAGGGGGACATTATGGAAGAGGGGCATAGACTCTATGCCCCTCTTCCACAATGTCCCCCTTCATCTCCGCTATGCCCGTCTTCCACAATGTGCCCCTTCATCTCCGCTATGCCCCTCTTCCACAATGTCCCCCTTCATCTCCTATGCCATAGAGGAGATGAAGGGGGACATTGTGGAAGAGGGGCATAGCGGAGATGAAGGGGGACATTGTGGAAGAGGGGCATAGAGTCTATGCCCCTCTTCCACAATGTCCCCCTTCATCTCCGCTATGCCCCTCTTCCACAATGTCCCCCTTCATCTCCGCTATGGCATAGGAGATGAAGGGGGACATTGTGGAAGAGGGGCATAGCGGAGATGAAGGGGGACATTGACCAGGCACCCTCCGCTCATCAGAGCAGGGGGTGCCTGGTTTAATGCTCGAGTGCTCCCATTCATTTGAATGGGGCTCGGGTGCTCGGCCGAGCACTCGAGCATCAGGGGGTGCTCGGTCAGAGCACCCGAGCACCCGAGCATCGGGGTGCTCGCTCAACATTAGTTACTAGTTTTCTTTGCATACCTTAGCCTTAATCAATTTATAACATGCCAAAACTAGACAGCTTTATTACATACACATATCCACTGTATCCCCATCGACCAAGAGGATTACTCCCATCTTTGGTGATACAAAAAATATAATCTGGTACTTCAACAAACGTCCATCTCGTGCTGCACTGAAAAATTATGTAATGTTCCACAACCGCTACATTTGTCATTTCAGCTCATACTTTGCTGGTGAAAGTCACTGACCTTAAGGTATCTTGCACCAACTACACAGTTCAAACAGAAATGCTCATCACCACTGTCAAGGGGTAGATATCTTCTTTATACAGTTTATCTTTTCCCAAATTAGGTCCTTAAGCAACAGTTATTAAGGATATGAATGACCATCTCGTCTAAGTATCAAAATGAAGATAGCTTGGTCAAATTTTCTTTTATAACTTGCCCCCCTTACAGTTTCTTCAGCTGTGTCTCTAGCAGTGTAAGGAGAGAGGCAATTAAAGAGGTCATTACCCCTCTTAACGGATGATGTCCATCGTTCTTCTATTGCCTTTTTCTTTTATATGATCGATGGGGATCCTCCTTCATGAGAGAGCTCCCCGTGCTTTCAGGAAATCTCAGTGGGCCTCCACCCTCCAATATATCCAACCTTAGTTTGTAGGCCCCACTGGAACCGCCGAGTCCTACTCCACCATCCAGCTCCAAACTCTCTCTTAGCCCGCAATCCTTCCCCTCCTATTTAGGCTGATCCTGTTCAAGACCGGAAGCTGAGCTCCTTTTTCTCTATAAACATCTTACACTGCTCAACTCTCATATCCGCAAGGTTCAGTCTTAGGGCATAATGGCGTCTGTCCTCATGATACCCACATCAGCTGCCATGGCATATTGGGGGCAAACCGTCTCCATTATCCCTCCATCCTCCTTGGGCTTCTCTCGTATCTCATCTGCCTGCCTGGTCTGCCGTCCCTGCCTCCCGCAACGTGTGTCACGTCATCACGTTGCCCCCCGACATTACTCGGCAGATAAGAAGTTTTATTCTATCCTCCGGTCTAATTTATCGGCCACTGGGGCTGTGTTGAAGCCTTTTTTTGCCTCTGCCTAGGTCAACAGAACTTTTGCTGTTTGGGGTAAGCAGAGGATGGAAGCTGTCCATGTGAATGCTCCCAAGGAGGACTTGTTGGCTTTTTTGGCCAACATGATGGAGGCTAACACATATTTTTCAGACTCCTTGCTTGAGGAAGTCAGGCTGTCTGTGAAAACCTTGGCTTTCTCTGTTACTACGCGACAAACCTTGTGGCTTAAGATTTGGTCAGCAGACCAATCTTCCAAGAAGTCACGAGTTTCCTTACCCTTTCAGGGCAAGTCTCTGTTTGCACCTGAGCTAAAGCAAATGTTATTGAAGCTACTGGGATCAAGAGCACCTTTTTGCCTCAGATGTCCAAGTGCCCTACTATGGTGAGGAAACTGCGTCTGTTTTTGTCCCCACCAAACGGAGTAGCAAAGGCTGCAAACTTTACAGGCCACCAACCAGCACACCCCCGCCCAGACAGCAGTGGCAGCCCAAGTGAACCGCTACAAGGTCTAAGTCTGTCAAACCAGCTTCCACATGATTTGCAGAATCCTGGTCCGCAGGTTCCTGTAGGTGGGCGTCTTCGCCTTTTTTTCAAGGCACCTGGGAAAACGCTATGGTAAACCAGTGGGTTTTGCAGGTGATCTCAGAAGCATACAGGATAGGTTTCCAGTACCTTCTTCCTTTTAGTTTTTTCCAGTCCAGAGTCCCTGTGGCTCTGGCCAATTTGCAGTTGTTCCAGAAAGCAGTACAATCATTGCTGGACAAGGAGGTTCTGGTTCCAGAACCACCCAAAGAGAGAGGCTCAGGTTTTTATTCCAACCTGTTTGTGGTTCTGAAGAAGGACACCAGCTGCCATCCCATCCTGGACCTCGAGTGTCTCCACATGTATGTGGAGACTGCTTGCTTCAAGATGGAGTCCTTGCTCTCTGTCATCTCAGCAGTGTTCCCAGGAGATTTTCTGGTATCCCGATCCACCAGGACAGTCAACACTATCTGCATGTTGCCTTCAGCTCGGAGCACTACCAGTTCATCTCTCTGTCTTTTGGCCTGGCCTCAGCTTCTCTTGTGTTTACCAAGGTCATGGGGGCCTTGTCGGCCTTCATTCACAAATGGGCTGGAACCCATGTTCCAGCCATCTCCTCTGTCCACATTCCAGTGGTAGACAACATTCTGGCAGACTCCATCCAGAAGTGTTCAACCTGATGCAACAGTGGGAACTGCCACAGATAGACCGAATGACCATGAGGAACAACAGGAAGGTTCCGGTATTTTGCTCCCATTGGGGGGATCTTCTGGCTTTTTGCCATGGATGTGATAGCAATTCCGTGGCAACTCCACCTCACTTATGTTTTTCCTCCTCAAGGTACCCTGGAAGATCAGGATGGACGGTCCAACCGTGATTCTGGTCTCTCCTTATTGGACCAAAAGGGCACGGTTTGCTGAACAGGTGAGCCTTTCCATTCTGGATCCATTTCCACTGCCATCCAGACCGGACCTCCTTCTTTTGGGCTTCATTAGGAAAAAGGATGTGGAAAAGCTGGCTTTGATCGCTTGAGGTCCTTGAGGGTCCACATTTCTGCTCTCTCTTTGTTTTTTCAGAGGCTGATTGCCACTCTTCCTTATGTCAAGGTGTTCATTCGGAGATATGTGCATGCTTTCTCTCTGTGGAGGGAAAGGGGGAAACATAGTATTCTGTCCAAGGCTATGTACCTGAAGGAAGCAAAAAAAAACAAAACAATATATTCTATCTGGGAGTTACAAAAGACTCCCTTGATCTAGTAATCACTGATAAAGAGAAAACATTTTTGTCGGTTAACCATCCTAAAATAGCCACGTTTTATTTGTTGCCCAAATTGCACAAAAAACAACAAAACCCACCAGGGTATCCTGTAGTGTCTGGGAATGAGATTCTGTACAAAAATATGAGCAAGTACATTGATCAAGAATTAAGATTTATATTGGACTACATATCTTCATACATAAGACACCAATTACACCTTTTCTAAACTGGAACAACTGCCTATTGACAAGGAAACCATCTTAGTTATATGTAATGCTGAATCACTGTACACCATACCATCTAATCAGAAATGATTGTAACGATGATACTAACAGACAATACCTACTAAGGATGCTCTCCTTCATACTACGGCATAACTACTTTTTGTCTAATAAGTCCTTTTACTTACAAACCCGAGGTACAGCCATGTGTGCACCCACATTTGCAAACCTGTACCTCTGAAAGTGGGAACAAGAAGTAGTGTTTGCTGATATTATGAAACATTACACCAGTAAAGTCTTAATGTGGTATCATTATATAATTATATATACAATATATTCTTCCTCTGTCGATGCCCCTTTGACATCTTGAGGCTTTTCATCTCTACTCTTAATCACAAACAATTCAATTTAAAACTGACCCTTGAATTAGACCAAAATTGTATGAACTTATTGGATTTAACAATATACCGACAGGAAAACAACTGCTTGGAGAGTTACCTATTCCGTAAGGAACCTGCCACTAATAGCATTCTGCACTTCTTCAGCCATCACCTTCCAAGTGCTATATTCCATTTGGTGAATTCTTGAGGATTAGGAGGAACTGTTATTTACTTGACATTCAACTGTCATTACCTTTGCACCCATTTGACTGATTTATATCTGAGGCATAGGCCTTGATTCAGTTGTGGCCAATAAAACAGCCGGTAGGGCAATATTGTCTAATGGCCCGTTAGGAAAAAGTGCTAGCGGATCAATTCAAATTCCCTACCAGCTGAATCTACAATGGACGTTAGGCCATAGAAAAGGACTTGTGGCCAAACGTCCATTTTTTGAATTAAGTTTCCAAAATTCACGCTAATTAGCAGGAATAATGGGAACATCAATGAAGAAAAAAGCTAACAATCAGTTTAGAAGTGGGATCTGCTGGTTCTGATCCACAAGGTCTCTCAATTTTTCTCCAGGTCCATGGACCCTCTGGCCATTGCAATAGATGCAATGGGTAGTATGTTTTCCTTTGGCATATGTGTTTCCTCCTCTCCGCTATTCTCGGGGTGTTGAGAAAAGTCATGATGGACCAGGCGCATGTAATTTGATTGCTCCTTATAGGCATTACTGAGCATGGTTCTTGGTTCTGATCCATCTATAAGAGCCAAGCTGTGGCATCTTCCTCTTCTTCTGGACCTCTTATCTTAGGGTCTTCTGTGTCATCCAGTTGTGGAAATGCTAGGCTTGACTACCTGGCTCTTGAAAAATATATCCTGAGGAGAAAGGGGTTTTCACTATCGTCCAATAGAGGTCACTTGTACAATGGGAGGCGATCCGCCCCTTTAATAGGCAGGAACATTCATTCAAATGTATGCAGGGGGTGGAGCCTCCCCTCCTTCTTAAGCTGCCTTCAGGCCAGAACCAAGCCAGATTGATTTGTTCCTGTGTGCTGTGCACACCAGGTGGAGAACATCTCTCATTCTACTTTAGTTTTTATTGTTTTTTCTTCAAATATGGAATACCACCATTAGGCTGGTGACCATGGCTGTGAATTGCCCTCTCCAAAGTAGCTAGTGCAGCTTCCAGGGATTTTCTGGTGGACCTTATGCCCTGAAGAGGGAACAACTTGAGTCAAGTAGCTTCCCTGCTGGGGAATTTTCCTCTGGTTAATTCCCTTTTAACATGGTTACCTGAAGACAGAAATCCTGCAGAAAGGTGAGCCACCCTTTGAGTGCTGAAGGTCCACTTGTCCCACAGTGTCCCTTCTTTGGCCATGTATTTGGGAATTCTCATTATGCACTCCAGCACTCATAGGGTGTTTTTATTTCTATTGCTTGTATTTATGCAATGTCTGTGGTATTCCCTGGGTTTTGGAGCTTTGGGTTGTTATTTTCTCATGTTTTACATGTGCTAGAAGTGTGTTTGGTGAACTTTTTCTCTCAGGAATATTTTATTAATATTTAATGTTCCGCGCCTTTAAGCGCGCTTTTACCCGCATAGACGCCATTGCTCCTTTACTCTCTATGGGTTTACACAGTGTGGGACGTATCTCTGGAACCGCTTGTCACAGCAACTTCAGAGAGGGCTCATTTTGTTGGTCTTCCCCTGCTCTATCATCTGGTAGCTAGATTCGGTGTGTTGGGAGTCTGGGGGGGCTTCGCGCACTGTTTTGGGGTACTTCTAAGAAAAACTACGATTCCCATGAGCGCCTGTTTCGCGCTCGTCTTCTGATTGGCTACCGTCGCGGCAGCCATTTTGTGGTGTTATTCTCAGCGAGTATACTACGCAGGGACCGAGCCTGCTCTCCTCTCAGCAGATTAACCCTTCGCTGGCCAGATAAGTTCGATTTTAGGCATTTCTGGGGTGAAACTTTAATCTTTCACACTTCTACTGGGTGATTTTTCTTAGTGGAGTATATCTGATGCTGTGAGCATGTCTACTCCACTGGAGTCAGGGGCTAGACCCAAGACTAAAGAGGCTGGGGTGTCCATTTCCCCCATTGCGTTTTGCTCCTCTTGTCACTCTGGGCTGCCTAGAGAATTTTCAGGTCATTTATGCCCAAAATGTGCAGAAAGTCATGATAGCAACCCTGGGCTTCCCAGCCACGCTATTGAGCCAACTTGGGTAAAAAAGTTTAAAGCTGCCACTACGGATCTCAGATCCACTCTCCAACTCTTTCCCTCTCAGGTTCAGGGGGCCCTGCAGGTCTGGCAGACCCTCTCCACAATCAGGACCTCCCTGCCTAAGCCACAGGGGGCTCCTGATGTGTCTGATTCTTCTGAGGAAGAACTTTTGCAGGATTCTGATACTGAGGAAGGCACTGTTATAGAATCTAATAGGTCCATTGGTGACCCTTATGAATGTGACCCTGAAGTTTCTGCTGAGGGTTTGATCAGAGCTGTGCTAACTACGCTCAACCTTCCTCTGACTCAGGAATCTACTCATGATCCAACTGATGTTTTCCAAAAACCATCTAAGGCTGTGGTTTGTTTTCCTAATAACCCTACTCTTGCCCGTTTAGTCTCTGATGCGTGGAGGAATCCTGAAAAATCCTCTTCTGTGTCCAAAAAGTTTGCTAAACTTTATCCTTTTCCTGAGGCTGAACTGGCAAAATGGGTTCATCCTCCTAAAGTGGATGCTCCTATTTCTAGGTTATCCAAATCTACTGCCTTAGCTGTGTCAGATGCCTCGGCCCTGCAGGACTGGACGGACGAAAAGTTAGAGATTTGTCTTAAATCCATTTTTGCCTCTATTGGCACTGCCATGCGTCCAACCTTTGCAGTGGCGTGGGTTAATAGGGCTATTGCGGCCTGGACTGAACAACTGACTGAGGCAGTTCGCCAGGATGCACCAGTGTCTGAGCAGTTACAGCTTCTTGCTAATATATTAGAAGCTCAAAATTATGTTTCTGACGCTGCTTTTGATGCTGTGCGCATGATGGCGAGGGCCCTTACTTCCTCTGTTGTAGCTAGACGTGCTCTTTGGCTGAAAATTTGGTCTGCTGACACTGCCTCTAAGAAAGCCTTGCTTTCTTTACCTTTTCAGGGGTCCTTACTGTTTGGATCTGAACTTAAGGAGATGATTAGTGAGGCTACTGGTGGCAAAAGTACTCTTCTGCCATCAGTTTTCAAGAAGAAGTTTCCAGCCAAACGCAATCGGTCCTTTCGTTCCTTCCAAACTGAGACATGCTCCACGTCCCAGACGGGTCCGTACTCCACGCGCTCCTCCTCCAAGCCCAAACAGTCCTGGAAGGCCAAAGTTGCCCCAAGGCCAAGACCTCCAAGACTGCTTCGGCATGACTCGCCGAACCCGGGTCCGCATCCGGCTGTAGGTGGACGTCTCCACATCTTTCGCCGGGTTTGGGAAGAGTCAGTGGCGGACCCTTGGGTTGTTCAGGTGGTATCAGAGGGATACAGGATCCCTTTCTCTTCTCTTCCTCCTTTTCGTTCCATTTTACTCGCCCTTCTCAGGAGCCTACAAAAAGACGTCCGTTCGACGACGCTATTCAGGATCTTTTGGACAAAGAAGTCCTGGAATTGGTTCCACCAGAGGACACAGGTTCAGGATTCTATTCCAACCTGTTCGTTGTGGCCAAAAAGGACAGAGGTGCTCGTCCTATTTTGGATCTCAAGGATCTCAATTCCTTTGTTGTGAGTTCCAACTTTCGTCAGGAATCTCTGCGTTCTGTGATAGCAGCAATGTCTCCAGGGGAGTTCCTTGCCTCCCTGGACCTTCAGGATGCATACCTTCACATCCCTATTTATCCAGAGAGCAGACGGTATCTCAGATTTGCCTTTCACAAAGGCCACTTTCAGTTTTCAGCTCTTCCCTTTGGTCTGACTTCAGCTCATCAGGTCTTTCAGAGGGTATTGGGAGCTTTGATAGCTGTGCTTCATCGAGATGGCGTCAGGGTGACTCCCTACATGGACGATCTGCTCCTGAAAGCCTCATCTGTGGAGATCCTCCACTGGCAGCTGCAGTTGTGTATACAGACACTCAATCGCCACGGACGGATTGTGAATCTGGACAAGTCAGACTTGGTTCCATCTCAACGGCTTCTCTTCCTGGGTCTCCTGTTCGACACTCAGCAGTGCATGGTGTTTTTACCGGAGGAAGTGGCTCATCAGATTGCTATCCGGGTGTCCAGGATCCTGGAACTGGACAGGGTTCCAGTACCGAAGTTGACCTCTCTGGTGGGGAAGTTTATTTCCACGATAGAGGCAGTGCCATTTGCCATGGCACACACCAGGGAACTTCAGAGGTTTGTGATCCAGACGTGCATAACTCATCCAGATCATCAGCATCTCTCTGTATCTCTGCCCCCTCATGTCGAGCTGAGCCTAGAGTGGTGGTTGGACCTGTCTCATCTCCTGAAAGGGAGGTCCTTTCGGGTTCCTTATCGGACCACAGTCACGACGGATGCCAGCCTCCGGGGATGGGGGGCAGTACTGGGTCATTTCAGTGCTCAGGGGAAATGGGGACTGGAATAATCTCTTCTCTCCATCAATGTTCTGGAACTTCGTGCCATCTTTCTTGCCCTGAGGCACTGGGAATCTCAACTGGAAGGTTGTCCAGTCAGAGTGGAGTCCGACAACGCCACCGCAGTGGCCTACATCAACAGACAAGGCGGCACAAAAAGTCTCACCGCTTGGTTAGAGGTCAAGGCCATTTTATCTTGGGCAGAAGCTCATGTGCCAGTCATCTCAGCGGTACACATTCCAGGCGTAGACAACGTCATGGCAGATTTTCTCAGTCGTCACACAGTCGACAGCGGAGAATGGGCGCTTCATCCAGAGGTGTTTCACCTTCTCACCCAGATGTAGGGGGTGCCTGTAGTGGATCTGATGGCTACCAGACACAACAGGAAGGTGCCAGTGTTTTGCTCTCGGTGGAGGGACCCTCTTGCTCTGGCAGTGGATGCTTTGTCAATCGCTTGGAAGTTCCCTCTGGCTTACATCTTCCCTCCTCTTCCTCTGTTGATCCGAGTCATCCAGAAGCTGAAGTTGGAGCGTTGTCCGGTCATCCTGATCACTCCAAATTGGCCTCGTCAGTCCTGGTATCCGGAACTGCTAGCCATGTCTGTGACGGATCCTGTTCCGCTTCCTGCACGTCCAGATCTACTTCTTCAGGGATATCTGTGGAAGGAGGATGTTCAGCATCTCCATTTGATGGCTTGGAGGTTGAATCCTCAATTCTAAAGAAGAAAGGGTTTTCCTCTTCAGTGGTGTCCACGATGCTTAGAGCTCGCAAGCCTGTGTCTTTCAAGATCTACCATCGCATATGGTCCACCTTTGTAGCATGGTGTACTGATAAGGATCTGTCTCTAGATTTCCATCTCCCCACGGTCCTAGCCTTTTACAGGATGGGGTTGAGAAGGGACTCAGCCTGAGTTTTCTCAAGGTTCAGACTTCTGCTCTGTCTGTATTTTTCCAGGAACGGATTGCTATTCTTCCTGATGTTAAAGTTTTCTTCCAAGGTGTGGCTCATGTTCGGCCTGCCTTCAAGAGTCCAACTCCCCAGTGGGACCTCAATTTGGTGCTGGGGGTTCTCCAGAGACCCCCGTTTGAATCCTTGGCTTCTATTCCTTTACGTCTCTTGACCTGGAAAATGGCCTTTCTTTTGGCCATTGTCTCAGTTCGCCGGGTAGCAGAGTTACAAGCTCTGTCTTGTAAACCTCCTTACTTGGTGTTCCACAAGGATAAGGCAGTGCTTCGCACTTCCAAGGAGTTTTTACCCAAGGTTGTCTCCGAATTTCACATCAATCAGGAGATTGTGGTGCCCTCTTTCTGCCCTAACCCTTCCTCTGACAAGGAAAGAGATCTCCATTTGTTGGATGTTGTGCGTTGTCTTAAATTTTATGTTTATTGCACTAAGTCTATCAGGAAGTCTGACGCCCTGTTCGTCATTCCTGAGGGGCCTAGGGCAGGGAGACAGGCATCCAAGGTGACTATTGCATCTTGGATAAAATCTACCATTCGTGAAGCCTACAAGTTGCGGAATAAGCACATTCCCTTCAGGGTTACTGCTCATTCCACCAGATCAATTGGGGCCTCTTGGGCCTACAAGAATCAGGCGTCTGCTGATCAACTGTGCAGAGCGGCCACTTGGTCCTCTGTGCACACATTCTCGAAGCACTATCGTGTTGATGTACTGGCCTCGGCTGATGCCAGTTTTGGGAGGAAGGTCCTGGAGGCAGTCTTGCCTGTTTAGGAATTCTACTCTGTGGTTCTTAGTACTTCTTTACTGTTGAGCCCCGTTGGCTCTAGTTCAGTGTGCTGTGTTAGTTCGGGGGTTTGTTTTTTTTACCCCTGGTTGGTGTCAGTTGACACTTCTGTTGTTGGGCTCTATGATTAATTGGTACATAGCAGTTCTGAGTGACTTGGGCCTTGCGCCTGGTCCTTGCCTTACTTCCCGCCTCAGGGACAGCTCAATGTTTGTACATCCCATTGTACCAGTGACCTGTATTGGACGACAGTGAAAATAGGATTTTAGTCTTACCTGATAAATCCTTTTCACTTAGTCCATACAGGTCACTGGTCTCCCACCCTGTCAAGGGACCATGCTTGGCTCTCCTGTGACATTCAGTGGGGGACCTTCGGGGCATGCTCACAGGAGTCTTCCTTTTCTTTCTTACCTCTGGTCAGTTTAGTGTCTCAAATCAATCTAGCTTGGCTCTGGCCTGAAGGCAGCTTAAGAAGGAGGGGAGGCTCCACCCCCTGCATACATTTGAATGAATGTTCCTGCCTATTAAAGGGGCGCATCGCCTCTCATTGTACCAGTGACCTGTATGGACTAAGTGAAAAGGATTTAACAGGTAAGACTAAAATATTATTATTGCAACCATGCTTAATGCCAGTAAGCCAGTTTCTTCCATCATAGGATCTGGTCACTGTTCTTCAAATGGTGTGAAGACCCTGATTAGCCATTGGCCTTTCTCCACAATGGATTCCAAAAGGGGTTTAATCTTCTATCAAGTTTCCAATTTTGGCCCTATCAATTTGTTTTCATTAGCATATTGCCTTAATTACAGGTTTTCAGACTTTTTTATGCAAGGGGTGGCTCATGCCCACCCTGTATTTCATGATCTTACTCCTCAGTGGGATTTAATATGGTCCTTGGAGTGTTTCAGAGGGATACTTTTGAACCATTGGTTCCTATGTTGCTTTGTTATTTGACACTCAAGATAGCTGGCCTAGTGAAAATGTGTGTCCTGAATGTGGCTGGACAGCAGACCTCATCCTGTAGCGCAGTCTTTCTGTTTTTCACAAAGATGAGGTGGTTCTACATATTTGCATTGGGTTTCCCTGCTGATATTAATATTAATCATGAACATTTTCTTCCTTCCTTTTACCGTGCTCCGTCTAATAGATCGTAAGGGGAGCTTCACTGTCTGCATGTAGTTAGGTGTGTTAAGTGCTATGTGCATCACAATGAACCCTTTGGCAAATCTGACTTGCTTTTTGTTATCCCTGAGTTGCCCGTCTGCAAGCCAAGTGTCGTTTTTTGTGATAATGTAATCTTGGATCAAGGCGACCATCCACTAAGCTTATGTCATTAAGAAGTGGCCAGTACCTTTTAAGGTAACTGCTCATTCTATTAGACTGCGCCTACAGGAACCAGACCCCAGCAAAGCAGAGTAGAGTCAATGTCTTGCCTTCGTTGGTGCCAGATTTGGGTGAAAAGTTATATATGGGGCAGTGCCCTCGTAGGTACCTCTTTTCCTTTATTTCTGGCAGCCTTTTTGCTGTTGTGGTGGTGTCCACTGACACCTGAGTTTCATATCTAGTTTTTCTTCTCCTGCCTGAAATCTTGGTGGGATAGGTTGGTATATCGCCATGGCTCCTGTGTTCCATAATGGGAGGAAGAGAAAAAAGAGATGTTTGTGTATTTCCCAATAAATCATTTTCTCATAGTCCTTGTGAAACACAAGATAGTCCTCCTGGAGAAAAACATGTTGTTTGAGTTCTAGGCAGGGGTCGGTGTCCTTTGGGTTCTCTCATGTGGTGACCACCTTCTTACCCTACGTCTTGTATTGGGCATGTTTCTATATGTTCAAAATGAGGCTATTTTTGCTGGGCCGGTTTAAGTGGGGCTGCAGGTGGGGGGGGTCTCCATCTCCAGAGAGCTTTAGTTTGCAAGTGCCCTGTCTCCTTCAGGTAACAGCTCCATGGTTACTGTGTCCCACAAGGACTAAGAAAAAAAAAAGGATGTATCAGTATACAAAAAAAATCCAATTTTTTTATTAGCCCCTTTTGTGAAGTTTGTTTTCTCCAAAACTGCCGTTAGTTTGCATTTTGAATATGGTCCTAAAGGCAACATATTCAGTAAAAGTAAATTAGAAAAGAAATATGGTTCTAAAGCATAAGTGGGAAACATGTGGCAGTCCAGATACTGCTGGACTACAACTCCAGTGGGGAGAAATACTAAAGTAAAAGAAATCTCTCCAATTCCCTTCAATATTCCAAATAACCTCTTTTTCAGGTCCCAGAGATTTCAGATACTTTAGTGCAGGGATAATCAACTGTTGGAGTGCCAGCTCTTGGGGTTTACAACTGCTATCATTCCCAGCCAGCCAACCACCCACAAGAACTGGAGGCCCAGCAGTTGGCTACTGCTGCTTTAAGTGCATAAGCTACATAGAGTGACATATGAGAGGTTTGACTTCTCTGTATTCAGTACATTCCCTTGGAAGCTGCTTTCACCTGTAAAGAGAAGTGTCAGATATTTGAAAGGTTAAAGAGAAATTATGCAGCAAAATGTTAAACCTTTATTTTACATACCGTATAGAAGTTAATACATTTATTTGGTAATCAGTAGGTGTCACTGTAACGTTTTAAAACTGGTTCAAGAAGTAGTATTTAAAATATTCTAAATTTACCCCATTTCTTATTATGAAATAAAATAATATCTAAATGGATACTGTACTTTTTCATGTCTCCTTTCTCAAAAAAAATCCATAGCACGCCATCTTCCAGTGAGTACTAAGCTTTTTGCTAATTTACATTCAAATTCTCATAGAGGGATTAATGATCCACCTCACTCCATCCTATATAATAGAGACTGCTGCGCGTGCTGCAGTCATTCACAGTAAAGACTGCCCGTGCTGTGGCTGATACAGACCTGCGTCCAGTTCTGTATCAGCTGCGGCGCGGGCAGTCTCTATTGCGCATGACAGCCCCGCTACCGGCTGGCAGTGGCACTGGGGCCCGTGTAACGGGCTCTTCAACTAGTTTAGCTATATTTACCCGGATTACAGAAAGAAAAGGGTTCTCCTGGTTCCCTACTCTCACTAGTGCATTGCTTTGCAATGCGTTGCATACCCCTCTGGCACTCAAAGGGTTATAGCTCTACAATCTCTGTTTACTCATTGAGTTCAATGGAATGGATAGATATCCAGGGAAAAAATGATGAAGCTTTTCTGATGAGTCCTGAATCAACTGTTTTTATTTGCTGTCATAGTCTATGTTTGTAAATTATGTAGAGGTTAAAAATTCAAATGCATCCATACTTTCACTGCAAGGAAATGCATATTTCTATAAACCTGTTGAAAGGATCTTGGACTTCAAATATGTTTTTTTGCATATCTTTCAATTAACTGCATTAGGTCACCCAGAAAACTGTTCATTACTCCTGTCTGTTCTTACTACACATCAGCCAATGGTGGTGTTTGCAACTCGTTCATACAAAAAAAGAGTATGTTTTTCATCAGTCACTAAGATTGATATGGGCTCTGTTGAACACCTATTAATTATAATTGTTTCCTTATTAGGTTGGGCTGTGAAAGAAATGAATCTTTGGTCTATTAATGCCAGTTTTGAATTCTTTATTTTCAGCAAATATATTTTACTAGTGTAAAAGCCTGTGTACACGGGCAAAGGTCTAGGTGATCTTAACCCTTTGAGTGCCAGAGGGGCAAAGCATTGCTTTGCAATGCGTTGCGTACCCCTCTGGCACTCAAATGGTTAAGAGGCCGGTCCTGCTCTGCATCCTGCCACCGATGCAGTCATTCACTGTAGAGACTGCCTGAAAGCACAGAATGCTCCCAGCACAGAATTCCCTTCATTCCTACACCTCCAATTATTCCGCACGTTCGGGCAGTGTCTACTGAGCATGACGGCTTCTGTCAAACATCCTAGCGAATTATTATATGGGATATGATTATTGATGTTATAGGATAGACTAAATATTTTGAGAACCTAGTCCTCTCAGTCCTGTGCTCAATGTACCAGCTTTCCTGTAATTTAATTCTGTTACATCACTGTGCCCTATTCCAGGCCACTGCAGACATGTTCCTGTGCTCAAGCAAAGTGTCTATACACACACCAGTGTTCCTGCACCTTGTATCTTGTCTGAATCCTGTGAAAAACTCTTGCCTGCTTAGCCTCTTAAAGACTAGAAGGTTGTGCACTTCATTGCGAAGTGTTGCACAGCCCTCTGGTCCTTAAGGGGTTAAGCACACTTGCCCTGTTAAACAACCATTGCTCTTTCTGTTGCCCCCCACATAATCTTACAGCTCTTTTTCAATAATATGATAGTCTGGCCTTCTGCATCCTCTAGCGGCTTCTGTGTGTTTGTCTGTATTTGACTGATCCTGGTACAGAGTGCAGTCTAGTCAGTTTGCAACTTGTACATATATTCTGTCTGTGATTAATAAATATGTACAATGTTCACTCATATGTTATGCTTAATATGGGTAAGTATAGAATACTATTACAATTCTACAATAACTATTAAAACACAATAAAAAGTAATACCTACTGATCCAGTACAATAAATTATTATTATTGGATATAATTACAATTTGCCAAATTATGTGATTAATGACATGAATTGGTTAATGCTGTACTACCAGTCAATACCACTGGGAGAAAAGGAGAAATTAAAGAAGAAAAAAGCACACAGGATTGACCACTGAGTAAACACTCTTATGTCTGGATTCTTATCTCTAAATCGTACCAGTCACACAGTCTATTAGAGAGAGTCCACACAAGAGTTGAGGTGGTAGAAAACTTTGTACCACAGAAACATTGAGAGCATGCCAAAAGTCCAAATGAGTAATAAAATATAGTATAATTAAAAAGACTACTTGAAGATCTGGCTGCCTTCAATTGTTTTTATGTATAAGTCTCAGGCAATGAGTTAACATGATGAACATGAATGGGATGAGATGAATTATGTATAATCTGATAATATGGAATGGAACTGATGTATCAGATTTAAAATTAGATGGGGACCTTCTGTGGGTTTTTTTTTTTTTGAATGGCAGAATTAATTCATACTGCCGTGCTGCTCTGGAGCCCACAATCTGAATAGGGAAGAATACCTTTAAAACATAAAGAGGAGAGAAGTGCAAAACGAAGATTTGAAATTGCTAGCATAATTGGAGAGGTAATGGTGGAGTGGAGATTTGTGACTAGCAGCACCACCAAAAAAGTGTACTGTGATTCTAAGAATATCTACACACCTACTATGAGATAGTACCTTCTCAAGACCAGTTTATATCTCAGTGAGTAGAGACAGGACACTGAAGTTCTGACTATATATTTAGCCTTTCAGGGATGATCAGGTGAAGAAAACTGAACTGTGTCTGTGAGTATAACTGCGTACAATGGATGTGGTGCAATGCTAGTGATTCACTTGCATAATATGCTGTTGGAATCGTAGCTAGCATTGGAGCTGTGAATATACATTAGCCACACCCCAGAACTGGAGAATGTAGGTGTATCTCCACCATCCTTACCCCCTTAATCCATTGATGCCAATGATGAAGTTATTTGGGATGTCATTTATAATATCATCAGCATGTCAAAGCTCATGCGGTGGGGGGAGTTGAGTTAAGTTCACAGTTGGCTTTTGTGTAATTTATGAGAACTTAACTGTCTTTAAAGAACATTTTTTGTCTTTGAATTTCCAAAGTTTTTCAAAACCTTTAGTATTAAAGAACAAAAAATAAATATCGTCAGTACGGTCTAAGAGAGCTAACAATCATACGGCACCTTAATAGGACAGGCTCAGAAGGCTACCTATCTGACTTGCCATTAACAAGATTAGCTCTGAGAGCATCAAATATAACTGCATATTGTCTGTTCAAACACAGTCACAGATTCTGGACTGGTAAAAGGTTTTTTGGTGACCCAGCCAAAGGTACATTATGTCACCTTTACATGTACATGTCTCTTGTAATTTTCTCCTGCTTGTCTTTTACCTCTATTCAGTCCCTCTGTCTCCTCTGATTCTGTCAGTCTTTTGTACCTCTCACGTGTCCCTCTTTCTTTTGTACCTATACCCCAGTCTTTCGTACATCTCAAGCAGGACCCAGATAGTTGAGCACACTCCATAAAATAAAACTGAACTTTTAATAAAAGCCATAATATTACATATAGCCTGACATTTCAGTCTACACAGCGACTTTCATCAGGGACTCAAATATACAGACAAAGTAACATTTTACACTTACGTAACATTTTTGTATGAACTTGGTGCCAAGGTTCTGCTTACCTGGTTACCCTAGCAACCAGCGGTGTTCTATCTGCTACAGTGGTCAAAGCCCAACCATACTGCAATCCCTAGTCTATAAGAACATGTAAATCTCAGTAAATGTATAATCAACCATCAAATATTAAAGAAATGTATATATCGCCAATATTGCAATTGAACTCTTAGTCCCACATGTATGTATTGGCACTTGAGTATGTCTTGGGTGACCCTCATAGCCATCTGGATATATAAATCCTCTTCAAATCTGAAATTATACTGAGTGAGGAAAAAAATCTATTAACCCTACTATGAACTCAATCTCTTCAGCAAAATTAACATTATCTTGAAGCAATTTCCAAACTGCTACCTTCCTACCTTCATGTGGAATGTTTGTATAAAGGCTTGTAATATCCATGGTTACCAATATGCAAGATGTAATATCCAGGATAACTGTGGATAATCTGTTAAAAAAACAAACAAACACTATCTTTAATGAATGTAGGTAACTTTTGTATGTGTGGTCGTAATAGAAAATAAGTGTATTGTGCGCCAAATAGGTTAAAGATGCAGTTAACAAGAAGAGAAATGTATTCGATATACAAACTGAGGACTTTGGCTCCCACAGGTCTCAAAGAATAATTCAGTTAGATCAGTTATATTTGGATTTTTTAATGTTTGATTTTACATTTATAGAGATTTTCATGCTCACATAGACTAGAGATTGCAGTATTGTTGGGCTTTGAGCATTGACGCTGACACAATGTCACTGGGTGCTAGAGTAACCAGGTAATTAGAACCTTGTCTCTAAGTTGAAAAGGAAATGCTACTTAAAGGGATAGTAATACTTCGTTTTATCTTTATTTTATTTTGTAGGCATTAAAAAAACATGAAGAACGATATAAGTCTTATCTCTCAAACCTTTATGGTTTAAGAGATATTCACAAGCAAAGTTTCCCCTCCTGCCCCTTTTTCCTAGTGTAAGCCATCTCTTCTCAGATGTGAATCTGGTTGTAAGACCAGACAGATAACAGCAGGGGACAATCTTCTTTATATGAAAACAAAGAAAGCCCTGCCCCCCTTGCCAAGTGTTTCAGCTTTTTCCCTTATCTTAATTGAAGATTGTCCCTCTCTGCAGTCTACCTGGGCACGTCCCTTCTGATTTGGCAGATACTTTGCTTGTGAATATCTCTTAAACCATAAAGGTTTGAGAGATAAGACTTATATCGTTCTTCATGTTTTCTTAATGCCTACAAAATAAAATAAAGATAAAATGAAGTATTACTATCCCTTTAAGAGTAAAATGTTACAGTGTCTATAAATTTAAGTCCACGATGAAAGCTGATATGTAGACTGAAGCGTCGGACTACATGTCATTTTATGGCTTTTATTAAAAGTTACGTTTTATTTTATGGAGTGTGTTCAGCTATCTAGTTCCTGCTTGTACAATTTCTATAAGTCAGAAGCACCTCGCAACAAACAGACATGGGTGTATGTGGCAGCTTAACAAACATTCCTAAGTTTGTACATCTCACCCATCCATATGTCTCTTATATCTCTCACCCATTCCTCTGTTTCTTGTACCCCTCACTCACCCTGTCTCTTGTACATCTCTCCCTACACCCTTGCTTGTGCCCTCACCAGTAATATTGAAACCTACTTACAATTTTAAGGAATAAAACAAAACACATGTATTTAGCATCTTCTCATTATTAATAAATAATTCCACCCTCTATAATCACTGTTAATGAATTATGTCCTCCCCCCTTCATTATGTGCACTGTTTAATTGAAATAGATGGCATAGTTTGGCATAAGTAGCACAGGGTATCACTGGAGATGTACGCAAACTGTAAACAAAACTAAATACAATAAACTCAAAGACAAATCTCACTAGCAGCTGCTAGTAGCCTGCTACCTTTGACAAAGACAAAAGAGAAGCACCATATTATATTACAGACTACTAGCATTAATTATTAAGCTGTATGAACAATAAAGGTAGGATACTATTCAGCAGATGAGTAAGAGAAGGGGTTCAAGGTATTGTAGGTAAATGGTGAAGTGCATTAATGAGTGTTTAAAGGGGAACATTCACATTATAAAAACTTCTGTCCATGGTTCATGTCCAAGATTAGTGTTTTTTTTTGTTTGTTTTTTTTTTAAGCTACGTACTACTGAAGATATGAAGCCTTAAAATTGGGCACTTCCGTGTTCTGCGGCACAACACAGCAGGACTTCCCACCTCCCTCCCAGCTACCCCAGGGAGCGTGGTCATGCTTCCCTTCATAGTGGCATTTATGTGGGCTATCGTTACAGCAAGCTCTGTTTACCATGCTACCAAGCTTGCAGGGTGCCGCAGAATGCGGAAGTGCCTGATTTTAAGGCTTCATGTCTTCAATAGCTTAAAAAAAAAAGCTAAAAAAAAACAACAACAACAACAGTAATCTAGTTGTGATAATTAAAGCCATGGACAGAAGTTTTTGTAATGTGAATGTTCCCCTTTAAGGAATAGTTGTCTTCTCTGACAGCTTAGAGGTAAAATAACCATTGATTGTCAGAAGGGTGTGCAATGCATTGCTAAGCATTGATACTTAGAAATTACGGTATAAAAGCAGTGTCCCCCCAGTCTGTACACAATAAGAATAGTGCCCCCTTAGACAATAAAGTATAAGGGCAGCTCCCAACACAGAACAGTATAGAACAGTAGTCTCAACATGCCCCCATATGGTACAATGTGAGAGCATCAACCCCTTCCAACAGTGCCTTCTTCATAAACACGTTCAAATGTACTAAGGAAAAGTCATGTGAATCTGTAGAAAACCAACTGCACCACAGGAAACAAATGATAATTCTCACCATAATTTTTTTTAAACCCTTGAATGTTAGAAAGGTCTCCAGTGCATAGCATCGCAATATGTTTCAGATTTTAGGATTATTATTTGTCCCCATTTGTGCAGTTGGTTTGATCCAGCATTGCACCTCTTTAGCTTATCAAATACAATCTTAGTTCTAATGTGTTGAACATCCCTCTTTTCTTTAAAGGGTTAAGTTCAAATATACATAATCACTGAATTTGAAAGACTAACAAGAAATAAGCAAAACTAGAAATTTAAAACACTTATTATATTTTCCCTTGTCTTTTATCGTTGAGCTCTATCGAGCAGGGACTCTGTGCCTCAAACATTCTGTGAACAAGGCTGTTTACAGATGGATATAATTATATAAGATTAAATATATTATTATTGTTATATTATATTCTTTGATACCAAAGACATCTTCAAAGTATGGCAAAGCACTGACCTGGAAACGTTTATAGCACTGAATGGGTTGAGCCACAGATCTGAGCTATACTATTTATCCACCTCTCTTTTCTTCAGGGCAACCATTAACCACCAATAATTGCAGCGCTGACAATGCTTTAAAGGGATAGTAATGTTTCATAATAAAAGCAGCTCTAATTAATCATTATAGTATTTGGACTTTGGAGAGTGTTATTTCAATTCTGTCAGAGTTTTAGTTCAAAAGTAATTCAGTGATAAAGTATCCCCCTCCCGCCCCTTTTACTAATGTAACACTGTTCAGTCAGATCAGAAGGGAGGTGCCCAGGTAGACTGCAGAGAGGGACAATCTCCAATTAAGATTAGGGAAAAACCTGAAAAACTTGTCAAGGGGGACAGGGCTTTCATTGTTCTCATAGGAAGAAGATTGTCCCCTTCTGTTATCTGTCTGGTCTTGCAACCAGATTCCACATCTGAGAAGAGATGGCTTACACTAGGTAAAAGGGGCAGGAGGGGAAACTTTGCTTGTGAATATCTCTCAAACCATAAAGGTTTGAGAGATAAGACATATCGTTCTTCATGTTTTTTTAATGCCTACAAAATAAAATAAAGATAAAATGAAGTATTACTATCCCTTTAACCTACTGAGTGTGAAATGTATGCAGAGCATACATATAGATATATTTGGTGCATACATACCACCATATAGTTATATAGAACACAAGAAATATATAACAGATAGCATAACATACACAAAAAGTACATAGTACAGAGGCAGCTGAATACACATACTTAGTGAAAAACACACATTCAAATTACAATAAACATATCACAAATAAACTGCATAATACACACTTAATACACTCACATAACACAGTACATACACACTGAGATGTATGTGGCTCCTTGCTTCAGGAGGACCAGGTGAAGAGACCACACATGAAGACTGCAGATCACTTTCCATTGGCAACTGCATTCTCCTTTTATTATTATTATAGGTAACATGGGGAGATAACGGAGTACCAGCTACCACTCAAGTACCTCTTGATTCAGAGCATACCGGAGTGCTGTTCTGTCACATACTACTGGAACTTAATACATGCAGGAACAGGAAATCCAGCTGGGAGATAGCTACTTCCTTCAGTTTGTGGCTCTTGCTGGGAGACTACGTTGAGTGGTTCCCAAGCAACCACTGGACACAATCCTCTAGGCAAAAGCAGACAGAAATACCACACCTTCTCCCTTTCTGAAATGACAAGCACAAACACAGTCAACAGAAGAGAAAACAAATGAACAAAACAAACATCTGGCTGACAGGAGAATTTCTGCCACCATCTATTATGTTCACATGTCCTCCCGGTGTGGAGAGGCTCTGTTCCAAATGAGTAGGTGGCCTTTGATCTCTTGCAGGCCTGCACTGTAGCATGACATGAGCATTCTCTTACAGAACATTGCTGGTCCGTTCTTCCCCAGAAACCTGCTGTCATGCAGTAGATGAGGACATATCCAGAGCTGAAAAGGTGGGAAAGCTAGGGCTGGGATCTGAATTCGTCATTGTTGGTCCACAGTATAACTGGTCCAAATGTCGCCTCCAAAGGAGTAAAGTCCGTGTTTGGTTTATATAAGCATGTCTTGGTTTTGGCAGTGATAGTGCCAGCTAGACACTCATTTGTCTCCCATAGCAGTCCAATTCCATGGTTTGGGAGCTGGCCTGGGGTGGTTGGTGGTGACTGTGGGCACACCCAGTACTAGCAGTTACCCAGAATGAAATGTCCTTGTCCAGTGTTGGCCACCAGATCAAAGCCTGAGCCTGTTGCTTTAAATAGATTATGCCAGGGCATCCCTCATATAAATGTGTGTAGGCTCTTGAGCTGAAAAGCGGAAGGGAAAACAACACTGGTGCCCAACAAGACACCACCATTTAGCGTGGTTGATTCCAGCCATATGAAAGCAAATGGTGCACAGTGTTGTAGAATGACACAGAGCCACCCTTGTTAAAGAAATCCATAGAGTCCATAGACAGAAAGACAGAACTGTAAATCCATAGAGTCCATAGACAGAATTGTTTCCTTGGCCATAACCAGGGCAAAGAGTTTGTCATATGCCGGGTTCAAGGAAAATAAATCCGGGGACTAATCTGAGGATCGGCAGTCCAGGAAGGTAGACAAGCCATGTTCTGGAAGGGCAGTCTGTAACTGGCGCCCACATTCCCATGTTGACCATGTGGCTTATACTGGAGCTGGTAGTAGAAAGCACCCAAATATGAAGCATATGGTTGTTATTGGGTGGTTCTGGTGAGGGCTATGTATTTGTGGGGATAGAAGATGGCCAGCAATGGCTTGTGGACAGTGATCAGCATAAAGGTGCGCCCATAAAAGTTAAAGTGAACATTTCTACACACTACAGCAAATGCCTCCTTGTCAATCTGCGAATAGTTTTTCTTTTGCTGGTGTGGGAGATGGAGAGGAAATGCTGTTCAGTGCCTTCTGGCATGATGCGTGACAGAAAAGTCACCAGGCTATAGGGAGAAGCATTCCAATCTACTGTAAGAGGCTTGTGTAGGTCATAATGCACCAGGAATTTTGAAGAGACATCATATACTTAGTCTTTTGAATGGCCAGATGACACAGAGGAGTCCACTGCCAAGGTGTATTTGTCTCCAAATATGAAAAATCTGAGTAATATTCAGGAGGAATCTGTGGTAAATGTTGAGGAGGTCCAAGTAGGATCTTAACTGGATCATATCTATGGTCATGGGAACCTTCTCTAGGGCTTTCACTTTGTCTGGAGTCATGTGTAGGCCATGTATATTGATCTAATAAAGACAGGAAATCAATTTGAAAGATGGCTTCTCCATTTTTGTGGTGCTCCTCCTTTGTCTTACCCATAACAGCATGTTGTCAAGAAGACACTGTGTGTGGGATGCCCTCTAAGGTGGTATACATTATTCTTTGCCAAATTTTCAGGGCAGAGGGCCTCCAAAGACCAGCTGCTTGTATAGGTAGAGACCCCAAAGGTTGTTAATGATTAAACAAGATTAAAAGGAATACCTCAGCGCACAAATCAAACACAGTGTATATAAGGTGAATAGTGGTGCAGCCGGGACACTATCTTCTACCACAGATACAAAATAAATAAAACTAATTAGTCTCAGCGCTCCACTAAATTAAAATTTTCAGGGCAGTAAAGTGCATAAAACTGTCCCTATTTAGTATGGAGAAAATCGTATTATATCTATACAGTATTATCCTCAGTGTTAATGACAGTTGTTTCCTTCTCCAAAGCGTTCCTCCGTAATCCTCAAAATATATACAGGAAGATGTCAGAAAGGAACGTCTCAGGCCACCATAAAATATCCCCAATAGTGAAAATATGGCAGTGTTTTAAGTTGCTACCACACTTGAAACATATATAAAATATTCGCAATTCAATAACTTGTACCTTATGAAATTCTCAAATTTCAACGTTGGAGATCATATCCACGCATATACCATCCATATATCTTATAAAACTTTCAGTTTTCAGAATTTGGAATTATATCCATATGTATTTCTTATTAATGGTGTGGATTCAATGCGAACATGAAAAGAAAATATAACATAACATAGCGTAATCTGGATACAAATGATTATCAATACACATACACTATAGTCCAAAAGTGTCAATTATTTGTCTGAGCAGTCGAATCTGACGTTGTTACTCACTTGCTTGTATTATCGCCTGAATGACATAAAGTCATGCAAGCTATTGAGCGTGTGCAGGGTTTTTTGTATGGGTTGCCCGCACTCAGCCTCCGTAAATCTTTCGTCCCAAGACTTATAATATATAAATAAAAGTGTACTCACTCTTATATTCCTGCCTGGGAAACCGGAATGATTCTCCCAGGACTTAATAGGTGTATGAGGGATTCATTCAAACCGCCCTCACTCGGTTCGCTCTCGGTCTTAATGCGGGTAATCCTCACGGAGTCCAGAAAGTTGTACGTTCCGTCCAGGAGTTAGTAATATTTATCCACGCTATTACTGCGTGTAGGAACCAATGATATAAATTCCAAATATCAAGCGGTCTTCAAGTAAAGGTTTTTTTAAAAAACCTTTACTTGAAGACCGCTTGATATTATAATATATATATATATAATATATATATTATAATATAATATCAAGCGGTCTTCAAGTAAAGGTTTTTTTAAAAAACCTTTACTTGAAGACCGCTTGATATTTGGAATTTATATCATTGGTTCCTACACGCAGTAATAGCGTGGATAAATATTACTAACTCCTGGACGGAACGTACAACTTTCTGGACTCCGTGAGGATTACCCGCATTAAGACCGAGAGCGAACCGAGTGAGGGCGGTTTGAATGAATCCCTCATACACCTATTAAGTCCTGGGAGAATCATTCCGGTTTCCCAGGCAGGAATATAAGAGTGAGTACACTTTTATTTATATATTATAAGTCTTGGGACGAAAGATTTACGGAGGCTGAGTGCGGGCAACCCATACAAAAAACCCTGCACACGTTCAATAGCTTGCATGACTTTATGTCATTCAGGCGATAATACAAGCAAGTGAGTAACAACGTCAGATTCGACTGCTCAGACAAATAATTGACACTTTTGGACTATAGTGTATGTGTATTGATAATCATTTGTATCCAGATTACGCTATGTTATGTTATATTTTCTTTTCATGTTCGCATTGAATCCACACCATTAATAAGAAATACATATGGATATAATTCCAAATTCTGAAAACTGAAAGTTTTATAAGATATATGGATGGTATATGCGTGGATATGATCTCCAACATTGAAATTTGAGAATTTCATAAGGTACAAGTTATTGAATTGTGAATATTTTATATATGTTTCAAGTGTGGTAGCAACTTAAAACACTGCCATATTTTCACTATTGGGGATATTTTATGGTGGCCTGAGACGTTCCTTTCTGACATCTTCCTGTATATATTTTGAGGATTACGGAGGAACGCTTTGGAGAAGGAAACAACTGTCATTAACACTGAGGATAATACTGTATAGATATAATACGATTTTCTCCATACTAAATAGGGACAGTTTTATGCACTTTACTGCCCTGAAAATTTTAATTTAGTGGAGCGCTGAGACTAATTAGTTTTAATGATTAAACAAGACCTGCTATCTGTGAATGTCTGCCCACCAGCCAGAGATAAATTATATTGATCCACAACCAACTGGTTGTTAAGGGCCATCCTATAGTTCCACCACAGGCTGATGTCTCCAGACTTTTTCTGCATTGGTATAATAGGGGATACCCAGTCTCTTCTGTCCACATGTGATTACACCATACTGTACTAGACATTGAAGTCGGAGGTCTACTTTAACCTCAAAGCAAACAGAATAGCCCTGGCTTTGAAAATTTAGGAAACATTCATGGTCGCAACTTCAGCTTTCCACTTGCAGCACAGACATATCTGAAAATATTTTGTTTTAAAGATGATCTCAAGGAGTTTTGAGGTGGCCGCACGTCTGGTTGTATAGCATGACAAGGAATGGGTGGTAAATCTAGCATCCCTAATACTTTAATCAATGAAAGACCAAAAAGGGGAGGGCCTGGTTTTGGCTATGTATAATTCCAGTCATTGACACTGACCTTTTGTTACAATTAGAGGTCTGGAATTTCAGAATAAAGATAAAGACACACTGCAGTGAAAACTATGAACTACAGTTTATTGAAAATGCAATAATTAAAAATTAAACAGGTTAAGCACTACAGTTTATTAAACATGCAATAATTAAATAGGTTATGAGATAAACATCCTGCCAGAGTTCACAGGCGTATGCGAGACATACCAACTCTGGGATATAAAAAGAAAAAGAGAACTTTCTGCCAGAGTTCACAGGAATATGAGAGACATACCAACTCTGGGATATAAAAAGAGACATGCAATAATTTAAAAGATGCTTAGCTACGTGTGGCAGAGCTGTCCACACTAAACTCCGTAGTATTGTTACACAGGTGAACAGCCAAACAGACCTGACGTCCCAAATGGCTAAACAGCAATACACAGGTTTGGATGAGGTACAATCTCTACCTCTCAGACTTGAGACCAGGTACACACTCCCTAAGTCTCCAAAATGGCTCTGAGCTCTGTTGTATTGAGAAAAGGGTGAAATACAGACTACACCCTTGGATGTCTAACACTGCGCATGCGTATGTGCTTGGTTACAGAAGGCTGAATATTGGAGACATCACTACCTGTCTCTCATAAACACTACGTAAGCTAGCATCGCCCGCCCCTCTGCTGTTGTCAGCCAAAACTGCAGAGAATTAACCCCCAACTAACCATGAGGAGATCACCAAAAAAAAAAACCATCCCTTACACTCCACCCTTGATCTCCTCACGTCAGATAGGTAAGTGGTGCACCTCTGCAGCAGTGGTACAACACGAGAAAGCAGGCACCCAATACATTTCCACACGATATACACAATAAGAACTATGATAAACACATGCAACACGATCTGAAGGATGCCTGCAAACCAACTTCCCCCCCCACAACTTTCAACCAGTCGGCAGGATTCAGTGTGGTGCTCAGCTGCAAACGGTCCTTCAACTGTTCCACCTGTTGAATGTGAGCCTTAATTGCATTGGATACATATTAACAGAATGGCAATAGGATGGGCCTACAATAGTACACATGCCCCCCTGACTAGCAGTAAGATAATCTAGTACAAAAGTCATTTGAGCTAACTGTCTCTGGATCATTCTCAAATCTTCTGCGATTAAGTGAAAAGCATCATCATGCAGTTCAGTGATATCCTTGATTAACTGAACTAGATCTTGGATGTATATGCAGTTCATAGTCCCGTGGCATCCATAATATTCAGTCCCACCAAAATGGAAAACCACTAGTTTCATACACCAAAGCAGTTGACGCCGTGGCAAGCAAAACATAATATTTTTATTATATCAGATGTCCCTTGTCCTTTGTTTGTGATGCAGGTTTCCCACATACATTCCCAGTCATGGTAGTAGGGATAACCTATGGGACAAACATACATGGGTTTTAGTTACAAAACTTCCACTTAGCTCCCAATCTGCCACTTGCATTATCTCATTCCAAGTACACACCTCCTCTCTTCCACTCGCATTATCCCATGTCACGTACATACCTCCCTGATTGTGGGGTGGGATATGAAACACAAACAGGAAACACTCACAATGCCACACTACACCCCTTCCTCAATTGTCTTTTCTGTAATATCTCTAGACTCAACCATAATCACTGTACTCTGTTCTTGTGTGTCATGACCCAACATTCGCTCCAAGGGAGTAACATCCTGAACAAGACACCCTTCCCCAGAGCATGTGTGGGAGTCATCTTGCGTATTTGTTCCTTCAGCAAGCCATGCATTCTTTCAAACATACCCGCTTCCTGCGGGTTAAAAGGGATATGATACACCCAATGCACATCCTGTGTTAGAGCACACATCTTCAGCAACATGTCAGTATCGTCAGTTTGTAGGGTTCCATAGAACTTGGTGCTCAGAGATCCTAGTTTCAGCTTTTGATCTTCCTGTGGTAGGGGCCCGAGGAAACTCATTTGCCCAACCTCACCACCTGTAATGCCTTGATCTCTTTGTTCAAAGGTGGTCTGTGTTTTTTTCTTCTGTATAGCTTGACCAATGAGACACTTGATCACAATCTCTTTCACTTGATCCATAGAGATTCCCTTTAAATCGGTCCACTGGTAGAATGTTAATGCTTCTCTGTGTCCACCCTTGGCTTGAGCCCAGTCCCCCAACTTCAACAGTCCATTCATAGTCTGGAAGGGGATCTGTGCCACACTGTCAGCCATCTCATTTTCCAAGAGACCAGTATGTCCATCAGCAATGGGCCACTTGTTGCTTTGTGCCCACAAGACCTGCCATAATCCAGTACCACCCCATGGGGTTTTTTCTTTGATTGCCCATTGGTCTTGGTGCTCGGTTGCCAGCCTGACAGTCACGTCTTCATTTGGCTGTGCCGGAACTTCTGTCTCATGGTATGTCCCATCACATGTGGTTTTATGACTCACAAAACCCGCCAAGCGTTTCCTGATAGCAACAGTGTCTTGTTCGATTGGGTTGCCTCTCTCTACCAGACACCACTTCCATGTCTGTAGGGTCTGATTCTGCACAACTGCTGTGCGAGCCGCAAGGCCGTCTTGACGCACCCAATTACGTATAGATATATCGGATTTTACTAGTGGAATGCGGTCCAAATTGTTGTTGACACGTACAGCCTCTTTGACTGACGCCAGTGCTTCATCCCAATAATACACAGTCTTTTTCCAGGTTACATCACAGATGGGATGCAGTAACAATCCCAGGTAGGGCACGAGGCACCTCCAGAAAACAGAAAAGCCCAGCAGGACTTGTGCTGCATCCATGTCTTTGACCACTTGCTTCTCCATATCATCATCGGAGTCCCGGTATACTTGACACTGGAGGTATCCCATAGCCTGTAAATCTCCGGCAGCATGCCATTGCGCAGTAGTCAGTGCAGTCTTTTTCACTAATATCAGGTCTGAGGCAGCGGCTGCTAGCGGGGATGTCACTTTGTTCAGTTCTTTATAGTCCATAGTTGTATGCCCACTCCCATCTGGCATCTCCACAGGCCAGACCTGACCCTTGCAGGGGCTGGCAGCAGGCCTCAACACACCAAGGCCTTGAATAGTCTCTATCGTTTCTGTATGTTCTCCAGGACTGTGGTACTGCTGGTACATGCTCAGTTCTACTGGCAGTGGGATGTACACTGGGGTCCATTCGGTATGTCCCCAGACTATTGGCTGAAGCGCTGAAAGAGACAAAGTACGGACTACAGCGCCGAAAGTGTAACTCCCTGTCTCAGTGTATAGGATCTGTCTATCACGGTGCCCGTGATTGGTGCTATCCAGTGTCTATCACCTACAGGGGGCTCCCATTGGCTGCCTGCTGTCAGCCCGCCTCACATCCAGTGTCTATCACCTACAGGGGGCTCCCATTGGCTGCCTGCTGTCAGCCCGCCTCACATTGCCTTTTTAAACTCAGTCCGGTCACCCTCTGGTTGCCCTTTCGTGGTGTCTCTGACAGTCCTGCCTGCCATGCTGATTGGGCCTGAGTTCCAGAGTTCCAGTGTTCCAGTGTTTCAGAGTTCCTGAGTCTACCTGTTCCTGTGTACCTGCCTGCTTGTCATTCCAGTTGGTTCCGGTTGTTCTCCGTGGTTGCTGATGTTCCGGTCGCCTGTCAGTTCAGCGGTGCTCGTTCCGGTTGATCCTCTGCCTGGCCTCAGTGATTCCCTGTCTGCAGTCGCTGAGGCGACATTGCTCTCATTTCTCTCTGGCGATATTCCTATTGTTGGCTCCAGCGTGCGGACGCTGGTTTACTCCATTAAAGAAGAAAAGTGGCGAATTGCGACCATGCATCGACTACCGTGGGTTAAATAAGCTGATGGCAAAGAATGCTTACCTGATACCACTCATCACTGAGCTTTTTGATAGACTTAAGGGTTCCTCGATTTTCACCAAATTGGACCTACGGGCGCCTTACAATTTGATACGTATCAGAGCCGGTGATGAGTGGAAAACTGCCTTTAACACGAGATCTGGGCATTATGAATATCTAGTCATGCCATTTGGCCTGTGTAATGCTCCCGCAGTATTTCAAGAACTGATTAATGACGTTCTTAGAGATATGTTACAGTCATGTGTCGTAGTCTACCTTGACGATATACTTATCCACTCCAAAGACTTGTCACAAAACATTAAGGATGTGTCTGAAGTATTGCAGCGATTACGCAAAAATAAATTATTCTGTAAAGTGGAGAAATATGAGTTCCACAAAACCAGTGTACTGTTTCTGGGGTTTATAATTGGCAAAGACCGTATTGCCATGGACAAGGAAAAATTGACAGCAGTCTTACAGTGGCCTAAACCTAAGAGTCTGAAAGCTATCCAACAATTTCTGGGTTTCGCCAATTATTATAGGAAGTTTATTAAGAATTTCTCTTCCATCGTTAAACCCCTGTCTGACCTCACGCATAAGGGCGCTAACCCATCTCTCTGGCCGGTGGCTGCGGAGGAGGCCTTTGAAAAACTGAAAGTAGCCTTTGCTAATGCTCCTGTGTTATCCCACCCCAATCCATTACTCCCGTTCACCTTAGAGGTTGACGCCTCAGATATTGGGGTTGGGGCAGTACTTTCTCAACGACAAGTCAAAGGTGGAACACTCAGACCCTGTGGGTTCTTTTCTAAAAAAATGACCGGTGCCCAAAGCCATTATGAGATTGGTGATAGAGCATTACTGGCCATTATCCTTGCTCTCAAGAAATGGCGTCATTTACTTGAAGGCACAAAAAATCCCGTTTTAATTCTGACTGATCATAAGAATCTGACTTATCTCTCTGAGGCTAAGAGATTGTCCTCTCGCCAGGCCAGATGGGCATTATTCCTATCTCGATTCAATTTCATTGTATCATACTTGCCGGGATCAAAGAATGTTAGGGCTAATGCTCTGTCAAGACAATTTGAGGCTGAAGTTGACAGAGAAGAAGCACCAGCACCTATCATCCAACCCGATCGAATATTGGCCACCATACGTACTAGTATCACTTCACCACTAGGGGAAGAGATCTTGGCTTCCCAGGCCTCCACTCCCCATGAAACTCCAGTGGGCAAATGTTTTGTCGCTGAACCATTCCGTACTCGATTACTTGAAACCTACCATTCCTCTAAGGCTACGGGACATATTGGTAGAGACCAATTGTTATGGTGCCTCTCTCAGTTATTCTGGTGACCTTCTATGAGATCAGATTGTGCCGATTTTACTAATGCCTGTGCCACCTGCGCTCATGCTAAAACCCCTAGACATCTCCCGTTGGGCTTGCTTCAGCCGGTGCCTAATGGTGAATGCCCTTGGTCTCATGTTTCTATCGATTTTATGGGAGAATTGCCGAGGTCTAGAGGGTATTCCTTCATATTGATGGTGGTAGACAGGTTTTCTAAAATGGCTCACTTCGTACCTCTCCGTGGCCTTCCTTCGGCTAAAGAACTGGCAATGGTGTTTGCTAGAGAGGTGTTTCGGTTTCATGGAGTACCCAGGGTACTGGTGTCCGACAGGGGGAGCCAGTTTGTGTCCAGATTCTGGAGGGCATTTTGTGAACAGATGGGCATACAGCTATCCTTCTCCTCTGCATATCATCCCCAGACTAATGGGGCCGCTGAACGTGCCAATCAAGGTTTGGAACAGTTTCTGCGCTGTTTCGTGACTGACCATCATGACAATTGGGCCGACTTGTTGCCTTGGGTAGAGTTCGCCAGGAACTGTGCAGTCAATTCTTCTTCCGGGAGCTCTCCGTTTCTGATTAATTATGGTTTCCAACCCTGTCTGCTCCCGGATTCTTTTCAGACACAGCAGATTCCAGCTCTGGATGAGCATATCGAGCAACTCCGTTCCACATGGGCACAAGTCCAGAGGGCACTGGGCCAGTCATTTCAGCACCATCAGCGCCATGCTAATCGCAGAAGGCTTCCAGTGGTTTCCTTCCAAGTTGGGGATAGAGTATGGCTGTCTTCTAAGAATCTGAAGCTCCAAGTCCCATCTAATAAGTTGGCACCTCGGTTTATTGGTCCTTACAGAATTATTCGCAAAATTAATCCTGTTTCCTATGCTTTGGACTTACCCGCATCCATGCGCATTCATAATGTATTCCATGTGTCTCTCCTTAAGCCTCTTGTATGTAACCGTTACACTACTACACCTGTGATGCCAGGGCCCATTGAGGTTGAGGGGCAGGAGGAATATGAGGTACAGAGTATCATTGACTCCCGTAGGCTTAGAGAAAAGGTACAGTACTTGGTGCATTGGAAAGGTTATGGTCCTGAGGATTGATCTTGGGTGGATAGTAAGGACCTTCATGGATTTTTCATGCCAAGTACCCTCAGAAACCCAGACCCTATTCTAGGAGAGGGGGTCTTTGAAAGGGGGGTACTATCACGGTGCCCGTGATTGATGCTATCCAGTGTCTATCACCTGCAGGGGGCTCCCATTGGCTGCCTGCTGTCAGCCCGCCTCACATTGCGTTTTTAAACTCAGTCCGGGCACCCTCTGGTTGCCCTTTCGTGGTGTCTCTGACAGTATCTTTTCTGTCCTGCCTGCCATGCTGATTGGCCCTGAGTTCCTGAGTTCCAGAGTACCAGAGTTCCAGACTTCCAGAGTTCCTGAGTCTACCTGTTCCTGTGTACCTGCCTGCTTGTCGTTCTAGTTGGTTCCGGTTGTTCTTCGTGGTTGCTGATGTTCCGGTCGCCTGTCAGTTCAGCGGTGCTCGTTCCGGTTGATCCTCTGCCTGGCATCAGTGGTTCCCTGTCTGCAGTCGCTGAGGCGACATTGCTCTCATTTCGCTCCGGCGATATTCCTATTGTTGGCTCCAGTGTGCGGACGCTGGTTTACTCCATTAAACCTGGTGGCCCATACTATTGCTGGCTCCAGTGTGCGGACGCTGGTTTACTCCATTAAACTTGGTGGTGCATACTACTGTTGGTTCCAGCGTGCGGACGCTGGTTTACTTCATTATACCTGGTGGCTTATTACTGTTGGTTCCAGCGTGTGGACGCTGGTGTTCTCCATTATACCTGGTGGCTTATATTACTGTTGGTTCCAGCGTGCGGACGCTGGTTTACTCCATTAAACCTTGTGACCTTTACACTGTTGGTTCCAGCGTGCGGATGCTGGTTTGCTCCATTCAACCTGGTGGCTCATACTACTGTTGGTCCCAGCGTGCGGACGCTGGTTTGCTCCATTCAACCTGGTGGCTCATACTACTGTTGGTCCCAGCATGCGGACGCTGGTTTACTCCATTAAACCTGGTGGCTCATACTACTGTTGGTCCCAGCGTGTGGACGCTGGTTTACTCCATTAACCTTGTACCATTACTCCTGTTGGTTTACTCCAGTACGCCTTGCGGTTCACATTCCTGTCAGTTGGTCCCAGCGTGCGGGCGCTGGTTTGCTCCCTGACTGTAGTCAGGTACTGTGAGGTCCGAGTTGCTGTCCAGTCCTTATGCAGTTGTCTTGTAGTTCTCTGGCATGAGACTTCTGCTTGAGCGAGACCGCTTATCCTAGTTGCTACCTCTTCCATCCTACTGTCATTGTCACCTGACAGTCAGTTGGTTCCAGGAGGGTCTCCTCTCTTGGGCTGCCCTGCCCGGTATTGGTAAGGCCGGTACAGCCTATTCACATTGCCATCCTTTAGGTTGCCTTACCCGGTATTGGCAGAGCCGGTAGAGCCTACTCACAGTATTCCCTCAGGCTGCCTTGCCCGGTATTGGTAAGGCCGGTAGAACCGGTATGTTATCATCTCACGGTTACCTTACCCAGTATTGGCAAGGCCAGTAGAGCCTGCTACTGCTATTTCGTCTAAGTCGCCTGGGTTGCCTTGCCCGGTATTATTGGCAAGGCCGGTAGAACCTATCATACGGTCATTTGCTTATTTGTATTGTGTGTATGTGTATGATAGCCCTATGGGATTGCCTAAACCTTAAGTCTGAGAGTCTTAACTAACCGTGACACTGTCCCATCACAATACCCATTCCCAGAATAATCTCTGCTGGGAATATGGGACCATTCCCTATCTGTATGCGGCACTGCACCCGGTACGCCAGTATCTTCTGTTCTCCTACTCTCTCACCCATAGCACAACCTTTAGTGTACTTTGTCTGATTCACATTGCTGTGACACAGTGAAACTTCTGCCCCAGTATCCAGCAAGGCTGTCACATCTTGTAGTCGCCTACAGTGTCCCCAATCACAAACATATGGGCAGCGGTCCCCTGATTTCAGTACTGCTATATACAAAACAGTAGTGTTTGGGGACGGGGACCGGCCAACACGTCATACAGTTTCAGGAAGCATCCATGTCTGTGTGTGTTCATGTAATGCATCAAGTGCTTCCATGTATGGAGTAGTCATTGGTGGGGGTGGAGCTGTGGGTGTCACAAAGAGTATGTCAGTTGGTTCTACGTCACCCTCCCCCCCTATTCCTACATCACTAGTCGCCACCCTTTGGAGTCTGGCTGTTTGTAACTTCCCTTCCTGCTTCAGTCCCTGCCAGCATTTCAACATGGTCAGAGTAACACATTCACCACCAGCATCCCAGGCACACAAAACCCATGCCAACAAATTTCCATGCATTGCAAAAGCAACCTCATCCCCTTCAGCCACTGGTGCCTGAGGGGTTTGCGTGCAATTAGTCACATAGTTCTTCTGCCGCTCAGCAACAATAGGTTGTGCCCCATATATTGGGGCATCTGTGTGACAGTCTGATTCATTTTCCTCATCAGACAGCCCATACCATTGATAAATTGCATCCCAATCATCCTCTGCTACCAATGTTTGTATGTGGACAGTGCTTTGGGGAAACATCACCGTTTTTTTCCTCTTAGCCTCCTTCTCTCCTTTCCAGCACTTACCACACACGAAGCAACACTGTCCCCCATTTGATCTAGTCTCTTTTGTTGCTCCTGCAATGTACTTTGCATCATCCCTGTACAGGTTAATTTCTTCAGTTTGCTAAACATTCCTTCACTGCACACTCCTTATCGATAGTGAAATTCCAACCCCACTTCTGGTACCACATGTTACAATTAGAGGTCTGGAATTTCAGAATAAAGATAAAGACACACTGCAGTGAAAACTATGAACTACAGTTTATTGAAAATGCAATAATTAAAAATTAAACAGGTTAAGCACTACAGTTTATTAAACATGCAATAATTAAATAGGTTATGAGATAAACATCCTGCCAGAGTTCACAGGCGTATGCGAGACATACCAACTCTGGGATATAAAAAAAAAGAGAACTTTCTGCCAGAGTTCACAGGAATATGAGAGACATACCAACTCTGGGATATAAAAAGAGACATGCAATAATTTAAAAGATAGCTACGTGTGGGAAAGCCATCCACACTAAACTCCGTAGTATAGTTACACAGGTGAACAGCCAAACAGACCTGACGTCCCAAATGGCTAAACAGCAATACACAGGTTTGGATGAGGTACAATCGCTACCTCTCAGACTTGAGACCAGGTACACACTCCCTAAGTCTCCAAAATGGCTCTGAGCTCTGTTGTGTTGAGAAAAGGGTGAAATACAGACTACATCCTTGGATGTCTAACACTGCGCATGCGTATGTTCTTGGTTACAGAAGGCTGAATATTGGAGACATCACTACCTGTCTCTCATAAACACTATGTAAGCTAGCATCGCCCGCCCCTCTGCTGTTGCCAGCCAAAACTGCAGAGAATTAACCCCCAACTAACCATGAGGAGATAACCAAAAAAAAAACCCATCCCTTACACCTTTGTATGACCCAAAACAAGTCAAAGGATGCGAGAGGCTCTGAGCACAAACAAAAGCATTGTTGCCTGTTCTGCAGCTAGTCAGTGCTCAAGGGCATCACACTTTAGCTCTCTAGTGCCATTACAGAAGAAACATTTTATTCTTGGGTTTCGGCCTCTTACAGCCACCACTTGGAATGTCTCCGGCATGGGTTCTGTGGATCCTGATGACACAGTCTGTCAAGCTTGAAATTCTGTTGTGTCCTTTTAATCCATATCCGTTGCATTAGTCAAATACATCTCATACAGTAATCTTGTTTGTATCCCTTTACTCGAGAGGCCTCAGACTAACTGATCTCAAAAAACTTAGGGAAGGTGAGCCCCAAAATTACAGGTTGTCATCAGCCTGTGCAGTTCTACTAGGTATACTGGAATAGTTTCTCCAGGTTGTTGATGTTTGGTATAGAAATGGGATCTCAAGGCAATTTCCAGGGGTGTAGTGTAAAAATAATCATTTAACACAGTCAATAATTCCCTGTAAGTCTTTTCTACAAGCTTGATCAGCACCGACACATCTTTTAACATTTCATAGGTTTTCATGAATATAACTGTCAGAAACACTGACACATCTTTGCTTTCTTGGATATCATTTGTGTGAAAGAATTGTTCTAGGAGATTTGCCAATTAGAACCAAGGTAATTAAGGTGATAGCCCTTTTGACTTGTATGTTGGTTAGGGGGGATTCCCACTGACCCTTTTTTGTGTTTTGTCACTTTCATGTCATTTGCACTTTAAAACTGGAGTACCTTGTAACCACTGAGATCTTTTTAGCTCCTGCTAATGGAGGACCTAGTGGGGAGACTGAGCTAAGTTTGAGAAGGGACCACACATGCAGCCTCAGTTTATTGTAGGTAACAGAGGGAGATAACAGAGTTGATACTCAGTGGTCTGCCAGCTCCAAGCTGTCGTTCAAGTCCCCTTGATGCAGAGGACACCCTGTGTGCTGTTCACCCATATACCACTGGAACATAATACACTCAGGAACAGGAATCCCAACTAGGAGATAACCACTTCCTTCTTCAGGCACACCCATAGCATAACACACGCACTCAGTACATACTAAAAAGCACACATACAGTGAAGTGTGCACTCACATAGTATAAATACATACACATTCACATAACCCAATAAACATACACATCACAATAAACACATACAAACACTCATATAGCACAACAGACACACATATCACAATATGCACATCACACATACACTCACATAGCACAATAAACACACATAGCAGAACACAAACATCACACACACAGTACAATAAACACACACAGGCATTTACATAGCACAAAAGTTACAAGCACACACACATAGGCTCTCACATAGCACAATCCACTTTTTTAAATTTAAAATGTATTGTATTTTACAGATAACAGAAATGCAATATTTAATATACAAAACAAAACCGTTTTGTATAACAAGTAGACAAAATACACTGAGCAGTACTTAACGTTTTCCCTCACCTCCCGGGTCTCCTTCCATTGTCGCCTCTTATTTAGAGAAACATACACTAACCTCTCCATTAACCCCTTAAGGACCCATACTAGGACAGTTATGGGTGAACTTGCCAGAAGGACCCATGATGGTTCTGTCATGTCATGGAATTCAGAGCTCCCTGCGCAGCTGCACTACATTCGGGGAGTCCTGGATCCATTCCTGAAAAAAAAAATTCACTTGAAGACCACGGGGCTTTTTTTTTTTTACTTCCGGTTCAGGGCTTCCGGAGCGGCGTGCAGCTGCACCGGGAGCCCTGAACTCCATGCCGTGCCAGGACCGTCACTGGTCCTTAAGTGCTGGACCTCCGTGATGGTCCTGGCACGTCAATGGTCCTTAAGGGGTTAAGGGCTTAAGAAACCACACAGCACAAAATACACACGTAAAACAATACACACACACACACAGGCACTCACATGACAATGCACACACACCACAATATACATGCACATACACATACACACAGAGCATAAAACATATACACACACGCACATAGCACAATACACACAAACTCACTTAACAAGATGCAAATATCACACACATATAGCACAATACACACACATAGTACAATACCACACATCTCCTACACTCATCTTTCACAATAACAGACATTTCACATGTGAAAAAGCCTGGGTACATTTGCACAAGGAGATAATTGTCCATATGAAAGACACCATGGAACCAGCAGCAAGTGACGTAACCAGTGCAGCATCACCCATATCAAAGAGCCATAGTTCATCAGTCTTAGAATATCTGTTACCTTTTTCTTTATTACTCAATTATATTACTTCTAACACTTATGTATTTCTTCAGTGAGAACCTTGAGTTACATGCAACCCTGTTTGAGAACCTTTGGATTAGCCTAATAAAGTTTATAAATCTTGACAACAATGATCTGTTTCACAAACGTAATACTTCAGATATTATTTATTTTTATTTTTGCCATTTTCCCCAAAAATTGTGTTTGTAGACATAGAAAATTCAGACCAGAAACTTAATGAAATTACTAAGAGAATCATTTATTCAGCTTTCTTTGCTTCCAAAATATGGGAAGAAATGTTACATGCCAAAAAATGTCCCTATGTACGAGTTTTACAAAATGCTGAAAACTTGGATATAATTTACAATTCATCAGCCTTACTGACCTTTCACATACTGCATGGTTTGTATCACACAAATGTAAAACTTGATGAGGTCACTCTTTTCTCTGCCAAAAAAACTGATGTAAGGCTATTTGATAACAATTTTCATATGTGTTTCCTTGGTATGAGCCAAAATAATTTGAAAATTATTCCATTACAAACCAAGATTCAAACATTTCATGTAGTTACCTTGCCAAATAATTCCATCATGACATCAGCTGTAGACACAAGTGCTAATATTTCTCATCATGTTCTTCCTATATAAGTATACAATTTATGGAACAAAGGGCGTCTTTTACATTTTATTTTTTTCAGTCCTATAACATTTATATTAAAATCATTTCATAGCATGATCAGACTATGTTACCTGTATGGTTAACTTAAGTTTGAAGAGTTAATTTTAAAAGTTAATGGGATAGTAAGGTTTCACAAAAATAAAGCAGCTCCGATTAATCTTCATAGTATTTGGGCTGCAGAGAGCATTATATCAGTACTGTCTGATTTGTAGTTCAAGAGTAATTGAATGATAAAGTATCCCCCTCCCGCCCCTTTTACCTAGTGTAAACCACCTCCCCTCAGACATGGAATCTGGTCCCTGGACCAGACAGCTCACAGCAAGGAACAATCTTCTTACTGTGAGCATAAGGAAAACCCTATTCCCCCTTGACATGTCTTTTCTTATGCTCACTGAAGATTGTCCCCCTCTGTGATCCATCCGGATGGTCTTGCTGCTCTGAGGTGAACAGTGTTACACTAGGTAAAAGGAGCGGGAGGGGAATATTTTATCATTCAATTACTCTTGAGCTACAACTCTGACAGTATTGAAATAGCACTCTCCATCTTCCAAAATACTATGGAGATTAATTGGAGCTGCTTTTATTGTGGAACATTACTATCCCTTTAAGGCTAATGTCAATTAATTATTTTCTGGTTAATGTTCCTATGTTCCTTGAAGGTTTCATCTCTTGGATGCACTGAAGATCTAGGGGTTAATATAAAATTAACATTACTTTAAAGTGCAGCATAAAAGTGTTAAACTAAGCATTTTACTAGTTAATTGCTGTTTCTTCTACTTGTACTAGTAGAATTACACACTTACAACTAAGGACCATATGTTCAAAAGAAAATTGGGGGCGATCTGGGGCTAACCATTTGCACTATAGGGTATAACTAAACATTCAATTGATTTAAATGGGTATTTAAGCCCTTGAGTGCTACAGAGGTCCCAATGTAATTCAAAGCAATGCGTAGAGACCTCTATAGTAGGGTGACCAGACCTCACCTTTAACCAGGGACACACAGGAAAAATGCATACTGCAGGACTGCTTTGATTTCAGTGAAGTACTGAAATATGTCTATTTCTTATGTGTCCCCGGTTAAAGGTGAGATCTGGTCAGCCTACTCTATAGCATTCAAAAGGGTTAAAATCCCCATTTAAATCAATGTAAATGTTTGAAATTTTTACTTCTCCCCTGTACATATTCCACCCCACTAGTTATCCCATCTCCAGAGTTGGTGTTGTCAGCTATGAAATGTCAGCTGATGATTCATATGGACTGCTGTGATAACACACTCACCTGCACAATCAATAAGAATGAGGCTGCCCCTGGCTGCTTCAGTGCTTTCACAGGAGATAGGATGAGAAGCTGGAGCCAGACCTGTATAATTAGGAACACAAGGTTATAATGCTGCAGCTCCCACGAGTGGAAGTAGCAACAATTAATTAAAGACTAAGTTTTAACATATGTTTATTTTTAATGTGAATTTCCTTTTAAAATAAATATATTTTATTGTGTTATTGATAACAATGGAAAATAGTTGTAATAGTTTTAAAATCCTATACTCCGTTTGTAAAATTATCTTAAAGAGATAGCAATCCTTTGTTTAAACATGGGTTCATTTAACCCCTTAAGGACCGGGAAAATCTGATGTCGTTTTCCCTTAACCCCTTAGGGACCCTTGACGTACCAGGACCGTCAAGGGTAAATTTCCTCGAAAGACCCTTGACGGTCCTGGTATGTCACGTACTTTTTACTTACAGCGCTCTACCGGGAGCACTGTAAGTAAAAATAGGGCATGAAATAGACCGCTCCAAGATCGGAGCGATCTGTTTCAAGCCCCATAGTGACGCACCGATACACGTGACAGGTCACGTGTACCGGCGCGTCCAAGTGCCCCTATGTGGACGTTATGGGACGGAAATGTCCCATAACGTCCGGTCCTTAAGGGGTTAAGGACCGGAGCAATTTTGACTTTTTTGACTATGTCTTTTTTCAACCATATTTTCTCTTTAATTCCTTTTGTGCACCCACACAAATTATATACTGTTTTTTTAAGCACAAGTAGGGCTTTCTTTTGATACCACAATTATATGAATACCTCATTGTTTAATTTGATTAAAATAGAAAAAAAGAGGAAAAAAATTAAAAAAAAACAACATTTTGCTTACATTTTTCTGTCAGGATTTGCATACTATTAGTTAATGACAAAAAAATACCCCTAAATATATTCATTTGCTTCTCCTGAATATAAGAATACCCCATATGCCTAGTATTTCAATCCCTTCCTCACATTTACAAGGTAAATATTAGAAGATGGATGCCATTATTTCCAACTTGTAATTTCTCAACAATTGACATGTGAGCATCATAGCTTAGTTGATGGTGCCAGTACCAAAAATGTCCCACAAAGGTATATCTTTCTGAAAACTAGACAACATAAGGTAAATAATCAGGAGAATTTTGAAGTTTTTTATGCAGCTATTTTTCCAGAAAAAAATTTCAAAATTGTAGAAAAATTTAGTTTTTTTGCAGCTTTCACACTTACATTTCAATATTACTGTTGATTTCAAGCACGAGATAGTTGAAAATTTAAAAATATCCATTGTTTAGTGTTCAGCTCCTTCTTCTGAGTACAGCAATACCCCATATTCATAGGTTTCTCAAGATTTGGGGGAGCTACGGGGCCCAAATTGGAACATGCGCGTTTCCAGTTTCACACTTTGAATTTTCACAGCTTGCATCACTGGTGCCATGTCTCATTTGGGGCTGTGTAACAGTGCTCCACTCTAAGATTTCCCCCCAAAAGTGTATATTTTTGGAAAGTAGACACCCCAGGCTCTCATTTTATGTAAGTTTTCACATTTTTTACGCAGCCTTTTTACCACCAATCGCTCGTAAATCTTGATGTAAGTTAAAAAAACAGCGTTTTTCACACTTGCACTTCAATGTTGATGTGAATTTCAAGCACATGATAGGTGAAGATTTTTAAAAATGCATTGTTTAGTGTTCAGCTCCTTCTTCTGAGTACGGCAATATCCCATATGCATAAGTTATTCAAGGTTTGGGAGAGCTACGGGGCCCAAATTGGAACATGTGCGTTTCCGGTTTCACACTTTGAATTTTCACAGCTTGCATCACTGGTGCCATGTCTCATTTGGGGCTGTGGAACAGTGCTCCACTCTAAGATTTCCCCCCAAAAGTGTATATGTTTGGAAAGAAGACACCCCAGGCTTTCATTTTATGTAAGTTTTCACATTTTTTACGCAGCCATTTTACCACCAATCCTTCGTAAATCTTGATGTAAGTAAAAAATTCAGCTTTTTTCACACTTAGGTTTCAATGTTGGTGTGAATTTCAAGCACAGGATAGGTGAAGATTTTTAAAAATGCATTGTTTAGTGTTCATCTCCTTCTTCTGAGTACGGCAATACCCCATATGCATAGGTTGCTCAAGATTTCTGGGAGCTACGGGGCCCAAATTGGAACATGCACGTTTCCAGTTTCACACTTTGCATTTTCACAGCTTGCATCACTGGTGCCATGTCTCATTTGGGGCTCTGTAACAGTGCTCCACTCTAAGATTTCCCCCCAAAAGTGTATATTTTTGGAACTTAGACACCCCAGGCTTTCATTTTATGTAAGTTTTCAAATTTTTTACGCAGCCATTTTACCACCAATCGCTCGTAAATCTTGATGTAAGTTAAAAAAACAGCGTTTTTCACACTTGCACTTCAATGTTGATGTGAATTTCAAGCACATGATAGGTGAAGATTTTTAAAAATGCATTGTTTAGTGTTCAGCTCCTTCTTCTGAGTACGGCAATACCCCATATGCATAGGTTATTCAAGGTTTGGGAGAGCTACGGGGCCCAAATTGGAACATGCACGTTTCCGGTTTCACACTTTGAATTTTCACAGCTTGCATCACTGGTGCCATGTCTCATTTGGGGCTGTGTAACAGTGCTCCACTCTAAGATTTCCCCCCAAAAGTGTATATGTTTGGAAAGTAGACACCCCAGGCTTTCATTTTATGTAAGTTTTCACATTTTTTACGCAGCCATTTTACCACCAATCCTTCGTAAATCTTGATGTAAGTAAAAAATTCAGCGTTTTTCACACCTAGGTTTCAATGTTGGTGTGAATTTCAAGCACAGGATAGGTGAAGATTTTTAAAAATGCATTGTTTAGTGTTCATCTCCTTCTTCTGAGTACGGCAATACCCCATATTCATAGGTTGCTCAAGATTTCTGGGAGCTACGGGGCCCAAATTGGAACATGCACGTTTCCAGTTTCACACTTTGAATTTTCACAGCTTGCATCACTGGTGCCATGTCTCATTTGGGGCTCTGTAACAGTGCTCCACTCTAAGATTTCCCCCCAAAAGTATATATTTTTGGAAAGTAGACACCCCAGGCTTTCATTTTATGCATGTTTTCAATTTTTTTACGCAGCCATTTTACCACCAATCGCTCGTAAATCTTGACGTAAGTTAAAAAAACAGCGTTTTTCACACTTGCACTTCAATGTTGATGTGAATTTCAAGTACATGATAGGTGAAGATTTTTAAAAATGCATTGTTTAGTGTTCAGCTCCTTCTTCTGAGTACGGCAATACCCCATATGCATAGGTTTCTCAAGGTTTGGGAGAGCTACGGGGCCCAAATTGGAACATGAGTGTTTCCAGTTTCACACTGAATTTTCACAGCTTGCATCACTGGTGCCATGTCTCATTTGGGGCTGTGTAAGAGTGCTCCACTCTAAGATTTCCCCCCAAAAGTATATATTTTTGGAAAGTAGACACCCCAGGCTTTCATTTTATGCATGTTTTCAATTTTTTTACGCAGCCATTTTACCACCAATCGCTCGTAAATCTTGACGTAAGTTAAAAAAACAGCGTTTTTCACACTTGCACTTCAATGTTGATGTGAATTTCAAGTACATGATAGGTGAAGATTTTTAAAAATGCATTGTTTAATGTTCAGCTCCTTCTTCTGAGTATGGCAATACCCCATATGCATAGGTTTCTCAAGGTTTGGGAGAGCTACAGGGCCCAAATTGGAACATGAGCGTTTCCAGTTTCACACTGAATTTTCACAGCTTGCATCACTGGTGCCATGTCTCATTTAGGGCTGTGTAACAGTGCTCCACTCTAAGATTTCCCCCACAAAAGTGTATATTTTTGGAAAGTAGACACCCCAGGCTTTCATTTTATGTAAGTTTTCAAATTTTTTACGCAGCCATTTTACCACCAATCCTTCGTAAATCGTGATGTAAGTAAAAAATTCTGCATTTTTCACACTTAGGTTTCAATGTTGGTGTGAATTTCAAGCACATGATAGGTGAAGATTTTTAAAAATGCATTGTTTAGTGTTCAGCTTCTTCTTCTGAGTACGGCAATACCCCATATGTATAGGTTTCTCAAGGTTTAGGGGAGATACGGGACCCAAATTGGAAAAAACATTGAATTTTCATATCTTTCTTATCTGGTGCCATTTCTCATTTGGGGCTATGTTCCAGTGCTCCACTTTACGATTTTCCCCCAAAAGTGTATATTTTTGGAAAGTAGACACCCCAGGCTTTCACTGTATGTATGTTTTCAAATTTTTTACGCAGCCATTTTACCACCAATCCCTCGTAAATCCTGACGCAAGTTAAAAAAATTGCGTTTTTCACACTTTGACTTCGATGTTGATATGAATTTCAAGCACATGATAGGTGAAGATTTTTAAAACTGCATTGTTTAGTGTTCAGCTTCTTCTTCTGAGTACGGCAATACCCCATATGTATAGGTTTCTCAAGGTTTAGGGGAGATACGGGACCCAAATTGGAACAAATATTGAATTTTCATATCTTTCTTATCTGGTGCCATTTCTCATTTGGGGCTATATTCCAGTGCTCCACTTTAAGATTTTCCCCCAAAAGTGTATATTTTTGAAAAGTAGACACCCCCAGCTTTCATTTTAGGTGTGTTTTCAATTTTTTTACACGGCCATTTTACCACCACTCTCTTGTAAATGTGACGTGAGTAAAAAAATCAGCGTTTTTCACACTTAGACTTCAATGTTGATGTGAATTTCAATTACAGAATAGGTGAAGATTTTTAAAACTGCATTGTTTAGCGTTCGGCTTCTTCTTCTGAGTACGGCAATACCCCATATGCATAGGTTTCTCAAGGTTTGGGGGAGATACGGGACCCAAATTGGAACATGTGTATTTCCAGGTTCACACTTTGAATTTTCACAGCTTGTGTTACTGGTGCCATGTCTCATTTGTCCTGTGTAACAGTGCTCCACTCTAAGATTTCCCCCCCAAAGTGTATATTTTTGCAAAGTAGATACCCCAAGCTTTCGTTTCAGGTGTGATTTCAAATTTTGTACACAGCCATTTTACCACTAATCCTGTGAAAACTTGACGTAAGTAAAAAAAAAAAATCAGCGTTTTTCACACTTAGACTTCAATGTTGATGTGAATTTAAATTACAGAATAGGTGAAGATTTTATAAACTGGATTGATTAGTGTTCGGCTCCTTCTTCTGAGTACAGCAATGCCCCATATGCAACGGTTTGTCAGGGTTTGGGGGAGAAACTGGGCCCAGTTAGAACATGTGAGTTTCCTTTTACAGACATGCCATTTTTACAGCTGGTGCCTTGTCTCATTTCGGACTGTTTGGCAATATTGCAATGAATTTTAAACCCCAAAAGTATATGTTGTACAAGAGTAGACAACCCTGGCTTTCATTCTATTTGCATTCTTTCAATTTTTTCGCTGCCACTGTATCAGCAATCCCTCCCAAAACCTGCAGTAAGGCAGAGAAACACCATTTTTTCACACTTATATTTTAGTGTTGCTCTGGATTTCAATCAGATGATATTTGCAGATTTTTTAAGTGCTTTACTTTAGTGGTGAGTTACATCGTCTAAGTACGTCAATGCCCCATATGCATAGGTTTGTCAGGGTTTGGAGGAACTACTGGACCCAGTAGGGAACGTGTGTTTCCATTATCAGAGATGGAAGTGCTTTGCTTCCCATTATATTTTGATAGTGTTAGATCTAAGAAGGGATGTGTTTTGAAAAATAAAAAAACAGGATATTTCAGGGGGGAAAAAGTGGCCAAATAATAAAATAAACTTCACAGCACTACTGCATTGTGCCTTCATGGTATTGCTTGAAGCAGTCGCCCATGCAGAGGCCAGGTTTAGAAGGGCAGTCAGGACAGTAAGTGGAGGTTTCTCTCCGTACTCCCTTGCTGTAGCAAACCCTGCAGCGCTTTTGTGGATTTTTCTTTTGGGGGGTTGGGGGGATTTTATAAATAAAATGTACTACTCCAGGTTTTGGGGGAATTATTTCTGTTGCCCCTTGAAGCAAAAATTGGGAGATAAGATGGAACTGATACTGCAGAAAAGTAAGTTTTAGGGTGGGGTTTGCCAATTTAAAAATCAAAAATGAATTGTAAGCTGCAGTCTGCATCATGTAAATGGCAACCTTTTTGTACCATGCCCTACACTTTCGCATGGTGAGGTACGGCTGCATGAGTTGATCACACAGATCAACTCCCCCCATGTTCTTGTTGTAGTCTTTGATGCAGACTGGCTTTCTTAGTACCCCCCTCCTGCCACGAACAGACACTGCCACAGTTTTGTCCTCATGCATGGTGGACAGCATGTACACATCTTTTCTGTCCTTGAATGTAACTGCCAGCAGCTCTTGTTGGCATAAAGCTGAGGACATCCCGGTTTTAAGTTTTTTTTCTATCAGTTCTTTGGGCATCTCCCTGCAATTGCGCCTGACAGTGCCACAGGCCACGGTGTCAAAATAAAAAAGTGACTTAAATAAAAGGGGGCTGGTGTAATAATTGTCAACATATAAATTATATCCTTTATTTAACAAGGGGTAAATCAGATCCCAAACTATCTTCCCATTTATTCCCAGAAATTCGGGGCACCCAGGAGGATCAAGTTGGCTGTCCTTGCCCTCATAAATTCTAAAAGCCTGGGTGTAGCCTGTGGCACTTTCACACAATTTATAAAATTTTACACCAAATTTGGAACGCTTTGAGGGGATGTACTGTTTGAACCCTAACCTGCCTTTGTATTTCATTAGGGATTCATCTACACTAATTTCTTTTTGGGGAATATACACTTGGGCAAATGTTTTCTGTAAATGGGTTATTAGGGGCCGAATTTTGAACACTCTGTCATACTGGGGGTGTTCTTTTGGGAGGCACAGGGTATTATCACTAAAGTGCATAAATCGCAAAATCATTTCGTATCTAGTCCTGGTCATTGTTTTGGCGAATATAGGGGTATCATATATGGGGTTTTTACTCCAGTATGATCTAATACTTGGTTTTTTAACTATTCCCATTGTCATTGTAAGGGCCCAGAATTTCTTAAATTCTAAAATGTCGGTGGGATGCCATATTTCTTGCTTGGAAATGAATGCTGATGGGTTGGCGGCAATATATTGGTCTGCGTATAAATTTGTTTGCGACACAATTTCCCCCAAAATTTCTTCCCCCAAAAATAAATAAAAAAACTGAACATGGGTAAATCCTGCCACATCCACTTGAATTCCTGGGTTGCCTGTGAATTCAGGAATTTGTGGGCATAAATTGGCTGGTGATACCCATTCATCAGCAGGAGTGGCAGTACTTGTGGCAGGTCTTCGGGCAGTACTTGTGGCAGGTCTTGTGGCAGGTCTTGGGGCAGCTCTTGGGGCATTACTTAGGGCAGCTCTTGGGGCTTTTCTTAGGGTAGCTCTTGGTGCAGTTGCTGGGGCAGCTCTTGGTGCAGTTGTTGGGGCAGCTGTTGGGGCAGTTGTTGGGGCAGCTCTTGGGGCAGTTGTTGGGGCAGTGCGTCTTTTTTTCACAGAAGGCCCTGCGTCATCACTGCTAGAGCTCTCACTCTCAGAAAACTGAGTGATGTCAAAGTCTGACGCTGTGTCTGTGGCTTCAGAGTCAGACGGCAAATAAGAATACGCCTCTTCTAATGAATACCTCCTCTGCATCTTATACACCTACTCTAAACTAACTTCTATAACTAACTATACCTAAACTTAAATCTATCCCTAAGCCTTACCCTAACACGTGTAGTCCCTGAACCTACCCAACCCAACTACCTATCTAAACTAGCTTATAATATAGAATAAAGTTTTTAATAAAAGTTTTTTTTTTAATTTTTTTTCCCCTACACTACTCCTAAACTTAAATCTATTCCTAAGCCTTACCCTAACACACGTAGTCCTTGAACCTACCCAACCCAACTACCTATCTAAACTAACTTATAATATAGAACAATTTTTTAAATAAAATAAACTTTTTTTTTGAATTTTTTTTATTTTTTTCCCTACGCTACCCCTAAATCTAAATCTAAACCTTACCCTAACCCACGTATACCCTGAACCTACCTAACCCAAGTGCACTACCTATCTAAAATATATATTTTTTTTTTTGGTTTTTGGTTTTTTTTCTGTTTTTTTTTTTCCCTAAACCTAAATCTAACCCTAAACCTTTCCCTAACACACGCCTACACTAAACCTACCCACCTACCTACCTAAACTATAGCTCTAAATCAATTTTTATTTAAAAAAAATTCAAAAAAATTCAAAAAAAATTCAAAAAAATTACAAAAAATACAAGGGGGGATGGGGGGTGTCCCACAAATCAGCAAACGCTGATCTGCAGCAAATTGATCACTCCAAGAGTGATCAGATGGGGGGGAATGTATTGATTACTGCAAACCAGTGATCAAAGGGTTAAAATCTTTTTTTTAAACACTGTTTTTTATTCAGGAACGATCTTCAACGCTGCAGCACGATCTCTCTCTGTCTCTCTCCACCTCAGCAGTGTGCATGATGGAGGGAGGCAGAGATATATGACAGGGACAGTATTTACAAATACTGTCCCTGTCATTCAGCATTTGCAACATGGGATTCGCTCATCAAGCGAATCGCATGTTGCAACAAAGTTTCCATTGGTTGTTACTAAGTGTCCCGGTACCGGGACACTTAGTAACAAGCAGCCCGTGCTCTCCCATTGCTCCGTGCGGCCGCGATGGGAGAGTTTGACCCATGACGGTGCAGGACCGTCATGGGTCCTTAACGGGTCTGCAACCCATGACGGTCCTGCACCGTCATGGGTCCTTAAGGTGTTAAGAGTTTGACATTTAAAGGGATAGTAATGTTTCACAAAAAAGCAGCTCTGATTAATCTTCATAGTATTTGGGCCATGCAAAGTGGTATTTCAGTACTGTCCAAGTTGTAGTTCAAGAGTAATTGAAAGATAAAGTATGGTCTTCCCACCCATTTTACTGACACTGCTCACCTCAGAGCAGCAAGACTGTCCAGATAGATCGCAGAGAGGGACAATCTTCACTGACCATAAGAAAAAACTGAAAAGTCTGTCAAGGGGGGCAGGGTTTTCCTTATGTTCACAGTAAGAAGACTGTCCCTTGCTGTGAGCTGTCTGGTCCCAGGACCCGATTTCACATCTGAAGGGAGGGGGCTTACAGTAGATAAAAGGGACGGGAGGGGGATACTTTATCATTCAGTTACTCTTGAACTACAGCTTTGACAGTATTGAAATAACACTCTCCATGACCCAAATACTATGAAGATTAATCAGATTTGCTTTTTTGTGAAACATTACTATCCCTTTAAGAGCCTCACACTCTTAAAGCAACACTAACACCTTAATAAGAACTTGAAGTATGTACACATAATGCCCTTTGTTTCATTGTTAGCATTTGACTATTTGTTTTCTGATACCTAATTTAGTCTTTCATATGCTCTTAACCATTTCAGAGGCAGAGGTATACACAACACATTGCAAAGCAATGCATTGCACACCCCTCTGGCACTCAATGTGTTAAGCAGCAGTCATTCCTTCTCCAGGGCACCAAGTATCATATTAATAGGAGATGATTGGCTGACATAATGTACCAGACTTAATTCAAGAACATTGTGAACTAATCACAATAAATGAAATTATTTTAGCTCATATCTGTCATCACAAACAGCACAAACAAAAATACATGAATCCTCTATGAATAGGACAATTTACACATGCTTTAAAAACATGTTGAGAACTGTGTTTTAGGGATGTCAATTATGAATCATTAATTTTTGGAACAACTGGCAGAAGAGGGAAAGAGACATTTCTGGTTGGGGGACAAACATTAGCACCCACACTGACTTTATTTAAATGGCAACTAATATGCAAAAATAAAAACAGTAGGTTAAAGTTCAGTCTTTTATTAGTTAAAGTCTTCCACTTATCAGGAATAGCAAGGTTACCATATACATGTACAGCCTTTACGTACAAGTCTACCCCAAGCCTCTCCTCCTGCAAGAGCTGAATCTTCCAGTGCCAGTCTCATTTCTATTAGCTACATTAGTGGGTGTGATATCACAGCAGCCAACATGAGTCACCAGCTGCCTCTCTAGAGTTATGGAACTGACCTTTTATTTTAGGAAATTATTCCAAAAATCACCTATTACCAAATATTCCAAAGCTTTCAATTGTTTTTATATCTATCACGTTTACAATATTGATGCTTCTTATAGTCCAGAAAATACTGTAAAGTATTAAAAAATACCCAACTGCCTAGAGCAGAGGTGGACAAAATATGGCCGGCTGACCAATTTGATCCAGCTCTCAGTCTTTTCCATTAGAAAAGATGTCAGCTGGGTTTTCTGATTCCCAATCCAGCTTCTTTGTCCAGCAACTTGTTGTGACTGACAGGGTTAGCATGACTCACACTCAAGGACCACAGTCAAGAATATGAGGCACTGAAGAAGCCAGTTTTGGCTATTTACCATATTTTTTAGTCCCTTTGTATAAAATAAAAATATGCCATTGTGTATGAGAGTAGGAGTGTGTTTTACTGTGTGTATGACTGCGTATATATGAGTCTGTGAGAGTGTGCGTTTGTGTGTGTGTATGAGTATGTATGATGACCTCTCTGGCCCACCGCACATTTTCCGGGTGTAAGTGTGGCCCCTGGACCAAAACATTTGGTCACCCCTAGCCTAGAGGTAACATCGGCTCTTGAGATGGTTGTACAGTTTGCCAATCACCCCTTTAAGTGAATGATTTGCAGTACTTACCCAAATCTTTATCTTATTGCCTAGTACAAGAGTCCAAAATCTATGGAAATCCACATCATGGTACAGAGAAAGATTATAAGCTGCTTCTTGGAAGCTTAGCATGTTTAGCAGCTCTACGAAAGCATTAGACAAAAGTCGCAGCTATAATTTTATATGCACATTTAATACATCGATATTAGATATATACACCACAACAAAACCTAAATTCAAGCATAACATTAGATTAACGAATAAGAACATACACACAGTAATTCAGGCAGATCTCTGACCCTTAGTTAGCATGCAGATCTGGACTTTACCTTATTGTGACAAAACTCAGCCAGCAGTGCAGCATACAGCATTCCAAGAGTTTTTAAGCCTTTTCATTATTCAGCAGGCCATGAAGACACTGGTGGAGATAACTTTTCCAGTGATATCACTTCTCTAGTTCTTTTGTTATTCTATGGAGCCAATGCACTAAGATTGCTCTAGTTTGAAAGATCTTCGTGCATAGGCTCAATAGAATAACATAGGAACTGGAGAAGTGATATCACTGGAGAAGTCATCTCCAACTTATCACCTCATTATCACACCTTAGTGAATAACCCCTTTCCTTACCCCTTGGCAATTCCATACAAAGAGAATCAAAATTTCCACCCTTACACTACTAAACACATCTGCCACCCCTGGTATGACATCTCTGCTTGTGTCTGGGAAATTCGAGATGGGGGTTGGCAAAAGGGTAGACAAATGCTAACTGGCCAAAAAACAAACCATCACAGGTACACTCATTAGAACACTTTTACCCTAAAAAAGTTCAGCCCCCCAGTGTAGACAGAGATAACATTATTAATGAAAAGCTTGCCATCTTATAATTTTAATTTATCGGAATTAAAAATTTCTCTCTAGGGGCTCGATCCAATAAGGCAGGTAAAACAGTTGGTAAGGCAGAAAAGCATTACAGAACATTAGCCATGACTGTCTATGCCATCTAACAGAATGGTCAACGAGCGTAGGCTGCACAAACACTCGTAGCCTCATAATGCGCATTGCACCTTTTTTTACCTCATAGTGCGCTCATTTCTCTAAACGTCTAATAAGTCAACAAATGAAACAAGCTAAAGGTTGACATTATCTAGCAATGCTAAACGTTGTCAAAACAAGTTCAAATCAAAATCACATTCAAATAAAGGTATATATTCTCCAAAATAACACACACTGCCTGTGTTTGGAGGTACTCAGAGCTACAGCACAGGGCCCAGGAGCAGAGGATAGACTTAGCGGCACAGACAGAGGAGCACTCATTGGAGATAGGTCGGCTTGAAGTGGGGAGCGGAGAGAATTACATTAAATAAATATGCATAATACACTTTGGAACATATTGTACACATTGCCTACATACACACACACACATCTTTTGTTTTAGAACACGCACAACAAATCTTTATTTTTATTTCATACAGTGTGATTCAGTGAGTGCAAGGGAGTGATAGAGAGTGATTATGTCCAAGTGCCTCTGTGAGTGACTGGGCGTGAGTGGCTGTATGAGATGGCAAGGAGAGTGATAGTAAGATGGCAGGGACAGGAGTGGATGCTGGAGGGATGGGGAGAGATGCAGGAGAGGAGGAAAGAGAGCAGGGGATCCCTGGCCAGGGAAGGAAGAGGAGGGGAGACCAGGTGGGCGGAGAGTTACCCACCAATGGGCAGGTACACATTAGCTAGGGACTATCACGCCAATGGGAAGCGGAGGGGATGTGTGACAGGAACATACATATCCAGGGACAGAGCAAGCAGTGCCTGACCACCAAAATGCCTCATACAGTTCTGATAGTCCCAGACTGGATTGGAGGAGGACAGACTGCGGGACCCTATGCACTCCCATGAGGAGAACCTGGCCCTGGTGCAGAGCATTCTCGACAGAGAGCACATACTGTTCACCAAAGACAAGGCCAGAGGGATTGTGCTAGGAAGAAGCTTGCCTGGTGTCAGGTCCAGAATGCAGTCAATGTGGTGTCCAGGTGTAAGTGCACCATAGCCATCATCAAGAAGCACTGGACAGACTGCAATCACAAAGTCAAGAACAAGATGGAAGGCCTGGCCCTGCATATGAGAGGCACTGGAGGTGGTCCACCAGTGGACATCACCTTCAATGCCAGGGAAGAGATGTTCAGCTAGAACTTCTCCATGTCTGCTGTTGAGAGTGTCCAAAGCGGCTGTGACACAGGAGATGACAGCACCCTCCAGACTCCTGGTAAGTCCATCAGTACATAACTGTGAACCACACAAAGTCTCTCAGCTAGTATGGCACAACACAGTGCCAGCCGTGAGTTCCCCAAATTGATAAGGAAGTCAACACTGAACCCTTTGAGTGCTAGAGGGATATGTTATGCATTGCTCTACATTGGAGGTATCCTCTGGCACTCAAAGGGTTAACAGAGGATGACCACACTACATCAGGGTCATGTTGCACAGGTCTACAGGAGTCAGTGAACACACACACAGGATAGTTCAACAAACACAAAATGATTGCATGTCTAACACAAAAGCGGAGTGATTAACTCCATGGCCTCAAATCACACATTTGAAACAATGCCAGTACTGCGCACAGGCAAAGCAACTCCACAAACACATCAACACAAGCAGCTGGAGAACACATGTTTTTACCCACCAGGATAACCATGACAAGTACACATCCAAAATATGATGCCGGGAACAATCACTCAAACTTAGACTAGCAACGCTGCCAAACCATACCATTAGGGAACCACAACACACACACATCTTAACAACCATGATACATGATTGTGGATAATTGGAATGGTGCTCACACTATATGTGGAGCCACAGCTGACTACCCCTAGATTCAAACAGGTGTGTCTTCTATGTCATATAATATGAATCCAAAATGTTGCATACCTCTTTGCCATCCCTGCTATTCAGGTTACATATGATAGCGAAAGCTCAACCATTGTAGGTTGCTTCCATTAATGTACAGGATCTTGTAAAGCTGTTCAATCAATGCGTGCCTTGATGGCATCTCATGCATTACATTCTGTCAATCAAGGGCTCAAATGTCAATGTCATCATCTTGCATCCTGCTTGTCATTGCTCAGGTTACTAACCACACAATATAATTTCCACACACAATATCCATGCCTGCTGCCAAGCAGGAGGAAAGTGAGTAGGAGGAGGAGCAAAGTCTGACACCGAGTGACACAACCTCTGATGAGCCAGCAGAGGGCACCAGTTGGATGCCACCACCACCACCACAGTCAGAGTACAGGCTGCCACCAACAACAGCCCAAGTGTGGATGCTGCAGGAGTCACACCACTAGATGCAACAGAGGTGGATACCACCAACAATATCAGGGCAGTACTGGATACCCTCACCACCACCACCACCAATGGGACACTGATTGCCCAGCATGGTCAGCACACCATTATATGGGTCATATGGCCTCACACCACATCCACAGCCACACAGCTGGATGCATCCACAGCAAGAGATCAGCCTTCAGCCACAACCCAGGTGGGAAGGAAACATCCAAGTGGCCACAGCATGACCCATAGGTGAGCCACAGAGACCTGAACCACTCACCAATTACACGCCACCATCACAGACTGAACTAGGGGAACAAGAATCATCAGTCAGTGAGGAGACCGTAGATATGGTGAGGGCAGAATGCTCACCCTCTAATGCATCACTTGCTGGTCCACTCAAACCAGTCTATGCATTTGCCTCACCAGCAGTTGCAGCATGAGAGACATAATCAGACCATGAGGGAACCACTGGTCAAGGGACAGACACAGACCAAGGAGGAGAGGCATCAGCAGCATCTCCATGTACACCATCCATGCCCTCATCATGTGCCACAGCTACCAGAATCAGCAGGATGGATGAGGAATTCATCACCATCCAAAGGAGGCTACTGAGGGAGACCAAACGCTTCTCCAGGAGGTGTCTGCACACAATGGAGAGAACTGCATCCATTGTCAGTGATATTGAATCCCTGCAAGCCATCCTCCACCCACAAAGATAGGCCATATTGGTACTGGACTCAGTGACTTACTTGGCCAGATCCTCAATGAAATGCAAGCAACAAATCGCATCCAGAGGCTGCTGGTGGAGAGAGAGCTGAACAGTCAAATGTGGGGTCAACTGCATCAACCTCCCCCTCAAGTGTGAGAGAGAGTTGAACAGTCAAATGTGGGGTCAACTGCAACAACCTCCCCCTCATGTGTGACATCCACAATAACCTCCAGACCCACAAGAGTTACCAGACAGTCCATGACGGCATCCACATCATTACCCCCTTCCATACAAAATAAAAAAGCCCCTTGTGTCATGTTTTTCCCAAAATAGAAATGCACTTTTTGATCCCAACCATGTCTCTGATTACTTCAAGTATCTAACAAGGTCAGTGCCAGAGACGTCTTCAATGCATTGCAAAGCAATGCATTGAACATAACTCTTGCACATTTTATTTGGTGGGAAAGCGTTTGACCAGTGCTAACCAAATATAGCACATCCACTGTTGTCCAGTTTCAACTAACAATACACCTAACAAATCCAAGACCTTGAATGTGTTGTCTAGGTATGATGTGAGTTGAATTTCAACAACAGCTGATGGGAAACATTTCACAATCTGATTCTGGTCACATACAGGATCACTATTACCACACAGGGACAGTAGCACTCCATCACAAAGGTACACCTCCTTTACATAAGATCATATCAGGCATGTGGCAAATTGATCACACTGTGCAAACTCAACTCTCACAATACACAGTGTCTGGAACACAAATATATCCTTCACAGCAAGGAGTGCGCATCCCTTAGGGTGTGTGTTCATCAGGGGTGTGCTTGTGGGTTGTGGAGGGGTCTTAGGGGATTCCTGGGATGCCAGTGGGGCACTCAGTGCATCACACATGTATGTGTTGTGTTATCCTCTGGCATTCCAAACTCCAGGCTGGTAGAACATATGCATGTTGTTTTGAAGGAAGAACTGCTCAAACATCACCTCATGATGGGTTCCTCCTCAACAACTAGTTCTTCATGGTGTGGATGACCTCTGATTCATCTACTTTGTGTCAGGGCAAACAAACAAGGGGTACAGTGACAGCAGCATTACTTGGTTTCTGGTGTCATGGTGTTTGGATAGAGTTGTGCCAGGTGTTATTTACCACACACACTGTTCATATTGCAGATGCTGATTAGAGGCACAGTTCCTGCTCTCAAGGAAAAAAATTACATTCTAGTAACATACCCATGATTTGGAAGGAAGGGCAGGTGGAGAAGAATTATTAGCCAAATTCTTCTTTTCTCCACATATACCTGAAGTGGTGGGGGGCTAGTTATGGTGCTGATACTGCCATAGGTGCATCACTGGAACTAGTCATGGCAAATGGAACCTTCATCATCCATCACCCATGTTACTGCTGTTGTTGATCCCATTCCTTTTGAGCTACCTAATCATCCTGCTGCTTATACAACTCAGCAGAAGCAGCAAGAACAGCAGTCGCAAATTCCACATCTACATCAGGGCATTTGACAATGGTCAGTGACCACTAGCCAACACAACATGACCTGCTGGCACTAGGCCAGTAGGGCATTTTTTTTCTCTCAGGGCTTGTGCTTTTTTTTTAAAAAAAAACAAAAACATAGGCCTACGAGAAAATAAACAAATTTGGTCTGCTTGTTTCTAACAAGCCTAAGTCCTACAAAATAATATTTCCTTAGGGCTTGTGCCAAACAAGCCTAAGTCCTACAAATCAATGTTTGCTCAGGGCCTGGGCATCTAATAAGTCTAAGTCCTACAAATCAATGTTTTCTCAGGTCTCACCTCCAATTCCTCATTTAGTCCTCTGGGGGACAGAGTGTCCAGTGTGTAGATCCAATATGCTTCCCTTTTACATAGTGTGGAAAATCTGCTAGAATTTGAGATGGGGATATATTCAATGCCCATAATTTTAAAATTCTTAAGGCTTCCTTCCTTACACATATTGAAGTGTGAGCAACTTCCTCCAAGTTTAGGGCTCCCTTTGTGATGGATTTTGGAAGTCTTCCTTGGACTAAATATATGATCATTAGTCCAGTAGGTCTATATATTGTATACCTGGTCTCCCAGAGGAGTAATTGAAAAACTGGAGATGAGCAATTTCCTCCAAATCTGGAGTTCTTTTTGTGACAGATTTAGGAGTCTTTCTGGACTCAATATATGGAAATTAGTATAGTAGGGTCTTATGAATCTTTATAGAAAATCATAGAAAATCTATAGGTTAAGAGATGGGGTTTATTTAAATAGTTTACACTCAGGTACAGAAAATTAGAAAGAATATACTATATATTCCATCAAAAAGTAATTCACACATGGAAATTGTTAATACTATATATTAGGAGCCTCTATGTGTTTATATGTTTTTATACAATGCTTTTTATTGAGTTGCATTGACATTCATATGTATATTTCTATGCATTTTTTAACTATTAGGTTATATGGTATTATTATTATTACTATTATTTTTATATTGGCTGCTTAGGGATGGGTGGGATTGTGTTGTGGAAGAATGGAGGATTAGTGGGTTTAGTGGGTTTTACAATTATAATTATTCCTTGATATTTGTTCCATCTTCCTTCACACTGCCTCCTATCCCGTTATACAGCCTTACATTATCAGTTCAATGTGGAGGAGCATCCGCGTCACCATGGTGACATCCAGGGCAGGACGGAGAAACCGGACCGAGGCGTGAGTTGAGCTACCGGTACATAGAACTCACTATGGTAAGCGCTAGGATGGCGGGAATGCGGCTGTCATCCAATGTGGTATGTGTATCAACTTGTTGTATGTTGTATATGTTGTATCTACTATAGAGTATAAATACAGGCTATGGTCATTATGTATGTGAACCTCTGACGAAGTGAACAGTCTTTTCACGAAACGCGTAGGGTGATATATAGGTTATTAAAATTATTATTTTACCCATTCGGATTTGTCTTATACTTCCTTCCGTGTCCCTTGAAGTACAGCAAGCCGGGTCGGACTTTTTTTCAGCACATTACAAGTATCGATCTGGTGAGTGTGTCTCAAGCAGGGGACTTACTCTGGGCCAATTATTATACAGTAATACACTTAGAGGAAGTCTTCGGTATATATTTTCCATCTAGGGGACACATTGTATCGATATGTGTAGAGCCTGACGGCTGGGACTTCAGGAAAGGAAGCACTACTAAGACACTGGAGTGATACCCACTATATTTGCTAAGAGCATACTTACAAGAAATGGTCTTGTAAGTAGATTCATTTATTTTCTATTCACATCTTCTACTTATATGGTTTGCTGTCAGATGGTGTGCACTCTTCCCATCTTTTTCTACATGCTTATAAAGAAAACACACATGTAGGGATCCATTGACTCCTGTGCAGTCATGTAGAATTTTCATAAGCATCCCTGATTCAAAGTGATATGTGGTCACCTTACACTCAACAGAATGAACTTATACAAGAGAGCAGAAAAGAGAGTACACACAATAGACAGTGTACTTAAGAGCGCAAAGAAAGGATGGACACAGAGATGGTGACTGGAAAACAGCAATGGTGAGAGGGAGGGAGAAACTGAGAGCTGTAAGAAAGGAAAAGAATGAAAGCGAGGGTGACTTAAAGGGATAGTAACACTTCGTTTTAACTTTATTTTATTTTGTAGGCATTAAAAAAACATGAAGAATGATATAAGTCTTATCGCTCAAACCTTTATGGTTTATGAGATATTCACAAGCAAAGTTCCCCTCCCCGCCCCTTTTACCTAGTGTAAGCAATCTCTTCTCAGATGTGAGTCTGGTTGTATGACAGTACAGATAACAGAAGGGGACAATTTTCTTTGTATGAAAACAATGAAAGCCCTTCCCCCCTTGATAAGTTTTTCAGCTTTTTCCATTATCTTAATTGAAGATTGTCCCTCTCTGCAGTCTACCTGGGCATCTCCCTTCTGATTTGGTTGAACAGGGGGGGGATACTTTGTTTGTGAATATCTCTTAAACCATAAAGGTTTCAGAGATAAGACTTATATCATTCTTCATGTTTTTTTAATGCCTACAAAATAAAATAAAGTTAAAATGAAGTATTACTATCCCTTTAAAGACTGAGTTGAGTCTAGTACTGCCAAAAGACATGTCTGCCTCAATGGATTTGCTATCAAATGCTAATTAAAGATTCATTTTGGAAAACCACTACTTGCAGAATTATTTCATAGTGAGCATTGGGTTCTTTGCTAGGCTGACCAGACCTCACCTTTAACTGGGGACACATAAGAAATAGCCATTTTGCAGTACTTCACTGAAATCAGTGCAGTCCTGCAGTATGCATTTCTCCTATGCGTCCCTGGTTAAAGGTGAGGTCTGGTTAGCCTATTCTTTGCCCAGATTAAGGCAGGTGGGGGGTAATATTAGGAAGTGTTAATGTTCCTTTAAGTCTTGTCTCATCCACTGTATTGCTCCTGAATCTCTGTATATCCTCAAGTGCACAGATTTTGGACCTTATGTTAAAAAAGAGGAGTAATTCTGAGCTAAATCAAATGCACCCTAGGAAACAAATGCAAATTCCATTCAGTTCGCATTGATTTAAATGCTTTCCAATATGGTAACACCATGCAAATGGTTAACCCTCCAATTTAACCCTTTGAGTGCTAGAGGGTTGTGCAGCTTGTATTTGTCCCCTATGGTGTAGTTGATTTGCCCTTAAATTGGTCCACTTAAATTTCAAACTCTGTAACGTATGTCCTGAAACAACTACAGCTGAAATGGTAATTAGCGTGCCGGTCTCTGGGCGTTTTGTAGGAATTCCCTCTGTGAAATCATCAGGTAGAAGCAAAAGAGAAAATGCACATGATTACACACTTAAATATGCACAGCTGCTTCAAATGTGACTTTGATTAATCAGCCAGCTCTTTACTTATCATTATGTACCCCTGAGTCATTTATGTGTGCTTGACAGAAAAATAAAGTTTCTTGTTAAAATGACCACTTAGGACTTTGTCATAAGCATTTGGACTCAGTGTATTACAAATGAAGAAAGGGCCATATAAAGTCAAAAGTGGATTAATTCTAGGGCATACCAACTGTACCATAGGGATAAACAATGCCCTTTGATTTCAATGGGACTGCTACCCGTTTGCATGCTTGTAAGGTCTCCAGTTTAACTGAAAAGTCCAGCTGTCATCAAATGATGCCCGACACAACCTCAACTCATAGTAAAAGTAGAGCAGCTAAATGATAGCTGTCAGCAATTAAGTAAATACTGAATCTGCAAGGCTTTTTAACCACACTTGCAAATTCAAAATTCATGATTGGATAGGTTGAAGTACCCAGCCATTTAAAAGCATAGCTGCCTGTGATTGTCTGGGTTTGAATCCCAGTCAGTAAAAAGACAGATAAACTCTCAGCCTGTTATTTACTAGCAGTTGCACTATGGTTTCCATTGATAAACATTTTAACCAAGGCCAGATTAGGAAGGTAGGTGCCTGCCTAGAATGACAAACTCCCAAATTTAACAGTTTAGACACCAGATCTGTTTTTATAAATGACAGTCGCTGTAGAAATAATTGATCATTAACATATAATATATATTCTCTGTGCAATGTCATTCCATGCATCGTCTCAGGCAATGGATGGGGTAAAAGGTCATATGGGGGTAATTGTGGTACCGGATGGGTGAAGGCATATTTTACAGAAGACATATCACTTTAAAAATAGTTTTACCTATTAATTAACCACTTAATGACCCTTGACAGTCATAGTACATCATGGGTAAATCTGAGTTAACGACCCATGACGTACTATGACCATCATGGAATTCCAGGCTTCTCCCACGGCTGCACGCCGTTCAGGGAGTCCGGAACCGGAAGCAAAAAAAAAAAATGCTCCGTGGTCCTTAAGTGACCACCGCTTGCATGCGTGGCCAGTCCTTAAGGGGTTAAAATTGATGTGTAGTTTATGTTTTGATATTTTTTTTATTTAATTGTAACATTTTATTTTTTGTAAAGAAGACTTAACATCTTTCTGAGTTCTCCCCTGAGTAGAAGCTTCCATCTTGAAAGGATTTATATGATTTATCTGGACATGCAAGTAATTCAATTAGCCCCTTTAGGAAAGTAAACTACCGTCAGTAGTTTGAAGGTGAGCAGTAAGGGGAGATTTAGTTATTGCGGGGTGAAAGTTCCCCTTTAAGATCCGATAAGGGGCTCACTTTAGCGCATAAAATTTAAGACACAGTGTTTTTGGACTAAATTCCCTTATCGGATCTTTAGTCAGCCGATGCAGCTATTAAAAGGATGTATTGATATAGATAGGTCCTAAAAAGTTAGTAGAATTAACCCTATGAGTGCCAGTGAGGCCCGCAGGCACTCATAGGGTTAACCTAAGTAACAAAGCAACATCCCTTTACAAGTAAACCTACCATTAAAGGGATAGTAATACTTAAAATGTAAAAAAAAATATGTTGTAGGGTTTATCCCCCTGAGTAAAACAAGAGTACTCCCGCTGCTGAATGGTGTTTCATTCAAAAGTTATTCATTTTCAAAGTTGAATTTTTTAGGTGCAATATCACAGTGGCCTGAAATTGTACAGTGGCGCTGTTGCTACACCATCCTATGGAGATTTATGGTCCCGGGACCAGAGCTGTCCATAGGATTGTGTAGCAACAGCGCCACTGTACAATTTCAGGCCACTGTGATATTGCACCTAAAAAATTCAACTTTGAAAATTAATAACTTTTGAATGAAACACCTTCCAGCAGTGGGAGTACTCTTGTTTTACTCAGGGGGATAATCCCTACAACATATTTTTTTTACAGTTTAAGTATTACTATCCCTTTAAAGTTATTCAATGATGTACAAGTTGTTCCAAATAATATGTCCAGAAATTCCATAATAACTCTAATTCTTAGCTTTAATAGTGGTGTGTTGTACTATGCAGCACTGTTCCCCCCCTGTCTTCTCCCTCATGGGCCTATGCCTGTTACACATTGAGGGAATTTCCCTCGTCTTCTTCTTGTTGATAGATTTTATCCATCAGCAGTGATTTTTGGATACCGAGGCTTGAGCCTCATTACTCAGTCTTCTCGGGTTGGGTATGTAGTCGCGGGTTTGGATTCTTCTTGGTCAGTTTGGCCTTGTCACAGTAGGGCTAACTGAGGGAATTTGAACAGAGACTGCCTTTATATATTGGCAGTCTTAGTTCCAATTCCCTCACAGCTGATTGGCTGGGATGTGAGTAAGCCAATGGCTATGAGGGAACTAGTAACACTATCCTACCGCTTTTTACATCTCTTTTAAATATGCATACATAATATGAGAGGCTTCTGGGGAAGAACAAATAACATGATGGCCTGTTCTACAACTAGTCATCACTCAGAAGCATCACACTTTAGCTCTCTAGTGCCTTTACAAAGGAGAACTTTCAGCATACATACTAGACACAAAAAGGTGTTCCAGTTCCAAGATGATAGGCAAGTCTCCCCTGCATATGAACACCTTGCTAGGCCTCATCAGTGAGGTGCAGCTGGATTCTGAGAGCAAGGGGTCCACGACTGGAGTCCCCTTCGCTCTTAGGGAGACCCCCTAAGTGTATTCAAAATATGCATACATAATGTGAGAGACTTCTGAGGACGAACAAATAGCACGATGGCCTGTTCTTCGGCTAGCCACCGCTAGAAGCATCACGTTTTAGCCCTCTAGGCTGAAATGTACTTCTGGGGTTAGCTGGTATTTCCCGTGCAGAGGGGGCTTTCCTATTATTTTGGAACTAGACCTCCCTTATGGGTGGGATTAGTCTAATATGTATGTGGAAATTTCTCCTCTGTAATGGCACTAGAGAGCTAAAATGTAATGCTCTTCAGTGGTGTCTAGCCATAAAACAGGCAACATGCATCTGTTCATGCTCAGGGCCTCTCATATCCTTTGGCTTGTTTGTGATACACCCTTAGGGGCTCTCCCTAAGAATACACCTTGCTCTCAGTGCCTAGGGAAGCCAAGTGCACGTCATTGACTAGGCACAAATAAGGCCTAAGCATATGTTTGGGGTAAGCTGGTATTTTCCCTGCAGAGAGGACTTGCCCATCATTTTGGAACTGCAGTCTATTATGTGTTTGGAAATTTCTCCCTTGTAATGTTACTAACGATCTAAAATGCGATGCTCTTGATCTGTGACTAACTGCAGAACAGGCAACATGCTTCTGTTCATGCTCAGAGTCTCTCACAACCTTTGGCTTGTTTGAGACCACTCCCTATAAGTAAAGGGTAATCCAGACGTGGACTCTTTGCTCTCAGTGCCTAGGGAAAACAGCTGCACCTCTCTGACGAGGCCCAAACAAGGCTGAAACGTATGTCTGGAGTTAGCTGGTATTTCCCTTGCAGAGGAGACTTGCCCATCATTTTTGAAGTGGACTGACTGTGTGGGTGGGATTAGTCTAATATGTATGTGGAAATTTCTCCTCTGTAATGGCACTAGAGAGCTCAAAATTGATGCTCTTGCGCGGTGACTAACCATTGAACAGGCAACAGGTTTCTGTTTGTGCTCAGAGCCTCTCACATCCTTTGACTTGTTTGTGATACGCTCTTAGGGTTTCTCCCTAAGATTAAAGGGAAATGCAAACGTGGACCCCTTGCTCTCAGTGCATAGGGAACCCAGCTGCACCTCACTGATGAGGCCCAAACAAGGCCAAAATGTATGCCTGGGGTTAATTAGTATTTCCTGTGCAGAGGGGACTTGTCCATCATTTTGAAACTGGACCTCCCTTATAGGGGACTTGTTTAATATGTATGTGGACATTTCTCCTCTGTAATGGCACTAGAGGGCTAAGACGTGATGCTTTTGAGCAGTGACTAGCTGTAGAACAGGCAACATGCTCAGAGACTCTCACATCCTTTGGCTTGCTTGTGATACACTCTTAAGGTCTCTCCCTAAGAGTAAAGGGTAATGCAGACATGGACCCCTTGCTCTCAGTGCATAGGGAACCCAGCTGCTTCTTATTGATGAGGTCCAAACAAGGCCGAAACGTACATCTGGGGTTAGCTGGTATTTCCTGTGCAGAGGGGACTTGCTCTCTGTACCTATGGAACCCAGCTGCACCTCACTGATAAGGCCAAAACAGAGCCAAAACGTAAGCCTGGGGTTGGTTGGTATTTCCCTTGCAGAGGGGACTTGCCCATCATTTTGGAAGTGGACTGACTGTATGGGTAGAATTAGTCTAGTATGTATATGGAAATTTCTACTCTGTAATGGCGCTAGAGAGCTAAAATGTGATGCTTTTGAGTGGTGACTAGCCATTGAACAGGCAACAGGCTTCTGTTCATGCTCAGAGCCTCTCACATCCTTTGACTTGTTTGCGATACACTCTTAGGGTCTCTCCCTAACATTAAAGGGTAATGCAGACGTGGACCCCTTGCTCTCAGTGCATAGGGAACCCAGCTGCTTCTCATTGATGAGGTCCAAACAAGGCTGAAACGTACATCTGGGGTTAGCTGGTGTTTCCTGCGCAGAGGGGACTTGCCCATCATTTTGTAACTGGACTGCCCATATGGGCGGGATTAGTCTAATATGTATGTGGAAACCTCTCCTCTGTAATGGCACTAGAGTGCTAAAATATGATGCTCTTGAGCAGTGACTAGCCGTAGAACAGGCAACATGCTTCTGTTTGTGCACAGAGACTCTCATATTCTTTGGCTTGCTTGTGATACACTCTTAAGGTCTCTCCCTAAGAGTAAAGGGTAATCGAAATGTGCCTAGGGAAACCAGCTACACCTTACTGAAGAGGCCCAAACAAGGCTGAAATGTACATCTGGGGTTAGCTGATATTTCCTCATGCAGAGGGGACTTGCCCGTCATTTAGGAACTGGCATGCCCTTATGGGATGGATAGTCTAATTTGTATGTGGACATTTCTACTCTGTAATGCCACTAGAGAGCTAAAATGTCATGCTCTTGATTGGTAACTAGCCGTAGAACAGGCAACATGCTTCTGTTAATGCTTGTAGCCTCTCAAATCCTTTGGCTTATTTACATGCCTTCTAGCTTAAACAGTGACATAGAAATCTATTATTCAATAAAATTTCTCTGATGAGATGTTTGTGGAGAATTAAATGGATCCTTGATTTTACCTTGGGTCCTTTCACAGCACTTTAGTAAAAGATGTGTTTACTAGTGTAAAGGCCCGTGTACACGGGCCAAAGTGCCTGTGTTCGGACAGTCTCTACTGTGACTGCATCGGACAATTTTGGGCTACATTCGCGCAGTCTCTACTGTGCATGACTGCATCAGACAAACATACATATGGCCTTTTATATTATAGGATGGAGAGGCTATGCCCCTTTAATTAATATTGTAGTATTGTAGACACATCACCACTTTTTTCCTGTGCATGTCTTCATTATTGTATTAATCAAACAGAATGGCTCTTAAACAGAGCCGATATCTCGTTATGGAAGGAAAAATGATTCATTGAAACAGTCTTCTACGTGTGCTTGCTTACCAAGCACATGTAGAAGACTGTTTCAATGAATCATTTTACCTTCAATAACGAGATATCGGCTCTGCTGAAGAGCCTCCGCTTGATTCAGAGACCGGATACTCCTGCTGGCAGCAGAACGTTGATAACAGGGGAGAAGAAACTTTGAAAGCGGCTATCTCTTAAACCATAAAGGTTTGAGAGATGCCGCTGGTGTCATTTAACTCAGTTTATTAAGGGCTACAATATGAGGGATAGTAATTCTGAAGTAATACTATCCCTTTAAATTGACATTCAATGGTTCATTCATTTTCATTAACTTACCTGTGCTTAATCAAGGGTATCCTTGAATGCTGGTATAATACAGAGAAGAACAAATCTCCAGTATGATACATTCTGCTATTCTTATGTTATTCTATAGTGCCTTTGCACAGGATCTCTCAAATCTGAGAGACCTTAATTCAGAGACTCCATAGAATAACACAGAAACTGGGGAGTTTATAGCACTGAAAACACTATCTCCCCTGTATCACCTTTTTATCACACCTTAGTGCATCTCCATCCCCACCCCCAGTCTGTATATGGCCCTTGAGGAGAGGTTTGGACACCCCTGTTGTAAAGTAATGCAAAACAAGTTACATTACATCCACACACTTGGGGACTTTATAGAAAAGTGTTTCATCACCATTATAACCACTATAACTTTTTATTGCTGCTCAGCCTCAGAAATAAAGAAGTGAATTAATCGATGACTCTAAACTGAACTACCAAAGAAGAAAGCTCAATAAGAATGTGAAAAGAATAAGAAATAGGTATTATGATCTAAGGTCATCTATATACACCTATATTCAAAACCTGAGAAAGCAAGTGAGAATTCTGTCAGTCACTTCCTTTATCATTGCATAAGAGGTATCATACCATTTAGTAAATCAGCCCCACTGTCAAGTTGAAGGTCTGTCTATGATAAACTCATTTCTTCAGCTGCCCAGTATTTTTCAAAGGACTGACCTATCCAACTGAAATTTTGATCTCAAGCTGGATTGCTCATAGAGATGAACAATAACTCTACCAGTCATTTCATGAATTGATTCAGAGGACCTGGAGAAAATTCCTGAACCATCTGCATGAATTTGGACCAGATCACAGATGTAGAAGGGAGGGAGAGATGGACAAGGATAGTAGGGGAAAGAGAAGGTGGCAAGTGCACCAGAGGAGGCAGTAGATGGTAATGGGGGATGGGGCTTTGAAGAAAAAGGTGGCAGAGAGGAGAATGAGAATAGCGGATGCAGCTGTGGGATGTGAGGAAGTGGCAGCTTGGAGCCTGAGGAGGGATAATGTACAAAGTGGAGAACTGGGAGAGTGGAAGTGGAAGACTAAAACATTGGTAAAAGCAGGGGGAGCTGGCAGCATGGGAGAGACCAGATGAATGACAGAAACAGTTTGATTGTCATCTAAAGGTAAGAGAGCATGCTTTTTTATTTTCTGGACAATCACATGATTGCTTTTCCTGTTATCTCATTGGTTAATGAGGTAACTAAAACATAAAACAAAGCCCACATTTCACAAGATGTGTTTCATATCTTAATAAACTGCGTATTTTTCATGCATAACAAAATGACAGAATATTTACACTTATCCCTTTTTTCCAGTTTGTGGCAGAGAAAGGATTAATACATAAAAGGATTCAACAAAGTACAGGAGGGAAGTACATTTCAAAGTAGTAGAAATTTTAGGGCAAGAAGTCATATTCTAACTAGAGGTACAGATGTTTAGGTTTAAAGTAAGAAAGTTTTACTTCACTGAGGGAGTAGTAGATAAGTGGAATAGCCTACCAGCAGAAGTGGTAGATGATAATACAGTGAAGACGTTTAAGCATGCATAGGATAGGCCAATTGTTTCTTATCTGCTGTCAAATTCTATGTTTCTAATAGCTCCCAGAGATTCCCCAAGCTGCAGCGTAGAAAATAATCATGTTACTCAACTACACCCCTCTCTCTGAGATCTACCGCATATACACAGGTAATGCCAACGAGCAAGTATACAGAAAGAAAAGGGTTTAAAACACAGGCCAGAAAAGGTCAGGTTGCCAGAGAAAATCTGCATGCAGAGATCCTGCTCAAAGACGTATGCCTAGAGAGCAACATACAGGATCTAAGTGTAGTATATATTTAATAGACATAAACACACACACACACATATATATTTATATATATATATATATATATATATATATATATATATATATATATATATATATGACAAAAAAGACAAAATTAAAAGAACGCTGGTATGTCTAACATGTTCTCGAACAATTTTCTGATCCTTATTAACCTCTAAATGATATCCTACATAATGATTCGTTAAAGTTTGTCAGAAGCCTTCAGGCGCAGTAGAGACCGCTACACGCTGTGCAGTCATGCGCAGTAGAGACTGCCCGTGCCGCAGATGATACTGTGCATGACTGCACAGCGAAAAGCCAGCACTGTGACCCGTGTAACGGGCTCTTCAACTAGTATGAAATATATGCATAGGTATGATAACACACTCAAGATGAGATTAAAACATTTTTCATCTGATACTACGCCTTGGAGGATCTGAGATGCATGGACAAGTGATAGAGATCTACTTGAGAACTGTCCTGGGGTGGCTGAGGGTTACCCATTTTGATACATTGCCACATTGTGACTCAGTCACAATTTTTTTCTCTCAACTTACAAATCATTATATTATTTCTTGTTCTTCAATGGAATGCATAGCTTTTTTTTTTACTGTAAAAATGTTCGCTTTCTCCATCCAGGTGGCTCAGAAAGGGTCAAGCACTGGTTTTTATCTTAAAAAACTTCACAGTACTTTAGTCAGGATTGGCTCAGAGAGCACAGGCAGGCTGCGCAAAGGACAGGGTTTGTTGATACAGAAACTGAACGGTGATGATTTAAGTGTACTTGCTGTACCCCGCGTAACATACGACGTTATAGCAGATTTTAAAAGGTAAAAGTGAATAACTCATTTTATTTATTTATTCACTGTGCTCAACTGTTGGTTGACCCCTACTGCACTTTCAAACGTTAAGATAAACCTTACTCAACTGAGAGTAACGGTTTTAAAAACAGAGGTTTGTGTGTTACCCTGAGTGAAAGAGTATAAGAGTGTATGTGTGTGTGTGTGTGTGACCCTGAGTGAATGAGTGTGTGTGTGACCCTGAATGAGTGTGTGTAACACACTCTGTGCTCAACTGGTGGTTGACCCCTACTTCATTTTCAAACGTTAAGAGAAACTTTACTCCACTGCGAGTAATGATTTAAAAAACAGTGGTTTATGTGTGTGACCCTGAATGAATGCGTTTGTGTGTGTGACCCTGAGTGAATGAGTGTATGACCCTGAGTGTGTGTGACCCTGAGTGAATGAATGAGTGTGTGTGTGACCCTAAGTGAGTGTGTGTAACACACTCCGTGCTCAACTGGTGGTTGACCCCCACTGCACTTTCAAACGTTAAGAGAAACTTTACTCCACTGCGAGAAACGATTTTAAAAACAGAGGTTTATGTGTGTGACTCTGAGTGAATGAGTGTGTGTGTGTAACCCTGAGTGAATGAGTGTATGACCCTGAGTGAATGCTACGCTATATGCTTGGGTTTCAAGCGGTGTTTTACATTTGCTGACTACATGTTCCAGAATGTTGAGCTATACGCTTGGGTTTCAAATGGTGGTTGCGTGTGCTGATTGGCAGGTGTTCCGGGCCGGCGAACAGAGTGCTATGATTGGCTGGGTATGTTTCCTAAGTGGCCAATCAGCGCACTGAGAACGGAAACATATCTAAGCGTTTTATATATACATAGAGGATTTTTCTGTTACATTCAAACGGAGAGGAAAGTCAGTGACATACAGTTCTCCATAGACTGTGATAGAAACTGCCGAGTCATTTCCTGTCAGAACTTTCAGGAAGTAAACGTACACTAAATTCACTTCCTGATTATTAGAACTGTTATAAGTTTTTAATAAAACAGCTGACAGCGCGCCATGATTGGCTGGGTATGTTTCCTAAGCGGAACAGAAACATACCTAAGCGTTTTATATATATATATATATATATATATATATATATATATATATATATATATGTGTGTACTAGTTATGTTGCAAGCACTGAGAACCGTGAATACAGATTAATCTAATACACTGTACATTCAAACAAATATACATTGTAGTGAATTAAATAGGATAGTGTCATTCCCTAATAAGCTCAGCATGTGAATGTTTCCCTACATACATGTGGTGGAGTACCCCTGACCTCCTCATGCCCCAAACTGCTTATGTTATTGCCCACCCCCTTCTATACATTCATTGGCTGTGACTAAAATATCTATGGGGCTTCTAGGACCCCATGTTATGAAACTATGTGAAGTGGTAGTAAATGACAGCCTCCTATCCCTCCACCCATTTGGATGTGTGGAGGGGATTTTGATATACTTTTCAAGGATTATAAGACTCCTGAACCCCTTCTAGGGTCTATGGGTGCTGCTTGCAACAAAAAAAGACTGAACTACAAGACTGTGACATCTCACAGTTCAGTCTCTTTTTCATAAGATCAACAAGGGAGCATTGGAGGTATCTTCTCAGTATACCATTTTTATCCACCGCTGGTCTACCTGGGCTCACAGCGGAGCCCCGGCTTCATAGGCAGGCCTGCTTCCATGGTAGTGCACTACCCTAATGACAGTTGCTCTTTAATGCACTCCTGCACCCTGGAAAGTTAAATGATCCCCAAAGCATGCAAGAGACCTCTGGTTTCTTGTAGAGAATGAGCTAGCAGGTATTTTAATAAGGTTTAAGAGGAGAGATAATAATATGGTAGTGATGTTTACATCACCTTTCTAGTACTTTTGACTGAAAAAACAGTTGTATAAGAATGTAAATGCAAGTAGCAAAATGTATCACTTTGTGCTGAAAACAGATTTGACAAATGTGCTGAAATTCAGGTGACATGTTAATCACCTTTCACCGAATAGAATATATAAGGAAATAAAGTACTTTTGGATAGTTGTTTTTTTTCCAATTTCCACCTTTGTATGAAAATTGTACTGCAAACATTCACATCTATTTTAATCTGAGAAACAGTTTGCTATAATACAGATTTTTTACTTTTGACTAGAAGCCATTTTATTAAATTGTTTAGGATATAATCCTTACTCACCAAGTACAATGATTAAAGAAGTTAAAAAACATAAATATGTCAAAATGATGTAGCACAACACACTTTTTTGTTGAATTTTTAAAAAATGCATACTAATCTTAAGACCACATAAATAAACAATTAAAAATTGTATTTTAAAATATGTAAAAATACAATTTATGTGGAAACAGAGTATTTGTATTTATGGTGACTGTGACAGGATATTAAATTTGCTGTAATAACATTTAACAGGTCTGAAAAATACGGAAAAAATACTTTTGAAGAGAGGATATTCACCTTAGCCTTAAAGACATATTGTGGGGGATGTATAAAAAGATTTCTTATTGTATACTTAATAATTGTCGCTAAAATTCACAACGCTTGGTCTTATTTATAAAGAATTAAAGTCATGTTTATAAGTATATATATTTAACCCCTTACCGCCCAAGGACATACATGTACGTGCCAAGCAGATGTTCCAGGTGGACAGAGGACGTACATATACATCCCGGAAGTCAATGAAACAAATGGGAAAAAACATTTGGTGGGCTTTAAGTGCCGGCCGCGTGCACGAGCGGCGGTCACTAAGGGGTTAAATGTACAAGAATATATAAAGATTTTTGTATAAATAAATATATCTGAGAATATTCTGAGAAAATATATCTGCGAATATATTTTCTCACACCTAGCAGTCATTATATACTTCCATTAAGACTAGGGGCTCGATTTAAAGGCAGCCGTTAACCAAAAAAATCACTAACGGGTGCGTTAAGTGTCATGTTGCAATTCAAAGATCCGTCTAAACAACAGCTAACGGCAGTTGCACAATTCCTACGGCCGATACACTTACGTGCATTCAGACGCATGGAACAACATACCCCAGAGCTATTCAAAGGCTTGCGGTACTGATAACGGCTGAAAAAAAGACACACCTAACGGCTAAAAGTTAAGACCCACTTCTCACACACGTTAGACACTTAACGGCCAAAACTAAACACCCGTTACAGAGGAAAACACACAAAAGGCTTACCGCACAACCATGTAAATGGGAAAATTAACCCGTGCAATGCCAAAACAACACAAAAACATGCACACACAACACAAATCACTACACACAAAACAACAACCAACACCACAGGAACAATGACACACAAAAAAACAACAACACAACATGGCACGGAACAATGGGGGTCATCACACAAAGCGGACCCTGCAAATACAAGCTCACCTGGGAAACATCAACACGCGACCTGCACCCCACAACTGCACGCCCGCAAATGGCACACACAGAACAAGCACAACACACCACATCTTATAACACACACACACCTGCAAACACTTACCTGGACACAAACAACTCACCATTGGTCAGCACTCACCTCATCACCACACCTACACAACGCCCTAGCAAGTACTTAAAGGGACAACTCAACACACTCACTTGTGGCTTGTTTTCCACTCAGGGAGGGAGAGAGAGAGATAGACAGAGTGAGAGAGAGAGAGAGAGAGAGAGAGAGACAGATAGATACAGATAGATAGAGACAGATAGAGAGAGCAAACAGTATGTTGGGTTACATATTGTTGCGAAGACTGCGTAGAAGGCGTGCAAGGGAGAGAGCTAGGGAACATCAGCAAACCCCAAGCACGCCTCATCAACAGCCTTCACCTGTTGCAAGTGAGGAGGCTCTGGCTCACCAGCCACACAGGAGTCCATCCCCACCTGGAGGGCACAGGATGTATAGACGACCACCAAGGCCCAGGGTATACCGCCCAAGGGTCACACTCTTTGGAATGGCTGATGACGAGGTCATTGATCGCTACAGGTTGAGGCCTGACAGCATCATTGCCTTGTATGAGGTCATCAAGGAGCAGGTGGATCCCATCTACATCCACAACCATGCCCTAACTGGCCTGCAGAAACTACTCTGTGCCATACACTTCATGGCAAGCGGGGCCTTCCAGTCCACTGAGGGTTACGCATCTGGCATGTCACAGGCCACATTCTCCAGAGTGCTGGCCCAGGTCCTGCCAGCCCTCAAAATCAAGGCCAGTACCCATATACATTTTCCCACCACCGACATGGACTGGATACACGTCAAGCAGGCCTTTTACGCAAAGGGAGGCATGCCCAGGGTCATGGGTGCTATAGATTGCACCCATGTCCGGATTAAGGCCCCAGCACGTGACGCACAGATATTCATCAACAGGAAGAACTTCCACTCCATCAACGTGCAGATGGTGTGTGACAGCAACATGAGGATCATGAATGTCTGTGCAAAATATCCTGGCAGCACACATGATGCATACATTCTACAAAACTCCTCAGTCCACAGAGATTTTGAGAATGGAACCTTTACAGGGGGATGGCTACTGGGTGAGTTCACAAAACAAAATCACACCACATACACAGGCGTACACACCACTCAGCTCAGCATGCACCTGACCCACACCTACTACGTCCACCACACAAAACATCATTCACACAACATGTGCTCCCTGTTTCACCATGTCACTCACATTACACAGGTGATGCTGGCTATGGATGCAAGTCCTGGCTACTGACCCCTCTGGCCAATCCCCAAACACATGCCCAGGAAAGCTACAACCAGGCTCATGCCAGAACCAGGAATGCTATTGAGCGGACATTTGGGCTCCTCAAGTCAAGATTCCGATGTCTGGACCACTCTGGGGGAGCACTGCAATATGCACCGGCTAAGGTGTGTGACATCATTGTGGCGTGCGCAATACTGCACAATATCGCAGTGGACACCAGGCTGCTGGAGCACATCCCGGACCCCCCCATACAGGAAGTGCCCATGGACATCGGGCATGTGGAGGAGACCATGAGAGGGGCACAGATCAGAGACAGGCTCATCACGGAATACTTCACCTGTGAGTATAACACAGGCATGCAAACAATCCATGCAAGTCCCCCAGCAGTCCTGTGACACTAACCACACTGCACATTTTGTTCTGTCTCACCCCACAGGAACAGTGACACAGCACTGCACTGGCAGTGGACGTGGAAAATTGTGTGTGTGGACTCAACAACCATCCTCCATTTCACTCTCCACGTTGACATACAGACCCCAAGGATATCACGCACACCCCCAGGAGAAACAAGGTACAACATATTACCCATGTTCATCACCTTACACGGCTTGATTGACAGCAACTAACTGGATATGCCATGATTAGAGCCTGAACAACCATGCTAGCCCAGTAGTGAAAGAGTATTATCTAATGATTTGCATGAGAAGGGACATCAGACTCAATATGGGACCTGTACTGTGCTACAGCTGAGAAGAGCAGCACAGGGGTGGATGTACAGTGGTATGGGCACACAATGTAGAGGTCATGAGACGTAGATCAGATTACCACGGACTCCATGCAGACCTGTGAGTGTGCAGACGTATGTGCCCCTGACATGAATACACACATCAACAAATGTGTCCTAACAGTTCCATGGAACAAATGACATTGGGCTGCCACTGTCACTTTCACAGTGGCAGCACAATGTCATTACTTCCATGGAGCTCTCAGAACACTTGTTAATGTGTGTATACATGTCAGGGGCACATATCCCTAGGACTGATGCACATGTCCTTAGTTCCCCACAGAATTGGTTACAGATGAGTACACAACACATTGTCAAGCAATGGTTTGTGCACTCACCTGTAACTGTGAAAACTGAGGGGATGAAAAAGACTAAATTGTTGTTGCTTGATGATCAGTTCAGGTCTACTGCTCCAAATCCTGTCCTCTTGTCCCGCAGGCATCCGTAACATGATCCATCCTTGAACTGAAGATCTTCCATGTGACTGGATTGATGTCTTGACAACACCTTCATGAAGATCACCCCTTGCTGTTTATGGTGATGTTGTTGGTGATGCAAAGTTTGACCTGAGGTTCACACAAACCTCTACTGGAACATTCTCATAGAGACACAGAAAACACTAATTCTTGAGTGTTTTAACCTGTACAGTCAGGATGCTCAGCTACAGAGTTGTCAAACCTCATGGACAACACATGAGCAGGGCAGCAGTGTTACTGAAGTATTACAATTTAGTTTCAAAGTACATTTAGTGTTCTCATACAGGTGTTCAATGCATATAGGCAATACACACACAAAACACATGTACATTCTAATGTACTTTGAGACACAATAAAGATGAACCATCACCATTCTATCTGTGTCTGTAGGAGGATATATTTGAGAACACATATGTCAATGTGTTACCACACCCAGGGTAGAGTATGCCCCATACATGGAAAGGCAACACCCACATCACAGGAGTCCACCACTTGTTTGCCAGTGACTGGACTCTGTGATGTATCCATGCAAACAGATGATGGTGGCAGTGATGCACCAATGTGTTGTGGGAGTGATGAAGAGGTGATACAGGGGACATACTTCCACAGTGAATACCTGTCCACAGTATCTGTATTGCTCAGTATAATCCATGTTCGGAGATTTTGCTCCACTTTGACATATCTCAGTACATGGGCTAACGAACAACCAGACTAAGTGGACATGTGTTATCACTGGTGAAGTCTGTTACACCCTTAGGGAAACAGCAACTCAACTTACAGGAGACCCCAATGCTCAGCCCAGGATATCAATGTGTGTGCTACACGTTGAAATCCTAGGTTAAAAACATTGGCTTCTTCAGTAAGTCAGTTGCACAATGAGTGTGTGAATCCAAGACAACATGGATACATGTCCCATTTATCTATCCTGCTTATAATGTCCCTGCTAAATCACAGAGCTGTTTGTCTGGTTATCCCATTAACCCACTGAGTGCAAGAGTGGTCCCCAACGCATTTCTTGACAATGCGTTGTCTATCACTCTGGCACTCAAAGGGTTAAACACAGCACATGATGTAGACAAATGTTCAGTGTTGTACAATTTGTTGTGCTAAGGGGTATGTTTTGTTGTTCAAATTCAACACACAACACCGCCATATAACACAGTGGTGTAATATGGCTCCAGGGATGTATTACAAGTTGAATTTGTACAACGGTGTGTGTGTGAACCCATGTTGTAGCATCCCACTAACATTTCACATAGGCAGAGGTTGTGTTCACTGCATTGTATGGCAATGCATTGGAGACAACCCTGCCACCCAATCCATAACTGAAGACACAACAGATCAGACTGGAATTAAAAAAAAAATGTTTTCTTTATTGAGGGGAAACTTAACAGGTTGGGCCTTTCATTTTTTCTTCTTTGGGTGGGGGGCCTTAGCCTGGGTGCCAGAGGTGGATGCCCTTGTGGATCTCCTGGTAACCCTCTGCCCCCTAGGTGTTGCTTCAGGGGTAACACTAGAGGGGGTGGTGGTTGCAGTAGACCCCTCAGTGGAACGCAAGTTCTCCCTCTCCATCCTCAGGTTCTCCCTGCGGTTTATCTCCCTCAGCTCCACAAGGACCTGTGTTAACATGTCCATCACACCAGTCCTGAGCTGCTGGAGTAGTGTATTCCCCCTGGACACCTCCGACTCCAAACCTTGGATCCTGCTCTCCAATTGGACAATGTTCCTCCTGGATTGCCTCCTGCTCCTGGTGATATTGCTGTCAGTACTCCTGCTCGACCGGAGTAGTCTCCTCTGAAGGGCCATACACTCCGCCTCCATCCCTGTGAGGCGTGCGGTGCTGGAGGTGGATGTGCCCGGTGTCCCTGGTGCTGCTGTTTCTTCCTCTGCTGCTGAGGGTGCTGTTTCTTCCTCTGCTGCTGAGGGTGCTGTTTCCTCCTCTGCTGCTGAGGGTGCTGTTTCCTCCTCTGCTGGAGGTGCTGTTTCCTCCTCTGCTGGAGGTGCTGTTTCCTCCTCTGCTGGAGGTGCTGTTTCCTCTGCTGCTGGAGGTGCTGTTTCCTCTGCTGCTGGAGGTGCTGTTTCCTCTGCTGCTGGAGGTGCTGTATCCTCTGCTGCTGCTGAGGGTGCTGTGGCTGCTGTTGGAGTGGCTGGTGCAGATGATGGGCATATGCCCACCACATCAAGTGATGCAGAGCTGCCCAGAGATGTGTGTGCTGGTGGAGGTGTGAATATGTCCCTGGGTAGGGGGCGCTGGGGCTCACCAATCAGGCCCAGGTGTGTGTAGTCCAGTGGCCAAGGGTCATATGGTGGCCACTGATAGGTGGTGGGACCCCACCTTGGATCATACCTTGGGGCATGCTGTGGAGCCATCCAGGAGGGTGGGTTGATCTGGGAGGCATATGGCCCATATTGGGTGTTGGCCACTGTCCCTGGCAGCCATTGCCTCCCTGGCGGTGGTGGTGCTGCTGATGGAGGGTAGTAGCTGGTGGAGGTGGATGGATGTGTCCACCTCTCCTCCTGTGGCATCCAGCCACTGTACTGGGGAGGTGCAGCTGGAAAGGGTGGTGCAGCCTGTGGTGGTGCAGCTGGAAGGGGTGGTGCAGCCTGTGGTGGTGCAGCTGGAAAGGGTGGTGCAGCCTGTGGTGGTGCAGCTGGAAGGGGTGCTGCAGCCTGTGGTGGTGCAGCTGGAAGGGGTGGTGCAGCCTGGGGTGGTGCAGTAGGTGGTGATGCAGCCTGTGTTGGAGGGGATGGTGATGGTGGGTAAGGTGACCACCGGCTGGTCCCCTCCTCTGTGTCCTCCTCACTGGGGGGTGACATAGCCTCCTCCACTGTCTCCTGCTGGGCTTGACGGCCGTAAGCTGTGTGGAGGAAGAAGATGTTGTGATTAGTGACCTTAGCCATATGTTTGTGGAGACAATTCTACTTTGATATGTGTTGAAGAAAAATATATGTGTTTGTGTTAATCCCCCTGGGTAAACAAGGGTACTCCCACTGCTGAAAGGTGTTTGAGTTATTATGGGTGAAGGTTTCATTTTGAGGTGCAATATCACAGTGGCCAGAAATAGTACAGTGGGGCTGTTGCTACACCCTCCCATGTAGATATCTGGTCCCTGTACCAGAGCTGTCCATATGATTGTGTAGTAACAGCACCACTGTACAATATCAGGCCACTAGGATATTGCCCCTGACATATCCATGTCTGAGCTGTGATACCTTTTGCATCAACACACCTTTCAGCAGTACGAATACCATTGTTTAACTCGGGGGGGGGGGGATCCAACAACATATATTTGTCTTCACAACTTGTAGGGATGGCTATCCCTCCAGGGGGGTGGCAAAGGTTAAGTCCACCTTGATGTCAGATTGTAGACATTGTGGGAACAGATGTTGTTCTCTGTTAGTCCTATCCCTCCTACCCTCATGGTTGTTCAGATAATGCTCTATGTGACGGATGTAGATTTCAGTCATTTGTCTACACGAGGGATTTTCAGCAGAGACAAAATCAACCCATTTAGAGAACAATACTTAATTGGAATGGTGTACAGGGTGTGCATGATTTACAAGCACACTCTGTGGACCATTCCAAAGAGGTATTTCTCTCTATATGTTGTGACTTTGGCTCTGCTGAAGAGCCTCCGTGTGGTCAAATGATGGATATCTTCACCTGTCACATGGAGCAATATCTGTATAACCATGAGTGTTGGAGGGATGGGACTTAGATCAAGACACATCTGTTAACGATGGCAATGATATGACATCATGATGACATTACCCATTGCTATCCCATTACAGTGACACACAAGTAGAAATGGTGATATATGTATGTGGATATGTACCCTTCATATGGATGGAGTAATATCCTTCCAAGATGTGATGCCAGAGAGCATTTCATTAGGTGTGATTGCCTTACTGGCTATATATGTGCACCCATCCAACAAGACATTGTATTGATATGATGGATATGAACATACCTCGTATATCCCATCTACGTAGAGTGTGATATACTATGTATGTGTATTTAGATGGTAGCAATGTAGGTTGATATGTGATGGGTGCACATATCTGGCCAGTAAGGCAATCACATCCAGTGAAGTGATCTCTGTGTTCACATCATGTTGGAACATATTTAGTAACATTTGAATCCTAAGGGCAACAATCCAGCCAGTAGTGAGGGATATCTTTGATTGAGGCCTGTTTTTTTGTCTGTGTATGAGCCCATCCATCCTTCTGTGTGAGGCAACCGTACTCAGTCCTAGATATCCATCAGTCATGGCCTGTTGGTGACCAAGGTACAATGTTTGCTATTTGTTTCCCATATGTATCCTGCATAGAGATGCTGGTGTACCATCGATCCATGGCATCAGCACCCCTGTGGATCCATGTGGGAATCAGATATGGGATATGTCATTTCAAGCCAGAGTAAATGATTGCAGCCACAACACCAATGCCTACTTTTTCCAGCTTGAATTCTGTAAAATAGTTTTCGGCCTGTGTGTTGCACCTACAAGCATTTATTCTGTGTGACACTGTGATGTGTGATCTGATGCCCCCTTTTGTGATTCAGTAAGCGGTGATGTTGAACCGATGACATGAACATGATGGTGACTTCTCCAGTGATCTCCTTTCCCCATTTCCAGTGTTTTCCATGGAGTCTGTACAATGGGACCCTATGAACTTGATTCTTGTTTTGGCATATTCTCCATGGACTAACACTGGTACTGGTGAAGTGAGGGTGTGTGAGGGTTACTTTGTGTCCACCATGTGTTTGTCACCGCTTAGTGAATGTCCCCTGTGTAGCATGTGATCGTTGTCCTATTGACTTGTTTGTTGTCAGGTTAACCCCTTGAGTCCCAGAGGGGTTGCCAATGCATTGTTGATCGATGCATTGATGATCCCTCTAGCACTCAAGGGGTTAGGGTGGGGGTGGGGACATGGGTGACATTGTGTGTGAACAGTGATGATCTATGACAGTCGACAATTTGAAAATGAAGGTTTGTGTATTGTGTGTAATGAGCACAGCGACAGGAGGGTTGAAGTAGGACTTTGACAGGTTTGTCCCAAGTTGGACGTTGCCATTTGTCCAGGTGTTGTGTCCTTTTTTTAACCCTCATGGTGCTGTGTTGGTGCAGTTGTATGGCTGAGTGATGGCCATGTGTTGAGGTGTGAGTGTGTGTGCAGCTGGTGTTGGTTGCTGTAGTGTGTTGTTCTGTAGTGTTGCACTTACCGGTAGTGTGGAGGCTCCTCTCATCCCCAGTGTCAGTTCCTCCCACGACCCCCTCGATCATGGTCGGGGACATGTTCTGCCGCACCATCTCCTCCCAGCCACAGAATGTGATGGGCACAGATGGGCTACCTCCGGTGCCTCGGGCTTGCTTGGCCATGTCAGACATCTTGTTCTTGACCACCCTCCGGCAGTCGCCCCATCTCTTCTTCACAGACTCCACGTCCCGCCTGCATGTTGCCACCGCGTTCACCCGGCTGCAGATCTGGTTCCAGGCTGCCTTCCTCCGCGCTGCCAGGCCAGGGACCTTTGCCGTCGGGTGGAGAACACTCTGCCTCTCCAGGACAGCTTCCACAAGAGCCGTGTTCTCCTCCTCACTATATCTGGGATCCCTGATCCTGCCCTCATCAGCTCCGGCATGGGAGGATTCAGAGCCGGAGTGCCCTGCCTGGTCTGACCCTGCCTGTGTGGGGTGCTCCCCAGGAACTACCCCTCGTCCCACTGCATGTTCTGTCCCTGTCCTGCGTGTTCCTGCTCTGGTGGGCCTGGTCCCCCTCCGCCCTGCGGATCTCCCTCTCCCACCCCTGCTCTGCTGAGGGATCCCCTCCTGACCTTTCTCCTCCTCCACTACTCTCCCCATCCCTCTCTCCTGTCCTCCTCTCCTTGACATCACTCACCCAGTCACACCCAGGCACTCCCACAGGCCCTCACAGACACACTCGATCCAGTCACTCTCTGTCACACACTTTCACTCCCAGATTCACACTGTCAAAATAAAAAGTAAAATGTGTAAGGTGTTATGAAATAAAAGGACTATGTGTATGTATGTGTATGTGTTTGTGTTTGTATGTGTGTATGTAATATGTGCAAAAGTGTGATATGTGTATATATAGTGCACCTCTCTCCTCTCTCCAAACTGCAAAACTCTTCTACCTCCAATGAACGCGCCTCTCTCCCTCTCTCTAATGACTATCCTCCGCTCCTGGGTCCTGATATCTGGCTCTGAAGAACTCAATAACAGACAGTGTGTGGCGGTTATTTTTGGGTATATATAGGTGTATTTGAAGTTATTTGATACATTGGGCCTTTGGGATTGGATGTGTGTTTGAATTTGTTTTGGCATCAATCATGGTTGCTTGACAACGGCAGCCGTTATGTTACATGTTGTTTGGAGCTCAGTTATCGTGTGATTTGTCCGCCCGTTGTGCATTAACATGAGCGACAACGGGTTTTGTGTTACGTGTTTTTTGTGTGCCTACGCTCGATAGCTATTCTCGTAGAGTAGCTATTGAATCTGCCGTAACTCCTGTATTATTTGCGAGCGATGTGCCTTTTTCACTTAGCGGCTGGTTTAACGGTTGCCTTTAAATCGAGCCCTAGGTTATACCTGGCTTTAAAATTGAATCCCTAAAAACTACCTTTATTTTGGTGCAATTAGTCAATTTCTTTATAAATACATTGGGACACAATTCTTATTTGGCCCAGACAATTTCTACTCCACTTTTCAAAAAAGTGAACTAACTGGCGTTAGCACTTAGAGAAAATGTTGCTAAATGTTTATACATAAACTTATGTCGCTTTGAGATACTTTTACAGACACTTTCTTTAAAACTCCAGTTTTATACATCCCCCCCATTGTTCCTTTTAGTACTGGTGCGAGTTCCATGAAGATAATTATTTCCGTGTGTTAAAATAGGAAACCCTAGCATGGAGACCCAAAGCATATTGAAATTGAATTCATCATGGATAGCCACTCCCCTGCTGCAGCTTAACTTGTGCTGTGATCCAGTATGTGCTTGCTGTTACTCCTGGCAACAGAACATATCATCAACAAACACATACTTCTGAAGGGTGCCACACCTTAGTTACTTACAAAGAATGCTCCTTGCGCATCTCTTTTTACAGAAAGGTCTGGCATAGTTAACAGCTTGAACAATGTTCTGTGTAACACAAGCTTTCTCAAGGCTGAATAACATCAGCGACAAGACAAAAAAATCTACATTATATCCTTTTACTCAGAAAAGTAATGCCCAGCCTTCCAGCACACACTTTCCCTTCATGATAGCAAGATAGATGATGGGCCATTCTCAATGCCAAAATGGCAACATGGTGGGGCAAGTGGAAAGAGAATGTGATCAAGATTTTTCATTGCTGAATGGGTTGTTTTAGAAAACAGATTATTAGGATAACTTTCTACAGCTGCATGCATTTTATTATCCTTTTGACAAAGGCTCTTAAATAATCACTGGAACTCATTGCAATATCACTGGCATGTTAGAAAATGCTCGAATCTGCTACTTATACCAAAGTTCATCTGGTTTCCCTAGGTACTGAGAGCAAGGGATCCATGTCTGCATTACATACTCTTAGGAAGACACCTGAAGGGTTTTTCAAATTCAAGCAAAAAGTGTGACATACCCACACAGAATAAACAAAAAGTCTCTCTAGCTCTGTTACAGAAAATACTTTTCATATGCATCACAAACTGACCCTGCTCAAAATGGCAATCTATCTCAAATATTCTAGGCGTGTCTGCTTTGCACAAGAATATCTGCTTATCACAGATATTGATTTCTGCCTCCTGAAGCCTGGTCAGAGATGTGCAGCAGATTTCTCTGGACACTAAGATCAATGGATCTATTTCAGGATCATCCCACACCATATGGAGACACCATAAAGGTTTTCAAATTCAAGCAAAAATGTGAACTAATCACCAACAATGAACAAAAGCATGATTTACTTGCATTATGGCTGGTCAGAATTCATGAGTAGGGGTGGGCAAAACATCCCATCGTGTTCCTGAGAAAAAAAATCAGTGAAAACCATGTGGTTGTCTGCTTTTAAATAAAGTTACTAAAATCTTTGCTGTTTTCACCCATTGCCATGTTGTTTTGCTATTTTTTTAATGGCTCAAAACTTTTCACCCCTTTAATCATAGGTTTTTTTGCCTTTTCTCTATAAAAATGTGGCGCTTTCCATGAAGTGAAACGCAATATGAGCAGCTACAGAGAGAGAGAGGTGCTAGGCTGCTGTGCTGTGGTTGTTTTGCAAAATTGAGACAGGAGAGGTCATAGTGACTGCTATCACTATGAGCAAGTTTTATTATTATAATAATAATAATAATAATAATAATAAAAGGAGGATCTGGAAGGAGAGTTATGCATCCTGTGAGTCTGAGGAGTAAGTATCCACTACCAGCTTGAAAGGGTGTGGATGCCCTGGTTCCCCAGACCCAATGATGGCCAGTCCCCCTACATCACTCCTAGTGATCTTGAGGAAATTTGTCTCACAGGAGGAATAAGAGGTTAGTAGTAGTGTGAGCAGGACAGGACAGCTACCTATGCCAGCGGCCAGTGCTGCGCCTGCTACCAGAGTGCCTTGTAATTCTCAGGAGGGGGGAGGAGGAGATCATGCCAAGCGTGACAGCAGGAGACCGTAAGTCACACTTACCATCCCCAAGAAGTCCCGCCCGCTAGTACTACTAATAAGAAGGTCCAGTAGCTTGTTAGGAGTGAGGGAAGGGGCAATAAAATTACTAATGAGGAGGAAGACTCAGGGACTGAAACTGATGTGGTTGGTGTTAGTAGTAATAGTGATGGCAAAGAAGCTGATGGGACTAGCATTAGGGGTAGAGGAAGTAATGCAGAGCTGTCAGACATTCCCCTGAACCTGGGAGTCCTCTTTCTCCATTCACCACGGCAGTGTCCACATGGACCATGATACTGAAGAAGCCAGAACTGGTGGCTAGCAACAATAATGCCACCACCACCAGGAGCACAGATCAACTGCCTGTGCCTGCTGCTAGTGCTACCAGTCTGCCTTCTTCTTCACATCAAGAAGAAATGGTAAGTGTCATAATAGGAAACCCTCTGCCAGATTTCTCATCACCTTCTCCAACCAGCAGTGAGATGTCTGTAATAGAGCAGCAGCAGCAAGGTGGGACTGGTGGTGGCAATGATAATGATGGTGGAGAAGTTGGGGTGGAAGAGACATTAATGGCCTTTTTAGCCCAAACTGAGAAGGAGTGGGAGACAGGGATGGAGATGGGCATCACCACCAGTACCAGCAGTGAGCTTCTGGAATTTGCTGAGTTTGCTACTGCTCTAATCTCTGCTGCTGTTGAGTTGCAAGGGCAGTAGGATTCTGTGGAGCAGGCTAGTTTGCCACAGACAACCATGGACATGGTGGAAATGGGGTCCAGTGATGCAGGTTAAAGGACAGGTTAAACTTGCCAGCAGCAATACTCCTGATCCAAGTTGCAATGCTGATTCAGAGGCAGTAGCAGCAACAGCAGCAACATTATCCTCTGCCCCAGCCAATGATGGGGAATGTGGAGGAGAAAAAGAAAGAGGCCATTCTTCTTCACCTTTCCCCTCCCCCAAGGTCCTGGGTGTGGGACTATTTTTCTCTTGGGGCAGGCACAGTGCAGTCATCAGAGATGGCACTGTGCACAATTTATGACAAGTCAGTGAAAAGTGGAAAGGAGGGAATGCACCTTGGCACAACCCCCCCTAATAACACACATGAAACACAGACACCATGACATTTATGTGAAACACTTTAAAGTCAAACACCCACTAAAGAAATCTGTCACTGCTGTTGCTTTACCCCCTGACTCTCCCCAAAAGAAACAAGAAGCGAGGTGGAAATCAAAGAGGAGGAATAATAGAGAAACCCAGACAGAACCTAAAAGTTTGATGGCAAGTGAAATACCTGGCTCGCCATCACCTTCTTGCTGTAGGATAACTATATCTTCTGGAAATCCACCTCATTCATCTTTACCTCCCCTACCAATTGATAACCATTCAGTAGATGTCAGGATGTGGCAGTTCACATCCACTCATTGCACACTGTGTGGTGCACTGACCACGTGTACCAGTATGGTGGCGGTTAATAGTAACGAGGGCATAAAGCAGCTTCTAAGGAGATTCCATCCCGCAGAAAATGCTAAGCTGGTGGCAGGGAGGGTTCATCATTAAACTGTCTGCAGGTTGTCATGTATCCTTAGTGGGGCATGCACAAAGGGCATAGTGACAGCAGCAGTAGGCATCAAGGTGTATGGTTACAGTTATGCCAGATGTTTGATCTGAGTCCAGGTGTGCCCATTGTTCCCAGTGCTTCCTTTATTTATCACACACAGTGCACATTGCAGTTGCTGATGAGAGGCACAGTTCCTGCAGGTGGGGGGCAGGTGTGGCAGGTGGCAACGTATTATTGGCCAACTTCTTTTCTCCACAAATACTTGAAGGGGGCTAGTTATGGTGCTGCTACTGCCTCAGGTGCATCACTGGAACCAGTCATGGCAAGTGGAACCTTCATCATCCATCACCCATGTTATTGTTGTTGTTAATCCCATTCCCTTTGAGCTGCCTAATCATCCTGCAGCTTAAACTCAGCAGCAAGAGCAAGAACAGCAGTCTCAAATTCCACAATTACACTGGGGCATTTGACAATGGCCACTGGCCAGCACAACATGACCTGCTGACACTAGGCCAGTAGGGCATTTTATTTTCTCAGGACTTGTTCTTTAAAGCTGAACTTTCATGTTAATAACATTGCCCCCCAATAAATTTCTAACCTAGTGATATGCAAAGCCATCTTGTTCTTCAGCTCAATAAGTCAGTGGTATTGCTGGAAAAACACTTCTGAAACGGACCATAGGCAGTTACTTGGGGACTGTTGTAGGAGCCATGCAAAATGGCTGGCTGCTGTGCGGGGCAACATGTTCAAAAAGCCCCATAGACTTTACATAGGAAAGCAGGCAGCTTCCTGATTGGCCAAAGCCCTGGGTGACAAGTTTAAAGGTCCCCATAGAGTTAACATAGGGAAAAGTAGGCGGCTCAGGAATTGGTCGTCAGCTTCCTGCCCACGGGGTCTGATCGGCTAAAGACTGTGTGACACCATCAGTCAGGATTGGCCACAGGTTTACCAATTCCGGATTGGCCAGGGGTTGAAGCAGAATATTCAAAGATGCTTCAACCCTGCCGACATTGTATGAAGTTTTGTGTATTCCAGCCCCTCGTCTTTGTTTCATTGTCTGTACCCAGTCCAAGCCCTTTGTATAGTAATTCAATCATGTCTGGCCCTTTGTATCATGTCCCCACTGAATGTTTACCCTTATTGTACTCTTTGTTGAGACTTGAGAGTTAACATGTGTGTATAAAAAGAGCTGTTTTGCCACAATAAACTAGTATTCGTTTTGGAGTAAGAAGGAGTCCTGTCTCTTTACTACAGAATGATATCAAGCAGCTTCTCTTGCTCCCCATTCTGCTACAAGCTCTGGAGCAGTACCGGCGACGCTACCACTTTGTAGCCAACCTCAGGAGGGAGAAACCTGCAACGACTGTCTAAGTCAGCCCAAGGACATAGGCTTCCGTTACAACTTCATTTGCAGGAATTGGGCTGCACAGAACTTACAAGAGAAGCTATGTGCACCTGCATGGTCGGGAACTTCTGTTACCTTAAGGTAACCAACTACGTCACCACCAATGCTGGCAGTGAGCGGGACAGACAGAGCAGACTCAGAGGTACATTTCTTTTAAGATGTCTGTGCTGTCTGTACTCTGGTTCCTGCCGAAGAAGTGTTTTTCCAGAACAATAAGGCTTTGCATATCGCTTGGTCAGAAATATATTGGGAGCAATGTTATTAGCATGAATGTTCCGCTTTAAAAACAAAAAAAACGGTAGCCTACAAAAAAACTAACAAATCAATGTTTCCTTAGGGCTTGTTCCAAACAAGTCTAAGTCCTACAAATCAGTGTTTTCTCAGGGCTTGTGCCTCTAATAAGTCTAAGTCCTACAAATCAATGTTTCCTTTGAGCTTGTGCCCCTAACAACAAGTCCTTCAAATCAAAATACTCTATCCCGTGAAGTATCAGTCTGCACCAGTCACAGCTTATGTCAGGAGGTACCATTTTCTGTCACATTACATACCAATTTCTTAATTTATTTTATTTTGAATTTTATTTATTGTTTTTTTTACTAATTTTCCCCCCAATACCAGTCAACAATGCCCTCAAAAAAGAATTCCCTGTTCAACTGATTTTTTCCCAAGACTTTATTCACTAACACAGACACCCTCCTTAGACCCCTTTAATACCATGTCTTAAGATGTATTAATAAGTGTAATTATTTTTTATTAACTGTCGCACAATCCCAGTAAACAACCCCCCCAAAAAAAACAATGCCCTGTTTAACTGATTGTTTCCCCACACTCCACCAAAACAGGCACCCTCATACCCCTTTTATAATATGCCTTTGGGAAATAAAATAACATTTGCTATGTATTGTGTGTAAATTCAATATTACCTTTGATTTCAATGGAATGATCTAGGAAAAAAAAAAAAGAAGTAATTTTATGTGGGAAATTATTCTCCAAGCGGGAAGAGCCGTCCCTACTAATGAGCTTCATGTTTTACCTTTTTAGTTCCATTATAGAGGAAAATTTTCCATACCCAACCTAAACATAAGTCTAGAATGCCAAACATAATTTTGTGTTGGCTATCACGGACAAATTGATGCCTTGGCTTATATAATATGTTTTCTTTTTTTGTAAATATGCATGCAAACTCCTTGCATACACACACACTAGAAATCTTCCAGGTTATTCTAATCACCCACGCTTCTCCATATCCATCAATGTGGCATTCTTGCTAATACCTGTCTCCAACATCTCATACACCATAATTCTTCATAAATGATTGATCCTTTACCAATAATTGCAGGTTCCCCCAGCAGTGAAGGGCTAATCTTAAAAGAGAAGTATCATCTTGACAAAATTGTATTTTAAAAATCTTATATCCTAGGGAGCTTTGAATTAGTAGTGCAGGGGTAGCCAATTGTTGGAACTCCAGCTGTTGGAGACTACAACTTCCATCACCCCCCCATTGGCTGGTTGGGGATAATGGGAGTTGAAGTCCCCCCACAGCTGGAGGTCCAACAATTAAGCACCCCTGTAATATGCCTTCTCTGGATAGCCATGCACCAACTGGGTAATTTACACTATTAGAAAGGAAGGATGAAGGAGACGCATCTCTTCTACCTTGGAATTGTTGATATAGTGTGGCATACAATGTGGTTGAACTGCGGCAATTGAAACAATTCTAGGGCAAACCAGTTGTACCATAGGGGACATATAAAACATATAATTGATTTAAACAGAGAGGTCTCCAAGACTTTGCAAAATCATTTGCTGGCGTCCACTCTACAACTCATTAGGTTAAATTCCCATTCAAATCAATATTAATACTTGTTAGCACCCCCTGCTTCCATATTCCTCACTAGTTATTAAGCAAGGCGAAAGAATGCTGTGGCATTGGCTGTATTAAGTGACTTCCATCATCACTGACCTGGAGATTCCTGGATCCAACAACTGCACCACAGGTCTGGATAATGGATAGACAGTAACCATTGCTATAAGAGGTAAGATCCCGATACTCTATCATCCAAGAAAGGATCATGTGAATGCACAGGAATGAGAATGTATGTGTTTTAATATGGTACTAGTTGAACAGCCCGTTACACGGGCCAGAGTGCCTCTAGCAGCCGGTCGCGGGGCAGTAACGCGCAGTAGAGACTGCCCGCGCCACTGCTGATACAGAACTGCATGCTCCTTCGGAGTGCCCAGCTCTGTATCAGCCGCGGCGCGGGCAGTCTCTACTGCGCATGACTGCCGCACGCGCAGCAGTGTCTACTGCGCATGTCGGGCGTTACACACGATTTAGCGAATTATTATATAGGATTAGTGCAAAAAAAACAATACCATCTAAATATATCTTCATATATCTCCACAGCTTTAAAACACCATCATTTTACATGTATATAAAATAGTGATATTTAACAATATGCACACAAAGAAAAGCTGAGGAATTCTGGGGCAAACCAACTCCACCATATGAAACAAAAACCTGTGTGAGGGAAATAAGGGAGCTTGGTTAGTAGCTGAATTAGGTAAGGTATAAATACCTCCTATATTTCCCTCACAAGAATTTTGTTCACAGAAGGGGTAAGGTGGTAGATATTACTGCTTTTTAAATTGCATTATACTTAGCATGTTTAGAGATTTGAGACAAAAAGGGGGTACCTTGATGGGGAAGGAAAGCTTATTGTGCTTTTGGCTAGAAACATATAACTAAACCCCACGGTTTATTATCTATAATAAGTCACAGTTTATTTATTTATTAAAGGGATAGTAATACTTAAAATGTAAAAAAAATATGTTGTAGGGTTTATCCCCCTGAGTAAAACAAGAGTACTCCCACTGCTGAAAGGTGTTTCATTCAAAAGTTATTCATTTTCAAAGTTGAATTTTTTAGGTGCAATATCACAGTGGCCTGAAATTGTACAGTGGCGCTGTTGCTACATGATCCTATGGACAGCTCTGGTCCCGGGACCATAAAGCTCCATAGGATGGTGTAGCAACAGCGCTACTGTACAATTTCAGACCACTGTGATATTGCACCTAAAAAATTCAACTTTGAAAATTAATAACTTTTGAATAAAATACCTTTCAGCAATGGGAGTACTCTTGTTTTACTCAGTGGGATAAACCCTACAACATATTTTTTTTACATTTTAAGTATTACTATCCCTTTAAGGTCAGGATCTGATGCACAGACATTCTCTTTGTTTACTCTGTATATGTATTCAAGATATAGTTCTTTCTGCTCTCCTGAGTCCTGACTACACACATATGTAACTATTTGAACACTATTAACATCATATTTTGAGCTCACCAGGAATCTGTATATTTTATCATTTTCAACATGCCTGAATAATAAGTAATGTACTCAAAATTGTACTGTTGAGATTTCAAAGTAAGATGACTATTATTGAATACATTCATTTTGTAATTTTATTATGTTATTGTTCAGTTATTTTTAATTTATTGAGTGTAAATACAGCCGGTATCTGGCCAAATGTTTGTACAAGTACTGTTACTGTATTAAAGGGATAGTAATGTTTCATAATAAAAGCAGCTCTAATTAATCATCATAGTATTTGGACTTTGGAGAGTGTTACTTAAGTTCTGTCAGAGTTGTAGTTCAAGAGTAATTCTATGACAAAGTATCCCCCTCCCACCCCTTTTACTGATGTAACACTGCTCAGCCAGATCAGAAGGGAGGTGCCAAGGTAGACTGCAGAGAAGGACAATCTTCAATTAAGATAAGGGAAAAACCTGAAAAACTTGTCAAGGGGGGCAGGGCTTTCATTGTTCTCATAGGAAGAAGATTGTCCCCTGCTGTTATCTGTCTGGTCTATGGACTGCATTCCACATCTGAGAAGAGATGGCTTACACTAGGTAAAAGGGATGGGAGGGGAACTTTGCTTGTGAATATATCTCAAACCATAAAGGTTTGAGAGATAAGAATTATATCGTTCTTCATGTTTTTTTAATGTCTACAAAATAAAATAAAGATGAAACAAAGTATTACTATCCCTTTAAATACAAATAATGGAAAGTAAATATTCTTAAAAAAAACTGTTTTCATAATTACTACATACTATAAAAAAAAATGTAAACATCCAAGTAATTTAAGAAGTCTGGTCCGTTTCATGAGCGCCTGCGGAGGCCGGATAGATAACCCTCTCATCCTTCTGACTTACCTCCCACAACTCCTGTAATGGCCTCTGAGTGCACTGAACCCAGGCAAGCGGGTGCTACTCGGCTTTCGAAAGAGGAGAGGGCCTTCAGGAGGAGGGAGGGATTTTGTTTGTACTGTGGTGGATCTGGACATTTGTTGCGGTCATGTCCAGTTTGTCCAGGGTGGGGACAAATCATTGGCGGCATTTCACTTTCCCCAAAAAAGGTTTAAAATAATATGTTGAAGGCCTGCATTTATTGGGCAGATAAATCAATATCACTTCCAGCGTTACTGGACACGGGGGCCTCTGGCTGCTTTATTGATGCAGAATTTGGAGCCAGTAATAATATCCCCTTGCAGCTGCTTGCTTCTCCTCTGGCCATAGAAACCATAGATGGCCGACCCTTACAGCCCTCACACATTACTCATGAAACCGCTCTGTTAACCCTGAGGGTGGGAGCCCTCCAAACCGAAACCATGAGATTTCAGGTGATTAACTCTCCGCATTATGCCATCTTTCTGGGGTTTCCTTGGGTACAGAAACATAACCACAGGATGGACTGGCACACATGTGATATTGTGGCCTAGTCTCCTCAATGTACTAAGTCTTGCCTGTCATGTCCTATCAGACTCCACTCCTCCCGGAGGAGTATGACACATTTAAAGATGTCTTTAGTGAAAGTAAGGATGGGTCCTTACCACCACATAGGCCTTACGACTGCTCTTTGGAATGGTTGCCTGGTACTACGCCTCCTAGGGGTCATGTCTACCTTTCCCTGTGGAAATTAAAGTTATAGAGGAGTATGTTTATGATGCTCTGGCAAGAGTCATCATTTGTAGATCCACATCCCCCGCTGGTGCTGGATTTTGCTTTGTTAAGAAAATGGACGGCAAGCTATGTCCGTGCATTGACTTTTGTGGTCTAAACAAACTGTTGGTCAAGAATGCATGTCCTATACATTTGATTACTATCAATAAAAAAGGGGGATAAAACATTTTTTAGATATATAAGTGAAAGGAGGAAAATTAAACAAGGAATAGTTAGACTGAAAACAAAAGATGGAAACTATGTAAATGAGAATAAAGGGCTAGCTGACTGTCTCAATGAATATTTCTGTTCAGTTTTTACAGAGGAAGATGAAGGGAAGGGAACTCTGTTCGAAAAAAGAAATGGCAAGACACGGGAAACATGTGTGTTTACTGAGGAAGAAGTTCTACTTCAACTTTCTAAGGTAAAAACAGATAAATCAATGGGTCCAGATGGGATACACCCAAAGTTATTAAAGAACTTAAGTGTGTTCTGGCAAAACCTTTAACAGAATTATTCAATCAGTCACTAGCGACAGGAATAGTTCCAGAAGATTGGAAGGTAGCAAATGTAGTACCGCTTCACAAAAAAGGTAGCAGGGAAGAGTCTGGTAACTACAGACCAGTAAGTCTTACATCAGTAGTGGGAAAGTTAATGGAGACTATGTTAAAGGAAAGAATTGTTGAATATCTGAATATGAATGGCTTGCAAGATACCAAACAGCATGGATTTACAGCAGGGAGATCTTGTAAAACAAACCTCATAGATTTTTTGACTGGGTAACTAAAATAATAGATCAAGGGTGAGCAGTAGATATAGCTTATCTAGATTTCAGTAAAGCATTTGACACTGTCCCTCATAGAAGACTCATAAATAAATTGCAGTGTTTGGGTCTATATGTAAAAATAGTGAAATGGATAAGGCTATGGCTGAGTGACAGGAGACAGAAGGTGGTAGTCAATGGAGAATATTCGGAAGAAAGGAGTGTTACTAATGGAGTACCTCAGGGATCTGTACTGGGGCCCATTCTTTTTAATATTTTTATTAGTGATATTGCAAAAGGTCTTCAAGGAAAGGTATGCCTTTTTGCAGATGATACAAAGATCTGCAATAGGGTAGACATTCCAGGGTGAATAAGCCAAATGGCAAATGATTTGGGTAGGTTGGAGGAATGGACGAGAGTGTGGCAGATGCAGTTTAACACTGATAAATGTAAAATAATTCACTTGGGACATAAAAATCCAAAGGAAAAATATACTATTAAGGGTACTGTGCTGTCAGAGACAACAGAGGAAAGGGATCTGGGAGTAATTATTTCTAATGACTTAAAGGTAAGCAGGCAATGTAATAAAGCGTGGAGAATGCAATCAGGGCACTGGGTTGTATAGCTAGGGGCATTAGTAGCAGAAAAAGGGAAGTAGTCATGCCACTCTACAGATCTCTAGTTAGACCTCACCTAGTGTATAGTGTGGAGGAGAGAAGAGAGAGAGGGGATATGATAGAAACATTCAAATACATGAAGGGATTCAACAAAGTACAGGATGGAAGTATATTTCAAAGGAGTAAAAATGTTAGGACAAGAGGCCATAGTCTAAAACTAGAGGGACACAGGTTTAGACGTAATATAAGAAAGTTTTACTTCACTGAGAGGGTAGTAGATAAGTGGAATAGCCTACCAGCAGAAGTGTTAGAAGTTAATACAGTGACAGAATTTAAGCATGCATGGGATAGGCATAAGGCGGTCCTTAACGTAAGAAAAGACTAAGGACCAAAAAAGGTTTGAGGTGGTTTTTTTTTTGTTTGTTTTTTTTACAGTAGGAAAATGGGCAGACTAGATGGGCCGAATGGTTCTTATCTGCCGTCAAATTCTATGTTTCTATGTTTCTATGAACTCTTCGACCGGGTTAAAGGGTCTAAGGTATTCAAAAAAATTGATCTGAGAGCCGCTTACAATTTGAAGCGTATAAAAGAAGTGCATGAATGGAAGACAGCTTTTACTACTCGAAGCGGGCACTATGAATACTTGGTCATGCCCTTCGGTTTGTGCAATGCCCCGGCTGTCTTCCAGGAGTTCATCAACAATGTCTTAAGAAAACTCCTACAAAGTTGCGTGGTTGTTTATTTGGATGACATCCTCATTCACTCTATAATGCTGGAGATCCATCGCTCTGATGTTTCCAAAGTCTTGTGCTTATTACGCAGGAACAACTTGTTTTGCAAGTTGGAAAAGTGGGAATTTCATAAGCCTCAAGTAACGTTTCTGGGGTATATAATTTCCGCTTCCGGGTTCGCCATGGACCCTCAAAATTTGTCTGCGGTACTCGAGTGGCCTCGGCCTATGGGACTTAAGGCGATCCAAAGATTTTTTGGGATTCGCTAATTACTACAGAAAATTTATAAAGAGCTTCTCTTCTATTGTCAAACCACTTACTGACATGACTTGTAAAGGGGCCAAGACCTCTGAATGGTCCCAAACAGCTTTCTTGGCTTTTGAAAGACTGAAGGCAGCTTTTGCTGCAGCCCTGTTATTGGCGCATCCATCCCTGCCCTTTACCTTGGAGGTTGACACATCCGAGATTGGAGTGGGAGCCCTGTTATCACAACGTTCAGCTTCTGGGGAGGCCTTGCTCCCTTGTGGATATTTCTCCAGAAAACTGTCCAAAGCAGAGATGGTATATCAAATTTGGGACAGAGAGTTACTGGCAATTATCCTGGCTCTGAAAGCATGGAGACACCTCTTGGAGGGCACTAAATCTCCTATCTTAATTTGACTGACCACAAGAACCTTGTTTACCTTTCTGAGGCCAAACGTTTGTCTTCCAGGCAAGCCAGATGGGCGTTGTTCCTTTGCCGTTTTAATTTTGTGGTCTCATACCTTCCTGGCTCGAAAAATGTTAAGGCAGGCGCTTTGTCTTGCCAGTTTTGCTCGCCTTCCAGGGAGGAGGTTCCACCATAAACCATTCCGGCTGATTGTATCCTTGCTACTATACGAACTTGTATTACTTCTCCTCTGGGAGAGGAGATTTTGGCTGCCCAAGCTTCAACACCTGCTGACAAACCTGATGGCCGTTGCTTCATTCCAGAGATTGTAAGGACACAGGCTCATTCATGCATATTTGGTGGAAATGTAGCAAAGTTTGATCTGTCTGGAAAAGAATTTATAACTTTCTGTCCAAAATTTTTGTTAAATCTTTTGAATGTGGGCCATGGGAGGCATTGTTGGGAAAAAAAAGTTACTTGTTTATCAAAGTATGAGGAAAAACTGTTAACCTTAATATGTTTGGCAGTTAGAGAGTCTGTTGCTGCACAATGGAATTCTGTACAATTATTGTGGTCTAGGATAATTAAAAGAATACATCAAATATGCTAAAATGAATATTTATACTCCATAGAATTGTATTGTTACAACAAATTTGTAATAACTTGGTCTCCTTGGATAGATTCTGAAGAGGGAAAAGTATATAAGAATTTACTCCAGGCTTAGAATGTATTTTTTATTTGTAAGTAATATGTCACATTTTATTATATATGTTAAACTATTTTTGTTATTCAGTTTAATTTTTTATTCTAATTGTTTTTAGATTAATTATTTAATGTATTCATGAATTTCATTTTTTTCCATGAAATAATAAAAATCTTTCTGTTTAAAAAAAATATACCAAGTCTGTGCCCATTTTACAGAGTCTGTGTATATATATATATATATATATATATATATATATATATATATATGTACCAAAATACATGACAAACGCGCTCATCTATATAAAAATTAAATGTGTACCCTGTAATGTGCATATAAAATATTTCTTAGTAAATAAATGAGATTTTAGTATTCACAACTTGGCCAAGTTGTGGGTAAGCTTGCCACCACGCCAAGGTATCTAACTATAAGCAAGTCCTACTCTAATATATGTAAAAAGAACCCTATCTAAATTTAAAATTCCCTGAGCTGATGTTATAAGAAACACATTGGAGAGGGACCCTTTAAATTCCATCTTTGCAATGCTTGTGGGTCCCAGTGTGGTGCAATTAAAAACAGAAGACATACAACAGGGCTCAAAATTTCCACTCGCCACTAGCCAATGGCGAGTGAGAATTTAGCCCTGGCGAGTAGAAATTCAGCCCTGGTGGGTATGTTTTGGCTTGCAGTGGCAAGTAACTTTTCAGGTCTGGCTAGTAGCAAAGGACTTCAAATTTTAAGCCCTGACATACAATGTAAAAAACATGTAGATGGGGACTTACCTGGTGCAAAACCCCCAATGAGTCTGTATAGCGAGAGTATGAAAGGGCTGTGGATCCAACAGTCCTCTCCGAAAATGTACCTTTTTATCAACCCCCCCACAAGTCATGTGATGAGTGAATGATTGCTGACAGACAAGGTGCATGCAAGCTAGGACAGGCTTGAGGCCTAGTCCTTAAAGGGCAAGAGTGAAAAAGGAAATTAGCTATAGTGCAACATTATTGGTGCTATACATAAGTTATTAAATAGGATAAGTGAAAGGCTGCTAGAAAGAGCGAGGGAGAAGTGGGAACAAAAAGCAAGAAAAGAAAGCTCGCAGCGCTAACACACCATGACATATCCATATAATAAATAACATTTTAATGTGAATGTGAAGAAAAGTATATAGACAGCAGCAAAGAATGAGAGGGTTTTCCAGTTCCCCAAACATCAGGCCTAAACCCAAAGTGGAAAGACAGACAAAAATACAAATTTGCGCTTACCTATATAAAAATTAAATGTGTACCCTGTAATGTGCATATATAATATTTATTTAATAAGTGGGATTTTAGTATTCACAAATTGGCCAAGTTGTGGGTAAACTTGCCACCGAGCCAAGGTATCTAACTATAGGCAAGTCCTGCTCTAATACATCTAAAAAGAGCCCTATCTAAATTAAAAAAAATATATATATATATATCACTTTAAGCCAAGTACTACTCCATTACACCAAAAAAGCCCTATCTAGATAAAACAGATATTTTTGTCTTTCTGTCTGTTTGCACTTTGAGTTTTTGGCCTAATGTTTGGGGGACTGGAGAACCCTCTCATTCCTTGCTGATTTCTATATACCTATCTTTATATTCACATTAAAATTGTATTTATTATATGGATATGTTATGGTGAGTTGGTGCTGTCAGCTTTCTTCTCTTTGTTTCTGTTTATATATATATTTACAGTGGATGGTGGAGGTTCTTACTCTTCAAGGCTGATTGCCCAGGTGCACTTCCCTATGTGCAATGGATAATAGATCAGAAGAGAAGGGCAGCACCAGTGGGTCTTATTAAGCAGCTTTATTTCGGGAAAAATAGATAATATAACTGGGCAATGTTTTGGTACTACATGGACCTTTCTCAAGACAAGGCAGTCATGAGCTAATCAATAGGGGTGGACGAAAAGTGTGAATAATTTCGCAAAACCGTGCCGATTTTTCGCTTTTCCCGCAAAAACTTTCGCCTTTCTGCCTATGCAAAAATGTCCTCCTTTTCACCTATTTTAACAAATGTTTTGCTTATATTTCCAATAGGTACTACAATTTCTACTGTAATGTTACTTCTTGTGAGTCCTACAGCAACATATACCTTGAAAAATGTGTTAGCATGCAGAATGCATTTGTCCTTTGCCCATAACACTAACTTCCTGCTTAAGTGACACTGGCACATATTTATGATGTCAATAATAAAAAATAAATAAAATACAACCTACAATGTGGCAGATGTGTATGGTAGTGGTGGTGGTGGTGGACTGGCATGGTGTGATTTGTGTATGTATTTTTACCACTGTCACATGCTATCCTCCTTCTCAGATTATTGACACACATAACTTATCGGTCATAGCAATGAACTGGTCCCAAGTGTGGAAAATAGTGGCAACCCTTCTTCACATCCCTCGTCCACCTCCTAATCTGTGCTGCTGTTAAAATATTTGTCCTGGCTTTGTCTGTCATCATATGTGGTTTCTGCTACCTGATACTCAGATGGTATCACAGTACCCGTGCTATTTGACAACATTCTGTCAATATTCCTCTACTGCTTCCGCTATTGGCTGCTCTGTTGTTGTCCCACCCAGCATTTGTCCTTAAATGCTAGGTTCTGGCACTTCTCCTGTTCCCTTTCGTGGTGTTCCAGTACCAATGCTTGTTCCTGATCCTTGTGAGCTCTCAGTGTATTGACCCGGCCTGCCTGACTACTTTGCATCTTGTTTCCTGCCTGTGCACCGACCCGGACTGCCTGACCATTCTGCTTCTCATCTCCTGTGTACCGACCAGGCTTGGCTGACGTTCCTGCTCCATGTACCGACTCGGCTTGGCTGACATTCCTGCTCCGTATACCAACTTGGATTGGATGACGTTCTTGCTCCGTGTACCGACCCGGCCCGGCTGACGTTCCTGCTCCATGTATCAATTTGGATTGGCTGACGTTCCTGCTCTGTGTGGATCCTGCCCGGTTGGGCTGCTGTGGGGCCGTGCCTCCTCTGCACGCTCTGACCGGTCTCCGGTTAGGGTAGTGCTGTCCCTCGCTGTCTCCGGACAGCTCTGCAGATTGGTCTCAGTTGCCTCCGTGTCACCCAGGTGACATTCCTATGTGTCTGCCTTACTTGCAGTTCCAGGTTGGGTGCCTCTCAGGGCGAGTTTCTCAGTTTCCGTTACTGCTACGGCAGTGCTCAAGCTGCTCAGCCTCCGTTACTGCTACGGCAGTGTCCAGTTGCTCAGTCTCCATTACTGCTACGGCAGTGTCCAGTTGCTTATTCTCCGTTACTGCTACAGCAGTGCTCAAGTTGCTCAGTCTCCTTTACTGCTACGGCAGTGCTCAAGTGGCTCGGTCTCCGTTACTGCTATGGCAGTGTTTAAGTTGCTCAGTCTCTGTTACTGCTATAGCAGTGTTCAAGTTGCTTAGTCTCCGTTACTTCTACGGCAGTGCTCAAGTTGCCCAGTTTCCGTTACTGCTATGGCAGTACACAATTGTCTGGTATTCATTATCTTGGGCGTTACTCGAGTTGAAGCTCTCACCTCTGTTTGAGCTTCTTAAAGGGCCTTGCACTATTAAGGCCTATCAACATTCACTGCCTAATATTTACCCATTCAGTACTGTCAAGCTGGGACTCACACAAGATCTGCCTGACCTGTGTCAGTATATTTTTCTATGGACTATCTATATATACTGGACCTGTGTGGGCCTACCTCTGTATAACCTGTCTTGTGGCTGTACTATATATATGTTACAGGACCCGTGAGGGTTATTGTGTTCTTTATTGTTTAATAAAATTGTGTTTTATCCAAAATTACTCTGTCTGTGTGTCGAACAAACCTTTACAGATGGTATGAGATGTTGGTTCATTTTTAAGAATGTTAGTCTCCCAACATTGCTGCTTGATAGCCGTGTCCTGCGGTCATTGACAATACAACCAGCCACACTGAAAACCCTCTCAAACTCAACGCTTGCTGGAGGACAGCTGAGGCTTTCCACTGCAGTACGTGTCAATGCTGGCGACACACACTACTTTGTTTGCCAGTAATCCATGGGGTCATTGTTTCTGCCTAAAACATAGCTATCCTGCAATTATGCAGAAACCATCTCACATCAATAGATCAATAAGCATGTCACGATATTCCTTGACAGAATCCGATTCCTCAGTGAGTTGCTGATGATCGCCATGACTTGTTGTGACAAACTGCTGATGGCCCTTTGGCAGAAATTGTGAAATTTCGTGTTTAAAGCAGGGGTCCAGCAAAGTGACTAGAATGTATTCCTCATTGCTTTTAATGGACACTATATGAGGATCTTGTTCAAAGCACTCTAACATGTCCTTTACCAGCTGGTGCATGTCTGTGTTGTCATTCTGGTAAGAATCGTCAGCCATGCTCCTCATTTTTTTCTGCAATAAAAATATTAGTGGTAGAATTTCACTAATTCCTGCCCCAATGCAACTCACCAGCATGTTTGCCTCCTCAAAGGGTTTCAGCAGCTCACATACATCGCACATTAGTTGCCATTGGCCAGGTGACAAAGAGGCTCCCTCCAAAGCCTTCAAGTTTTGCATGGTGTACTCGCTAATGGCCTTATTCTGCTCGTACACATGCTCTAGCATGTACATGGTGGAATTCCACCTGGTAGGGACCTCCATTTTCAGCTGGTGATGGGGCAGGTTGTTACGCTCTTGTATGGAATATAGAGCGTTACGTGCACTGTAGGGGTGACTAAAACGGGCACAGATTTTGCAGGCAATAGTAAGCATCTCTGTGAGGGTCTTGGATTCTGCCAGGAATCTGGTCACAACTATATTTAGCACATGGACAAAGCAGGGCACATGCACCATACCACCAATTCTCAAAGCAGCGATTATGTTGGAGCCATTATCAGCAGACACAAAACCAGCTTTTAAGGAGCTTGGTACAAGCCATTCCTCTATCACCTGCTTTAGCTTACTCAGTATATCTACAGCTTTGTGGGATTGTCTTTCAAAACTCTGCATGCACAAGGTGGCGTGACAATGGTATGGGCTATCCTGCTGCTGCTGCTGCTGCTGCTGCTGCCGCCTTTTAATCACAGTGCCACAAACAGAAGCACAATTACTGGCTTTCACCTGATGCTCTAAGCTAGTGTTGTCCACTGTTGGTGCTGGGAGGGAAACTACTACTGGGTCTAGATGTTAATGCGGTTCTATTGCCACTACTACTAGGTGTCAAAGGTGCAGCACTTACAGCAGCAGCAGCAGAGGCACTTGTCATATCTAACATTGTGAATGTTAACCTGTGTTGTTGTTGCTGGGTACTCAAAACAGATATGTGTGGCTGAGTGGGACTTGGACTTTGAAGAGGCAATGATGCTGATGATGACTGATAGGGTGACTGTGTGCTTTTTGACATCTGTGCTTGTCCAGGGCCAGACTTTCCAATGGCTTTCTCAAACAGTTTATAGACAGGCACAGTGCTCCTTAAAAGTGGTAGAAGATTAAGACTTTGACTTTCTGCTAACCTTATAGCCCTGTCATCATCCTCACTCTCAAATTCATCTGTATCTGAACAAGACAAGGATGCTGGAAGGATATATTCTAGATCTGCATCATCATCAGTCATCTTTAGGTCATCCTCAGCAGCATCAGCATCACCTGCCACTTCTTGCCCAGTTTGCCCACTGCTACCCTTATATTCCCCTAAGCTTTTGGAGGTCTCAAACAATTTCTTTTTACTTTTACTGTAACAAAGTTCCCTACTATGGGTATTTTGGCGTTTGTTTGTCTCACTATCTGATGCAGCAGGAGGTTCAGCTGCTACACCTTCCTCTATTATGCTATTGCCAGCATCATCAACACTTGAATGCGACTTGTCATCTTCAATGTTCTTCTTATTTGCTTCTTTATTTCTACTGGCACTGGTGGTGCTGGAACTAGTTTTGCTGAGAACCTGATAAACTGCATCCTCCCTTGGAGTAGAGGGATCATCATCATAACTGATTGCACATGCTTCAGCAACCATTGCTGCAGTCAGTTTTTGAACTACTACTTTACTCTCCCGTCCCTGCACTGCTTCACCCCTCCCCCTCCCCTTCCCCTTGTGCGTTTGCTGGACATGACGTGTTTTTTTACTGTACTGGTACACAACACAACTGATGGAGTTGTATGATGCCTTACCTAAGCCCAGTCAGCTGTCTGTCACTGTCACCTAATATATTTCGTTCTTTATTCTTTTTAATTTATTTTTTTTATTTTATTTTTTTTTTAAGTTGTCCACCCTGTTGTCTTATCACAGTCTGTTCAAAAAATTTTCTAACTGAAAAACAAAATCAACAAAGTCTTTCCCCAGACTTCCCCACCGAGCACAGAGACAATTACAGCAAAATCAGCAAGCAAATAGATCCCTAGCTGCTGTGTCTTGCCAATCAGTCACATGGAATTTTGGAGTATTTGGGGTCAACCTCCTTCCTCCTTTCGTCTCCTCAGAGTTCCTCACTGACTCTCCTAATAAACACACAGAACAAATGTCCTACTAAAAGAGTCCCTAAACTAAACTTCAATTCCCCTCTCTGTCTTGTCTAACTCAAACAAGGTGCTGCTCTCTCCTCTCACAAACACAAGATGGCAAGCTGTGAGAGCCTGACAGCCTCTTATATGGCTGTAGAAAACTTTTCTTCCCATTGATCTCAATGGGCGGGAAAAAGCAGAAAATCAGCACTTTTCATGGGAAATTATTTGCTAAGTGGAAAGTGCCATTATTCGCCGATTTCAGTTTGAGGTGAAAATTTTCACCCATCCCTACTAATCAACTATTTAAAGGTTCAGAACGCTGGTTCACGTGGCCTCAGTTCAAGTAGTGACATCATCAGCAAGCAGTCTGAATTTGACTGCAGGGGATGACATCAGCAGCCAGCCGACAATTTAGTCCATGTAGGTCTAAATTGTTGACCAATTATATTCTCTGTTTTTTCCTAAATAAAGCTAAAATGTTATGGTAACATTATGGGTGTCATACACAGCATTATACAAAAGTATGTATACGCCCTCCATGTCCCCAATCATCGCAAAAGAGAATGCACAGATCCCAGAATTGGGGAGAAGCCTAAATCCCTCGGAATTGCTGCATCTGAAGCAATCAAGAGCTGTATGGTAGAGATTGCGTTATGTGGATGAAGTTCAATATGCATTCAATCTAAACCCACGTCAGAGTCCATAAAGTCCACCACTTTAAACAAAACCAAAGCAGAGTAGTAGCACATCAAGGACATAATTCAGGAATTCCTGGAAAACCACGGGAGCAATGCAGAGACCAAAGGGCATTATGAGGTATTCGTAATGCCAGCTCCTGGTGTTAAATGCGATTTTCCATTTGTGGCCCTCCTTTATCCATACCAAATTATATGCCCCTCGCAGGTCGAGCTTAGTAAATACCTTGGACCCTTTCAATCGATCGAATAGCTCAGTAACAAATGGAAATACAAATACAGTATGCTTTCTACTAAGTGGTCTGGAATAAGTGAACAACTGGTACAACACAGCATTTGAAAAGTGTTATAATATACTGATTTTGGGTTTACATCCTAACCTGCAGTAAGAAGGTTAAAGGGTTAAAGTTTAAAAGGTTGTTTGGTTTGCGAAGTGTGGGTAATTAATGAAGGGTGGGGTTTGTAAGCAATTACCTGCGTAGGTCTGTACAGAGCGTGCTCACATATACAGTGTGCTTTCTGTTAAGTGCTCTGCAATAAGTGAACAGTTGGTACAACAGAGCAGTTAGTGCAACACAGGAGTTAGAGAAACAAAGGCAAATTAACTGTTTCACTTTTTAAGAATTCACATTCGCATCATACACGATGAACAAGCTTGGAGATCTCACTCAGTGCACATCTTGCCATATGTATGCATGTTTGGAACAGCAGTTCCAGGGCCCATACCGCTGTGGCAAGTGTGAGCAAGTGGCCCTTCTGGAAGCTCTGTTTAAAGCTCTGGAGAGTCATATTGCAACACTGAGAGATATTGACAACCTTGAGAGGAGTCTCTTACTAACTGAGCAGAGTCTAGATGTGTCACTTAGCAAAGAGGAAGGACATCAGCTAGAAGGGAACCAGGCACATAGTTGGGTGACAGTTAGAAGTGGCTGCAGTGGGGGAGGGAAGAGGATGAGGGCAGCCAGTCCTGAGTTTTTCCATCCAAACAAATTTGCTCATTTAAGTGAAGATGTTGGAGAAGCAGACCCAGAAGTGGATTTGCTGGAGAAGACTGTTCTCCCTAACAGCTGGGATAACAGCTCCTCTAGCACAGAGGGGATCCAGAGGAAAGTGAAACCTAGGCAGGTTGTGGTGGTAGGGGACTCTATTATTAGGAGAACAGATAGGATAATCTGTGGCTCTGATTGCAGCAGCCAAATGGTTTGCTGTCTCCCAGGTGCCCGGGTTCAGCATTTGCAGACAGGGTGGACAGATTATTGGGAGGGGCTGGAGAGGATCCAGCTGTCTTGGTGCATATTGGTACCAATGACAAAGTAAGAGGAAGGTGGAGAGTTCTAAAAGGTAATCTTAGGGATTTAGGGAGTAAGATTAGGAACTGGACGTCCAAGGTAGTATTCTCAGAGATACTACTGTGCCATGCGCTATACCAGAGAGACAGTGGGAGATTAGGGAGCTCAATGCATGGATGAAATCTTGGTGTAAGAAGGAGGGCTTTGGGTTCTTAGAGCACCTGGCTGATTTTGCTTTGGGGTACAATCTCTATAGTAGGGGTGGATTGCACCTGAATGCAAGAGGGTCTCAAGTGCATGGGGAGAGGATGGCTAGACAGTTGGAGGAGATTTTAAACTAGGAAGGGGGGAGGGGCGAATAAATACTGGGCTAGACAGTATAGAAAGGGAAGGCGAGGTATTTAATAACCAGGTGGGTGGATCTGGGGGCGGGGTTAGTATAGATGATAAGGAAAAGCCTACAAACCACATCAAAATTAAATCACAAATGGAACATGGCAGTGGCATATAGCTTGCAAATGCCAGAAGTTTAACTGGTTAAATAGCAGAATTGGAGCTGGTAACTGAAATCAATATCTGACTTGATTGGCATAATAGAAACATGGTGGGATGACACACGATTGGTCAATCAATTTGGAGGGCTACATGTTGTTTAGAAAAAAATAAGTCAAACAAAAGGGGTGGTAGGGTCTGTCTGTATGTCAAACCAGCATTATTGCCTTATTTGCGGGAATATATATGTGATGACAGTAGTGAACATGTGGAATACCTGTGGGTTGAAATAGTCAGTGGAGGTAAAACTGCCCAGAAAATATTAGTGGGTATTTGTTATAAACCAACAAACATTGGTGACCTTGAAGAATCATGGCTATTAATGCAAATAGAAAAGGCTTCTTAAATAGGGAGAACTATAATTATGGGGGATTTTAATTATCCAGAAATAGACTGGAAAAACTAATTCTGCTAAAACAGTATGTTTCTGAACTTGTTGAATGACAATTTTTTGTCTCAACTAGTGCAGACCTCAACCAGAGGGGAGGCGTGTCTGGATCTGGTAATAACTAACAATGAAGAACTTATCTCTAACATCCAAATAAGGGAGCACTTGGGGAATAGTGACCATAACATGGTATCGTTTCATATTAATTCAAAAAAGCAATTTGGTATGAGTTCCACCAAAACACTGAATTTTAAAAAGGCCAACTTTAGCAGGTTTAATTCATCCCTTGGTCTCGTTGACTGGGATGGAATATTTTCTAGCAAAAACACAGTAGGTAAGTGGAATGCCTTCAAAATAACTTTGCAAAAATATACATATAAATGTATCCCCTTTGGAAACAAATACAAAAGAAGCAAATTAAAACCAGTGTGGCTAACCAGTAAATTAATTCATGAAATAAATAAAAAGAAAGCTGCATTTAAACATTATAAAGCTGAGGGATCAGCAGAGGCATTTGCAAAATACAAAAATGCCAACAAAACCTGTAAAAAGGCGATTAAATTAGCTAGACTGGAGAATGAAAAAAATATTGCTAAGGAGAGCAAGAGCAACCCCAAAAAAATTATTTAAATACATTAATGGCAAAAAATTAAACTCTGATAATGTTGGGTCTTTGTTATCTGAAACGGGTGAGATGGTCAGTGGGGACAGAGAGAAAGCAGATATTTTAAATAATTTCTTTTCTTCTGTTTTTACCAAGGAAGACCCGATGGACAAAAGCCCGCAAACTACTTTTACAGAACACTCACAGCTAGCATGGGATTGGCTAACACAAGAAAAAGTGTTAAAACAATTGAATGGTGGTAAGGTAGAAACAGCCCCGGGGCCGGATGGTATACACCCACGGGTACTTAAAGAGCTAAGCCAGGCCCTGGCCAGACCGATATTTTTGATTTTCTGGGATTCTTTTGTTGCAGGTATAGTGCCCACAGATTAGCGTAAAGCAGATGTGGTGCCCATGTTTAAAAAGGGATCAAAATCCCAGCCGGGAAATTACATACCTGTAAGCTTGACATCTGTGGTAGGGAAACTATTTGCAGGGTTGCTAAGGGAATATATTCAAGAATTCATCTTGAACAGGAATATCATTAGGGTATCCATTCGAAGTGTTGCATGTAAAATTTTGCATCATAAAATAACGCATGTATTCGGCCGCGTCATTTAAAGTGTCGCAATTACAGTAATGTGTCTTAAAGTGTCGCAAATTTTACATTTCGCGTTGTTCCGAATGGCGCATTCACCATATCGTGCATTAACATGATGCAATATGTGTGCAATACTGACACAATTTGGGTTCAATAATGATGCAATATGGGTGCAATAAGGACGCAATATGGGTGCAATACTGATGCAATTTTGGTTCAATACTGATGCAATATGTGTGCAATATATGTGCATTAAGGACGCAATATGGGTGCAATACTGACGCAACTGGAGTTCAATACTGACGCAATTTGGGTTCAATACTGATGCAATATGGGTGCAATATGGGAACAATATTGGCGCAATATGGGTGCAATGCTGACACAATATGGGTGCAATACTGACGCAATTTGGGTTCAATACTGGAGCAATATGGGTACAATATGGGTGCATTAAGGATGCAATATGGGTGCAATACTCACGCAATTGGGGTTCAATACTGACTCAGTTTGGGTTCAATACTAATGCAATATGGGTGCATTAAGTATGCAATATGGTGCAATAGTGACACAATTTGGGTGCAATACTGACGCAATTTGGGTTCAATACTGACGCAATATGCGTGCAATATGGGTGCATTAAGGATGTAATATCGGTGCATTAAGGATGCAATATGGGTGCAATACTGACGCAATTTGGGTGCTATACCAACGCAATTTGGGTTCAATACTGATTTTGGTGGATTTTGGGTTGGTTTGGGGTTGGGTTTGGTGGGTTTTGGGTTGGGTTTTGGATTGGTTTTGGATTGGTTTTGGGTTGGTTTTCTGGGTATGTTTTGGTGGGTTTTGGGTATGTTTTGGTGGGTTTTGGGTTGCTTTTTGGGTATGTTTCGGTGGGTTTTGGATTGGGTTTTGTAGGTTTTGGTGAGTTTTGGGTTGGTTTTCTAGGTATGTTTTGTTGGGTTTTGGGTTGCTTTTTGGGTTTGTTTTGGTGGGTTTTGGATTGGGTTTTGGGTTGGGTTTTGTGGGTTTTGGGTTGGTTGTGGTGGGTTTTGGGATACCGATTTGACCCAAGTTGCATTAGTATTGAACCCAGATTGGGTCAGTATTGCACCAATATTGTGTTCTTAATGCACCCAATTTGCGTCAGTATTTCACCCATATTGTGTCCTTAATGCACCCATTTTGCATCAGTATTGAACCCAAATTGCATCGGTATTGCACCCATATTGCGTCCTTAATGCACCAATATTGCACCAATATTGTACCCATATTGCGTCAGTATTGCACCCATATTGCATCCTTAATGCACCCAAATTGCGTGAATATTGCACCCATATTGCATCCTTAATGCACTCATATTGCACCCATATTGTGTCAGTATTGAACCCAAATTGCGTCAGTATTGCACCCATATTGCATCCTTAATGCACCAATATTGCACCCATATTGTGTCCTTAATTTCATCTACAACAGCGGAAAGGGTTCTTTACAGTAAGGACAATAAAGGTATGGAATTCACTGCTTGAGGAGGTGGTGCTATCAAATATATTAGATGACTTTAAAAAGAGCTTGGATACTTTTTTAAAAGAGCAGAACATAGAGGGCTATGTATATTAGTATTGGGATTTTAAGGCAAGACACGGAGGCTCATATTATGCATTAACGCCAAACTTTACTACTCAGCAGCAAAAGATAACAACTTTTCAAATAGGTACAAAAGTTAAACCAGGTGTGTAACCCCACCCACAACAGGTAACCAATCAGAACATGGCCAGGTACATATAATCTTCCTCAATCACTTCCTAGCCCTCTTTCTTTGCTGCTCAGCAGATAAGTATTTTTCTAAGATAATCTGACTGTTTATATTGTATTACCTATATTCTTTATATGTGTTGTATCTCTTTAAATGCCATGGCTTGACGTCCATTTACATGTTTGTGCCCTTCACAAGTTTATAGTTTAAACTTAGTTTTCTACTCATGGATATTTTTAACTAACATTTTCCCCCTTTTCTTCTCATCCCTTTCCATACATCGTTTAACAACCGTTTCTTTATTAATATTATCTCGTTTGTTAGGTCGCGTCTTTCCGCTTCTCAAACGGGTTTTATTCATTGTTTGTTGCCCTCTGACTTCTTTCTATCTCTCCGTGGCTCATACTGCCTCCGTTCACTGTTATTTGTCTTCCTCTTAGCTGGCGTTCGTGGTGCGCTTCAGTTTTGCGGCGGCCATCTTTCTTATGGCTCGTCGCTTCCGGGTTTCAGCGCGCATGCACGAATCACCTCAGCCATTACGCGGCAGTTCGGCTGAGTGACGGAGGTGTTTTCCCAGCTCTCTCTTATTGAAACAATTGTATCTATATAAGAAGTCTCTTTATACATTATTGCTACTATTGTTCAACAGCTTTTTTCTGGCTATTACTTTCTATTAGCTTCTGCAGTGTCTGCATATTGTTCCTAATATGTCCCACAGAAACATTGTTTCTCCTTGCACCCCTCAAAAAAAACATTAGAATTCCTCCTAACTTTATTCTTATGGATAATGTATCCTTGCACTCAGATAACCAAGAAGCAGTGGCTTTTCCAACAAAATCTAACTCTGACCATATACAAGATATAGTTGAGCAGTCAGTGAATAAAACTGTCTCCTCAGCGTTATCTAATTGCATGTCTCAAATGGCAGATACCCTATCTAAATCTTTAGCCAATGCCTTACACAGCAAGAAAAAGAGGAAGGCTCTTGATTATCCTGAAACCCACTCTCATGTATATTCAAGTCTATCAGACTCCTCTCCTGAGAGAGTCAAGAGTAGTGGCGGAAAAAGGTCAAAAAAGACCAAGCACTGTTCCTCTGAAAGGGAAACTCTCAGTTCCCACCATGAAATGACTGATAAGTCAATTGTGAGAAAACGTGATTCCAATTCACGTATAAGAACCTCTACTCGGGAGGATGGCAAGCCGAGTTGAAGAAAAAAGAGCAGGTCCAAACCTAACTCTTTCTGTCTAGAATCTTCTGACAATTCAGACTCAGATATTGAGGAAGTGTCAAAATCAGATTCCCCTTCAGATGATTCTGATTATTTACCTAAATTGTCTGTCAGTGATTCAGACTCTAATAATAATATGGATGATGACACTATTCTAGATGATCAGGGTAAACCTTTGTTTAATCCCAATGCAATTAAGCATCCAAGATCCAGTGAATGGGTCCCTAAGGACCATGTGGCAAAATATTTAGACCTTTGGGTTAGGAAGTCACTTGACAATAAGTCTAGGAACAAACTAAGGTCAGAGTGCCCTAGACCCTCAGTTAACAAAACATGTGACACACCCATCATGGACCCGCAGATGGCACAATATATCGCCAAGTCAGGCAGAGATCCCAGAAAAGGGGTAGAAAGATCTTTGAAACAATGCCAAGATAAGCTTCTTGACATGACTGGTCCCTTGGCTAAGTTATTCAATATTATAGAAGAAGCTATTTCTGCTCGGTCTCAGATTGACCTGGACACCTTAAGAGGATGGGTCCAAAGAACTATATGTTTACTGGGCAATGCAAACACTGCGTTATCTATTGAAAGACGCAGAGCCATCTTACTTTGCATTGACCCCAAATTATCAGATATGGCTTCCACCGAAGCTGGTCCAGTAGCCAATGGCCTACTCTTTGGCGAATCCTTTATAAAAAATCTGGGCAAATTCGTCAATACCTTTACGGCTCTAGATAAAGCCCAAACCTCAATTAAGAAGGTTTTTAACCGTAAGGTTTTTGGTAAGGCCGGTAAAGGCAAGGGTTGCTTTCCCGGCCGATCATCTGGTTCCTTTAGAGACCAATTCAGGAACGCCCAAGACCCAGCTTATTTCAGTAGAGGATATTACCCTCAGGAAAATAAACAACCCTCATTTTATCCCCCCCCCAAGGGGTAGGATTTGGAGATCCAGACCTTCACGCAACTTCCCTCGTTCCAGACCCTTCTCTGGTAAGTATTTCTCTTCCTCTTCCCGGGAAAAAAGTAGGTGGCAGACTCACCCATTTTTTCCACGCCTGGTCCCAAATCACATCAGATCAGTGGGTACTACAGACTGTGCAGGGGTATCACATAGGATTTTATGCCAACCCCTTTCAATCAAAAGTTCCTCATTCTATCCACTTCTCAAAGGAAGATTTTCTCCTTCGTTTCCTACATGGTTTGGTTATTAAGACATTGTGATACATGAAGAACTTATTCATCTTTCCTGCTGCATCAAAGAAAGAGGGCTAGGAAGTGATTGAGGAAGATTATATGTACCTGGCCATGTTCTGATTGGTTACCTGTTGTGGGTGGGGTTACACACCTGGTTTAACTTTTGTACCTATTAGAAAAGTTGTTATCTTTTGCTGCTGAGTAGTAAAATTTGGAGTTAATGCATAATATGAGCCTCCGTGTTTTTAATAAAATCCCGATTTTCCGTCATATAACTAGGAAAATCCCAGAATTAATATTTAGTTAGTGCTGGTTGATCAAAGGGGAAATCTTACCACCATTTGGATTCAAGATGGAATTTTTTCCCCCCATTCAAGTCATAATTTGAAATTGCTATATTGAGGGTTTTTTTTTGCCTACTTTTGGATCAACGATGATAAACAGGAATAGGAAAAGGGTTGAACTAGATGGACGCAAGTCTTTTTTCTTTTTTTTTCAAATTCAGTTTTTTATTGATTTTTGAATAAGATTTAGGGATTACAGAACACAAGAACAAAGATGACATAAAAGTAAACATAAATAACTAATCTAGAGGGCGCCGAACTGTACACCTCATGTGGTCATTGAGCGACAGATTGCATAGGAGGGGCAAAAAAAAAAAAGATGGAGGGGGAAGGGAGGAGATAGGGAGAAGGGAATGGGGGGGTGGGGGGAGTCTGAGCAGGACGCCCCACAACACTGTAGTCCAACTCCTCAAAGAAGAAGCAAATCTCTGTGGAATGAAGGACGGGTCACAGAGTCAATCCACGGAGTCCATAAGCAGAGATAAGAGGAGGACAAGTTGTGAAAATAAGCAGTCAATTTCTTCATACAAATCAATCTCCAGATCTGGTTATCCAGTGGGGCATAACACGGAGGCAGAGACTTCCAATTATAGGCAATGTGGCACCGGGTTACAAAGCACACTACATATCAATTTATTAGCTATGTTGGACAAAGGGGGTTACCTAGAGATACGGTTCAGCAGGGCAGTCCAGGGGTCAAGCTGCAATACCACACCTAGTGCGGACCCCAGAAGCGCAAAGACATGAGTCCACAGGGCATAAACTGAAGTGCCAAACTGCCCAGAACCCCGATAGCATAGTTGAGAAGTGGATGGGTAAAAATGGTGCAATCTGGCCAGGCAGTAGTACCATCTTGACATCACCTTATACGCATTTTCCTTAACCAGTGTACAAGGAGTCAAACTAGAAGAATTCACTACAATGTTACTCCACTCCTCCTCGTCCAAAGTCTCACCCAGCTCAGATTCCCAGAGGGCGTGATACGAAGGGGGATGAAGGAAGGTAATAAAGCTTAGAAATAGTACCTTTACTGTGAGAGGTGGTGGAACAAAAATGTTCAAACAGGGTCAGAGACGTGGGGGGACCAGTTTTGAAATGAGCTCGGGCAAAATGCTGAGCTTGTAGAAACCAGAAAAAATCCCCAGGTGGGGCATGATATTTCTTGCGAAATTGATCCCATGTCAGAAGTGTGTTAAAAAAGAACAAATCAGATACCCGGGTAATCACAGCATCTGTCCACTAGCCGAATTGCGTGGGGGAAAGCCCAGGGGGGAAATTGTGATTCCGGAATAGGGGAAACATTCTGGAGGCAGCGGAAATGAGGCAATCAGTGTCGCAGAATCGCCACCAAAGGGACATAGTGTGGGACGGAGTTAACCTATTGCTAAGCTCACCAGTGCTGGAACCCAGAGAAGATCGGCTGCTGAAGGCGAGCCGCACAAGGCAACCTCCAATTCCACCCATCGGGGGACATTGCAAGACTGGTGTAGTTGGACAGCTTTAGCCAGTTGGACCGCTTTCTAGTAAGACCAAACATGAGGAACCGAAAGTCCCCCATGCAGTCTGAGTTTATAAAGCAATGACAAGATAAGTCTAGTTTTCCGAGAAGCCCAAATGAACCAAAGGATATGTTGCTGAAGCAAGTGAATGTCTGACATCCATAGAGGAATACCTAGCGAGCAGAAAAGGTAAAGGAGTTTGGGCAGTAAAGTCATCTTGACTGCATATATCCTACCAAACCACGCAATCCAGTAGGAAGCCCAGGTTCTCAAGCTGTTGTGTAGGGACTTAATCAAAGGTGTATAATTAGCGGCATAAAGAGCAGAGTGAGATGCAGTAATACGAATACCCAGTGATGATAGTGAAGAACAGCTCCATTTGAAAGTTGAGGGCTAACAATTTCCACATAGGTACAGGGAGAGAAACATCCAGGGCCTCACATTTAGAGTGGTTAATTTTGAAGCTGGAGAAAGAGGAGAATGTGGTCAGCAATAGGGGTAGGCGAAACTTGTCGCCGTGTTCCCGTGGGAAATTTCACGAAAACCACGTTGTTATCAACTTTACAACTAGCGGTTAAAATTTTTACATCTTTCACCAAGTGGCCAAAATTTTTTGCCATTTTTTCAATGGCTAGAAAGTTTCTGCCCATTGATTTACGTTATTTTCTCACTTACGCTCTAAAAAGGTGACATTTTAGCTAATGACAGACACAATAGAAGCAGCTACAGAGCGAGATAGACGTGCTGTGCTGTTTTCTTGTGATATTTTACAAAAAGTGAGTCAGGAGAGGCTCATAGTGACTGCTATCACTATGAGCAAGGTGAAAAATAATCAGTGGAGGAGCTGGAAGGACCCTTATGTGTCCATTGAGTCTGAGGAGGAGGAGGAAATGACTAGCAGTACTGAACCAATGCAGTCCAGTCCCCCTAAATCACCCCAAGGGATCTTGGGTCAGATGCCTGTGCCTGCTGCAAGACATGCTGCCCCTGCTGCCAGTGCCACCATTGCTGTGCCTGCAGCCACTAGTGTTGTTCCTGCTGCCAGATGTGCTGCCACTAGTTTTGTACCTATTGCCAGTGCTGAACCTGCAGCCACCAATACTTTGCCTGCTGCTAGTGTTTCTTGTAGTACTCAGGGGGGAAGGAGAAAATGATTCCAAATGTAACAGCAGGGGACCCTCTGTCACATTGCTCGTCACCTCCTCCAAGCATCAGTGAGATGCCTATAATAGAGCAGCAGCAAGTAGGGACCAGTGGTGGTGGTGATGTTGGAGAATCTGGGGTGGAAGAGACATTGATGGCCTTTTTATCAGAAAGTAAGAAGGAATGGGAGACAGGAAAGAGGATGGACATCACTACCACCACTAGCAATCAGCTTTTGTAATTTGTGGAAATTGCTGCTGCTGAGATGCAAGGGCAGCAGGATGCCGAGGAGCAAGCTAGTATGCCACAGACCACTGTGGACACAGTGGGAATGGGGTCAACAAGTAAAGCGGGACTAGGACAGGTTCCACTTGCCAGCAGTAGCAATACTCTTCCTGATCCTAGTTGCAGTGCTAAATCTGAGGCGGTAGCAGCAACATTACCTGCTGCCACAAAAAGTGAAGGGGAATGTGGAGAAGAAGAAGAAGAAAGAGGCCATTCTTCTCCACCTGTTCCCTATCCCTACCCCCAGAAGTCATGTGTATGGGACTCTTCCGGCAGCCACAGTGCAGTCATCATCAACAATGGTACAGTGCAAAATTTGTGACAAGTTAGAGAGAAGGGGAAAGGAGGCAACACACCTTGGCACAACCTCCCTGATAACAGACATGAAACACAGACACCATGACATTTATGTCAAACATGTTAAAGCCAAACACTCATTACAGAAATCTAGCACCGCTGTTACTGTACCCCCTGAATCTTCAGAAAGGTGGAGATCAAAGAGGAAACCCAGAAAGACACTGGAAGTTCCATGATGATCGAAACAACTAGCTCGCCATCAACATCACCTTCTTCCTCTAAGGTAACAAGTACATCTTCTGCCAATCCACCTAATTCATCGTTACCTCCCCTGCTAAAAGATAGCCACTCTTTTGATGTTAGGATATAGCAGTTCGTCTCTATCCATTGCACACTGTGTGGTGCACTGACCATCAGGTGGCATCTGAGGAGATTCCATCCTGCAGAATATGCTAAGATGGAGACAGGGAGGGTTCATCATTACTATTAAACTGTCAGCAAGTTGTCATGTGTCCTTAGCGGGGTCTGGACAAGGGTTACAGTGACAGCGTTAGTACTTGGTTTCGGGTGTCATGGTGTTTGGATACAGTTGTGCCCCCACATACTGTGCACATTGTAGTTGCTGAGCACTGATCCTGCTCTCATCCTGCTGCTTAAACAACTCAGCAGCAGCAGTACGAACAGCAGTTGCAACTCAGGACTTAGGAGGACATTTGACAATGGCCACTGGCCAACATGACCTGCTGGCATTAGTCCAGTATGGCATTTTTATTTTTTTCTCCGGGCTTGTGTTTAAAAAAATAATTAAAAAAAAATTAAAAAGATAGTCCTACAAGAAAATAAACAATTGTTGGAGGGTTTGTTTCTAACAAGCCTAAGTCCTACAAATCGATGTTTCCTTAGGGCTTGTGTCAAACCATCTTAAGTCCTACAAATCAATGTTTCTTCAGGGCTTGGGCCTCTAGTAAGTCTAAGTCCTACAAAGGCCTCCAACAACAAATCAAACAAACAATCCTGTATAAAATACTCTATCAAGTCAATTATAAGGGGTCCACGTCTGGATTACCCTTTATACTTAGGGAGAGACCCTAAGTGTTTCACAGAAACAAGTCAAAAAATGATGTGAGAGGCTCTGAGCACAAACAAAAGCACAATGGCCTGTTCTCCAGCTACTCACCGCTCAAGAGCATCACATTTTAGCTCTCTAGTGCCATTACAGAGGAGAAATTTCCACATACGCATTAGACGAATCCCGCCCATAAGGGCAGTTTAGCACTAAAATGATGGGCAAGCCCCCTCTGCACGGAAAAACCAGCTAACCCCAGATGTATGTTTCAGCCTTATTTGGGCCTCATCAGTGAGGTGCAGCTGGGTTCCCTAGGCACGGAGAGCAAGGGGTCCACGTCTGGATTACCCTTTACACTTAAGGAGAGATCCTAAGTGTTTCATAGAAAGAAGACAAAAAATGATGTGAGAGGCTCTGAGCACGAACAAAAGCACAATTGCCTGTTCTCCGGCTAGTCACCGCTCAAGAGCATTACATTTTAGCTTTCTAGTACCATTACAGAGGAGAAATTTCCACATACACAGTAGACTAATCCTGCCTATAAGGGCGATTAGTATATGAATGTTGGGCAAGTCCCCTCTGCACGGAATAATCAGCTAACCCCGGACATACGTTTTGGCCTTATCTGGATCTCGTCAGTGAGGTGCAGCTGGCTTCCCTAGGCACTGAGAACAAGGGGTCCACGTCTGGATTACCCTTTATACTTAGGGAGAGACCCTAAGTGTTTCACAGAAACAAGTCAAAAAATGATGTGAGAGACTCTGAGCACGAACAAAAGCACAATGGCCTGTTCTCCGGCTAGTCACCGCTCAAAAGCATCACATTTTAGCTCTCTAGTGCCATTACAGAAAATAAATTTCCACATACACATTAAACTAATCCCGCCCATTAGGGCAGTCTAGTACCAAAATGATGAGCAAGTCACCTCTGTACGAAAAAAACAAGCTAATCCCAGACGTATGTTTCGGCCTTATTTGGGACTCGTCAGGGAGGTGCAGGTGGCTTCCCTAGACCCTGAGAGCAAGGGGTCCACATCTGGATTACCCTTTACACTTAGGGAGAGATCCTATGTGTTTCACAGAAACAAGTCAAAAAATGATGTGAGAGGCTCTGAGCACGAACAAAAGCACAATGGCCTGTTCTCCAACTAGTTGCTGCTCAAGAGCATCACATTTTAGCTCTCTAGTGCCATTACAGAGGAGAAATTTCCACATACACATTAGACTAATCCCGCCCATAAGGGCAGTCTAGTACCAAAAGGATGGGCAAGTCCCCCTCTGCAAAGAAAAAACAGCTAACCCCAGACATACGTTTCGGCCTTATTTGGGACTTGTCAGTGAGATGCAGCTGGCTTCCCTAGGCACTGAGAGCAAGGGGTCCATGTCTGGATTACTCTTTACACTTAGGGAGAGACCGTTAGTGTTTCACAGAAACAAGCCAAAAAAAATGACGTGAGAGGCTCTGAGCACAAACAAAACCACAATGGCCTGTTCTCCGGCTAGTCTCTGCTCAAGAACATCACATTTTAGCTCTCTGGTACCATTACAGAGGAGACATTTCCACATACACATGAGACTAATCCCGCCCATAAGTGCAGTCTAGTATCAAAAAGGTGCAGCTGGGGTTCCTAGGCACTGAGAGCAAGGGGTCCACGTATGGATTATCCTTTACACTTAGGGAGATACCCTAAGTGTTTCACAGAAACAAGTCAAAAAACGATGTGAGAGGCTCTGAGCACGAACAAAAGCACAATGGCCTGTTCTCTGGCTAGTTACTGCTCAAGAGCATCACATTTTAGATCTCTAGTGCCATTACAGAGGAGAAATTTCCACATACACATTAGACTAACCCCGCCTATAAAGGCGGTCTAGTACCAAAATGATGGGCAAGTCCACTTTGCACGTTAAAACCTGCTAACCCCAGGCATACATTTTGGCCTTATTTGGGCCTCGTCAGTGAGGTGCAGATAGTTGCCCTCGGCACTGAGAGCAAGGGGTCCACATCTGGATTATCCTTTACACTTAGGGAGAAACCCTAGATTTTTCACAGAAACAAGCCAAAAAATGATGTGAGAGTCTCTGAGAAAGAAAAAAAGCACAATGGCTTAGTCACCACTCAAGAGCATCACATTTTAGCTTTCTAGCGCCATTACAGAGAAGAAATTTCCACATACACATTAGACTAATCCCGCCCATAAGGGCGGTCTAGTAACAAAATGATGGACAAGTCTCCTCTGCACTAAAAAACCAACTAACCCCAGACGTACATTTCGGCCTTATTTGAGCCTCGCCAGTGAGGTGCAGCTGGCTTCCCTAGGCACTGAGAGCAAGGGGTCCACGTCTGGATTATCCTTTACACTTAGGGAGAGACCCTAAGTGTTCCACAGAAACAAGCCAAAAAATGATGTGAGAGGCTCTAAGCACGAAAAAAAGCACAATGGCCTGTTCTCCAGCTAGTCACCGCTCAAGAGCATCGCATGTTAGCTCTCTAGTGCCATTACAGAGGAGAAAATTCCACATACACATTAGACTAATCCTGCCCATAAGTGCGGTCTAGTAACAAAACAATGGGAAGTCCCCTCTGCACGGAAAAATGGCTAACCCCAGAACTACGTTTTAGTCTTATTTGGGCCCTTATTTGTACCCTTTACACTTAGGGAGAGACCCTAAGTGTTTCACAGAAACAAGTCAAAAAATGATGTGAGAGGCTCTGAGCACGAACAAAAGCACGATGTCCTGTTTTCCGGCTAGTAACCGTTCAAGAGCATCACATTTTAGCTCTCTAGTGCCATTACAGTGAAGACATTTCTGCATACACACTAGACTAATCCCACCCATAAGGGCGGTCTGGTACCAATAGGATGGGCACGTCCCCACTGCACAGAAAAACCAGCTAACCCCAGATGTACGTTTCAGTCTTATTTGGGCTTCCCTAGTCACTGAGAGCAAGGGGTCCACGTCTGGATTCCCCTTTACACTTAGGGAGAGACCCTAAGTGTTCCACAGAAACAAGCCAAAAAATGATGTGACAGGCTCTGTGCACGAACAAAAGCACAATGGCCTGTTCTCCGACTAGTTGCTGCTCAAAAGCATCACATTTTAGCTCTCTAGTGCCATTAAAGAGAAGAAATTTCCACATACACATTAGACTAACCCCACCCATAAAGACGGTCTCGTACCAAAATGATGGGCAAGTCCTCCCTGCACAGAAAAACCAGCTAACCCCAGATGTACGTTTTGGCCTTATTTTGGCCTTGTTAGTGAGTACCCACGGCACTGAGAGCAAGGGGTCCACATCTGGATTACTCTTTACACTTAGGGAGAAACCTTAAGTGTTTCACAGAAACAAGCCAAAAAATGAAGTGAGAGGCTCTGAGCACGAAAAAAAAGCACAATGGCCTGTTCTCTGGCTAGTCACCGCTCAAGAGAATCACATTTTAGCTCTCTAATGGCAATACAGAGAAGAAATTTCAACATACACATTAGACTAACCCCACCCATAAGGGCAGTCTAGTACCAAAAGGATGGGCAAGTCCCCTCTATATAGAAAAAAATCAGCTAACCCCAGACATACATTTCAGCCTCATTTGGGTCTCCTAAGTGAAGTGCAGCTGGCTTCCCTAGGCACTGAGAGCAAGGGGTCCACATCTGGATTACCCTTTACACTTAGGGAGAGACCCTTAGTGTTTCTCAGAAACAAGTCAAAAAATTATGTGAGAGGCTCTGAGCCCCTACAAAAGCACAATGGCCTATTCTCCGGCTAGTCACCGCTCAACAGCATCACATTTTAGCTCTCTAGTGCCGTTACAGAGGAGACATTTCCACATACACATTAGACTAATCCCACCCATAAGGGCGGTCTAGTAACAAAATGATGGACAAGTCCCCTCTGCACAGAAAAACCAGCTAACCCCAGACGTACGTTTCGGCCTTATTTGAGCCTTGTCAGTGAGGTGCAGATGGCTGCCCTCGGCACTGAGAGCAAGGGGTCCACATCTGGATTACCCTTTACACTTAGGGAGAAACCCTAAGTGTTTCACAGAAACAAGCCAAAAAATGATGTGGGAGGCTCTGAGCATGAAAAAAAAGCACAATGGCCTGTTCTTCGGCTAGTCACCGCTCAAAAGCATCACATTTTAGCTCTCTAGTGCCATTACAGAGGAGAAATTTCCACATACACATTAGCCTAATCCGGCCCATAAGGCCTGTCTTGTACCAAAATGCTGGGCAAGTTCCCTCTGCACAAAAAAAACAGCTAACCACAGATGTACGTTTCAGTCTTATTTGGGCCTCGTCAGTGAGATGCAGCTCGCTTCCCTAGGCACTGAGAGCAAGGGGTCCACATCTGGATTACCCTTTACACTTAGGGAGAGACCTTAAGTGTTTCTCAGAAACAAGCCAAAAAATGATGTGAGAGGCTCTAAGCACAAAAAAAAGCACAATGGCCTGTTCTCCGGCTAGTCACCGCTCAAGAGCCTCACATTTCAGCTCTCTAGTGGCATTATAGAGGAGACATTTCCACATACACATTAGACCAAATCCACCCATAAGGGCGGTCTAGTAACAAAATGATGGACAAGTCCCCTCTGCACGGAAAAAACCAGCTAACCCCAGACGTACGTTTCGGCCTTATTTGAGCCTTGTCAGTGAGGTGCAGATGGCTGCCCTCGGCACTGAGAGCAAGGGGTCCACATCTGGATTACCCTTTACACTTAGGGAGAAACCCTAAGTGTTTCACAGAAACAAGCCAAAAAATGATGTGGGAGGCTCTGAGCATGAAAAAAAGCACAATGGCCTGTTCTTCAGCTAGTCACCGCTCAAAAGCATCACATTTTAGCTCTCTAGTGCCATTACAGAGGAGAAATTTCCACATACACATTAGCCTAATCCCACCCATAAGGCCTGTCTTGTACCAAAATGCTGGGCAAGTCCCCTCTGCACTAAAAAACCAGCTAACCCCAGACGTACATTTCGGCCTTATTTTGGGCCTCATCAGTGAGGTGCAGCTGGCTTCCCTAGGCACTGAGAGCAAGGGGTCCACGTCTGGATTACCCTTTACACTTAGGGAGAGACCCTAAGTGTTTCACAGAAACAAGCCAAAAAATGATGTGAGAGGCTCTGTGCACGAACAAAAGCTTAAACATTTAGCAAGGACAGAGGAGAACCCTGAATTTCACGTTGCAGCAAGAGATACCGACCCTCGGGATCACGGACTTCCTGTGAAATCTGGAAACCTAGGGTGCTACGGATCAAGATGGAGACTCCATTCTTCTTAGAGGGCCCAGAGGAGTGGAAGTGCATCTGGTATCGCCTATCCCAGTATTTAGGGAGGGCCGAGGAATGAAAATTAGTTTCTTGGAGGAAAATTCTATCTTCCCTGATAGAGGCATAGTTTCTCTTTGCCATTCTGCGCTTCTGAGGTGCATTCAGCCCTTTAACATTATGAGTCACTATTTTCAACATTGCAGGAGGGTGGAAATCCGTGGTCCAAGCCTCAGAGGAAGGAGCAACAACCGGGTCCATCACAGACAGGAGGGCAGTGCGGGGTCGTCCAGTAAAGACCAAAGGGTCGACCAGGAACAGAAGGGTGGGAAGAGAAAAAAAAAAGACCCACACTCAGAAGAGGAAGAGGAGGATCACAGTAGGAAGGACCAAGGAGAATGGAATCAAAAAGGGCAGGATGGAGGTGTAAAGGGAAGGGAGCACCAGAAGGTGCCTAGATGATCATTCGTAAAAAACAAAAAACACTGGGAGAAAGCCTACAGCCAGGAGCACATGCCTCCACCTCCGACCACCCAAAAAAAGAAGAAAGGTGGAAAAAAAAGTGAGATCACCCGCAAGGCGGACCACATGTGGTGACAGCAGTGCCTAGACTCGTGCCAGGTAGGTCACAGAAGCAGTTAGGTGACCCCGATTTAGCAACGGAACAACAACAGAAATATCAGAACCCGGGTATGAAACTCATGTAGTGCACCTAGCAGCGTGTGTATGGCACCCCAAAGCCCCATGGGGAAAGTCCCAACTCGGTTGAAAGGAACTTCTCACAGACCCTCCCCCACTCCCCCCGGACCGCAATATAAGATATCAGTCCCTCAAGGAGAAACTGAGTCCATAAGGGAATAAGGGAAGGCCTGAGGGGGTAAGGGAAAGGGCGGCAGACTAACCCTCCGGGGAAGGCCCGGAGGGCAACACACAGGTCACCTGGGCCCATACATTAGTAAAGAACAGGTAACATATGCATTGCACAGATAAAGTGTAAACCATTGTAAGTAAAAACAGCATAAAATAATACGGTGAACCCAAGAAGAGGCGCTGGAACACCGTGCACACAGGGGATCCCAAGGCGTCCGCTCTATTGAATCCCCCAAGTGCAGGAGAACAGAGCAAAACACAGTAGGTACAGTCAACCCCCCCACTCCCTAGAGAGCCCTGTTGGAAAAATAGGGGACCCCAACTCTAGAGCTAGGGGGTAGGCCCCAAGCCCAAGAGTGGAACGTAACCATACAAACAGAGAATGGAGTTCCAGGGAAGGGTAAATGAGGGAAGCTGTATGAGGATTACTAAGTGGGCACCAAAGTAACACTCAGATTTGAGGTAAGACAATGCAGTAGTTTGTCACTTTAAGCATATTTTAAAAGCGATACATTGCAGCAGGAGTAGACCCAACACAAATTCCACCAGAACATTGACATACGGGACTCCGGGGTTAGGACAGCTCGACAGACACATCTTGCGCGGACAAGCAGCCAGAGCCACCCACTGAAGGGGAGCTGCCCCAGAGGGTATCTCAATGTGAAGGCCCATAATAAGGGAATGAAGGCTAGCCAACCAATGGAAGATCGGCACCCTTAAGGATAAATCGGAGATGATAAGAGCGGAGAAAATCCCTTAAGGCCGGGAAAGGAAGAACAGAGTGGACGCAATTCTTTTTTCAACCTAAATTACTATGTTACTATGAATAGGGTCAGCATTTTTAACACTGATACGATTGAGATACCTGTAATCAATACAGGGTCTCAGTTCACCACTCTTTTTCTTCACAAACAAGAATCCAGCCCCGGCAGGAGAGGAGGACTTGCGGATGAACCCCCGGGACAGGGCATCTGCAACATACTCCTCTATGGCCTTATTCTCCGCGACAGTGTTACAGCTTACCTTGCTTTCATCATCATCTGCAGGCACGAGGCTTCTAGCATGCAGCAGGCCTCTGTTTTATGTGCCATGCTTCCTGTAGTCCCCTCCTACCTTCTTCCTTCCTCTGAGCTGCTCCTCCTACCTACTTCCTGAGGAGGGGTTTATAAGGCAGTTGCCCTTGTGTTGCTGTTCATAGCAGTTCTATTACCTTGGGCTCTATGTATGACCTGGCTAGTCTTCCATCCAACCTGGTGCTGACCTGTGGCTCTGTCTGACTATTATTTTGTCTATCCCTTTGGTGGACACCCAACCTGGTGCAGACCTGTGGCTCTGGCTGACTACCTGAACTGTGTATGACCTTGCTTGTCTGACTACCCACTCTGGTGCTGACTTGTGGCTCTGTCTGACTATTCTTACGTTTGTACCTAGCAGACACCCAATCTAGTATGGACCTGGGGCTCTGGTAGACTAGCTCTGATACTGACTGCAGACGTGAGTCAGGTATCCCTTTCCTTATACTAACTGCAGGCGTGAGTCAGTTATCCATTTCCTCATACTGACTACAGGCGTGAGTCAGATATCTCTCCCTACTGACTGCAGGCGTGAGTCAGTACTCTTGCTTCGTCCTTATCAAGATCCAGTGTTCCTGTTCCTTCTCCTGTTCCTGCTCCTGGTTCCTGCAGAGACTACCAGTGGCTTAGGCCTAGTCTCCAGCAGAGTGGTCAAGCTTGGCAGCCTAATATTCCTGATAGCAGTGCTCCCAGGCTTGTAACCCTCTGCTTGCTACTTGTGTATACAGTGTGCTCTACTTTTCTATTATTAATACATTTTGCATTTAACTATACCGTACTGACTCCTGAACGTTATTGGTAAACCGTGACAGACATAAAGAGGGTAAAATAAACTTTGAGGAGGTATGGCAACCGGTTGTATTTCAATGGTGCAATCATATGGGCGGTGAGGTGGAAGCTCACCAGCCTGGCCCTTATCAAATACATCACGGAACTCTTGGTATTCTTTAGGCAGAAAAGAGACTGAGGATGTGGTTAGCACCCTCCCCTCTTTTACAAGGCATGTCTTGGAACAGTTGGGTAACCATACCATGACTTCAGCCCTTACCCAATCGAACGTGGGACTGTGTTTGCGCAACCATGGATAACCCAGGATCACAGGATAGTGAGAAGAGTGGAACACCTGGAATTGTAAGATTTCATGATGGAGAGCCCCTACAGCCATAGACAAAGGAGCGGTTTTATGGGTGACCTATGGCAGCTGTAGGGGTCTGCCATCAATCGTCTCGAGGGCAAGTAGAGTGGTACGGAGCTGCAATGGAATGGAGTGCTTTTGGGCGAAGGCACTGTCGATAAAGAGGCCAGCTGCGCCGGAGTCAATGAGCGCCTCAGAAGTAACTGAAATCTTGCCCCAAGAGAGTCCAATGGAGACTAGTGGTTTATCTGTATGGAAAGCCAGGGATGCTGAGACACCACCTAAGGTCTGTCACCCATAGGACCTTAGGTGCGGGTGTTTCCCAGTCGTGTGGGACAAGTTCGCATTAAGTGCCCTGCCTTACCGCAGTAAAGGCAAAGGCCCTCCCTCCTCCTCACAGCCCTTTCCACAGTTGAAAGGCGAGTGAACCAAAGCTGCATGGGCTCCACATCTCCTGAGGTTTTGAGACTAGGAGGCGCGGGAGGAGAGGGAAGTACGGTCGGGGATGAAAAGCTTGGAGTTAAATGGCTGGGTTGCCTCCGCAGGCACTCCCTGAAGGAAGGTCTCTCATGGATTCAGGAGTCAATCAGGATACAATATGAGACCAGTTCCTCAAAATTTCTGGGGAGGTCTCGGGCTGCAATCTCATCTTTAACCATATCCGAGAGCCCATTAGAGAAAGCAGCCACGAGAGCCTCATCATTCCAACCAACCTCGGCTGCCAGGGTACAAAACTCTATGGCATAATCCGAAACCATCCTAGTACCCTGCTGGATGGACATTAGGTGCTTGGCAGATGAGGTGGAGTGGCCCGGTACATCAAATACCCTTTTAAAAGATGCCACAAACTCAGCGTAATTGTATACTATAGCTTTCTGCTTCTCCCAAAGGGGAGTAGCCCATGCCTAGGCCCTGTCAGAGAGTAAGGAAATCACAAGGCCCATTTTACTCCTATCAGACGGGAAGGACTGTGGTACCATCTCCAGATAGATACCAACCTGGTTCAGGAAACCTCTGCACTGGTTAGGGTCACCCCCCATAACACTGGGGAAGGGGGTAGGCCCTGTCATGCCTCTAGCAACATTAGAATCCCCATTGGCAGCCGGAGTGGGAGCGGCAGCAGCTACAGGGACAGTGCACCGGGGGCCACTGAGGCGGTGAAGCCTGGAGGGATAATGCAAACTGGTACATGCGCTGGTCTACCTGGTCCAGCCTGAAAAAAACATTGGGTGGATTGTCTGAGCCTTCTGAGTTCATGGTCCTTGTGTACTGTTAGGGACCAGGAACCAGACAGACACAAAAAATATAAGATGCAAAACACCTTTATTAAAGTAACAAAACACAAGCAAAGCAGAATGGTGATCCAGGAGCAAAAACCAAAAGACAAGCCTGGGTCAGGAACCAAGGCAGGTACTCAGCCAAGCCAGAGTCAGGAACATAGGAGTCAGAGATGTCAGGAACAAACCAGGAGTCAGGAGCCAGAAGGATTGTCAGAGGAAGCCAGGTCATACACGGATAAACAAGAGCACAGGAGAATCCACAGCAGCCAGCAACAAACAAAAGAACAAACAGGAAGTGAGCCAAGCTGCTTTAAATACCCTGAGAGGGTTGGATGATAGGCGAGTAGTCACAGAGAGGTCAGCTGATTTAGCCTGAGCCAGGAAAGGGAAGGCAGCAGCAATGGATAGCAGAAATCTAGATTAGCTCAGGCAGCAGAATCAATCAGCAGAGTTAGAGCAGCTCAGCCAAATCTTGACACCTGGGATGGGATGTGAACGCCCAGGTATTTGATGTATTCAGTGGGCCCAAGTGAAAAGGAAATGCTGTTGCAAATGTGTCTGAGTCTTAGCATCCAAATTAACAGTCAGAGTCTCAGTCTTAAGTTGGTCTTAGAATCAGCAAGTTCGCCATAAGTGTCCAGAAGAGCAACAAGAGGGGGAATGGAACCTGTACGGTAGGAAAAGCAAAACATTGTCCACATATCCCAATACCTTATAGTGTGCAAAAACAAATTAGGTAGACACTGGCAGCCAGTTAAAAAACTATTACTGTCAGTATCCACCTATATAACTTCTTGTGCTACTGTAGTTGTGTCAATGCATATATATATCTGAGATGAGAAGTCTTAAGATAGTCCAACCTTCTATTCAATATTGTTTATAGTTAGGTCTCTCTTGTAGGCAGCCTCTGCCATAGTCCTTGCCACTTGATTATGTGTCTTTAAACAATGGTTAGCTGTAGGCACAAAATACAAAAAAGAAAGACACAGTGTATGCGTGCACTCTACCTCTCACAGGGTTCCCAGTCATACAAAATCCCCTTTTGAATGCCAACTCACCAGAACTTGAGGCTTCAACAGCCTCTGAGTTTTTGCACATAGATTTTAATAGGTGCAGTCTCTCTTGCTGACTGCTTATCCCAGTGTACCGGACACCATCATTACTCTCCCAGTCTCTTATTCTTAGCATTTGGTAGGGTATGACCTAGAAAGAAAGTTATACTACCTTGGCCTACTCATAAAAGTTCCTCCATTTACTTAAGGTAGCAGCAGAAAAGTATATACATAGTACTTACAAATCTAATAAAAGTACAAACAAGTACTAGAAATAAAAAGCACTATGGCTTCTTCGCACTGCATGTTCCGCTACAAGTGTAACATACTCAGGGACATAGCGATCTATAAGCATATTGTTTCTTTTATACTCATCTTCTTTACCTGGACAGGTGTGCACTTCTGTTTGTTTGACCTCCAAAATTCAAAATAATGCATATATGCTTCCAAAGATAACTTCCTCTCTACTCTCCTCCATATGGTTAGACCACAAGCTTCTAACCCACACATCTATGCATAGTATAACCCCTTGAGTGGTACGTAATGAGTTACACAGCAATGCATTGTGTACCTCTCTGGGGCTCAGAGTGTTAAGATATGCATAGATGTGCGGGTCGTTAATGTAAAACATGGCTAAAGTCCTCCAGGTATGTCTCCATTAAACATTTCAACATAAGAATTGGAGAAAGGCAGAATGAGCACAGCCCCCTAGTACCTTATGGGCTGTTGTCTGTTGCATTGTAAGGGAATTTGAACAGAGACTGCCTTTATATATTGGCAGACTCTTTTCAAAAGGACTCACAGCCACTGACTGGGATGTGTGCTTACGCACATCCCAGCCAATCAGCTTCAAGAGGGGTGTGGAGGAACCTGCGAGAAGATGGTTGGCTGGGATTTACTTAAGCACACATCCCAGCCAATGGCTGAGTCCTTTTGAACAGAAACTACTCAAACGTAAAGGTAGACTGTTCAAATTCCCTCACAATGGATCAGGCATTGGCCCATAAGGTACTGGTGGGGCTGTGCTCATTCTGCCTTTTTTCCACCACCGCCACTGCCGCAAACAGCGGTGGAGAAAGAGAAAATAGCATCTTTTTGATTTGGAACATTTTTCATTTGCTTTTGATTCTTATGTGGAAATGATTAAAGGGGGCATATCTGGAGGACTTTGGCCATGTTTTACATTAATGACCTGCGCATCTATGCAAATCTTAACCCTCTGAGCCTAAGAGAGGTATGCAATGCATTTCTCTGCAATGTGTTGTGTACCCCTCTGACACTCAAGGGGTTAAACTATGCATAGATGTACAAGTTCTTTTTTCTCGAACATTTATTTATATCTCCTTTTTTTACAGGTACATGACGTGAAGATGGAAGACAGAGGAAGAAATAAGAGAGAAGGAAGAGAGAAGAAGAAGAGAGAAGAAACAAGATGGACAATAGCTGACCAGGGTGATGAAGACTAAGCTGGATATCAGGATTAACTGTAAATTGCTTTTTATGGGCTGTTGCTTTGTTACTTAATCGGATTAACCCTGTGAGTGCAGTGGGGTAATTATACTCCTCTGGCACTCATAGGATTAATTCTACTAACTTTGGACAGATTTGGGGTGTACTTTGGATGTATTGATAAGGGGCCTAGGAACACAGCAAACAAGAACGCAGGTAAAGCCCACAGCAGCCAGCAGCAACAGGTCAGCAAACAAACACAAGGACAATGGGGAAGTGAGCCAAGCTGCTATATATACCCTGAGAGGGTTGGCTGATAACAGTCAGGTGAGTAATCAGAGAGATCAGCTGATACAGCCAGAGCCATAAACTTAGAAGACAGCAGCAGTGGATAGCAGAACACTAGATTAGCTCAGACAGCAGAATCAATAAGCAGAATGGGAGCAGCTCAGCAAAACCTTGACACATATTTGCTACTGCAGTTGATGAACTTTTTAACTTCATACATTCTGCCAGTATTGTTGTTATAAAAGGTTTTTTACCTAAGGAAATCTAGGAGTTTATACTCTCATGTTGTGACAAAGTAGATAAAAAAAATGTTAATGTCATGTAATAGAGATAACAATATGAGTATTGAAGCGGCTCTTGGGAATAATAGAGGGCTGACAAGTAAATTAGTGTTTGGAAACTATCTCTGTAGCTCTAATAGATGTTTTACTTGTAATTTGATGTTGAATTCTCAAAGAAACCTTTTATAAGGTGTATTTGATACTTTATAGTCCCTGCCCACAAGCTATATCCCCTGTATAGCAGGGTGAGACTGAATGGAACACAAAAGTGGCTCCATGGTTAGAACATAGAGATGTGAAAGGTTTCAGATAGAGTGCCATTGACTTGGACTCAGGTAGAGGGCTGGGCATAGAGCGTTGAACTTCTATGTCTACATTTGAGTCCCAAGCCAAAAGCTTCTAAAGTTCCCAAAAAGGAAATCCCAATGCACTCTATTGAATGCCTTCTCGGAGTCAATGGATAAAAACAGAGGTTATATCAAGAGAGGCAGCTTTATTCAGAAGAGAAATGACCTTAGCAGTATTGTTTCTGGCCTGACATCTACTAACAAACCCATCTGGTCTGGGTGGACCATGTCAGGTAGCAGTGGCTGCAGCCTCATAGTCAGAATCTTAGCGCAATATGTTAGGTCTGCATTGAGCAGGGAAATTGGCCTTTAATCAGCGCAAACACTGGGGTTTTTGTCCCCTTTGCGCAAAACGTGTGCCTCTAACTTCTAATCCAGAAAGTTTGCAGAGTCCAAGTTAAAGGTGATGAGCAACTCTGGGATAAAACTGTGAGCAAATTTCTTGTAATAGACCATGGAAAGGCCATCTGGCCCTGGGCTCTTACCACTGGGGATGCTCTTGAGCATCCAACGGATCCCATCTGCTGTAACATCTGCTTCCAAGGAGGCTATAGCTGAAAGGAAGAGTTTCTTCTGAAGATGTCAGTCTAAGATCTGGGACACCGGTCCACCATCAGCTCCCCAGAGGGACCCTCGTGTACATTGTAAAGTGACTTGTAAAAATTCCAGAAGGTGGCAGTGATGCTATCGTATTTGAGGCGCAGTATCCCTGCATTATCCCTTAACCAACCATGCCAACAACTTCCCAGACTTATTACAATGTAGATATGCCTTGTATCTATGCCACATATAGAATTTAAAGGAGGCACTCCTATGGTGCATAGAGATGTCTGAGCATAATTGTCTCAAATCCTGACCCTCCAAAGGACATTGCGAGGTTCCTTTTTCTTATAGGATTCAATGCATATGAGCACCCCCTTGATGGTAGTTTTATGCACCTCCCAAACCACTATCACAGGGGTCTCACCAGTCTGATTCGAAGTAAAGCCTTCTCGTAACTTATTACCTATGGCTCCCACCACTGCCTCATCCTCCAAAAGAAGCTTGTTCAGACCACAGGCAGAACAGCCGCTACATCCCCCAGGAGGTCGTTCTATATAGACGCATGATCTGATCTTTTGAAATTACTTATCCATGACTGACTGATATACTGAATGGTGTACAAGTCTCAGAGAAATAGGTCTATTCTAGAATACTTGCCATGAGGGTGCGAAAAAAAGATATAGTCTCTGTCCTGAGGGTGTTCAAGTCGCTAGATATCGAAGAGGGTATGGGAGGGGCATTTGCAAATTATAGATTTGTGAGAGGAAGAGAGAGCAGACATACAGTTTAGTGAAGGGTTAGGAGTGGAATTCAGGTCCCCTCCCACCAGCAGAAGTACTTCACGGAAAGAGTCCAAGCTGTCAAGAAGGGTGCAAAGAAAGGGCAGTTGCCCAACATTGGGGAAGTGGACATTCACTAATGTAATCAGAGTTTAGAAAAGCTTAGCCTTAACAGAGGAACCTGCCCTCCAGGCCAGGCTATCAATTGTTTCCCAATGGAGAGCTCTATGAATCAGCAAGGCCACACCCCTTCTCTTGACTGAGGAGTACCACTGGTGTGGGGAAGTAGTGGAGAATCCCATTTGTGAGTGGGAAATTACCAAAAATGATTAGATACATACTGACAGCTCTTTCTTTATCTGCAAAAAATAATTTATAACAAGACCAAAGTATATTATTTTTACAGACTAATATATAAACTGATTTAATATGTTTAAACAAAAGTTTCTGTGGGTTTTATTGTTGTGGAAAAATGTCATACAATTACATACACAGTACACTTTCTGATCACCTAAGCAAAGGGGCCTCATGGTAGGAAGGAGGGTAAGAGGGAGTTGGGTCTCAAAGAGGGACTGTCCATCCTAAAGAGGGACACTTTGGAGGTATGACTGCCTCCTTGCTCTCCTTCTGTTTTCCTCCACCATCACCTCGCTCGTTCTCTTTCCCCCATTTTTCTTCACCATTTATGAATCTCATCTGCTATATACTGTGACTGTACAAATGAAAGTGAACTGTACTAAAGTTTTTATGATTATATTTTAATAAATTCTAAGTTTTATTTATCTGAAAAAAACAAAACAAATAGAACTGAAATATGATTTTCATAATCAAACAAATGCATTTTATTTATTTACAAAATAAATACTTTCAGTTTACAGAAAATAAACCATCACATCTAATTGACTCCTAATTTGTATTACTGCCCTTACCTTGTAACCTTTTTCATGCAACGGGACAATGCAAAAACCTCCTCTCAGTGAAGGTGTTAAACAGGGGCAGGCAATATGTGACATTCCAGCTGTAGCTGGGGATGATGGGAGTTATAGTCCAACAACATCTGGAGTGCAGCAGGCTGCCTACCCCGGGTCAAAATTGTGCCTCTATTCCATAAATCTGATTACTATTACCCACTATTGTTCTGGTGCAAAATGTCATGGTATTCACTGTATTATATAGAAACATAGAATCTGACAGCAGATAAGAACCATTCGGCCCATCTAGGGCTAGATTCTATTGCAGGTGCTAATTTTACCTCTGCTTTTATCTCCAGTTTTCCCCATAGACTTCAATAGGAAAATGTTTGATAAAACGGGTGTTAACATTTAGCACCTGCAATAGAATCTAGCCCCAGGTCTGCCCATTTTCCTACTGTAAAAACCTCAGACCATTTTTGGCCCTTGTTCTTTTCTTACGTTAAGGACAGCCTTATGCCTATCCCATGCATGCTTAACCCTTACGTGACCACTGACATGCCAGGACCGTCATGGCGGTCTGGCGCTTAAGGAGCAGTGACGGTCCTGACACGTCATAGAGTTCAGGGTTCCCGGCTCTGCTGCACGCCACTCCGGAAGCCCTGAATCAGAAAAAAAAAAAAAAAAAGCCCAGTGGACGCCAAGTGCCCGCTGCACGTGTGGGCGCCGGCCCTTAAGGGGTTAAATTCTGTCACTATATTAACATCTACCACTTCTGCTGGTAGACTATTCCACTTATCTACTACCCTCTCAGTGAAGTAAAACTTTCTTACATTACATCTAAACCTATGTCCCTCTAGTTTTAGACTATGGCCTCTTGTCCTAACATATATATATATATATATATATATATATATATATATATATATATACACGTTATACAGAGTGGGCAACATTGAAACATTTCTGCTAGCAATAATATAGAGTATGTACAGAGAGGAATCTTAGTCCAACACTAATATTGAGACAGTGACAAAGCAAGTTTAGTAATTTAGGGACCCTTGCCACCATTTTAACCCTTTGAGCGCCAGAAGGGTGTTCAGTTCATTGCTTTGCAATGCATTAGACACTCTTTTGGCCATGCAATGATTAACCCTTTGAGTGTCAGAGTGGTAGGCAACACATTGTTTTGCAATGCATTGCATACTCCTCTGGCACTCAGAGGGTTAAAGGTCCATTGTGCTTCTCTTTTGTTCAACAGTGCATCAACAGGCTAATTTGCATTTTCATTGTACATTTTCAATGCAAACATCATGACTGCAGTATAGTTGCTTTGTTATATTACTTTTTTTAAATATATTATCTCTGTACCGTATTGAATATTTTGTAGCTTAACTGTTTTTCTCACAAGTATGTCTAACCTATGTGTATAACACTTTTTGTATGTTGTATTCTGTTACCTATGACTACAGCAATTTAGCATTTTACATGTTGTCATTACATTGTAATTATTGTTTAACAATTACCAACCATACCCATTTTAAAGAAAACACCCCTCGGCTTCTCTTACCTTGACAGCTACCGCCCTGTCTACTTTACTTTACCTCCAAGCTACTTGAGAAACTTGTTTACAACCATCTTTTCCTGTTGCTGTCCTCTTAACATTTGCATTTCCCACTACAGACTGGCTTTTGCACACACTTGCTCTGGTCCATAGACCACAAATCTCCATAGGATGGTGTAGCAACAGCGCCACTTTAAATTTTCAGGACACTGTGTTATTGTACCTAAAAAATTCAACTTTGAGCTGTTATAATTTTTTAATAAAATATCTGTCAGCAATGGGAGTACCCTTGTTTTACTCAGGGGGATAAACCCTACAACATATATTTTTTACATTTTAAGTATTACTATCCCTTTAACTTCTAATAGCAGTAGAAATTCCATAGTATTTTTGGATTTGGAATTCCAAGTAGACTGCGGGAAAAGAAAAAGAGTACTAATTGCAAAGTGGAAGTGAAGCAGGCTATGGCCTGGATAGTACCTGGATGGGAGCCTGCCTGGGAAAACCAGGTGCCGTATCCTTAAGGGTTGTGGCGGCGGAGTCCCGCCAGGGTCTGCTTTGTGCCACCCTCCAGCGGCCCTATGGGCGCCAGCAGGCCCCCCTTCTCCCGGGAAGGCAGGCTGGCCTCACCCTGACGCAGCCAGCATGGCGGAGGTTAGGAGAGGAGGGAGGAAGGAAGGCCAGAGCAGCAGGGGTTTCTCTGCCTCTCTCTCTGGATGCTGACCCCCACCCACCCTGCCACCGCCCTCGCCGCAGCCCCGTCAAGAGGGGAAGCTACCTGGTTGATCCTGCCAGTTGTATATGCTTGTCTCAAAGATTAAGCCATGCACGTGTAAGTACACACGGCCGATACAGTGAAACTAATTGCAACAAAACCTATTATATGTGCATCTGAACAAAAAGCTTTAAAATAAACACATCCATGAAATGGTGCGCATCCTAGTTCTTTATATACATTAAGACTAGCTATAGAGGAAATATGCTTGCAATTGTATTGATGGGTCTAATATCTGCTTGTTTCTGTTGAGAGCATTAGGGGCTGGATTATATTGCAGGTGCTAATTTTATCACTGATTTTATCTCCAGGTTTCCCCATAGACTTCAATAGGAAAATGTTTGCTAAAACGGGTGTTAACATTTATCGCCTGCAATAGAATCTAGCCCTAGATGTTTTTATATCAATTGCTTGTATTATAACTGTCATCATTCATTCACAGACAGACAATATTGCTTACTTTTGGCTTCATAGGGCATTATATATTTGATACTATATGTTTGATATATGTGCATTTATATTTTATTTATTTTGCTCATTTTGGGCTGGATTCTATTGCAGGTGCTAAATGTTAACAACCGTTTTATTAAACATTTTCCTTTTGAAGTCTATGGGGAAACCTGGAGCTAAAAGCAGTGATAAAATTAGCACATGCAATATAATCCAGCCCTTTATTGGTTGCTTTATATCAAGGTAACCTATATTGGTACCCATAGCAGCTATTTAATAATTTATTATTTAAATGGTTGCAATACATTTTTGTTTACTTATTATTCTACAAACCTGTCTATTCTCAGTTTTTTTTCTGTTGCTGTCCTGTATAATTGCATAATTGTACCACAGTTCTAGCCACCCTGACCACGACATTTTACATACAACAGCAGGGAACTCGGAAGTCTGGAAGCCAGGCTGGTTAATGCCTTCTCCATTATTAACTTTTGATGTTTTTTTCACACCATCTTCCTTATTTTAATGTTTTTTGCAAATAAACCATGTATTTTAATGTATTGAGCAGTGTGAATCTATACCTTTTAAAGACAAGTACCATACAAGAGTGCAGGAACTCTGTCTGTATTGTTGGATAAAACCCAGGGACAAACCATGTATTGCTAGCACCTGGCAAGTGGCAAGTCCATTGCTTTATTTGCTTCATATTACTCATTACAGGGGTTGTTTGTACATTGTTTTTACTTGTTTATTTACAACTCCCTCCATCCCCTACCAATGATTAACTATCCATGCTCTAAGCTGAAACAAACTAACTATGAAAGAAATATCTACAGTTAATGTTTAATTCTGTTGAGCCTCTTTTTCAAGTTGCAGAAATCTGGTTTACTTTTAAAAAGTCGCTCGCGAAAGAGCTTTCAACCTCATTACCCATTAACCATGTTGCTATAATAAAAATGGCGACATCAGAATCTCACACTGCATGACAGAGCAAGATTCTCATGTTGGGTAGTGAAAGGTCGCATCTTGCTGAGCACTCCCCGGCTCTTTCTCCCCAGATCTCCTCCAGCCGTCATATGTTAAAGCATTATATGTTAAAGCAATAAATTAATTGCTTTCCTTCACCAGTTGCTGTAATGCCACCTAGGCCACTCCAAATATATCAGCATACACTGCAGAAATTGTGGGGAACAATGAAACACTTTATTCACTACCCAACATGAGAATCTTGTGCTATCATGCAGTGCGAGATTCTCTTGTCGCCATTTTTATTATAGCGACATGGTTAATGGGTTATGAGGTTGCACGCTCTTTCACGTGCAACCTATTAAAAGCATAACGAGAAATCTTAGGGTAAGTTCACAGTGTTTGAACACATATGAAAAACTCATGATTGCATGGTAACTTAGGCTGTTTATAGTGGCAATGCAACTTATTGTCTCTTTGGACAGTGTATTTTAACTTTTATAGTTGTAGTATGTTTTTCAATGGAACTATAATGCATTTTCAGTAACTTTTTGAGCAAGATGTGCCTGGAGGAAATGGGAAGAAAAAGCTTTGCTACAAACTTTATTTATATAATATAAAAATTGCATGAAAACATAGACAAAATGTACCCTTTTTTCCCATATGATTTCACTGTTACAGTGCATAGGCTCCATAGAATGACACAGACTAAAGTGTTTCTCTCACTGGTTTATCTCACCTTAGTGTATCTCCCTTCGTGTCCATGGTCACAATGACACGCTGGACACGGCAATGTTTATACCAATGTAGTAAAATTGTGGTAAGGCACTTTGACATTTATTTAATAGAATAATTTGTATACTTAAGCACGATTACAGCAGTTAAAACACAAAATTATTTGCAATCTGCCAATTATGAAACAACACTACATGGTTGAGGTTGTGTATAAATGTAATAGGATTATAAAAGTGTAATGACATTTAAGATGGTTTCCCTTTAATTTGTAAAATGACAGGCTCTAATTATAATTTAGAATGCTTGGCTTTTCTAAGCACACTATCATCAATCCTGCCTTTTGCAATATATCACAGGGATCTTAACATGAAAGGAAAAATTCTCCTTTTGAAATGTGGTGCCTGGACTGAACTGTATACAAATTAACAGTTACATTTAGCTTGAAGTGAAGAGTGCTCTATAAAGTTAAATGTTCTTTGGGTTGTGGAAGGTTATATATATATATATATATATATATATATATATATATATATATACACACACTAGCAATGTGGGACGGCGCTGCCCATCAGGATATATAGGGAATTAATGCACACACATGGATGCAAGACAAACACACACAGAGACACACACGCATGCACTGAGATGCATGAAGAGCGACACAGTCATACACACATACATGCAATGCACAACATGCAGACACACAGAGTGGGATACAGACATGCAACACACACAGTGAGGAACACACAGGCACACACAGAGACACACACACACAAGTGAGTCATAAGGGGGTGATTTATGGGTAATTGTAATGACTTTGTGTTTGTACTTATGCCTCCACTGTGGCATTCATTCATATAGTTGAAATGCATGTGGTAATTGCCCATACTATGGTGGATGGTGGATCGTGCTGGCTCCCGAGGTGTGAGTGAGTGTGTGTGAGTGGCATTCATTCATGTAGTTGAAATGCATGTGGTAATTGCATATACTACGGTAGAAGGTGGATCGTGCTGGCTCCCGGGGTGTGAGTGAGTGTGAGTGAGACTATGGTGGAAGGTGGATCGTGCTGGCTCGCGGGGTTTGCAATGTGTTGCATACCTCTCTGGCACTCAAAGGGTTAAGTTATGGTAACATAGCAAAATAATACACAGTGGCTCTTCAGTTGAGGCAGTGTAGCAATATGCTGAGGGAACAAATAGATAGTGGTGTTTGAGGCTTGCCCTCTGTAACATACAGCAAAGCATCTCTCTCCCTTTAAGGAGAAAGGGCGGGAATCAGGAAGCAGAGGAGTGACAGTTGAAAACAGACAGTGAGGTGACTGAAGAGATGAAAAGAGTTAAATAAAAGAGTTGCTATTAAGTTTATCCCTGAGTTTGTATTTTATGGAAACATTTCACGCTCGTACTGAAACAGAGTGTATGGAGGGTTACAATTATCTGTGGAAGGTAAAACAGTGTGCTTGTGGGGTCATGATCCTGAGTGAGAGTGTGTGTGGACCAGGAGAAGTTATTGATATCCCCTACTTCAGGAGCAAGTGGCAGCTATATTTTTTTTTGTCAGTTGGATAGTGGTGGGCTGGCTGGAGGGGGTGGGCCAACTACCTGTATGATAAACATGTCCCCATTGAATCACCCAATGGGAGCAATAAAGTCCCTATTGAATCACCCAATATGAGTTGTGTCTCCTAATGAGACATAAATTATGTAATGAGGCATTCTGTTCAATGTGTGTTTGTTTTGTGAGGAGACATAAATTATGTTCTGTGTGTGAGGTACCATAAATTATTTTGAATCATTTCAATTTAGGAGAGGTCTCCGATGCATTGCAGCAAATAAAGCCTGCCAGTGGTTCTCATATATGCCCATAGGGACCATTAACCCTTTAAGAGCCAGAAGGATGTGCAACCCATTGCTTTGCACCTTGGTGCTCAAAGGGTTAAAGGAACATCAACACCATCTAATATTAAGCTCCATTTATCTTCTTAACCCTTTGAGGATCAAAGGGATTTGCAAAGCATTCACTTGCAATGTACTGAACACTTCCCCGGTCTTAAAGGGGCTAATCTGTGCTTTCTGCACAGATTAGGTCCAGCATGAATCAATTCTATGTGGATCGGTTATCTAAAAATGAATATTTAGTGCTGGTTATTATGTCCATGGAAACATACACAATGTTTAGTTGCAGTTCTCCTAGAACTCAAACTCCTCCCATTGAAGACTTATTTTTTCCTAAGAATACTTCAGTGGTAGGAGTCTGCCTCAGTAGACACGATACTCAGTATTAATAAAGGTTACTTTTGGAGAAGCAATCCATGTAGAATTACATTAGGATATTCTACCCAGATTAAGGCCAATTGGGGGATTATTTTAATGATCCTTTTTTCCCTAATGAAGATCAAGTGAGTAATCTGATGCTCAGTCTTTTTAATTCCCTCACCTGCTCAAGCAGGGGAATCTTCGAGTCCTGGCCTGGCAGTGGTCTTCCAAGAACAGGTTTAAAATCCACAGTTTTCTCTAGTTTAGCACTACCTACCTGCTAGCCATTAGTTTTGTAAACACACACACACACACATTAGAAAGGTCAAGCTGCACATGTCTATATCACACTGTGTGTGATAAATGTTATCAATATTTCTATCTCACAGATTCCTATTAGGGGATTTTCAGATAAACCCAGTCATAAAGTTGTCGCCTGCAATGCTATGGCGAAATCAGCTGAATGTCTAAACTAGGGGGAGTTTATTTTTGAGCCTCCAGCTGCTGGAGACTGCAACTCTTATTATTTCCAACAAGCTGCTGGTTGGGGAAGATGGTGGACTGTAATCTCCAACAACTGGAGGCTTGCAGATTAAGTATCCCTGGCTAGACACTCAGGTGACTTCTCCTCGGAATAGTATATGGGCACCATAATGTCATCAAAGGTTCTCTGTGAAGTTTCTTAAACCTATGTCCTCACCGGTTACCTGCCTGTGCTGCATTACAGTCATTGGTTTTTACTTACCCCAAATCTCCTGTATTTCTAATTAGCACTGAAATCTTCAAATTAATTTGTATAACCAATCTGTATAGGAACTCCCAGACCACTGAGCAGTCAGGGCCGGATTTATAATTAGGCAGAGTAGGCATCTGCCTACAGGCACACCCAACAGAGGGGAGTCTGTCACTAGGATCATGTTGTGTGTTTTTTTGTTTTTGTTTTAATTCGCCTGAGTCACCTCCCCCACCCAGGGCTGTGAAGACAGGTATGTGACTTCTTCGGCAATGTGAGGGTGCAATGTGAAGGTAATATGGAGATGATGGGGGCAATGTATTTGAAGACAATATGGAGCTGATGGAGGGCAATGTGGAGATGATAGGGGCAATATGGAGCTGATGGGGACAATGTGAGGGCAATATGGAGCGGATGGGGAAATGGGGAGATGATGGGGGCAATATGAGGGCAATATGGAGCTGAGTTGCAATGTGGAGATGATGGGGCAATATTGAGCTGCTGGAGGGCAATGTGAGGGCAATATGGAGCTAATGGAGGCAATGTGGAGATGATGGGGCAATATGGAGCTGATGGGGGCAATGTGAGGGCAATATGGTATATGAAGATGATGGGGGCAATGTGAGGGCAATATGGAGATGATGGGGGCAATGTGGAGATGATGGGGCAAGTTGAAGCTGATGGGGGTTCAATGTGGAGCTGATGGGGGCAATGTGGAGATGACAGGGGCAATATGGAGCTGATGGGGGCAATGTGAGGGCAATATGGAGATGATGGGGGGCACTGGGGAGGTGTCCAGTGGAGACGGCCCATGGGAGGTCACTTCAGATTTCTGTGCCTACAGGCTCCTGAGATGTAAATCCGGCCCTGTTTATTTCCAAATTTTCCCACAGATCCTAATAGGAATTTTTTAGATAAATCCATTGATAAATATATCACTTGCAATTGAATCCGTCCATGTGTGAAAGTACCTGCTTTGTTTCTTTCAATGACATACCACAGTGGGTGTACTTTGTTGTGAAATTTGTACACTGGCACTGCTACTCTACAAATCATGTGTATTTTTATTCATATTTACTAAAGTTCATAGGAAAATAATTATGGACATAGTAAAATGAAAGCAGATTAGTGCCTTTCATGAGTGATATAATAGAGCAGGATTTCTGTTTAGGCAACAGCCAAGTGACCCTCCTTGTGAGGTGCCTCAGCTGTGCTGCACATAGAGACACAATAGGTTTCATGCATCATATGAACTGCTGAAAGCTCATTCCCTTGTGCGAACACCATGCACTTTGCCATGGTAACCTCTAGAGAACATGAATCAGCCTCTTCACTTGAAGAGGAGACCAATTTCAGGGAATGGGGTGTGGAACTGATATTGAACAATGAAAAAAAGTGAATATTAGTAAAACAAATAATTTCTCTTTCCTTAAAAAATCTTTTCCACTTTACTATGTACTAAAGGAGTAAATAGTGGCAGCTACATAACAGTGTAGGACTCATGCATTCACGTTCTACACACATATTGAGAGTGATGCAGTAAGAAAGTGGTGCAATTGTGGAGCAAACCACAGAGGACAAAATAAAGCTTCCTCAACTTCCCACCCCATGAATGCTAGGGAGGTGTCTAATCCAGTGGAAATGTTTATTTATTCCCTATGGTTCAGTTGGTTTGCCCCAAAATTACAGCAATTTCCTTAAAAGTTGAGTACCAGTAATCACACTTTTTTCTCCTTTTTAGTGCCACTGCTTCTTTAATAACTGGTAACCCTTTCAGTGACAGAAGGGTATGCTACACCTTGCAAAACAATGCGTTGTATACCTCTCTGGTAAAGGGGTAAAGGAACATCTTCATGGTTTCATTGTCTAGTAGGAAGCAGACTTGTGGGCCCCTAAATTCTTATTTGAGAGTAAAATGCTGGCCCATGTGGCCAACTTACTCATACTATAGTATGTGTCTGTTTTACTGGGGATACTTGAGCCCTATGACCATACTTTAAAACTCTACTGCTGTATAACAGCTGTTCTGCATGTTCTACCTTCCAGGAATACCATTTTACTAGTACTTTCTAATCAGCTATACTAGTCAAATCTGTAATGTTGTACTAAATTCCAGTATGAGATGTTTGGCAAAACTGGCAGCTACTAAACAACTGAAATGCTCTATTATTTATGCAACTGAAAGCAGTTGGTAATGGCCTTCCAAGCTTCAAAATACAGGCACCATAGAGAATGTCTGATTAATTCTGTGTCAGGAAAGAAGCTGAAATGCATCTAACATGTCTGGTTTGGATCCTGGTTCTAACTGAATGCAGTTAGGGGATAGCTGCAAATTCTGCTAATCTGCAGTCCTGGATATTATTACTGCTAACATGCACAGTCTTCAGATCTAAACATAAACACCAGATGGCAACTGGAGAGATAGTGGAAGTCACTGGAGAGGCCAATTTATTAGGTATATTAACTTAACTCCCTTCGGTACAGTCTCTAGTCACTCATCTATGGACTCCTTGTTGGAAGAACTCCATATGGATGCTGGTCCATACAGACTGTTTCACATCCTGCATTAGGACTAACCACTTCTGGATGCCTAATGAAATAAGTCCTTCCATTTCATTCCACAGATGCTCAATGTGTTTTAAATCTGGTGACTGTGCAGGCCCGCTAGGTATGGTAAAGTCACCCATATGCTCTTGGAACCATTCCAGATAATCTGCACCTTGTGACATGGTTCTTTGCCCTGGTGGAAGTCCAGAACAGGAGTTAGACTGTATAGATGAAGGTATGCACCTGACTGGGAGCAATGTTCAGATAGGCATTGAAATGCTAATGTTGTGTCACGGTTCAGTACGGTATAGTTAAATGCAATTTATTGACAACAGAAAGGTAAGCAAATATATACAATATATACAGCAGGAACAAGCAGATGGTTACAGGCTAGCGAGCTCTGCCGAGCCTGACCAATCTGCTGGAGACTAGATAAAATTAATATAATAGGTGAGCACTAGAGTTAAATATACCTGGGAAGTAAAACCGTGTGCAAACACACACAGGGTGCCTGTATGATCAAAACATATATCCTAAACAAAAATAAACAAAACAGTGATCACATATCGGCACTCATACTTCTCCAACTTTATTAGAGAAAAAATGTAAAAAAATCTACATATCTAAATCGTAAATCATACAAATATCACATGACTTGTGAGACCCCCAAAGAAAAGAGGCTCCCCCCCACCATCCCCCCTATATAGTACATCCCCAAGACCCTAAATAAAAAATGCTACAAAAAAGAAAGCCAGTCCACATAAGAAGGAAGTCATCCAAGCCCAGCAAAACAGCAATAAAAAAGCTTGCAAGCATAAAGTTAGTAACAACCAGGCAAAAAGCAGCAATTATCTTCCATACAGCAGCAGTATATATCCAACCAATGGCATATACATCTAAGCAGGTAATAAAAGTCAGCAGTGATAAGTAGCGTTCAGCTAGCACAAGCAGAGAAGCAGTAAATACACGGAGAGTTGTAGGGCAAAGTAATCAGCCATAACGATCCACATATTCTCACATCGGAGATCTCAGACGCACAAGCAATGCATAACACGGGGGACACTACCAACAATACACTTCACCACTTGGTGTGTTCTTAGTCCGGATCAATATCTGTTGTAGTCCGCACATGCATCAGAATATAATTACTTACCAGAAAACACGCCATTATGCCCTGAATCCTCAGTTGAGGGGATGTCTGGTCGATGTTCGACCATATGCTACATTGAATGTGACAGGTATGGGTGTCAATGTTCAAACACGTGCAATTTGGATTGTGACCGGCAACCCATGCTGGAGTAGAGGTGACATGCACAGACTGGCAATGTATGACAATGTCAATTTTGGGATGGATCTTTTTCTATATGCACACCCTGTCTGGAAAGAATGATAGCAGCTTGCATGGAGGCGCACTGCTATCATTTAACCCATGTTAAATTCGTCTGAATAATTCGGAATGGATCAGAATTTCGTCCGAATCGAATAGGGCCGGTCCGTAATTAGGATCCTCTGAGTTAAAAAAAAATTATTTCAGCCGAATTCAAATTAAATCGAAAATTTTGGCCGTGCACAAGTCTAGTAAACAGTACCTAACATTATAATATTAAATATACATTTAAGAAAATACAGAATATTAAGACATTTCCTATATACAAGTGCACTTATTGAATAGCATATTTACCTAGGTGACATTCTCGTCCTGCTCATCCTTCTGTTTCTGATCTCCACTTCTCCCTCTTCTCCTTCCACTTCTCTTCTCTTCCATCTTAACTAATTGGAATCTAATCTCCTTTTTATACAGTTCACTAGCCATTGGCTACAATGTGAGGTGGCTAAAATACATAGCAGTGCACTTTTGTGGTAAATATCTAATAGGTGTGGGTGCTTAGCTTTGCTTAGCAATTTTGAAGACTCTCCCCGAGCAGGGACTACAATGGGGGAATGTTTTGTTTGACTTTCTAAGTGGAGGTGGCAGTGGCATTGTCGGAGGTGGCAACAATTGGGAGATTTTATTTTATTTATTTTTCTTCTTATATTTTGAACTACAGAAGAAGACAAAAGAGGACCAGAGTAAAGAAGAAACCGTTGGACCTCAATTCAAGGTGTTTATTGTTACAGCTGTGGGGAGTGGGAAATAGGCCATAGGATAGTGTTAGTATTTAGGGGGATTAATCCTTTCAGTCCTGGAGGGATATGCAATGCTATACCATGCATTACATGGTTATTTATTGTTTTATTTAAATTATGGTTTTGGTAGCTTGGATGCATTGATATCGGGCTTAGGGCCCCATGTCAGTACATCTGCTGGTCACTAATGTAGGGATGCCTCGTTGCACATTTGTGTTTGTTAGTTTAACACTTTTCTATTACACATGGGTGGTTTTTAACACTCGTTAGGGACTCAACACCTAGGATTTATAGGCGCTACAACACAGGCAAAAAACACACCCATAAACGTATGCTAATAAATGCATGTGTGCCCTAAATTTTCACCTGTAGTGGGTTTTTTTAACTGGCAATAGTTTGCACAGAACAGGTAATAGAATACCAAACTGTGACTTAAAATTAGCAGCGTTAGCTTTGTTTCCCGAAACAGTCCTAATAGAACCAAGCCCTTTATCTCTTAAACAAAGGCACAAAGGCAAAATTCATAGCATATTCTGGCCACCGTGAGGGGTTATTATTAAGAGGTGTCAGTTGCCCTTTAACCCATTGAGTGCCAGAGGGGGTACTCACCGCATTGCTTTGCAATGCGTTGCATACCCCTCTGGCACCCAAAGGGTTAACGCTGGTAATCCAATACACAGGGAAGAGACAAGTTCATATTTTTTTATATAAAATAACTGTGCAGGTTTTCCAGTGAGCAATTTATTCTGCATTGGACAGAAAATTAGTAAGCAAGCGTAGCCTAACATGCACTGCTGGTAATTAGATTCCTTATTCAGGTCGAAATACTTTTTTTAAAAATGTCTAGGGACTCTAACAAACAACCAATACAGAAATGTAGGTATGTAAAATATCAAGAATCCAATTGTATTATCATTCTTGATAGCAGTATGGAATATGTAATTCCAAATATGGTGATTTTTGAGTTTTGTTTAAACATACAACTGCATACCTGTATTTAATGTTGCTTCTCTAAAAGTATATACTATTCTTTTAATTACCAAAGGTAGGTCAAACCAATAATAAACTTAAGAATCTAAAAACTATTCCCTTAAAGGGATAGTAATGTTTCAAAATAAAAGCAGCTCCAATTAATCTTCATAGTATTTGGGCCATGGAGAGTGTTATTTCAATACTGTCAGAGTTGTAGTTCAAGAGTAATTGAATGATAAAGTATCCCCCTCCTGCCCCTTTTACCTAGTGTACGACACCTCCCCTCATTTGTGGAATCTGGTCTTAAGACCGGACAGCTCACAGCAAGGGACAATCTTCTTACTGTGAGAACAATGAAAACCCTGCCCCCCCCCCCTTGACAGGTTTTTCCCTTATGCTAATTGAAGATTGTCCCTCTCTGCAAGCCATCTGTACACCACCTTGCTGCTCTGATGTGAGCAGCGTTACATCAGTAAAAGGGGGGAAGGGGGATACTTTATCATTCAATTACTCTTGAACTACAACTCTGACAGTATTGAAATAGTACTCTCCATGGCCCAAATACTATGAAGATTAATCACAGCTGCTTTTATTTTGTAAAATGTCAGCATACGAAGTTAAGATATTTTCTCTTGTTGCAATCTATCCGGTCAGACTGGCTTTCTGATTTGTGGAGACTCTGTGTGACTAAGGGAAAAGGAGAGGGAGGGGGAAACTTTATACTAAAATTACATGAAGAATACAACATTATGGATATTGACAAAGGTACCGTTTGTTATAAAAAAGTATAATGCATAATTGATCTTAACTTCATATGCTGACATTACTATCTTTTTAATTAAGGTTCATTTTAAAGGGATAGTAATATCTGTTTTTAACCAATTGTTATACTGTAGATATTAAAAAAATAAATTAATTGAAGTTAGTCTGGGGTTAAAGTTCCCCCCTCCCTCCCCTTTGACATACGTCAGCTGTATAGCTGACAGAAGGAGAAACGAGTCGTGCGACCCAACGGCGGCTCTTCAGCAGAGCCATAATAGCAATATCTAAAAATAAATATTTTATTTGAACGATCTACAAAATGTGCCTGGTTTGCAAGCACACTTTGTAGACTGTTCTAATTAAGTATTTCTTTTTATATAGAGCTATTTCACCTCTGCTGAAGAGCTGCAGGCCGGTCCTGGGACCAGGATCTCATGCTGTCAACTATACAGCTGACGTCTGTTAAAGGGGAGGGAGGGTAGAATTTTAACATTGTATATCTCTCAAACTATAAAGGTTTGAGAGACCAGACTAACCTCACTTAATTTATTTTTTAATATCTACAACAATTGGTTAAAAACAGACATTACTATCCTTTTAATACAAGGCCTACTTTGTAGGGAGTCCTTGTTCTAAGAAGCCTCACTCTGGGTTCCTATTTGTACCAGTTTTTAAGGAAGGAGCCACATTAATCATTTTGTTTTATGGCAGGAGAAGAGTGAGGTTGTCCTGACTGCACAACTTATTACCATTGTGACTATTTTGATCATGTATGTAAAAGGCTCTACGGAAATCTTCATAGCAGTATAATCCCTTGGATCCTAAGGATAACTAATTCATTGCCTATATTTCTAGCATTCATGGGGTTAAAGAAATCATAAAAAATATATTATCTTTCAAACATGTAATTACTGATACTACAATAACATTTTATCACACTGCACCAATGGTTCCAAAAAAAATGCTGACAATTAGGCAAGATTGCATTTTTTTTGGACCTTTTTGTTTTGTAACCACTTCTAAAGTGGTTTAAAAACAGCAAAAAAGCAAAATGCAATTACATGGGCTGTATGCACTTGTGCTTTATCTTGAGAAAGGCCCCAGTTTAGGCCAAAATGTTGATTAATAAATCAACACATTGATTGATTCCTTCACATGTCCTGTGAATGAGACTCATTTTCTACACCTCTATATCCATCTACATCAAGCCTGGCACCCAGGCAAGTTATATATTTAGAGTGTGCTCTACCAACAAACTGTGCTTAAGCAGGGATATCTTTAAAGGGGTCCAAGACCACTCCAAACATTAAAGCAAAATTATTTTTACTTAGAGGGACCAAATCACTTAAGAACAACTTAATGTTTTTGAAAGGGGTTTCGAAAGTCACCAGTTCTTCATATTTTAGTAAGAAAACTATTTTTTAGTTAATTAGATTTATAGATTTTGCTAATTAAGGCCACTCATTAGAAATGCAGAGGAATGTATTTGCCCTCTCCCCCTTGCACTGAAAGAGTGTGTTGAGGAGGTAATGTATGTCTTAAACAGGAAATGTCTGTACTGCATGCATTAGTTTACACAATCTATTAAGCTAACAAAATGAGTGCTAATTGTAGATTATGCTAATGTAGTGTACTTATAATCTTAATTTTAGTAATGACAGGAGGTGAATATTTTGCATTACTTTCTTTACTTAAAACTCCACAGCAGCACAGAACAGAGTAAACAAAGTGACCAATCAGAAGTTAATGAAGAGGTAATATAAGGCCCAACCTAACCAAACACCTCCTCTTTCTTTGAATTAACACAAGCAAAACAGAAAACATAATTCATATAGGCAAAAAATAAACATAAACGCCCGGCCGCACAGAACACATCACTCATCTGAATTATGCAACAGGTATCAGAATCCAGCATCTCTTTATCCGCCCTCTGGGATGAAGCGTAGATCATACTGAAACAGAAGAAAAGACGGTGAAAGACACCAGACACCTCTACTACCGTCAACTCTATAATATAGCAAACACATGAATGAAAACAACACTAGCATGAACACCACAGTAGAAAGAAAAAAAACCCATCTCCCCATAACTAGTGTTGAGCGAGCACCCCGATGCTCGGGGGTTCGGGTGCTCTGACCGAGCACCCCCGGAGGCTCGAGTGCTCGGCCGAGCACCCGAGCCCCATTGAATTCAATGGGAGGACTCGAGCATTACACCAGGCACCCCCTGCTCTGATGAGGGGAGGGTGCCTGGTCAATGCCCCCCTTCATCTCCACAATGCCCCTCTTCCACAATGTCCCCCTTCCACAATGTCCCCCTTCCACAATGTCCCCCTTCATCTCCGCAATGCCCCCTTCATCTCCGCAATGCCCCCCTTCCACAATGTCCCCCTTCCACAATGTCCCCCTTCCACAATGTCCCCCTTCATCTCCGCAATGCCCCCTTCATCTCCGCAATGCCCCCCTTCTTCTCAACAATGCCCCTCTTCCACAATGTCCCCCTTCCACAATGTCCCCCTTCATCTCCACAATGTCCCCCTTCATCTCCACAATGCCCCCTTCCATCTCCACATGTCCCCTACCTCCAGTCCCTGGTGGTCCAGCGGAGCGTCTGTAAGATCTGTGCCTCCTTCGGCACAGATCCCTGCCACCCGAACATGGCGGGCGAGCACATGGCGGTACTCGTACGAGTACCGCCATGTGCCGAGCAGAGCGATGCTCGAGCCGATCCGAGCATCGGCCGAGCATGCTCGCTCAACACTACCCATAACCTTACCTTACTACCGTCCACGTAAAAAAGAAAATCAACGTATAATATGCTTTATCATCTAAACCTGGGAAGGGGGGAAGGGAAAATAGTAACCTCCTGTCATTGCTAAAATTAAGATTATAAGTATACTATGTTAGCATAATTTACAATTTTACCATATGACGGGATGCTTCATATTTTGCAATTTTAATGCTGCATAAGCAAAGAAAAAGAAGCATGAGAAGATGGACAAAAATAAAAAACACGAAATGTATGTTTGCAAGACCAATCCTCCGCATGTAAAATATCTGACAAGGAAGCACCCACAGAAAAAGCACCAGTAGCTGATGCAACCCTGACGAAATAGGCGCCAAAAAACGATTCCACTCCTGCCAGAGGTAAAAGCCACAGAACCCATCATGCCAGTGTAGTGGAAGACACTGCCTTACAAGGTTTAACATAAGAAACAAGCAGTTGGCCTGACTGCGATGGCCGCAAATGGGTTGTAACTTCCACATACTTCAACAATGTCTCCACCACACAGAGTTAAGGCTCATCTCGAAAAAATGGATAACAAATCTCCGCTGAATCCGATTTAGTACGATGAACAATAGAAAAAGACACCCCATTGAGGAGCACTGCAAACCTATCCACGTCAAAAGCTCACACATCAGATACTCTCCGAAAAGACACCAAGCAGAGTAACAAAGTGAGTTTGGCCGACAACTGACACAAAGACAATGCATCGTTCGACGGCCAGTTATGTATGAATCAAAGCACTAACTCCACATCCCAGAGCCCACTATACCTTGGACTGGGAGGGAGAGAAAACTTAATCTCTACCCACAGGAATACCCGACAAAGGGACATGGGCTGCCGAAATAGCTGAACGTACCACATTAATGGAACAAAAGGACCATCCTAAAAAGATAAGATGAGATAGAAAATTCAAGATCATATGAACAGGTGCCGTAAAGGGATCGCCATCTCTCTCCACACACCAGTGAGGCCAAGAATTCCATGCTGATCTATAACATCTTCTTGTGCCAGGAGCCCAGGAGTCCCACAATAGATCCCTAGTTGCTTGAGATAATCCTTCGACAGACCAAGCTCCCCGGAAATCGTCCAAGCCACCAGGCAAAGATGATCTTGCAGAATCAATGGATGCGGATCTCCTCGGGGACCTGAGAGCAGCAGAGGGAAGGACGGAAGAAGAAGAGGATCCTCGAACAACAATTCCAGATGGTCCGGGAATCACAGTTGACTCAGCTACAATGGGGCAATCAGAACCAGAGACACCTTTTGGACCCGTACCTGTTGAAGCACTCTCGATAGCATGGCAAACGGAGGAAAAGCATACACTCCCTCCCACGGCCCTAGCTGCAGAAACGCATCTACTGCCTTGCAAGACAGGTCCGGTAGCCATCTGTAGTAGTCCTGAAGTTGATGTTTGGTCCGGAAGGTAAATAGGTCTATCACCAAAGGACCCTTGGGTGACAACAGCTGTTGAAAGACAGACACGTGGAAGCTTCCAATAGCTGACGTCCCTCCAATGCCGAGAAAACCAATCTGCAGTCATGTTGGAAACTCCTGGAAGATACTCCTCCTTGAGAGTAATGTTGCGATGAAAACAAAACCGATAGATCTCTTTCATGGTTTCCGTAAGATCCTGAGACCTAGCTCCGCCTAAACAATTGATGTATTGGACTGCTGAAATGTTGTCCAAACGTAGAAGAGTGCAACAGTTAGACTTGTCCCTGGTGAGACTGCGTAAAGTGAACGAACCCGCAATCAACTCCAGGCAATTGATATGCAGACCTACCTCTGCCCAGGACCAAAGGCCCCCTGTGGACGCATCTGCATAATGTGCCCCCAAGCTCCAAAAGGCTGGCATCCGACTCTACCACAAAATTCGGAGCCAGACCAGAAATGGCTGTGCCGTTCCAGGCTTGCATGTGGAGGAACCACCATCTTAATTCCACACAAACGTCCGAAGTAAGGATAACGGAATGGTCATAAGAGCGTCCCGACCAAAGATGTCAAGCTTTCAAACTTTGCATTGCCCAATAATGAAGTGAGCCTGTAAAAATCGCCTGAATGGACGAGGAGAGGAGACCCACAATGAGCGTCAAAAACCATAACGGCATGCTCTCGAGACGAAGGACCCTGCAAATCTCCTTCCAAATCTCCACAGGGAGAAGAAGCTGACAATTTACTGAGTCTATCTGGAACCCCATGAACTGCACCACCTGTGCTCGAACCAGGGCTGACTTTTCCCTTTTGACTATAAAGCCTAAAGACTCCAGGAAGCCAATCACAAAGCGTGTCTGTGATCGAAGTCGAGACACGTTGTCGCAGAAAATCAGTAAATCGTCGAGATAAATGACACACTGCACTCCATGGCTCCGGAAATGCGCCATGACTGGCTTCAGAAGCTTCGTGAAGCACCAAGGTGCCGAGATAAGACTGAAAGGGAGGAATGTGAACTGACACAGGCAGCCCCGCCACCGGAACCACAGAAAGGGCCGACTCTCCATCGCCACCGGAACCGATAGATAGGCGTCCTTGAGATCCAGACGAGTAAACCAATCGTTCTTGAGAAGAAGGTCTCTTAACAGATGAATCCTTTCCATTTTGAAATGACGACAGACTATGAATGCGTTAAGGCTTCTCAAATTGATGACCGAAAGTCTCCAGTTTTCTTCCGGACCAGAAAAATGTTGCTGAAAAATCCCTCATCATCCGGAGCGAATTGAACAGCTCCTTTGGAAAAAAGAGACTGAATCTTGGCATCTATCAACGTGTCGGTGTCCTGTGAACTGACTGGCGTATGAGGAGGAGCTAATTGTACCGGAGGTGCTGTGAACTCTATGACATAGGCTCTGACCATCTGCAGAATCCAAGCATCTGTGGAGATCGCCTTCCAATTCTTGAAAGAAAAAACACAGCCCGCCTGCAGTGACATTCTGAGGAATCATACAGCAAGGAACATTTTCCTGTATTGGCTCTGCCACAGCCTCTGCCCCTCACTCGTCTGGATCTCTCTGAACCTCTAGTGAAGGTGGGCCGATACTGAGTCACTGGGAAGAAGTTGGCTGTTGGTGGGTTAGCTCTGAGGCCTGAGGTCCAAAATCGTCTGGAGAGACGGCCTCGTTGGCGACCAGCCCTGCCAAAAACACCTCTCGAGGTAGAAGGGCAAAACACTTGTCTCAACGATGATTGGGCTTTGTTGAGGGTGGTAAACAAACTGAGATGCCTCCTCAATTCCAGGATAAACTGGTCCCCAAACAGAAATCTTGAAGCAGCCGGCCACAATTCTTTAAAGCCAAGATCAGCCAATTTGGAATCCATTCGTAGCAAAGTTGCTTTTTCCTCTCAGTGCAGAGCACTGTATTCGCATTTCCCAGAAGACAGACAGCCCGCAGGACCCATTCATGAACCGCATTTGCATCCAGCTTAGAACTTTGAGACAGTGACTGGACAGCAAAGAACAATAGCCCTGTCAGAGGACCCAGAACATCTAGAAGCTTATCTTGAGCCGACTTCAGACCCTTTTCGATGCCTTTGCGTGGATCCCTGCCCGACCTGGACATAAACAGCAACACATTCGGGTCAAATTCCAGCATCAGCGCCACCTTATCCAGACGCATAGGACGAGGACATTCAGCCTGAAGACAAATTCGTACATCTCGATCCAAAGGCTTCCTTATCCAGAAATGCACAAACCTTGCCAAATGATCAAGCAGACTCCATTGCGACAAATGAGGATGCTGAATTGTTCTAGGATCAAAGAGCAGATTGCCCTGAGCATCATACAAATCTTCCTTCCCCATATGTGCATCTACGACAGTGACATCAGCCATAGCATCGGTGGACTCTACCATAGACTCCTTAACATAACAAGGATCAATGGGCTGAGCTGCCTTCCAATCATTCTCGCCGTTGGAAGCGGAGCCATCCACCTGCCATTCGTCCATAACCGCCAACGGAGGAGGGGAGGAAACAAAAAGTCGTATCTGACGACAATCTGCCAGGACGTGACCCTTCCAGTTTAACACCCAGCCTAGGTTGCTAAAGGGTGCCTTTCCAGCCAGACCACCCCCAGTGGAGGCACCTTTCCAATGTCTCTTGGGAGTCATTGATCCAGCAGCCCTAGGGTCAACAGATGAACGTTCATCCACATGTCCCAAAGAACAGGGATATTGAAGGGTCCTGTGGACAGTGAGTAAGAACCCTAGCAAAGGCTTTCTCCACTGATGCGTCCACAGCCGCGTTGATCATTGCCTGAAAATCAGGGGAGCATTGGGGGGAGTCACCCATCTTAGCAATCCCTGCGTACAAAACCACCTGCAAAGGAGAAACACCCACAATCAGAATAGTCTACAGAGAGTGTTGGACAAATGCCCCCCCTCCCCCCCCGCTAAGCACAGCTGGGGCTCACCCAGAAAGCGACAGGGTAAGTAACCCTGAAATGGTTGAGCTGGAGATAAATGTATTTATTATTATTATTTTTAATTTTTTTTTTCTGCCCAGGATATAGTGGTTAATATAAATTTCGGGAAACGTTAGGGCATAAAAGAAACACTCCCTCAGGCATGAAACAAATGGGGGCTCACCCCATAACATAAAAAGGAGGGCTCAACCCCAACTGAAAATGGCCAGCACAAACACCCTAACAGGGTATGTGACAAAGCACCACAAGTAATAGAATAGGTGAAACTGCACCTATAAACAAGGGGCTCACCCCAATCATGTAGCAGGGGGCTCACCCCAAAACCAACCATATATAAACAGTATAATAAGGTGAAGAACACTTTAATAGTAATATAAAAATGGAAGACATAAGCCTTCAAGCGCCCATCCCTTCCACTGGGCTGGCCGCAACTGAACCCCACAGAATACCAGGATAGACACACGGAGGATTAATGGCAATATCTAAATATTAGGATAAACAAATATGGCTGGGTCCAACAGGACAAACTTCCGCAGACCACATAGGCAAAGCTAAAACCAACACGTGCACGAAACCAAGAGCACTCCCTGAAACATCAGCACCTGAGAACCCACGAGACAGTGAAAAGAGAAGCCCCACCACAGTGACCGCAACAGGGCACCACTGCGAGACCAAAGGCCCAACAGCTCACAAAAAAGGCCCTACTAGCAATCGGGTAACAGAGGCGCAGCAAGCACCCGATTCACACGTTATCTGTCCATTATTTACAAGGTTAGCAACACATTGTGAACATAGAAAAACTGTGTGTACAACATACTATAATATCCTAAACCCCTAAGGAACAGCAAACATGTCTTACCTACAAAATATATAGCACATAGAAGGGATAATAGCATTAAATAGAGAACTATAGTAGCCTCAAAGAACAACAGTGAAAACATTGCACATGAAATACAGGGAAAATCAACCACCGTACTAAGGTAAAATACCAAGAGAACAAGTAATCTGACCTGTCCTGCTTGTGGAGCAGCAAAGAGAGAGGAGGGGTTTGGTTAGGTTGGGCCTTATATTACCTCTTCCTTAACTTCTGATTGGTCAGTTTGTTTACTCTGTTCTGTACTGCTATGGAGTTTTAAGTAAAGAATGCAAATGCAAATATGAAGCCTCCTGTCATGTGGTAAAATTAGAAACAACCGCTAATCGTCTCACAGAAGTGTTCTTTTTTAACTTTGCCCACTTTTTGAACCACATTCTCTAAAAAACAACTGTAAGCAAATTCATAAAAAACATGAGTAATTCAATAACATTTGTGAGCTATTCATTTTTCTGTCAAAACTACCTTGCAAATAGCGTGACATGCAAGAAAGTGGTGCATTCACTAAGTTCACCTAGCAACCATGTATAAAAAAACAACAGCAAAACATTATATAATGCATAACAATTAATATGAGTCACCTTTGTCTTCTCTGTAATAAATTATCAAAAATGCCTGTATATTCATTGTAGACAGTTCATACACCAATCTGATGATAGATTTCTTAGGGCATTATGGTAAAAAAATGGCCGTTTTTGTTGTCTTTAGCTTCACTTTTACACTGGAACAAAAGCATAGAGCCATTTTTGAAAATTTGGATGTATTACCACTATTTTGTCAGAAAACGGAGGAGAGAAACATTCTTTAAACAGAGGTTTTGGCCTTTGGTACAAAATAAGGTGACATAGTTCTGGAGCAAACCAGATGCAACATAGAGAAGACATTCCTCATTGACTATAAATAAGGGTTTTAACCAACTAAATGCTAGAGAGATCTCCAATGTCTTGTGTCCCTTCAAGGGTTTAAAAGCCTCATTTAAATCAAGGAAGAATAGACACTGATGGAGCAGAGACCTCAGAGTCCTTAGTACTAGTCCATGCAACATAATACCTTCAAATCCTGGCAAATAAACTGTACTAAACTCTCCTGGATGTCAGCAAGTTATCTACTCTGCTAGACAAACACTGTTTAGTCTTATTCCTCCAACCAAATAAGGATCTGCAGCAGCACTCCAATGAAGGCGCTAATACACTAGCCTCATAATAATTAAATGTATTATTGAAAAATGCAAATTAGGCACCAGAGAGGTGAGACAAAAAGGGGACTAACAGAACTCCATTATAGTCTTAAGTGTTTGGAGCTGAAACCAGCATTTAATTATAGACTCCAACATTTCAGTCCTTCAGTGAGAGCTTTTCTGAACATGGAAGGAAAAGTAGTCTTTGCGACAGGACTCTGGGGAACAGAGAAATCTCTCAGGGGCTCTCAAAAAGCATACTCATTAAGAGATCAAACTACAGCCTTCTCAGCCAACATGATATAATTGCTATCACACGATTTGTCTGCTTTTATTTTCTGAGAACTGGGGCAAACACATAAACCAGATTAAAGCTGTTATACTGTCAGGAAGCATCAGCTGTGTATTCTCAATGGTAATATATCCAGAAGAACATCTGAATTTTGTAATCTTGATTGGATGCCATCAGGTCTATTTGTGGAACACACCATTTCCTCATAATCGGAATAAATACTTCCTGGTGATGTGAGCACATATTCATATGTACCAGATTTATGTATGCACTAGTGTAAAAGCCCGTGTACACGGGCCAAGGTCCGGGTGATGTTAAGAGGCCAGTCCTGCTCTGCGTCCTGCCGCCGATGCAGTCATGCACTGTAGAGACTGCCTGAAAGCACAGAATGCTCCCAGCACAGAACTCCCAGCATTCTGTGCATTTGGGCAGTCTCTATTACACAAGACGGCTTCTGACAAACATCCTAGTGAATTATTATAAAGGATAATCAGCGTTCTGGTAAAATAGTCCTGTAAGGTGAATTGTAGTATGATCTCAAAGATAACTTTCAGTCCCTCCAGTAGTTGAAAACTTTTTATTTCTCTGTGCTTCTTTATATATCTCACTGCAGACAGTTTGTCTATCCTTGTTTTAAAATAAGTGCCTTTTATTACATTAAAAAATATTGCTCCTAAACATCCTTTACTTCCATAATATTGGCTAAAAGCAAGCACTTCCGACAACCATACACTTTGAGCTAATTCCTCCCCCACCCCAAATTGTGCTGCTGGCAGCACATCTCCCTTAGAGGCCTCTTTTGAGTGCCAGAGGGGTACACAACTCATTCCTTTCCAATGCCTTGCGTACGCCTATGGCACTCAAAGGGTTAATATTTGCAACACCAGTATCTCTTGGTGGGTGTCTTGGTTCCAGTATATCCAGAGGGACAGAATTCTGGCCGTTACCACATACTAGTTTACCCACTTTATGAGGGAGATGGATGCTGATATACAAGGCCAAGCAGGCTCATAAACTGTTATGCCATAGTTGAATTTACTTCTAATATGGATTGTTCTGCAGACATTGCACAAGAAAACCAGAGCAATTACTGCATTGAAATTTGCTCCACGATAGGTCATCTTTTTGACTGGCTCTAGATGTGTTTCCTTTGTTGATTGTTCACCCATCTTTGAGAAAATATTAAATTACTATCTCAGAGAAATTTTTGAAACATTCTCTAGATAAGGGAAAATGGCAATATTTTCTTTCTTAATTCTGCTATTAAAAATTAATTTGCAAACGATATTGCATGAAGTTGCAAGGTCAGCTAGAAGGCATGTGAACTAGAGTTTCGGTTTACACAGAATACATTGCAGAACATACTGGTGGTTATTTGCCAATAGAATGTATAAGTATGCGTCTTTTAAATACTGGATTTTATCTAATCTCCCAATTATGATATCCCATTGATTCCATCTTACATGGCTTTACATTCCTAAATATATTGGTACTTCAGGTCAAGCAACAGAATATGGCTTCCATCTTTTTATACTAGAAATAAAATTGAACACAAAGCAATAACATTTTCACATACTCTTGCATCACCTCTCTTCTGAGAAAAAAAGGTATTCTTATTGTCAAAAATAGTCTCCCACGGGGTGACTCTTGAATTCCATCATGTACTCCTCTTTTAAAATATTTAGAACCCATGCTGTTGACATATTTTCCCTAACCCTTTGCAAAATCTGTTAAATGTCTTTCATATCTTTCATAATATGGCCTGATTATCTGCCTCTTCACATTGGAGAGTATTGTCTGTGTTGATGATATGATCTCCGAATAATGATCTGTCCTGCTAAGGAAATCTTGTAGCAGAGTGTAGATGTCTCTCGCTGTGATCTTCATGCAACAGGACACTCTTAATTAGAGGACCTCTATAATATCATCCAGTTTTTGACTGAATAATTCACTTTCATAGAGCAATGAGCATATCTTTTTCTTTTATGTGCTATCTGACATACACTGTTTTAGACAAAGGGTATATCTTGCTGAATGCCATATACCTGGCCAAAAACCTAACCAGATCGCTTGAAGTTTTTGCTTTGAAACCCACCCCCAATTCTATCTCGGCTATAACTTCTATAACTAAGACTTGCTTGAATCGTGAGTGTGGAGGAAGCACTGCAAGATAATGTCAAAGCTTGAGGGCTCTGGAGACTAAGGCAAGCATAACAATTTTGTTCTTTGTTCAGCTGCAAAAATCTCTTTATAAGGTTTTTGCCATTTAGCAACCATCACATCTTTGACTGCTACTTGCTGCAGGTAGGTTGACTTCTCTTGGTTACAAAACAATCCTAGCAACTTTGCTGAGTTACACTGTGCTACATCTGTTGCTTTAAATTAAAAAACTCACTTAATATTATTATAAGACTCTCTACTACACTTTCTTCAAAACAAACCCTGGTACATCTGCTAAACACTCTTCATCATCGGAAGATTACTAATAGTCTAAAGGCATTGCCTTTTCCTCAGAATATAGTGAATTGGAATCTTGCACTTAATTTAGTCTGGTCTTTTATGTGAATTTGTAGCTTCTTGAATGATTTCAGAGACTGTTTGCTTAATCCAGGACATGACCTCAGATGGCTGTCATTTTTTTTATCAAACACATCTCTAGATAGTTGAATGTAACTTTGCAATACTACACTGAGCATTTCAGTAACTGAGTTTCACTTTTTCTCTTATCAACACATTACAGCATTTTTACAGTGCCTTGCAAAAGTATTCACCCCTCCTTGGCATTTTCCTATTTTGTTGTATTACAACCTGGAATTAAAATAGATTTTAATTTGGATTTCATGTTATGGACATATACAATATAGTCCAAATCAGTGAAAAATAAAAAATGGAAATGTGATGCATGCATATGTATTCACCCCCTTTGCTATGAAGCCCCTAAATAAGATCTGGTGCAACCAATTCCCTTCAGAAGTCACATAATAGGTTAAATAAAGTCCACCTGTGTGCAATCTAAGTGTCATATGATCTGTCACATGATCTCAGTATAATATACACCTGTTCCGAAAGGCCCCACAGTCTGCAACACCACCATGCAAGCAGCACCATGAAGACCAAGGAGCTCTCCAAACAGGTCAGGGACAAAAGTTGTGGAGAAGTACAGATCAGGGTTGGATTACAAATAAAAATCCCAAACTTTGAACATCCCATGGAGCACCATTAAATCCATTATTAAAAAATGGAAAGAATATGGCACCACCACAAACCTGCCAAGAGAGGACGGACCACCAAAACTCATGGACCAGGCAAGAAGGGCATTAATCAGAGAGACAACAAAGAGACCAAAGATAACCCTGAAGGAGCTGCAAAGCTCACCAGCGGAGATTGGGGTATCTGTCCATCGGACCACTTTAAGCCATACACTCCACAGAGCTGGGCTTCACGGAAGAGTGGCCAGAAGAAAGCCATTGCTTAAAGAAAAAATAAGCAAACATGTTTGCTGTTCACCAAACGGCATGTGGGAGACCCCAAACATATGGAAGAAGGTACTCTGGTCAGATGAGACTATAATTGAGCCTTTTGGCCATCAAGGAAAAGGCTATGTCTGGTGCAAACCCAACACCTCTCATCACCCCAAGAACATCATTCCCAAAGTGAAGCATGTTGGTGGCAGCATCATGCTGTGGGCATGTTTTCAAATTGGTAGGGACTGGGAAACTGGTCAAAATTGAAGGAATGATGAATGGCACTAAATACAGGGAAATTCTTGAGGGAAACCTGTTTCAGTCTTCCAGAGATTTGAGAGTGGGACGGAGGTTCATCTATCAGCAAGAAAATGACCCTAAGCATACTGCTTTAGCAACACTAGAGTGGTTTAAGGGGAAACTTGTCTTGGAATGGCCTAATCAAAGCCCAGACCTCAATCCAATTGATAATCTGTGGTATGACTTAAAGATTGCTGTACACCAGCGGAACCCATCCAACTTGAAGGAGCTGGCGCAGTTTAGCCTTGAAGAATGGGCAATAATCCCAGTGGCTAGATGTGCCAAGCTTATAGAGACTTACCCCAAGAGACTTGCAGCCGTAATTGCTGCAAAAGGTGTCTCTACAAAGTATTGAAATTGGGGGGGAGGGGTTGTCTTATTTCTTGTTCGTTTCACAATTATAAATATGTTGCATCTTCAAAGTGGAAAGCATGTTGTGTAAATCAAATGAAACAAACACCCAAAAAATCCATTTTAATTCCAGGTTGTAATACAACAAAATAGGAAAAATGCCAAGGGGGGGAGTGAATACTGTAATTTTCACTCAGTGAGGTGGATGAACTAAGAAACCCACAACATCATTGGCAACAAATAAAAATTCTCAAAAATTACCATTGACTGAAATGTGATAGAATGCCAGAGGGGTCTTGAAAGCATTTGCTTTGCAGTTTGTTTGAGACTTCTGTAGCATTCAAGGGGTTGAAAATACAGTTTAAATCAATGGGAAATGTTATTCCTCTCCTAATGTTTTACTCCCAGGCCTTCTTAGTACATCAGCTTTAATATGTTTATCCTTTATGACCTATGACTTCAATTTCACATTCTTAACCATTGAGTCCCAGAAGAGTATGCAAAGCAATGCATTGCATATCCCTCTGGAACTCAAAGGGTTAACCATATGAATGCCAGACGGATACACAATGCATTGCTTAGCAATGCGTTGCTCACCCTTCTGGCACTCAAAGGGTTAAGAAAGTCCAACAACATCCTTACACTGATGACTAATTTCACAAAATTATGCCACTTCATACTGACTTTTGCTTTGCCCTGTGACAGCTATGTACATATGTACATTAGTAAAGTTGTAACAGGGCACTCCTTGCACAGGAAGGAAAATGGCAAGATGCCAGCCAGAATATGCAACGTAATACATCATTAGAAAACTGACGTTACTCTGTGGAATGTAAATAAATATTATGTTGGCGGGGGGGGCAGAAAAAGGTCCTTCAATGGCATAAGAGTGGTGTTTATTTTGCATAGATTTTCAGCTGCATACAGAAGCATTATCACTATCCTGATATGAGCAGTTTATGGTGTTAACATAAGAAAACCTGATATAATTGTGCTGGAACAGCACTTTCTGCTGAAATCATCTTGTACCGTACTTAGTAAACAATGCGTACAGGCTATCATCTAGTATACCTTACTTAGTAAACACTGAGTACAGGCTTTCATATGGTTTACCTTACTTAGTAAACACTGAGTACAGGCTATCATCTAGCATACCTTACTTAGTAAACAATGCGTACAGGCTATCATCTAGCATACCTTACTTAGTAATCATTGAGTATAGGCTATCATCTGGTTTACCTTACTTAGTAAACATTGAGTACAGGCTATCATCTAGTATACTTTACTTAGTAAACATTGAGTACAGGCTATCATCTGGTTTACCTTACTTAGTAACCATTGAGTACAGGCTATCATCTGGATTATTTTACTTAGTAAACATTGAGTACAGGCTATCATCTAGTTAAAAACAATTTGCATATGGTGTAAAGGGCACTCATACTATGTGTCTCTACAAAGATCCAGCTGCTAAATACCCAATGTGACCCTGGAGTGAATTATCACATACACAAGAAAAGAAGCACTAAAATATGTAAAATATAGGTGAGCACTCAAATCTTAAAATAAAATATCTAAATATAACAATAATGGATGGTTTGAGAGATAGTGAGAGTAAAAAAAAAACAATTTATTAAATACACTGGAATGGCAGGTATACCTGTTATATTAATATTAAAACATAATCACTGTTAGTACAGCTCTATTAGCTCTGTATGACATAAATAAGAAATAGTCCCAAATATTAATAAAACGCTAGTTGTTTACCAGGGGAAATGGATAATATATTTGATGGTTAAATAGAAAAGATTTTCAATAAAGCCGGTTTCACTTTGATATATTCAGCGGGCAGGGTTCTTTCCCCCCCCATCTCTTATATGCAGTTCGTATTTAAAGGGATAGTAATACTTCGTTTTATCTCTATTTTATTTTGCAGGCATTAAAAAAACATGAAGAACGATATAAGTCTTATCTCTCAAACCTTTATGGTTTGAGAGATATTGACAAGCAAAGTTTCCCCTCCCGCCCCTTTTACCTAATGTAAGCCATCTCTTCTCAGATGTGGAATCCAGTCCATAGACCAGACAGATAACAGCAGGGAACAATCTTCTTACAATGAGAACAATGAAAACACTGCCCCCCTTGACAAGTTTTTCAGGTTTTTCCCTTATCTTAATTGAAGATTGTCGCTCTCTGCAGTCTACCTGGGCACCTCCCTTCTGATCTGGCTGAACAGTGTTACATCAGTAAAAGGGGCGGGAGGGGGATACTATGTCAATGAATTACCCTTGAACTACAACTCTGACAGAACTGAAATAACACTCACCAAAGACCAAATACTATGATGATTAATTAGAGCTCCTTTTATTATGAAACATTACTATCTCTTTAAACAGTTCACCTCTTTAGGAGTAGATGTATAAACCTCCATGTGTGATACAAATAGATTGTATCTATTTGCCAGAGTCCGTTCTGCTGTCAGTATTAGTGGGCAGGATTCTCCTCTTCCTGTCTTCACACCAATGTATAGACGCAGACAGGCTTCTTCTCCTCCCGTCTCTCAGAAGGTGAGCTCTCATCTCTGTCAAACAGGTGCGGGCAGGATTCTCCTTCCTTCTGTCTCCAACTTAGTCAGCTGTTCTCTCTCACCATTGAGCGAGTATTACAGATTTTATTTTGGCTATATTATTGTTGTTGTCTGTAATACTTGCTCAAATGGTGAGAGATAACAGCTGGCTAAGTTGGAGACGGGAGGAAAGAGAATCCTGCCCGCACCTGTTTAAAAGAGAGTGACTAGAGCTCACCTACTGAGAGACTGGAGGAGAAGAACCCTGCCCACGTCTATACATTGGTGTGAAGATGGGAGGAGGAGAATCTTGATAGCAGAATGGACTATGGCAAATATATACCATCTATTTGTACCACACACGGAGGTATACCCTAAAGAGGTGAACTGTTTAAATATGAACTGTATATTAGAGATGGGAGGAATAGAACCCTGCCCACTGAATATATTAAACTGAGACCGGCTTTACTGAAAAACATTTCTATTTAACCATCAAACTAGTATCATCTAGATAACCTTACTATAATAACAGGCTATCATCTAGTTTACCTTACTTAGTAAACAATACGTATATGCAATCATCTAGTTTACCTTACTTAGTAAACAATACGTATATGCTATTATCTAGTTTACCTTACTTAGTAAACAATATGTATATGCTATCATCTAGTTTACCTTACTTAGTAAACAATACATACATGCTATTATCTAGTTTACCTTACTTAGTAAACAATACGTATATGCTATTATCTAGTTTACCTTACTTAGTAAACAATACGTATATGCTATCATCTAGTTTACCTTACTTAGTAAACAATACATACATGCTATTATCTAGTTTACCTTACTTAGTAAACAATACGTATATGCTATCATCTAGTTTACCTTACTTAGTAAACAATACGTATATGCTATCATCTAGTTTACCTTACTTAGTAAACAATACATACATGCTATTATCTAGTTTACCTTACTTAGTAAACAATACGTATATGCTATTATCTAGTTTACCTTACTTAGTAAACAATACGTATATGCTATCATCTAGTTTACCTTACTTAGTAAACAATACATACATGCTATTATCTAGTTTACCTTACTTAGTAAACAATACGTATATGCTATCATCTAGTTTACCTTACTTAGTAAATAATACATACATGCTATTATCTAGTTTACCTTACTTAGTAAACAATACGTATATGATATCATCTAGTTTACCTTACTTAGTAAACAATGCGTACAGGCTATCATCTAGTTTACCTTACTTAGTAAACAATGCGTACAGGCTATCATCTAGTTTACCTTACTTAGTAAACAATGCGTACAGGCTATCATCTAGTTTACCTCACTTAGTAAACAATGCGTACAGGCTATCATCTAGTTTACCTCACTTAGTAAACAATGCGTACAGGCTATCATCTAGTTTACCTTACTTAGTAAACAATACGTATATGATATCATCTAGTTTACCTTACTTAGTAAACAATACGTATATGATATCATCTAGTTTACCTTACTTAGTAAACAATGCGTACAGGCTATCATCTAGTTTACCTTACTTAGTAAACAATGCGTACAGGCTATCATCTAGTTTACCTCACTTAGTAAACAATACGTATATGATATCATCTAGTTTACCTTACTTAGTAAACAATGCGTACAGGCTATCATCTAGTTAACCTTACTTAGTAAACAATGCGTACAGGCTATCATCTAGTTTACCTCACTTAGTAAACAATGCGTACAGGCTATCATCTAGTTTACCTCACTTAGTAAACAATGCGTACAGGCTATCATCTAGTTTACCTTACTTAGTAAACAATGCGTACAGGCTATCATCTAGTTTACCTCACTTAGTAAACAATACGTATATGATATCATCTAGTTTACCTTACTTAGTAAACAATGCGTACAGGCTATCATCTAGTTTACCTCACTTAGTAAACAATGCGTACAGGCTATCATCTAGTTTACCTCACTTAGTAAACAATACGTATATGATATCATCTAGTTTACCTTACTTAGTAAACAATGCGTACATGCTATCATCTAGTTTACCTTACTTAGTAAACAATGCGTACAGGCTATCATCTAGTTTACCTTACTTAGTAAACAATGCGTACAGGCTATCATCTAGTTTACCTTACTTAGTAAACAATGCGTACAGGCTATCATCTAGTATACCTTACTTAGTAAACAATACGTACAGGCTATCATCTAGTTTACCTTACTTAGTAAACAATGCGTACAGGCTATCATCTAGTTTACCTTACTTAGTAAACAATGCGTACAGGCTATCATCTAGTTTACCTTACTTAGTAAACAATACGTACAGGCTATCATCTAGTTTACCTTACTTAGTAAACAATGCGTACAGGCTATCATCTAGTTTACCTTACTTAGTAAACAATGCAGACAGGCTATAAACTAGTTTACTTTACTTAGCAAACAATGCATACAGACACTCATCTGTTGTCTTTATTTGATTTTATTATATTATACTAGTTGAAGAGCCCGTTACACGGGCCACAGTGCCACTGCCAGCTGGTTGCGGGGCAGTCATGCGCAGTAGAGACTGCCCGCACCGCGACTGATACAGAGCTGGACGCTCAGATCAGCAGCGGCGCGGGCAGTCTCTACTGTACATGACTGCAGCATGTGCAGCAGTCTCTACTGCTCATGACTTTGTCGTTACACACGTTTTAGCGAATTATTATATAGGATATTTTGTACCTGGTATTTGAAAAAGCAGCTTATTGCTCTGAAACGCGTCATATAGGTTTATTATCTATTATACAATTGACGTTTTTTGTAAAAAAAAAAAATATATATATATATATATATTTTTTTTTTTTTTATATATTTTCTATACTATTAAATATTTTTCTCATTACTTGTGGGCTAACAATTTTTTGGAAGAATCAGCTGAATCGGGGCAGCTTGTGTGACCCCGTTGGAATTTGCTGGTTGCATCTACAACCAGCACATTATTCTCAGAGTTGTGAGTATTGGACAAAATAGATTATTGATTATATTGGTTTTACCATCTGGTGGTTTGCGCTCTTCCTGCCTTTCTGTTTCCTATGTTCTGAGGGTACAGTCCAGTCCCGAGGTCCATTATTGAAGAAGCAGCATCCAACAACTTATTCTGAGGAGACTGAGTGGGGGCAGTCAGAATCTCTCAACTATTCTGCTGATCACTTTTAGTGGTCTTGTCTATTGTGAGTACCGTGGTGAATAGGTGGAGGTCTTTTACTTGCAAAGGTTAATTTGCACTAGGAAGCGCCCTTTGGTTTTTTTTCATTGTTTATTAGACTCATCTAGTTTACCTTACTTAATAAACAATGCTTGCAGGCTATCATTTAGCTTTCCTTTCTTAGTAAACAATGTGTACAAGCTATAAGAAGCTGTGTAGATTTCAACACCATGGATGTTAGAGAGGTATCCCAATGTACTGTTTTATAGTGCGCTGAAATCCTGACTCGAATCCAAGGATTTAAAGGGAAATAAGCCTGAAAAATTTAAATATTTTAAAGTTCTATCTTTTAACAGTTCATTTTTGCTATGTCCACATTTGAGAGGAGAATTATAAACCTCCAACCCTATTTGTACAGGTACTTTCTCGCTTCTTGCCTTTCTTTGTGTGAGAACTGAAACTGCCATTGACAGCCTCATTCCTATTGGCTGTGAAGTGGGTGTGACATTGCAGAAGACAAAATTATTCCAAGTGGGAATGTGTGAGACTCGGAATTACAAATTCTTAATAGAAAAAATGTCTGCCTTAATGAATTTCAATATTGTTATTGTTAAAGATAATTTGAACACAAGTTTTGAGAAGTATCATTTTAAGGTAGGGTGTTAAACTGCAAACAAATTTTCCAGGACTTATTTGAAACCTTTCTGTAAACAAATGTTTTAGGGTGTTTCACCTGTTGCTATGCTAACATAAAGAGATAAAAAGAAACTAAATAAAATAAGGGTACACTGAATGTGGCAGAAGTGTATGGTAGTGGTTTTGGAGTGACTAATGTGTGTGTATATTCATGATGATTCATAGGAATTAATGCTAGACAAATTATTTGCATTATCATCTTTGAATCCAGATTAGGCTTGCATTATTTTCAGATTATTATTAAACATTAAATCAGTGGTCATAACAGCAGTCTCAACATTGGTAGACAGTAGCAACCCTTCAAATCCCCCCTCTTCTCCTCAGTGCAGCTATTAAGAGCACATGTGCCATGGGTTTCTTTGTCTTATGTGAGTTTGTCTACTTCTGTTTTCTGATGCTCATATGGTATTAGAATAAGGTTTTGAATGGACACCTGGAATTTCTGCCAGGTATATTGAGGGAAAAAAAGTATTTGATCCCCTGCTGATTTTGTACGTTTGCCCACTGACAAAAAAATGATCAGTCTATAATTTTAATGGTAGATTTATTTGAACAGTGAGAGACAGAATAACAACAAAAAAATCCTGAAAAACGCATTTCAAAAAAGTTATAAATTGATTTGCATTTTACTGAGTGAAATAAGTATTTGACCCCTTTGCAAAACATGACTTAGTACTTGGTGGCAAAACCCTTGTTGGCAATCACAGAGGTCAGACATTTCTTGTAGTTGGCCACCAGGTTTGCACACACCTCAGGAGGGATTTTGTCCCACTCCTCTTTGCAGATCCTCTCCATGTCATTACGGTTTCGAGGCTGACGTTTGGCAACTTGAACCTTTAGCTCCCTCCACAGATTTTCTATGGGATTAAGGTCTTGAGACTGGCTAGGCCACTCTAGGACCCTAATGTGCTTCTTCTTGAGCCACTCCTTTGTAGCCTTGGCCGTGTTTTTTTTGGGTCATTATCATGCTGCAATACCCATCCATGACCCATTTTCAATGCCCTGGCTGAGGGAAGGAGGTTCTCACCCAAGATTTGACACTACATGGCCCCGTCCTTCGTCCCTTTGATGCGGTGAAGTTGTCCTGTCCCCTTAGCATAAAAACACCCCCAAAGCATAATGTTTCCATTATGGGGATGGTGTTCTTGGGGTCATAGACAGCATTCCTCCTCCTCCAAACACGACGAGTTGAGTTGATGCCAAAGAACTCGATTTTGGTCTCATCTGACCACAACACTTTCACCCAGTTCTTCACTGAATCATTCAGATGTTCATTGGCAAACTTCAGACGGGCCTGTACATGTGCTTTCTTGAACAGTGGGACCTTGGGGGTGCTGCAGGATTTCAGTCCTTCACAGCATAGTGTGTTACCAATTGTTTTCTTGGTGACTATGGTCCCAGTTGCCTTGAGATCATTGACAAGATCCTCTTGTGTAGTTCTGGGCTGATTCCTCACCGTTCTCATGATCATTGAAGCTCCATGATGTGAGATCTTGCACGGAGCCCCAGACTGAGGGAGATTGACAGTTATTTTGTTTCTTCCATTTGTGAATAATCGCACCAACTGTTGTTACCTTCTCACCAAGCTGCTTGGAGATGGTCTTGTAGCCCATTCCAGTCTCGTGTAGGTCTACAATCTTGTCCCTGACATCCTTGGACAGCTCTTTGGTCTTGGCCATGGTGGAAAGTTTGGGATCTGATTGATTGCTTCTGTGGACAGGTGTCTTTTACACAAGTAACAAGCTGAGATTAGAAGCACTCCCTTTAACAGCTTGTTACCTGTATAAGACACCTGGGAGCCAGAAATCTTGCTGATTGATAGGGTGTCAAATACTTATTTCACTCAGTAAACTGCAAATCAATTTATAACTTTTCTGAAATGCGTTTTTCAAGATTTTTTTGTTGTTATTCTGTCTCTCACTGTTCAAATGATATAGACTGATTATTTCTTTGTCAGCAGGCAAACGTACAAAATCAGCAGGGGATCAAATCATTTTTTACCTCCCTGTACATTACATGGCCAGTTCGCAATTTGGAAACAGCTTAATGTTTATACACTGGATACCTTAATTCTAGATTCAGGCTTTTCTTTCCTTTTAGGTGTTAACACGGAACTATCACCTGCCCACTCACCACCACTGGCAATAAACAGACAGCTCTCCCATTTCATACTGGGTCTCTTGGCAAAGGTCTTATTTGCTGCATGTTTTAGACTCTGTGTTTTCCTTTCAAACAGTGGCAAACAACTCATACTGTTCATTTGAAATCTGCCCTCACACCATCGGTGCAGGAGTGGAGATGACAAATTGAAAACTTTTGCAAATTAGAACAAATGTATGCTTCAATTAATCACCAACTTGAAATCTTCACTTGATTTGGGACTCCCAGCTATAACATCTGCAGGTGCAACTCAGTCTTCACCCGGGTCCAGAAACCATCCCGTAGAAGTAAAGCTACCGCTCTGGATTCACAGGGATTTTTTACCATGGAAACTGACCCTTACATTGATAATCGCTTGGTTGGGGGCCCTGGGCCGGTGTATGGGAGTTTGTATGATTTAGATGCATGAGAAAGGGGATTACACCGATCCTGGGACCTGGCTTTGAATGTATGGCCCCCATTTCGTTAATGTGGGCACCCTTGGATCACACCCGGGGTGAACATAGTTCAACCTCATCACGACCTCTCACCCCTCCTTCTTATCACCAGGTACTTTCTTTCTCCTACTCTATTTTACTACCCCTCTGACACTTCTTTCCTCTGCCCTTTCTTACAATTCAAGATTCATTGAGTCCACGATTGTTCCTATCTAATCGCTAGAATTATCATACTTGTTTGTGGATATACAGTATGGCTGTCTATACTACTTTGCCAATTATATCTGGATGATATTTTTATTTACTATGATATTGTATTACTTTTCTATAATAAAGATTTATGAAACTTAAAAGAAAAAAAAAAAGAATTAGGTGTTGGTTCATTTTTAGAATTGTAATTCTATGAACAATGCTTCTTGATAAATGTGTCCTACTGTCATTTACAATATAACAGCTGCACTAAAAACACGCTCCAATTGCATGCTTGCTGGTGGCCAAAAAAGGGTTTCTATGGCACTAACTGCAGTGCTGGCCAGAAATACTGTTTTGTTTGCCAGTAGTAGATGGGGGTCATTGTTTCTATCTAGAACATAGCTATCCTGCAAGAATGCTGTAGCCATGTCACATGCTGTGGGACCACTCCTAGGAGCTACATGGTGTTCACGTGTGTATCTGTTACCAACCCATATTCTTGAAGCAAGTCCGATAGAGATGTGCCGCTGCCACCCCCACCACCACAAATCATAGATTGCAAACCCTGAATTGCTTTCTGTGATGATGATGATGACTTGTTCAGCCAGATATTTGGATGTACTTTTTGATGTTGCTGCTGCTGCTGGTATAAACACTTTGTTGGGTTCTTTTTCCACTATGTTTTGTGCCAGTTATTTTGGCTGTAAAACAATTTCTCTCATCCTTAAAAGTGCAACCCTCCCCTTAATCTATAAGCATATACTTATATTCTTTGACAGAATCCAAATCCTCAGAGGGATGCTGCTGAACGTCAAAGTTAGCACAAATTTATCACACTTTGACAGAAATTCTTAAGTTTTATGTTTAAAGTGGGGGTTCATAAAAGTAGCTAAATTTATTTCTAATTGCTTTTAATGGACATTATGTGAGGATCCTACTCAAAGCATGCTAACATGTCCTTCACCAGCAGGTGCATGTCTGTGCTGTCATTATTGTGCGGTTCGACAGCCATGCTCCTCAGTTTTTTCTGTAGTAAATATCAGTGGGAGTCTCACTATTTCCTGCCCCAACACAACTAACCAGGAAGGTGGGCTACTCAAAAGCTTTCAGCACCTCACATGTCACACATTAGTTGCTATTGCCCAAGTGACAAAGATGCTCCCTTCATAGCTTTCCACTTTTGCCTTGTATACTCCATGATGGCCTTATTCTGCTTGTACAAACACTCTAGCATGTGCAGGTGGAATTCCACCTGGTTGGGACCTCCATTTTCAGCTGGCAGTGTGGCAGGTTGTTACACTCTTGTATGCAATATAATGCATTGAAAATGTGTGAGCTCTTCTAGGAGAATCTAAAATGGGCACAGATTTTTGAGGGTGATATGCATTCTTTCTCTAAGCGTTTTAGATTCTGAGAGGAATCTAGTCGTAACTAAATTTAGGACATGGAAAAAGCAGGGTACATGCATCATATCACCAATTCTGAAGGCAGCTATTATGTTAGAGCCCTTACTCACAGACAAAAAAAAAACATTTAAGGAGCAAGGTACAAGCCATTCCCCTGTCACCTGCTCTGTTTTATTTAATACAGCTGTGGCTTTGTGCACTCAGAGTTTTGAGAGAAAATCTCACAAAGTGGTGTGATGATGGTATGAGCTATCCATTAAAACAGATGACCACCACACCAGCTCCCGTTCTTACGGGAGCTGCATTCCAGAAGTATAAAAATAAAGATAGAAACAAAGCTAACAAAGCTAAAATACACATATACATATCTAGCAAAATGCAAGAAAAAATAAGTGGAATAAGGCTATATGTTCAAATGGAAGGAGCAAGCCCATATACAGCAATACAATCACATCCAAATACAGAAAGGGTTATAAAAAAACAAACAAAAAAAAAAACAAAAAAAAAACAAAAACACACACCAGTATACTGCATAGGCATGCACTTTTAGAAACATAGGATGAAGAAGAAACAAGGAGGATTTCAGTGGATGCCAAGTAATAGAAGAACATAAGAGAAAGGACCAGAACACCTAACTGGTTAACTTACCAGTCTTTAGACTCCCATTGTGTTTAATACAGAAGTTCAGGAGTGAGGCATATACATAGTCAACCTCCACAGGGAATTTATCTAGAAGTATATAGAACTGGTAAATCTGACTCCAAGGAACCCAGTTAATGGGAACCTGCCTAATGGGGGAATTTTACAGCCCCATATCTAAGCACAAAAACAAAGAAGAAAACTATAAACGAGGAGAACAGAGCCAGTTTGCCCTTTTCCTGAGGCAGGTAATTTAAGGGGTGGGGGTGGGGGTAAAGCTGGAGGGAAGAGGGGAGTTTCCACCTCAAAGACCCTGCCCTTTTGGGTATCCTATTGAAATGTCGCCATCTATTTGGTGACCATCAAAACGCTGCGTTATAAAAGTTGCCTGAATCAAAAGGGCAACATCAGAATGTTGACCGAATCAGAAGAGTGACATTCTGATGTTGCACGTTAAAGGTTACCAAATACAGAGTGACATTTCAATAACAAACCACAGCTGTGTATGTCTCCATCTATGCCTTAACCCTTAGAGTACCAGAGAGGTCCACACAGACCCCTCTGGCATTCAAAGGGTAATGTAAAGTTGTACCTCTTTAGTGGGGGCTGATCCTCCCATAAGCTGTGATGTGTCCCACTTCCACTGTCCTTGGTGCTGAAATGAAGAAGAGGAGAAGTCACTCTCCACTTGTGCGCTGTGTGGGACTCAAAAGGTTAAGGCAGGACAGGTTTTCTGACAGCAGTTTGGGATGATGCGCTCCCATACACTGGAGAAGGATCCCACACAGCACTATCCTTGGTGCTGAAATGAAGAAGAGGAGAAGTAGCTCTCCCCCTCCACTCTGTGTGGGATCCTCCTCCAATGGATGGGAGTGCTACATAGGACCGATAATAAAGTACAATTAAACTGTGCTAAAAAATTTAGTACCAGAGGGGTCCGCAATGCAGTGCTGTGCAATACGTTGTAGATCTCTCTCTGGCACTCAAAAGGTTAAGGCACAGATGGAAACATATACACAGCTGTCCAATAGAAAACACAAAAACAATCTATACAGTGCTCAGCTAAAATATAATAAATATTAAACAGTCCAAAAAAATTATTTCATTAAGTTCTTAAACTCGTATTATATGAAGGACTCAATGCTCCAATCCCATGGCCAAGCTGTGCCTGCTTGCAAAGAGCAGAAACTGCAGAAAAGGAAAAGCACAGGAGAGCAAAGCAAAGCTCTATTTATTGAAATGTCGCCCTCTATTTAGTGACATTTACGCATGTAACATCAGAATGTCGCTCTTGATTTGGGTGACATTCTGATGTTGCCCTTTTGATTCAAGCAACATATTTAACTCTGCGTTTTGATCTTCACCAAATAGATGGCGACATTTCAACAGTGAACCCCTTTTTTAAATGCCCTATGGTTCCTGTGTTCCATACTGGCATAAGGGAAAAGAGGTTGAAAAAGGACCCCTGAATCTTTAGTAGCCTTGGACTTGTCCATGACTCCCTTAGAGTCAGTAGAACCTTAAACAGAAAAACAAATAGAGACAAAGCAATGGAAAGATATTAAAGTAGTCATCTGACTGTAGGAAGAAGGATCCAAAAAATAAATAAGGTCAGCCAAGGACCACCTCTCCCCTTGTCAAAAAGCCTGAGAATAACAGGCCGCAAAGAAGTACAGTTTCCCAGTATTAAAGATGGTGTGGTGGCTCTCCATACATTGCTACATGTCACGGGGGGTGGGGGGGAGACAAGGCTAAAATAATCAGTATTGAAGGTTACAGTCACCCTCTGCCTCTGAAACACACAACGTTGCAATGCCAAGCAATATGGCCACCATTTGTGCCTGTTTGTCAGAGACCCCCAAAAGTGAAAGCTTCTTAGCGCTAATATAAGTTAGGAAAAGTTCTGTCTTTTTTATGATCTTTTTTGATTCCTTGTCTGTTTTTTGTAGGTATTTCTTGCTGTTGTGTTGTTTCCAGTCCTGTTCCAAAGTTCCTTTTACCTTCCTTCAGAGCGATTTCCAAGTATGGATCTTGGCCTTCTTTCCTGACTACGCTTATTGACTTTGTACCATGCTTCCAGTGATTGATTCCCAGTTATTGACCCTGGTTTTCCTTCTCAACTACTCTTTTTCTTGCCGATTGTGTACCTCCTTGGCCGTTTGTCGCCGACCCTGCTTGACTGTCCTGCTGCTATATCGCTTTATTTGAATCATTCGAACGTCCTGTGTTTACTGTTCACCAGAGCAGTGAGAGTCTTGCTGCCTTACCACCATTCAAATCATTTGACCTCCAGTCCAACCAGTTGAACTTTGAAACACTGAAGGTCACATCTCTGAGTTGGAGTTTGTATTCCAGGTTACCAGCATCTCCTGTTCAAGCTCACCAACATTCAACTTGTACTGCAGGTATTCTCTGTGTTTTTGTTTTGTTTCCTCCCTTTACCCCAGTAGGTAGTAACTATCCCCTACACAGTCATCCTGGGTGCAGGCCAGCTCCTATGGTCAACACTAAACTGACCTTGTGGACAGCACCATGACCACCGATGCAGCAGACATGTCTAGAGTTGTAGGCAACAAGGGTCAAAAAGATGGATTCTAAGCTGGATTCTATAGCTGGCATGCTTCAGCACTTTCAGCAGCGTTTTAAAGCAGCCGTACCCACTCCTGCAGTGTTTACCGAGGTAAAGGCTGATATCCCTCTTCCAGGCTGCCTTTGCCTGATCAGTTTGATATCTCTCTGGCAGAGTTATGGAGCTTCTTGAATCAATGCTATTTGCACCTTGTCCACCAGTACATCTTGCTCCCAAGTTCCAAACTCTAATCTTTACACCTGATACCTTAGGGGAACCTTTGGAGGTCAGACAAGTTCTTCGTCTTTCTGAAGAGGAGAAAGCCAGGAGATGGTCTCTTGGGTTGTGTTTTTATTGTGCCCAATCCAGACACTTTGCCCGCTTGTGCCCAAACAAGCCAGAAAATACCCGAACTTAGGGTTAAGTGAGGGACTCACCCCAAGTTTGCCCTCTGTTCCCTCTAAAGAAGAAAACAAGTTAGTCCTCTCTGCTTTTTTAGCCTATGATCAGAACGTCATTCCTGTTTCTGCCTTTGTTGTCTCTGGGGCTGCAGGTCTCTTTATGGACACTGTCTTTGCTGCTCAGCATGGGATTCGCTCTAAGAAAAGATATGTGCCTACTTGCATTCTCGCTATAGACAGTTCACCCTTAGGGGATGGCCTCTTTAGTCATTTTTGCAAACCTCTTATCCTTCATGGGGGCTCTCTCATACTGAGTCCTTGATCGCATTTCTTGTCCTGCCAACCCACTGATTCTAGGGTATCCATGCCTCCGGAGGAACAATCCTGGAATACAGTGGTCCAGAGGTTCTTTTTCGTTTCCTAGGGACTCTCCCAATAATGCTGAGATCTCATTGTCTTCCGTGGATGTCCTGGCTTCCTCTCCCCCCCTCCCCTCGATCCCTAAACCCTACACGGCTTTCTCTGATGTCTCCAGCAAGGTCAATGCCGAGATGTTACCATCTAATCATCCATATGATTGTTCCATAGACCTTTTTCCAGGGACGTCACTTCCTTGAGATAGGGTCTATCTGTCGTCTAGACCAAAGACCAAGGCCTTCGTAATGCCCCAGCAGTTTTTCAATGCCTTGTAAATTAGGTCGTCCACGTAGACCACCACAAAAGACAACAAAAGTTCTTTGAAAACATTTTGGTATTCTCTTAGACTCTTGAGGAATATCAACGTCATGTTACCTGTGTCTTGAATCGTCTCAGACAGAATCATATATATGTGGAGTGGGAATTTGAAAACAACACCCTGTCCTTCCTAGGATATGTAATATCTGCTCATGGTCTCACTATGGATCCAGGAAAGCTGGTTGCTGTCTCCGATTGACCTCTACCCTGCTGTTTAAGGGCTATTCAGCTCTTCATTTGAGTAGCCAATTATTACCGCAAGTTTATTAAAAACCTCTCTGCTCTCAGTTCCCCTATCACCACCATGACTCAGAACAGGGTTGACCCACAGCATTGGGGTACCGAAGCTCTGCAAGCTTATGAGTCTTTGACATCAGCCTTTTCTTCAGCCCCTATCTTGAGTTATCTGGTTCCACACACACTCCATTTACGTTTGAAAATGATGCATCTGAGACAGTTGCTGGAGCTGTTCTGTCACAGCGATCTGCTGCATGAGGAGTTCTTCACTGTATTCTTATTGTTCTTGACACTTTACAACAGAACAGAGAAATTTTGACATCGGAAACAGGGACTTCTATCCATTAAGTTGGTTTTAGAAGAGTGGCATTATCTACTCGAAGGATCACCCCATGTCATCACGATTCTGTCAGACCACCAAAATCCGCAATAGTTAGACTCTGCCAAGCAACTGAACCCCCATCAGGCCTGTTGGGCTTTGTTCTTTTTCAGTTTTAATTATATTATTTTCTATAGTCCTGGGACAAAGAACATGAAGGCTGATACTCTGTCACGACAACATGAATCAGCTGGCACCTCTGGCGTATGTCTGAGCCCATAGTCTCATCCGTTCACTCAATCTCATCATTGTCCATGGCCTTCATTATCCACCCCCAAAGGGCTTAGTCTGCTTGTCCTTCAAGTGCCTCATTTCCACCCAAATGTATTTTTTGTGCCTACAGATTGTCATTCCAACATACTTCATTGGGGTCAGTGTTCCATCACGAGAGGTCATCCTGGCGTTCTCCGAACTCTTGACCTGATCTCCTGGTATTTCTGTGACCGGAGATGAAAATAGATGTCTCCAACTTTGTCTCATCTTGCCTGGATCAAGATATCCAGGTGTCAGTCTGTGGGCCTCCTGCAACCTCTTCCAGTCCCTGCATACATGTATTGATGGATTTTGTGGCTGATCTGCCCCTTTCCAAGGGCAATACTGTGACCTGAGTCATTGTGGACAGATTCTCGGAACAGGAACACTTTTGTACCGATAACCAAAATTCCATGGAACTAGCTGAGCTGTTTATCCAGGACATAGACCTTCTCCATTCATCAGCATATAACATCAGATTGTGGATAGCAATTTGTGTCCAGATTCTGGAGAGCCTTCTGCTCCACATTATGTATCCACCTCCAGCATTCATCTAGCTATTACCTGCAGATGAATGGAAAGACCTAGCAACTCAACCAGAACCTCAAACATTACCTTAGATGTTACTGTTCCCATCAACAGGACGATTGGATCCAGCTTCTTTCTCTGGTGAAGTTTTCTTATAACGCATTGCTGCAGTCCTCCTTAAAGTGTTCACCCTTTTTTGCAGACATGTTTTATAATCCCCAGCCTTGACCCCCACCTCTGTGTGTATGAGGTGCCTTCTGTTGAGACACAAGCATGATCATTGGTCGATCACTAGCAAGCTATTCACCATGCTTTCTTCACCTCCCAGATGCGGCAGAAGGTAGAAGTAGACCACTTTCTATCATTGGCATCCAGATATGCCCAGTGGACCTCATCTGGTTCTCGGCAAAGAACATTAAATTATGCAACACTTCTGATAAATTTGGTCCCCGCTTCCTAGGTCCATTCAAATTCCAGGCCCGTCTTTCTCCTGCCTCCTATTGGCTGGTGTTACCTCTGAACCTGAAGGTACATTCTGTCTTTCATGTGTCCCTTCTTAAACCCTATGTCCAGAATCATGCCACTCACCCTCCTCATCTCCTTCACCAACAGTCTCTGTGACCAATTCCAATGAGTATGTATTCAATACTATCCTGGACTCCCATCTCTTACAGTACTTGGTCAACTGGAAGGGCTACGGCCCAGAGGAATGGTCCTGGGTTGAGGCCTCAGATGTTTATACTCCCTCTCTGGTTTGCCGCTTTCATCAGTCCTTTCCTACTAAGCAGTCTTTGGACTCCTGGAGGAAGTCCTTTTGGGGGAGACAGTGTCATGTTCTGTCCTTTCTTCCTGGTCTTTTTTGATTCCTTGTCTGTTTTTGTGTTGGTTTTCCTTGTTTTGCCAGATCCTTGTCCTTAGCCTTTTTTTTAGTCAGTCCTGAGTCTTTATCAATTGCCAGTTTCTCAGTGCTGGTGGGAGCTAACCATTCTAGTGTGAGTTATGTTGTTTCCAGTCCTGTTCCTGAGTGATTTCTGTGTGTCGACCTTGGACTTGTTTCCAAACTACTTTTCTGCATACCGACTTTGTACCATCTTTCCAGTAAATTCTTCTCAATTATTGACCCAGTCTCTCCTTCTCGACTACTCTTCTTCTTGTTGATTGTGTACCTCTTAGTCCACCTGTTGCCAACCCTGCTTGACTGACTACCCTGTTGCTGTATCACTTTCTTCAACTCATTCAAATGTCCTGTGTTCACCAGAGCAGTGCAAGTTAGACTACTTCAACCTTCTGTCAGTCCTGCTGCTTTGCCACCTTTTGACTCATTTGACCTTCAGTCAGATTTCAGTCCACTCGGACTTTAAAATATTCCAGGTTGCATCTCCGAGTCGGGAACTGTATTCCAGGTCACCAGCTTCTCCTGTTCCATCTCAGCAACATCGACTAGTACCGAAGGTATTCCCTGTGTTCTTCTTTGGCATCTTCCTTTTACTCCAGTAGGAAGTAACTATACTCTAGGCAGTCATCCTGGGTGGGGGCAAACTCCTATGGTCGGCACTAAACTGACCTTGAGGTCAGCAACCTTAGTTTAGCCTTAGCAAGACTGCCTAGGGTATAGTCTATGTCAGCAAGCTTCGTACCCCACTCTGCGACCCCAGCATCTGGCCTACTGGGAACTCCCCTTCTGTGTACCTATTGCTGTTTACCTGTTGATGTGTACTTGTTTTTGCTGTGTTGTTGCCTAGTGTATCTCTGCTTTGGGTATTAAATATATTATACGAAATAGCAGTTACTCCTCCACAGAGTGCAGTTTCAGGTGGCTTATATTAGGCGATACCAGAATATAAGTCATTAAACAAGAATGTAAGCACCACTGCCAACGAGAGACGGTTCCCATATGAAGAAAAAAGTTCCATAGAGCAAGGATTGCCCATAGAAAGACAATGCAGGGGATACATATACTATTGCTAAATTCTAGATGGATTTTCTGTCTAAGCAAGCCCATCAATGGTGTGCACTGTAAGCCGCATAAGCCATCCTCCACACAACTGTTCTTGAAAATTCTGTGAATCCTTACAAAGGAAACCAGAAATAGAAGTCTGCCTAGTGGGGGATTATTTAGACCCATATCCTACAGCAAAAAAAGTGAAAAATACTTCTAAGAGGGCTTTGCCCTTGCTTCCTCCTCAGGAAAAGTATTGTTCAAACTGGACATGTCTGGACAGGGGTGAAGTGGTGCAGGATGGGAGACCTTGCTTCAAAGAGCTCTTTTGCCAGTGCACTGCCCTCCTGAAGGAGGGGACTGCACCCTGTGGGTCCTGTGTTTCACAAAGGACATAAGAGAATGGGATTTTAACCCCTTGAAAGAGAGGTCTCCAAAACAAACTCCCTTTAAATCAATGGGAATTTTCATTTCTCCCCTACATCCCACTTGGTTTGCACCAAAAATCCTCCTCTTTTGAACATACGGCCCTTAGTGTTTTTGAGCAAAGGGACAGACACATAACATGAAATAAAATGTATATTCAATTCAATCAGAAAAACAGAGAATAACGTTTTACAACACTACTATTCTACAGCATGCTAGATGTAATTTACAGGCATAAACAAAAATATACTTTTTACATGATAAATTCTCTTTAATATGGACTACAGTGCACATTTTGTTTGTCATAATCAAAATGGAAAAAAGTGTTTACTTACAACAAAGACATTTTACATTTTCTAATATGGGTTAGCCTGTGGAAAACTACACATTTTACAATATTGCAACACAATGCAAAAATCAGTTAACCAAATTAAAACATAGCTATCACTGAGATTTTCAAACCAGACATTAAAAGATAATGCTCATTTGTTCACAGTTTGGACTTTATTAAAACAATTTTTAAATATGAACTCACAATTTTGAAATATAAACAATGACAGTGACAAAATACATATTTGTTATGACAAGCAATTACTTTAACGCAATATACATTTTTTTAAATAATTTCTGATTACAGAAACTCTCATTGAGCTTAGCTATTCAGACTATTACAGTCAATTCAAACTTTACAATGGATATGTAATAAACATGCTGATGTTGTAAAAGGATGATTTTATCCTACTGCTTTTAAAAATACTAGTGTAAAAGCCCATGTACACGGGCCAAGGTCCAGGTGATGATAACCCTTTGAGTGCCAGAGGGGTACGCAATGCATTGCTTTACATACCCCTCTGGCACTCAAAGGATTAAAAGGCCAGTCCTACTCTGCGTCCTGCCGCCAACACAGATATGCACTGTAGACTCTGCCTGAAAGCACAGAATGCTCCCACCATTCCTACACCTCCAAGCATTCCGTGCGTTTGGGCAGTCTCTATTGTGCATGACAGCTTCTGACAAACATCCTAGCGAATTATTATTTAGGATTCTAGACTAAAATATAGATGGCAAAAGTTGAAGGTCATTGTGCATATGCGAGTACAGAGATAGAGCAGAAGAGACAGCACACTCGTAAGTAAGGAGATCTTAGGAGACGACCTTTTGAGAGAGAGAGAAAAAAAAAAAAAAAAAAAAAAACTTTCAATAAAGCTCCTTGCGAGGACAGATAAGTCATTACAGATGTTTTATTCATTTACATTGTGTGCTGGCTCTTGATGCACTGGATGTTTCAGCCAATAGACTTTCATCAAGATCTTAACCCCTTAAGGACTGGCCATGCACGCACGCGGCGGTCACTTAAGGGCCACGGAGCATTTTTTTTTTTCTTTGTTTCCGGACTCCCCGAACGGCGTGCAGCCACGGGGCGAGCCCGGAATTCCATGATGGTCATGGTACGTCATGGGTCGTTAAGTCAGATCTACCCATTGATGTGCTATGACCATCAAGGGTCGTTAAGGGGTTAAAGGAGAATTTTACCCAAGGAAAAAGTGGCTCTTAATTTCCTTAACAGGAGCTTACCTACAAACAGCAGTCAGATATCCAAATACTTTATTTTTTTTTTTACATATGCGTTAGTCTACTGCTTGCTCTTTCAGCTTATAATATAATAAACTGACATTTGCAACTCGTTTAGATTTCTGATTGTTGTGAATAGATGATAAACGGGTAGAATTCAACAGAAATCACTACATAAAGGGTGTAGATATACTACAAAATATATATTTAGATATATGTGACTGCTGTAAGATAGAAATCTGAGCAAATCTGCTTAATAACCATTTTTCCAAGGTTGTAATTCCCATTTAAAAGGCTAGGCTACCGACCAAAGCACTGTCCACTTCTTTTATTACTACTACATAATCCCCTATGAACCAGCATCTAGGCCTTTCTTTTTCTGAAGAGTGCTTCTATACACCTCCATTTTATGCGGGTGTACAAAATTATACACTATATTAAGTGAGGGAAACAACAGGGAGGCTAGTAACTGCAGAAAGGGTGAGGAGAAAGTACATCACTGTCCTTATCCCTCTTTTATAAGGAGAGAGTCTTGTAACACAAATTCTTATACCTTTTTGTATCAAATCACTGAAAACAGGGGTGTAGTTTCCCAACCAACCCATGTAAGTTATCACATATCATAACAATTTTTAACTGAGGAAAGGTACAATAACTCTTTATACATCTGTATATATAATGTGAATTTCTCAAATATGACCCAAGGGTCTGTTTAAAAAAAATAAAATACAAATTTTTCTAAACCCTTTAAGAACCAGAGCACTGGGCAATGCATTGGGAAGCAATACTCGGCACATTCCTCTGGTCCTTCAGAGGTTAACCCTTTGAGTGCCAGATGGGCATGCAATGCATTGCTTGCAATGCGTGCAGTGCCCCTCTGGCACTCAAATGATTAAGAAGGTTCACCACTCATATATAAAAGTAATCAAATGAAAATGTATTCAGGAATCATTGTTTTTTAAATCGCTATAATAGAACTAATTTAACTGGATTAGTTGTGCAAAATTCACGAGTGTTGTGCATTTCTTGTACAGAGATATATGCATCTATATGAATATAAAAATAGACCTGCATTTGTTCATTAATATGCACGCATGTTCTCTGATTAAAACAATAAGTATATCTTTAGACACAGTTGGGGTGATTAAAGGAGAACTAACACCTCCAAATAATAGCCCCCTTACCTTTCTATGGCCCTTATTAATTTTGCAGTTTTCTTCTGTCTGTTCTGGACTCGATGTACATATAGGCACATACTACACTTCTTTTTAAACTGAAGATTGCAGAGTGATAATCCTGCTTAACTATTTAAAGGAGCAGTAAACTCTTGCTACGGGAAAAAAATAAACACACATGTACTCACACGAGTACTCCCAATGTTGAGAGACACATATTTTCAGAGTTATTAAAGTTAACTCCTGGGTCCACGTTTATAAAAGCAGACACCATAGAAGGCAAATAAAATTCCTGTTACATTAAATTGGGCAAAGCAACGCATTGGAGACCTCTCTAGCAGTCAATGGGTTAAAAAGCTTTTTTCAAGTGCATGGGAATTTAGACATTTTTATTTGTCCCCTATGGTGCAGTTGCCTTACTCCAGAATAACTTGTTTGCTTTTATAAATATGGCCCTTGTTTTTTTTTGTTTTTTTTTACATTAACAGTGCCCTCTAGTGATCAGATTTCAGTTAGTTATTCCGTTGCATTTTCTGGGAGAGATGGGTCACTGACAAACAGTTCTCCATAGAATGGGACAGAAACTGCTAAGTCACTTCCTGACAGAACTTCAGAATGTAAATGATAATTTGAAGTGTATTAACATTTCAGTAAAGACCAGCAGTCCAGAGAAGTTAGCGTCCCTTAAGAACTGATTTGATGTATGCCAACGTGCTGGCACAAGTGACCTGCAACGTGTACTGCTGCGCCAAGCGGGGGTCTGAGAAAGACTGCTCTGGCCTTGGAGTGGTCAATTTCAGACCCCGTTTGCAGGAGCTCTGTAACCACAAAGTATGTGACATGCCAGGATCGTCGCCAGTCCTTCAGGAAGAAAAAAACATGATGGTCCTAGCACATCACCGGTCCTTAAGGGGTTAAGACTACCATGTGCAGTGAACAGTGTTTGAGACCCTTTGGTCCTGATAGCAACTGTAATGTCCACCTCCACATATCTTGATCAAAGGCACACAGACAAAATTCATAGTAGCCATAAGGATTTTTTGGGCATAGTAAGGCAAATGAGTGTGTATGTTGGAGGGGAGGGTTATTATTAGGAGGTGTTTCTCCTTTAACAAAGCTCCCATACAGCTTAGCTCAACTATTCCACAAGTTCTGTAAAAATTGATGGCAGCGCAATGAAACTTTCTTGTGATAGCTGCCACTGAATTTCAGCATGAGTTACCACTAGTTCACATGAAGGACTGCATGTTTATGAAACACATCACAACATCCAATCTCTGTCAGTCAGATGTCTTGGATGCCCGCCTACTCCACCCCTTCCTCTTCAGAGATCCCCAGGGATCACTAGGAAGTTAAACTTGGACTTATCCCCAATATGCAAAAAATATGTTCTTGCCATTCTCTGTTCCCATGTTACAGCATATGCCAACAGAGAGAGAATACAGAATCTGCTGCCTGACACTGTAGTCTACCTAGAATTAAGTTGAACTAGTTATTGGCATTTATTAGAGGTCAAGTGGTGCATAGTTTGTTTAGCTTTTTCCTTTTTTTTGATAATCCAAAAAATAGACGTTTACACAGCATTCAACTATTTTCGAATGCTTATGTAGTTCGTATTATGCATCTAGAGAAATTATATATAAATTTTCCACAAACCCTTAAAAAGAACGCTAATCTGGAAATGTTCACCCATTTTTATGACCCAAGAAGCATGAGACTGAAGTTATTTGCCATTCCCTGGACAGGGGACATTAGTCCAAAATGGAAAATCAGTAAGAAATAATTTTAAATAAAGCCAGTAAGGGTGCTGGTGCCACACACGTGTGCAATAGAACAGATCAAAAATGTATTTATCGGATAGGGTCTCTTTAAAGATTTTATAATAGCCTAGGATTTAAAAGAGCAGTAAACTTATTTTATGAATATATATATATATATATATATATATATATATATATATATATATATATATATATTAGGGTGTTTCCTGTTCAGTGAAATAAGTGCACTCCCACTGCTGATAGATGCATATTTCCAGAGTTATTAATTTTTAAACCTGTGTTTTTTTTTTACTTCAGCAGTGCTCTCTAGTGGTAAAATTCCAGTTAGTTATTCTGTTACATTCTAACAGTCAGAAGAAAGTCAGTCTCTTACAGTTCTCCACAGAATGTGATGATAGAAACTGACAAGTCACTTCCTGTCAGTTAGAACTATCAGGAAGTAAACACAGTACATTCATTTCCTGACTATTTGAACTGTTAAAAAGTTTTATTCAAACAACTGACAGTGGTGGGAGTACCTTTGTTTTACTCAGCAGGAAAAGCTCTACAACATACAGGTGTTCATAAAAAAAAAATTACTGTTTCTTTAAATGTTAAAGGTGCTTTAGTACAGGTGTGTGAAACTAAATGGCATATCCTTATTTTATATTGATATTCATTTTTAAAAACATTGGGATATTAGAGCTCATGCAGACTCAATGTAGTTAGTCTGCAAATGTATTTGTGGTCCTGTGCATCAGAAGGCAATGATGTTTAACTGGTACAATTTAGGTTTTGTATAGCTTGAAAGATTTCAGCCTTTATCCTTTGAGTACCATTGTTATCCAAAGCATTGGCACCTAAAGGGTTAAACAGTGTGAGGCTGTATTTTCTGCTTTAGGCAACAATGGGGTGAATACAAAGATGGCAGCCTTGTATTTCACTAAATAAAAATCAATGTACAAATAATATTGCAAAAAGTGCCAATGACATGAAAAGGAATGACTTGAATATATATTGAAAGGACAGGGGCATATGTATAAAGTCAAATGTGGAGCAATTCTGGGGTAAACCTATTTAAAAGGGAACTATCACCTCTATACAAGTTTGCCTCATTGTGATGTTCATATAGCGATAGCCTGTAATCTGTGTGTGGGGTTATATAATGCAGGCTATGGAGGAATGTGCAGTTTTAAAAATGAGCCAGGGTCTTACTTCATGACGGACTGCGGGTATAACTGCAGCCTGTCAATCATCGTCTGTTCCTTCCCAAGTATTTATGTGTTCCAGCCTTCTCCGATGATAGAGGACTTCTCCATGTAAGCTGAAGCCCTCTCTAGCCAGTCTCCAGTTTACATGGAGAAATCCTCCATCATCAGAGGAGGCTGGAACACGTAAATACTTGGGGAGGGAACAGACAACTATTGACAGGCTGCAGTCTGTGCTGAAGTAAGGCCCAGGCTCATTTTTAAAACTATACATTTTGCCATATCCTGCATTGTGTAAACATAAAAAACAAAAAGCAAAACACAGATTACAGGTTATCGCTATATGAACATCACACTGAGGCAAATTTGTAGAGGGGTGATAGTTCCCCTTTAATGCTGTTAAAGATACCCAGTGATTTAACTTGGCCCTATAACCTCTGAGAAAGAAAAATTCCTTAGAGATCTTCTTGGCGTTAAAGAGGTTTAAAACCCCTATTTAAAAAGCAAAGGGGAGCTGTTATTTCTTCCAAATGGCGCAGTTGTTTACCACATATATTCTTATGTGTAGATAGCTGAATGTAACATTTAAGTTATAGCCTTAGCACCCTGACATCTGCTTATGCTAGGAGTCTGTAACATGCTGCAAACAATATATCCACTGGCGGATTCTATCATTTCCCCCACTGGGGCTGAGGGTCATCACGGGGGAAAAACATTTCTTTTGATATAACTGGGGTCTATATACACCCTGAACTTCAAAGAGTTCTTCAGCGAACTGTTTTGCAAGACTCTGGAGACCTCTCTAATGTTTGAGAGGTCAAAAGTCATTTGACCCTTTGAGTACCAAAGAAGTACATAATGCAGTGCTTTGCAATGCGTCATATACATCTCTGGCACTCAAAGGGTTACTGCAAATTTTGGCAGTGTTTATTCATTCCCTAAGTTGAGGCTGGTATGAGCCAGAAATTATGTACTTTTTATTGAAGTGTTGCACATCCTCAGAGTCAAACAAACAAGTTCCTATCCAGGCCACTATTCACCTGAACAAGGTTGGAAAACTGCTGGAGAAGGTTACCACAACCACAGGATAAGAATGCCATAGGTCTCACATTCTCTCCTGCTCTCCCTCTCTGCATGTCCCTTTTTGCTTCCGTGATTTGTTTCAAATCCATTCAGGTGGAACCATAATTTTTGGGGGGATCGCAGAATCGATACTTCTAAGGAACTGAGCCAGCTCCTCTCGTCTCTAATTTTTTGCACTGATGAATATTATATTCATATTTGTTTCTCTCACATCCAGGTGGATATGAGTTTTTTTGTATCAGCCTTATAAAACCTGTGCAAGAGCATCACACACTTGTTTTATATTCACAAATATATTGCCTAATTTTTATAATATTTGATCTATGCATCTTCAGATATTAATATAGCAGGATCAGTGTTTTGGCATTAATTACTCTCAAAGAGGAGAGAATCCCATTAATGTTGAAGGAAAAGGTTTACAGCAGCAAGAACATTTAATTAAATAGGTACATTATGCTTATTGAGAAATAAAAATTACTTTTCATTAATTTTAAAATCAATAAATAAGATTGCATTATCAGCCAACAGCAGAGCTGGGAAATCCAAGGCCCTCCAGTTGTTGCAGACTACATTTCTCATCAAGGCAACAGTTGGATAGCCTCAGATTGACCACCTCTGCCCCATCATTGCAGCTTGGTCTGTGTTTGCTCTTGTACCAGGATATTTTCTGTTGAAAGTGAGTTTTTATGTCATTATGGGTGAAATAAATACAATTATACACACACACATATTTTGGGGAGAGCACAACATTTTGGTTCCATAAAACTAGAGGTTTGAAGCCTTTTTTTAAACAGAGCCAACTAGCGAATGTAGGCGTAACATCATCAATTCTGGACAAACAAATGAATACAACATAAACACATAGAAAGTATGAACATTTCCAATGAGTTAGATGGCACTTGTCACCCCTTAAATACTTGAAAGCTTTCCAAAGCATTGAGAAGCAATGAACTGTAGATGAATTTTTTATTGGTTGATGGATTGCTCCACTTTTTGTCTATGTAGCTTGCCCTATGAGTTTCACAAGCCAAAGAAGAGGCTGATATCACTCAAATGGTTAATCCCAATGCATAAAACAGAAGTCTCCAACTTCTTAGATGTCTGTTGCATCCAGTGGTTTATAAAACATTGCTCTAAAGAAAACAAAGTATATTATTCAAATAACGGTTTAAATGTACACATTTTGCTCAATGCATACACATTTTTTATGTATTATATAGGATACTTGAAAACTAAAAGACAAAGGGGAGGTATACTACATTAACCCTTTAGGGACCAAAGCCTCTCATTCTGAGTGAAAACAAAAAAAAAAGATAAAAAGTATTTCATTAATATAATGGATCTAGACCACAAGATGGCCAGAATACAGCTTTCGTACAGATTTGGGTTTGTCTGGCTGTAAACAAAATGGTGCTGTTAGATCATATTTGGCCCTCTGAAGAATAGGATACATTTTACCACAAAGCACAACACAGGTCCACTTTATCATTTTAACACTGTGGAAAACAAGAACGGATACATTTTATGTGTCGAACATGGTAAATTGATAACACATGGAACAGGCAGACACACTTTCAACTTAATCAGGAAGGCAGGGTTACAAAAGAGCAGGGCATTTTATATGTGTAGATAAATATACACACACACGCAATGTGCTTTGTTCTGTTTGGAGGTGCAGTACAATTATGGCTCTTTGAAAACATTGTCATCCGAGATGTGGTCCACTGCCAAAATCACTGAGCTGGTCAGATGAAAAAACACACAATATGGAAACGCACACTAAAAAAAGGATCTCAATCCCAATTTTACGCTAGCCTCTTCAGCAAATGAAAATGTTCAGATATTTTTATCCAAGGTCCTTTCTGACATAATGTAATTTGAATTTAAAAGTGCAATTCACTAGAATGGTATGTAAAATTAAATAATTTCCCACACTCACTCAGTCTACACAGTGTTCAAATACCTTTCAGCAGTGGGAGTACCCTTATTTTACTCAGGGGGATAAACCCTATAACATTTTTTTTTATACTTTTTAATTCTCAATATCCCTTTAAATGGATTGCAAATAAGTACATTTGAGAGGTTTTGCATTCAATGGGTTAAAAGAGAACAAAAGCAGAAATGTTTCCACATGGAAGAGTATACTGTAACATTCATAGATTACTTATGTATAGGTTTCCATTCCTAGTTCTATGGAGTTATGGTATGACGTGCTGTTTTCAATACAGTATAAACTCCTGACCTGGAAATTAGGAATTTAAAGAAACATTTCTTCCAATAGATTGCGGATAAACAGCATATGCACATTTAAATTGATAGTTATGTTTCATTTTGACTCTAAATACTCTGAATGCAAAATACACTACCGGTCAAAAGTTTTAGAACACCCCATTTTTCCAGTTTTTAAAGAAATTTACACAGTTCAAGTCCAGTAAATAGCCAGATATGGTACAAAGGTAAGCAGTAAACCGCCAGAGGTGAAAAAAAAAAAAAAGTTTAGGTTAACAAAACTGAAAAATAATGTACATTTCACAGTTATACAAAAAGGCCTTTTCAGGGAAGATGTAATGGGTTAAAAACTCACAGTTGTTCTGCAGCAATGTATGTAAATTAATCCTTGATAGTTCATGCTAACAATGCGTACAGGTGTCCCAACTTTTGTTGATTACTTACAAGCCCTCTGTCCATATAAAAGCCATGTTGGAACAGACCATGTTACTACACCCTCTTAAGCAATATTTGGACAGTACTGTACTGCAGAAAGTAGTATATTGCTCTCAAAATGGTTAAAAAAAGGCAATTAACATAGACCATTATAAAATTCTTAAAAGTGTAGGTCTTTCCTTTAAAGAATTTGCAACGAAAGCCAAGGTGTCAGTGAGTACAGTTTCCTACACCATCAAAAGGCACTTGGAAACTAGAGGAAACTCTGACAGGAAGAGGTCTGGCAGACCCAAAGCCACAACAGAATCAGATGACAAGTTTCTGAAAGTCAACAGCTTGCATGACAGGCGGCTCACAGCACAACAACTTCAAGCACATCTTAAAGCAGAACTACCACCACTAAAAAACTTGAGCTCCAATAATTCCCCATCTGGCGACTAGCTGCTCAGTAGTGCTAGTCGCCAGAATTATTACCTTGTTAGATAGAATTATCCATTGTTCCAGGGCTCACAGGCAGGATGGAGTGCAGACATCTTTCCATAGTGACTTCTGCACACCTGCACTGTCAGTCCCAGCCGGCACTGACTGAAAGTGTTAGTAATGTCCATAAAAAAGTTTTTTGCATTCAGAAGAGCTTAAAAAGCTGAGCTAAATGAAAAAAAAAAAACGTATCTCTCAAACCGCAATGGTTTAAGAGATACAGGCGTTTAAAGTTCGCTGTTTCCTACTGACAGCTGTGACGCTGTCAGCAGGAGATTTGTGTCGGTCGTCACGGAGGTGCTTGAGAAGTGCCGAGATCTCGTTACTTACAAGATATCCCTTCATTGGAATGGTCTAAAATGTGTGCCTGAACATTACTAACACTTTAAAGCGCAGGTATGCAGACGTCACTATGGAAAGAGGTCTCTGCTCCATCCTGCATGTCAGCCCTGGAACGATGGATAATTCTATTTAACAAGATAATAATACTGGCAACTAGCGCTACTGAGCAGCTAGGCACCAGATGGGGAATTATTGGAGCTCAAATTTTTTAGTGGTGGTAGTTCAGCTTTAACACAGATTGAAGCAAGTGTCAGTTTCAACTGTGAAAAGAAGACTTCGAGCTGCAGGTCTGAATGGTAGTGTGGTAGTAAGAAAGCCATTGCCAATATGGTATAATAAGAAAAAGAGGCCATGAAGACCCCGCCAATGGACTACTGAAGACTGGAAGAAAGTCTTATGGACCAATGAATCAAAATTTGAGATCTTCGGTTCATCATGCAGGGTTTAAAGCGATAGTAATACTTCGTTTTAACTTTATTTTATTTTGTAGGCATTAAAAAAACATGAAGAACGATATAAGTCTTATCTCTCAAACCTTTATGGTTTATGAGATATTCACAAGCAAAGTTTCCCCTACCCGCCCCTTTTGCCTAGTGTAAGCCATCTCTTCTCAGATGTGAATGTGGTTGTAAGACCAGACAGATAACAGCAGGGGACAATCTTCTTTGTATGAGAACAATGAAAGCCCTTCCCCCCTTAAGTTATTCAGCTTTTTCCCTTATCTTAATTGAAGATTGTCCCTCTCTGCAGTCTACCTGGGCATCTCCCTTCTCATCTGGTTGAACAGGGGGGGGGATACTTTGTTTGTGAATATCTCTTAAACCATAAAGGTTTGAGAGATAAGACTTATATCATTCTTCATGTTTTTTTAATACCTACAAAATAAAATAAAGTTAAAACAAAGTATTACTATCCCTTTAAACCCCATTGAGCTGGTTTGGGATGAACTGGACAGAAGGGTGAAAGCAAAGAAACATACAAGTGCAACACATTTGTGGGAACTTCTGCAACAGTATTGGGAAGAACTTTCAGAACAATATTTGATTTCCGTTGTAGAAAGAATGCCACAAGTGTGTTTGGCTGTTATATCTGCAAAAGATGGCTACTTTGAGAAGTCATAAATTTAGATTACATTTTGTTAAGGAAAACGATTCCATGATTTATTTTTTAAATCTCCAATTGTTTATTTGTTCTATGCTTTATTTTCAGAGTACATTGAGACATTAAACTGCGTAAATTTCAATAAAAACTAGAAAAATGGGGGTGTTCTAAAACTTTTGACCGGTAGGGTATGTACAAGCAAGATGCCTATACTTGTTATATTGTTTAACCCATGTTTAATGAATTTATTAATCTCCTTCAAGGCTTCTAGATGTCTCTAGAGCAAGAAGCCCTAATCTGACCATATAGTGCCAGATCAACAGAAGATTCAAAGGGAAGGAGATCGCTCCAATCCTATGGTCCTCATAGGGTTAATGTCTGTTACACCAGTGGTTCTTAATCCTCTTTTCAGGGACCTCTAACAACCAATATCTTTAGAATTTCCCTGAAAGAGTTAATCAGAGGCTCGGCCATTTAATTAACTCACCCACACTCAAGCAGGGAAATCCTATTAGGGGTACCAAATGATAGGGTTGGGAACCACGGTGTTCAATAATAAACAGATTGCTCAACATACTGTGTATTTATACTGTCGGGGGGGTCCTCATTAATTATGCACATGTTTCTGCCTCCACGTCGGTGTGGTTACCTACCCTCACTAGCTCTCCTAAACCACCTACCAGATATTAAAGTGGGGTACCAGGAAAACTAAAATAACCATGGTGAAAGTGATGGCTGCTTCAGTTCACCTGGGGTACAGAGCTTATCATCAGAGCACTTCGTTGTATAGCCTTCGCCATTCTGTTTTGTTAATACTATCATAACAGAGAGATAGCCCACATGTTACTCTGCCATGCTCTGAGTGAATCCTAGCTTCTGTAGGAACATGTGGGATCGGCTCACTGTTACTATGGTATTAGCTGACCAGGATGCCAGAGCCTAATTTATTGTTCTGATGAGGATAGTATCTCTATACCCTGGGAGTACTGAATCCACCATATTTATAAGGTTGATTTGTAATAATTCTGAAACATGTCCCAGCAGTGCATTACACTTGTTTTAATCATTAGGAAAAGCCATAATACAGATATTTTCATAAAATAAAGAATTTCTACTCCATTAAAATTGTTTCAATATATTAAAAAAATTTACATATAGATCTACAAATGTAATAATGTACTGTCTTATTTAGAACTAGTTTAAAAAATCCATGTACACGGGCCACAGAGCCACCCAGCAGCCTCAGCTGGTGCCCAGAGCCTCTCTGCTCACCAGGCGGACCCAGTAAGGTGTGCAGAGAGGACTATGGTCTGAATCCGGGGCGTCCCACTCCTTATCAACCACAGTGAGGATGGGCAGTCTGTACTGCACATGACTGCAGCACGTGCAGTCTCTACTGTGCATGATGGCTTCTGACAAACATCCTAGCGAATTAGTATATAGATGTGTTCCTTCTATAAAAAATACGAAGTTTAATCTGTTAACAACAAGTTCTTTGCAAATTCTTTGAGGGTCTCTGTGTCAAAAATGTGACAGTGAAAAATAAAGATGGGTTCAGTCACACACTGTTAGGGCCCTATGGCCCGTATTTATAAAAGCAAACGAGTTATTCTGGAGAAACAGAACAGCACCATAGGGCACAACTACAAAAATTCCTGCTACATTAAACTGGGCTTTTAACCCCTTGAAGCAATGCATTGGAGACCTATCTGGCATTCAAGGGGTTAAAAATCCATATTCAAGTGAATGGGAATTTAGGAATGTTTATTTTATTCCCTAAGGTACAGTTGGTTTACTCCAGAATAACGCCAGTTATTATAAAATATGGGCCTATGTTCATAAACTGACCATTTGGAAATTCTGATCTCAGCTTAAGTCCATTTTAGCTTTACTATTTTAGACCAGGTCATTCAGAAGTATAAGGTTACCTTTGAACATCTGAAGATCTCACTGTATTGTTAAGTGGAACATTCCCCTTAATTCATGCTTGTATATTTGAAAACTGCATTAAAAACTTTCTATATGTCATGTTAACTAAAAGTCCAGCAGATGTGTAGTATAGAAGATAGTCATACATTTATTTCTGGGTCAAGTGAAACTTAAGACTTCCCGGTACTTTACAAAGCTGCATTAGTATATGAAACATTATGGATTAGCTTAATTTGCATATGAACATGTAATTGATGCCGCACGGTGCCACAATTAGCATACATTAGCGTACAAAAGAAACGTGAATATCTCCTGAACTGTATGTTTGCAGGCCTTTTGAGTAACAGGACATATAGGCAGTTTTTAATGCAGTTTTCAAACTTGAATGAACCCTTTGAGTGCCAGAGGGGTACGCAACGCATTGCAAAGTAATACGTTGTGTACCCCTCTGACACTCAAAGGGTTAAGGTGAAAGTTCCACTTTAAACTGGAAGAAAAACTTTGTTTCAGTTATTGAAATAAGTATTTCACCAGGAAAAATGAATGCCGTTTTCATGTAAGTCATGGAGAAAATATAGAGCTCGTACAAAAGAGGTGTGGCATTTATACAGCCATTTTTGTTCATATTTTATTTTTTCTGACAGTCACTTTGGGAGTTAACTTTTGTTAATATAGTATTTTTTAAAGACCCTTGAGGACTAAAGGGGTGAGCAAGGCTTTGAAAAGCAACTCTTTACACATCCCTCTGATCCTTAAAGCGGAACTACCATTGCACAACATCTTTAGCTTAATTAAGTCCTTATCTGGCGACTAGCTGTTTAGTAGCGCTAGTCACCAGAATTATTACCTTATTTAATAGATTTAAGCTTTCGTCCATTGGTGACAGTCAGCGCGGACATCTTGCCATAATGACGTTTGCTCGCCTGCGCTGTCAGTCCCAGCCGGGTCTAGGAGGCATTGCTAGGAGCCGGCCGGCTCCAAAAGGGACTGACAGCGCAGGTGCGGGGACGTCACTATGGCAAGATGTCCGTGCTCCGTGCTATTGTCAGCTATGGAAGAAAGCATAAATCTATTAAATAAGGTAATAATTCTGGCGACTAGCGCTACTAAGCTGCTAGTCTCCAGATGGGGACTTAATTAAGCTAAAGATGTTGTGCGGTGGTAGTTCCTCTTTAAATATCTGAATTTTTTAGGTTGTTTTAAAGACTCCCATTTCAATAACATCTCTCTAGACTACTCTTTTATGGATTAAAGCAATAAAACTTCTCTGCTTCAAAATTGTTGAACAGTACATTTTGAGACGCTCTATTAAATATAGAAATTATTTTGCGTGACGTTTATGTCTTCACAAATTTAGTGCTACTTTATAGTATTGCAGTTAAAAGAGCAGTAATTTTTTCCCTCAGTAAAAATATGTTGTAGGTTTTTTCCTATTGAGTAAAACTTTGTTTTTACATTAACATTGCCCTCTATTGGTCATATTTCATTAGTTATTCTGTTTCATTCTATGTGAGAGGCGAGTCACTGACAATTTTTCAAAGAATGTGATAGAGACTGCCGAGTCATGTTGTCATTTTGACCTTTCAGTAACTAATCATGCTGTCACTTCCTGACAATTTGAACTGTTTTAACATTTGAATAAAAACCGCTGCCCTTGTTTTACTCAGTAGGGAAAGCACTACAACATATATGCCTTCTTAAAGTGAAAAAAGTTTACTTTTCCTTTAACTTGTTTTAGCTCTACAGCCACAAGTCAGATGAAAAACTCTCATAAACCTTTTTTTTTTCTTAAGTTAAACTCCACCCATTCATAATTTTTATCTGGATAATGGGAACATTACAGTGGAAACAATGCTACCAGGTGTACATATCCCAATCCAATCATTCTCATTTACTTTATAGTGACATTTTTGACTGTAAAAACACCAACTCTACTTTGTTTGTTTTTTTACATTATCTTCCACAAATGATCACAACACAATTACCAGTAACATAGTTGTAATACTGTTTGAGCTCTAAACTTTTTTACTACAAAAACAAGCATAAGGTTCAATTTCACAAGTCCAGGTAATTTTTTTAAGCACAACACAAGGGCCAACAATGCTTTTACTACTACTACTACTACATTTAAACCATAGCTTTCACTCAAAGAGTTTCTCCAAGAAACAGCACAAATCACTGCAACTGGACTAATTATGTGCTAATTTCCATAATTAATACACAATATCAAGATACAAACTGATCTTTCTAAAGTACACTGCACTGAGGCAATGAATCAAGAAATGAAAAAGATTCATAACTTCCCTTTGTTTCTCTAAGTAACGTAGTCACATTGAAACAGTTTTGTAACTGAATATGTTCGCCTGTTCAGAAGAGAAAATGAGAATTACTTTTCCCACCAAATCAGTGACTACATTAATGTCACTGGCAATTTTACTTCAAAGCAATCAATGTCTTGCTCTTTTTTTTTTTTTCTTTTTTCAATACACTTCATATGTAACATAACTTAATATCATGAGCCCTTAACGGTTTGTTTTTCCAGGTAATTATTTGTGATTTAAACTTCACAAATAGCAACACCCAGCTGGAATGTACACAGTGAAAGAGAGAGGCATGTTGAGGTCCCTTAGCCTCTTAAAAATGACCTCTTCCAGACTGTAAATATTTGTTGTACAAAAATAAACATTTTACTTGACATCCAAAAATCTTCAAGTTTTAATAAATAAATAAACAAATGCCCATAGTATGGCAGGAAAAAAAGCTATAGCTTAAGTTAAAGTAAACAAAAAAATTAAAATTGACAAATCAAAACTATATATTTAATTTATTTTACACATTTTGACTGAAGTAGTCATTACAATTTCCCTTCATTCTATGGGCATTTACAAATGTAAATCTGTCTGCATTGCAAATTGAATACAATGTGCAACAGCAATATTGTTTTAGAACGTTTTATCAAATTCTAGCAAAAATACAATGACATTTATATTTAGAAAATAAATATATATCATAGAAACAATTTACCAAGGTGTTTCAGAAGTGTGTGTTAACACTTTTTGAGCTCCAATGGTGTATCCACTGAGAAGCAATGCAGTGAACACTCACTGGCACTCAGAGGGTTAATATGTGTTGCAGAAGATCAGAAAAAAATAGGTCTACATGTTGCTCATCTGATTCCGCAACTGAACCAGATTATATTCTGAACAAACCTATACATTTTAAAGGAAAATAAAAATTAAGTTTTCCATTATTTTCAATAGATTAAGTAAGCATGTGACAACTGCATATGGATGTCTTCACTTTTAAAGAGTTAGTAATGTCTAACATTAACTAACCTTAATATTGAAGGTATTCAAAAGAATCTTACTGTGCCAAGCTGGATCTCTCAAACCTTTATGGTTTGAGAAATAGAAGCGCTTACAGTTCCCCCTCCTGCTGATGAGATGTAAAGCGGTCAGCAGTGGATCGAAGTCGTGCGACTCAGCGGCTCTTCAGAAGAGCTAAATGAGCGCTATCGAAAAACAGATACTTCACTGGAACAGTCTAAAAGTGTGCTTGGTTTGCAAGCACAGTTTGCAAACCATTCAAATGAAGTATTTGTTTTTCGACAGAGCTCATTCAGCTCCGCTGAAGAGCTGCTGGCTGGTCTGGTACCGGGATCTCATGACGGTAGCTACATGCTGACGTCTGGAAAAGGGGAGGGAGGGGGAGACTTTCAGTGCTTATATCTCTCAAACCATAAAGGTTTGAGAGATATGACTTGGCACACTAATATTATCTTTTTAGTTCCTTCAATATTAGGGTTAGTAAATGTTAGACATTACTAACCGTTTAAGTAAAACTTTAACATTCTGTACAATGTTTGCAGAACAGCTTTATAAAGCCTGAAAATTATCAGTATATTTTAAATGCAGAGACCATGTCCTAAAAGTGTTACACTTGTACTTTAACTATGAGGAGACAAAACATGGGTATGGTCCATACTCTTACTTAAATTCATGTTAAATAATGTGCTGGGTGACTAACACATCACTGTGGTATACAAAAATACATACAGAACTTAGTGCAATATCAGTAAATATAATAATGTCTCTCTAAGACCGACTGCAATAAATAAAATTTAAAATTTCGGTCTAAGAGCTGTATTCAAATACCCAAAATCTGGATAAATGGAATGAATATTGAACTTCGCAGAAATCTATATCAACTCTATGAATTTTAAACAACTCAGTCTTTAAGTGCATATTAACAGCAAACTATTTCAAAGAATCAAAGTGGACGTCTCACATCAAGACAAGTTAATTAAAGGGATAGTTACATTTAATATGTATAAAAAAATTATAATAAAATAAAAAAATAGATATTGTATGGCATATCCTCCTAAGAGAGGAGTCTTATTCAAAACTTATTGCAGCTCAAACTTTTTTTTTCAGGTGCAGTATCACATAGGCCTGAAATTGTACAGTGGCGCTGTTGCTACACCATTCTATGGACTTCTCTGGTCAGCTGACCATACTCTTCCATAGGATCGTGTAACAACAGCGCCACTGTACAATTTCAGGACACTGTGATACTGCACAAAAACAGCTAGGTTGAGCTGCGATAACTTTTGGATAAGACATCTCTCAGCAGTGGGAGTACTCTTGTTTTACTTAGGGGGATAAACCCTACACTGTTTTTATGCATATTTAATTTATTTTTACATAATCAGTATTACAATCCATTTACAAAATGGCTTATATATTGTATTACTGATGTGATTGTAATACCTAGTTTTTAAGAAATGAACTTCATTGGTTGGTGGCACAGAGGATATAAACAGTGTCACAATTCTGGAGGAAACCATTTGCACTATATTGAACAAATAAAAATCCTATTAATTTAAATGGGGATTTAAATCACTTGAATCCTAGAGGTCTCCAACACATTGCCATGCAATGTTTTAGAGAACTCTCAGGCATTCAAGGTGTTAAACGCCCTATTTAAATCAATGGAAATGTTGAAAAATATTAATAGCACTAAGAGTAATAGGTTTAACCTCAAACACAATTAGCATAATGTGCACACAATGCCATCAAAATATGAAAGTTAATTTCTCCACAAATATTTACAGAAGAAAAATGAACAGAAAAAAAAAGAATTTAGTTCTTGAAAATTGTATTAAAAAGGTGAAAGGTCCACTTTAATATCCAAATACTATAAAGGAGTCAATTTACCAAGCTTATTTGTCTCTTACATTTCTTTGTTGAACGAGTATATTGTGATCCAGTAAGCATATTTATGATATGTACTTAACCCCTTGAGAACAAAAGCACTGAGAAACAATGTGCTGTACAACCTGTTCCTAAAGGGGTTAAAAGGAATAGTAACCATTGCTTTTACTTTATATATTATGCAAGTACATAATATGTACAAATTGCCTATACATTATTTTATTTTTCATCTTTGTCAAACATATTTATATATTTTACACTTTTATGTCCATGACAGTGAATTGCATGAATCAAATTTTCTAGAATACTCTGGTCGATAGAGAATCAAAGCAATATATGATACAATGTTATAGTCTCTCTGCAACATAGAAAGCTCTGTGCTCTCATTTTAACATTGTATCTCTATGCCTGCTTTTATGTTCCCTGACAAAAAGCTCTCTGTAAACATCCAGGGAGCTCACTGACAAGGAGGGAAAAACTGTGTAAAACAAAAACTAGTGGATATGAAAAAAATATATTACAGGCAATTTAAAGGTACATATTCTGTAGACCTCATATGTAAAGAAAAAAAGGTAGATATTCCTTTAAGCAACTTTATGCACCATTTATATCAGATGCCAATAGATGGAGTGATTTTGTGCCAAGCAAATAAAATATTCAAACAAAATGATATTCATTTTTTTGATTAAATGAGCCTCAATTTTTCTGCTGTCTGATTTCATCACAACAGAAATGCCAATATTTTAATGTAAAATAAGTCAAATATGTTGTATGAGTCTCATTACTTTTTGAGGTTAGATTCAATTTTTAGAGTAGCATCAAAATAAACCCTAAAAATAGTACACAATATGATTAGCAAACAGACCCCTATACAGTACAATAACAATACATGTTCTATGTTCTACTTGCATGTTAAACACAAAAGAGCTTAAATGAAATATTTAGTTTCCCTCCAACAAAAATTATCACTTTTTTAGGATTTCATTATTTAATTTTCATGAAAGCTCTAAAGTAAATATAAAAGTAAAATAAGTTATGTTCAGTGTACCTTATAAATATGAAACCCACTGCAAAGTCTGAACACACATTCTGAAATCTCCACTTTCTAAAGTATCTGCTGGGTAAAACCAGGTCACTGAACAAAACTAGAAACTTTTGGCACAGGGCAGTATATAATAAATGTCTTGCATAAGTTATATTCCTATTTAAGTTCCATTTTCCAGTAACACACCCAGGCTTTAGACAAATGGATTAATTCTTGTTCCCATAATACTACATCTACAGCAAGTGGCCCTTTGGTTAGCCACATAAAGACATATTTGTCCTCAGCAATGGTGTAAGCAGTGCAGGGTGTCCCTACTTGTGAAACAAAAAAACCCAAACAGGTCCAGCAAGTTAAAGTTTGGGCAGAAGGGAGGGGTTGTCTAGTCTATTTTTCAAACAGACAGTCTAGAAAAATAATCATCCTTTTTTTACCTTCTAGGTATTTTACTCTGTAATAATGAGCCAGGCACATGAATTTGGCGGCTGCACCCACACACATACCCATGTCATGGCATGTAACTTTCAACCTATTGCAGGGCTACAAGAAAATGAAACTCGTTGGCCTTATCCTGGGTAGTCTTAATACTTGTACTACTCCTCCCACTAGACAAGAAGCCAGCTGGCAGCCAGCCTCATGTGTAATGTCTCCCACTCATTTCAGAGATGGGTGGGACTCCTCTTTTTTGCTTTTAGCTTATTTGTTCTTCCAGTCTCCAAAACCATGAGCTCATGTTAGAGAAAAGGAAACATATTTAAGAGCAAGCAAGGAAAATAAAAGAAATAATGCAGCCAGACCCTGTATCGCTGCCTTTTCCTCTGCTAGCTAAGATAAAACAATATAAATATATATCTATGCAGTGTATTTCTTGCTTAGCAGCTGGCACTCTCCCCTGAGGCTTTTCCCCCTGTGGTACTTTTGGTAACGGCTATCTGGCAACCACTGGTGACATGACTCATAACTTTCTGCTTGAGCTGGGACACTTGCTCCCGTAGAAGGCTGGCAGTTGAGGCCAGATCCGAGTTCTGGGACTTGAGAACTTTCACCTTCTCCTCCAGACGAGCAATGCGCTCAAGCTTCCTTTTACGGCACTTGGAGGCAGCAATCCTGTTCCTCAGCCGCTTCCTCTCTGCCTTGATTCGCTCCTGGGTCTCGAGATCTATAGGGGAGAGGCTGGGGGTTGAACCAGAATCCCCTCCACCTCCCCCAGCTGGAGCTGCCCCAGACTGGGACACATCAGGTACGGTCTGTGGCTCATCCAGGGGGCCTCTCCCAGTGTGCAGCCGACCCAGCCCAGGGAACTGCAGCTGAACAGTGCCAGGTGAAGGACTACTGGTGTAAGGAGCAGGCGGGGGAGGCTGCGGGACAGGCGGGCTAAGCTGAGCTGCTGTTGGGTTAAAGCTGCTGAGGTTGGTATATACTGGCACCTCTCCAGCAGGGTGCAGTGCGCGTGCCACTGGGTAGGTAGGGGAGCTGGCAGCCAGGGCAGAGGGTGATATAGGTGCCCCCAGCAGCTGGTTTTGCTTGTGCAAGTCAGCCAGGGCTTTCACAAAACCATCTGCAAAGCCCTCCTGCTCCTGTGTGATGACTGGCTGGTTGCGGTACAGGAAAGGCGGCACCTGAGTGGCAGGCTGTGGGGCTGAGGAAGCAGGGCTGGGGGTGCTGCTACTGCTGGAGAGTGCTGGGCTAGCAGCCTGGATCAGGAGGTGCTCTAACTCAGGTGGAGACAGTTTCAGCAGGTTGAGAGCAGCTGTGGATGCTGTGGAGGGGAGGAGAGACACATCTGAAGACGAGTTGCTGCTGCTGCTAGTGCTCCCAGATGCATCACCAGGCACAGCTACTCCTTCTCCTGATGATGGCATGGGGTTGTTCACTACTGCAGCATCCCGGCTGTTCTCTGCCAGCCCACTCCCTGGTATGAGCTTCAGCCCATCACTGCCCCGAGTGATTACCTCAGAAAAACCTGGCTGGATCACAGGAGGAGGGACTGAGGCCGTTATCACTGCAGAAATGTTCTTCTTCTTAAGGTTAGTACCTTGGATGATGATGTTAGCCCCCATCAGTTTATGATCCTGGTACCTGACCCCAGACTCACTTCCAGTAGTGGCTCGGAGAACCCCCTGAGTGCCCCCCGGAGAGCTGCCACTGTATGCAGCAATCTGGGCAAAGTCCTGCAGGTTTAAGGCATCCTCATGGTAGAAAGGTGGCTCCATTTTCACATGGTCAGTAGTGGTGCTGGTCATCATCATGCTTTTATCTTCTTTTAAATACCAGGGTATGTTAACTTGGGTGAGAAAAATATGTATGTTATTGATTTCTTTTATTAGCAATAACAATCCAATTTCAGGGTGTGATTGGTGTGTCACTGTGTCCACAATGTAAACAAGGAGTCGATCATCAGAAATCCACACTCTGCCTCTTATCTGTGGTAACCTGTGATAGAGTCACAAGATTATTCACACTTGCAAATAAAAACAACATACATAGTTATAGGTCAGCTATACAACATGTCACCATGTGATTATGCCATCTACACAACACCTATTTGGTCTGAACCAAAAGAGAAATGATGTGGTAATAGAAGCTAATTTATTAAATCTAGAGAAAGTGTCTGTCAAAACAGCTGTAGCAGAGAGGACAAATAAAAACTCCCAAATGATTTAAATGGGGATTTTAAGTCTTTGAAGAGTGTTTTGGAGACCTCACTGGCATTGAAGGGGTTAAGATCCCCACTTAAATCAAAGAGTTCCAGATAGTTATCCAAAGCACCGAGTTGCGTTGGATACCTCTGCTCCTGAAAGGGTTAAATCTACATTAGATATTTATATTACTTCTAACAGTGGCTAGTTTAATGCATAGTACTAAGGACGTGGTGCAATTCTGGGGTAAATCAATTATATCACAGGTAACAAAACATTCCCATTGATTTAGATGGTCTTTCTAAACCCTTGCAGGCTTCTCTAGCATTCAATGAGTTTAAACCCTATTTACATCAATGCGAATTTCAGTTTATCCCCATGGTGCAATTGGTTTGTACCATGTTTACTTAGTTCATCGGCTTGAGAGAGAGAGTGAGAGTGTGTGTGTATGTATATATATATATATATATATATATATATATATATATATATATATACACATATATACACACGCGCGTATATTACATGCACATAGTATAACACTCTCCATACTAAACATTACAAACAACTTGTTCCATGTAAATATTTCTAGAACCGAATCTGTACAAAGCGCACGTGTGTAGCATTTAGATCAGAGAGAGCAGTAGTAATGCGTTATTAAACCCACTACAAGCGTACTCACCCCGCAGTGTAGACGAATGGTGGGTGGGTGTGGTACTAATAATCTCTCTCCAGATGATATTGCCTATAGATCCTCTTTAATCAACAGAGCCTCACAGGGCCGGGGAGAAATCTCCGGGACACGTCTCTGGCTGTCACTGAATCTTCACAGAGCTCTTACGCTGCCCAGTAACAAGGGGCAAAGCAGCAGCGACTTGACACCGCCGTAGAGAATCAAAACATCGCTTATTCCCACTCTAAGCTATAGTTAGAAGTTGTTACTCGTGTTCTATATGCTTTTTTCTGTTTCAGATGTGACAAGCAATTTGTATTTTCATCTCCACAGTTAGCAAATGCAGCTAATCAGATCCTGGCTCCCCTAAGGTATGAGGAGTGGCTACATTCTAGCGAGCTAAAGGACCTTTGTTGACATCACTAGTCATGTGACTGCAGTGTGTAGGCTGGGGACGGTCTTTGCAAAAGAGCTGCTGGCAGAAGCGAGCCGGAATCAAAACCGAGAAGGTCCGAGTGTGTAGTGTATCGCTCTGGGACTTTAATTTCAAAGTACCCTGGATTTGGTGCATGTATATACCAGAGAAGCTCATTCTGGACACATTTATTCTCTAGATAATTTGGATGCTGTACCAGTAATACAGGCTGCATTATTTTATCACGCTGAGTCTGTTGTACTATGTAAAAGGACTTTTTGCCGCTTAAATTTCTGGAGAGGTGTGCAGTGTATTTTAATCAACAAGCACATATTTATAGTGACGTGCAATGAATTGCAATACGCACACTATTGTGACAGTAAAATATATAATCTACAATTTAGGAGTGTTCAGTGCATTCTACTGGTAGTGAAGAGGTTATCCGCACGGATACAAAACAGCAGGATTCTAGGGGTTAATAACCAGACATTGGATATTTGGTAGTGAGCTGTTTAATATACTTGTTCTTACTAAATGTGTGTCGTGTTTTTATGTGCCAGAAAAAAAGCTCACTAAACAGACAACACACCCCTTAAGAACTATAGAGGTGTGCAACACTTTGAAAAGTAATTCATTATGTCCTCCTTTGGTACATAAGGGGTTAAATGTTGGCAATGACGTGACAGTGAAATATTAATAACGACACTTGTATGATACGTGCAAATTGTCATTGCTTTTGCAATGAAAGGGTTAATACTCGCGTTCACACGTTCTGTAGGGTGTTGCTATACATTGCGGTTTCAGGAAATATTTTAGGACCACAGCAGTTCCCAACATTCAGAAATTTTATTGAACAGCCCTCGGTCATCGAGCAGTTAATGATAATACATGAAAACATCACTTTACTACAACGTATTCATCAACGCGAATCTCCTAAGCCGTTGAGTAGGAGAGGGGTACGCAGCGCGTTTCAGTGCGTTGCGTACTTCTCTGGCACTCATTGACTCAGGGTTGACTCAATAAGGGTTTTAACCACCTTGCATGCTAAATAGGTCTCCTTTTTATTACTGTTTTATGTTGAGGACGTCTCTAGCATTCAAGGTTTAAACTCTCCACTTCTATCAGTGGGAACTGTTATTTCCCCCTGAAGTGTAGTTGATTTTTTTCCAGAAATACAGCTCTAGAATTCTAGGGAGGACTGAAATGTATGGTTTAGCAATGTAGTGGTGACCTCAAGCATTCAGTGGCAGCGCTTTTGTAGTGTCAAAAAGGATTGCAATGCACTGGATGCCTCTCTGGCACTGAAAGGGTTAAAAGCCACATTTAAACCAATGGTATTTTTATTTATTCTCTGACTTGAGTCCCTTAGAATTGCACCACTTTTAGCCTTTTGAGTGCCAGACATATGCATTGCATTGGATACCTCTCTGGCACTCAGAGGGTTAAAGTACATCAGCTTCACTGTCTGCTACACCAGAGATTCCACCTGCTTATCCTATATAATAATTCGCTAGAAAGTTTGTAACAACGCAGTCATGTGCAGTAGAGACTGCTGTGCGTGGTGCAGTCATGCTCAGTAGAGACTGCTCATGATGCAACTGATACAGAGCGGAGCGCCCCATTTTGTATCAGCCGCAGCGCGGGCAGTCTCTACTGTGCATGACTGCCCCACGAACGGCTGGAAGTGGCACTGTGGTCTATGTAACGGGCTCTTCAAATAGTTTTATATAAAATATTATAAATCCTATATAATAATTCGCTAGAAAGTTTGTAACAACGCAGTCATGTGCAGTAGAGACTGCTGTGCGTGGTGCAGTCATGCTCAGTAGAGACTGCTCATGATGCAACTGATACAGAGCGGAGCGCCCCATTCTGTATCAGCCGCAGCGCGGGCAGTCTCTACTGTGCATGACTGCCCCACGAACGGCTGGAAGTGGCACTGTGGTCTATGTAACGGGCTCTTCAAATAGTTTTATATAAAATATTATAAATAGCACCTCTTGCACTCAGTCGGATATATAATTTATGTTCCCTATTATTTAAATTGGGGTTTGGAAATAGTGAATGCTAGAAAGGCTTTCAACATGTTGCTTTGCAGTGTAGGGGAGAACTCTGTCATTCAAGGGTTTAAAAGCCTCATTTAAATCAATGGAAATCCAGCAGAATTTTTGTCTCCTATGATGTTGCTTTTCCTGAGAATTGACCCATTGTTCTTATTGTAACAGTGTGCAGGTCATTGCTGTGGATGACTACAACAGGGGTGTAGGAGAAATTATGGAATGGGGGGAGGAAGAGGGAAGAACAGCGAGGGAGAGCGAGAGAGAACAGACTGAGGTAGACTGGGGAATGGGGGTTGGGAAAAAGAGGAAAAGCTGGAGAAAGAGTGGAGAAAGTGAGTAACAAGTGGGAGATATGTGTAAAGAGAAAGTTATGATTACCAGATCATCCATTTAAAGGGATAGTAATACTTACAAGTTACTAATCCCCATATTGTAGGCATGCTAAAAATAAATTTATTGCCCCTAGTGTCATCTCTCAAACCCTTATGGTTTGAGAGAAAATAGCTTGCAAAGTTCCCCCTTTTCCTGAAGTCAGCAGACTGCAGGGGAAGCCTGTCATATGACAGTCAGGCGGCTCTGCAGCAGAGTCGAGATCTCGTTAATAAAAAATAATTCTTTCACTGAAACGGTATTCTACATGTGCTTGGTTTGCAAGCACATGTAGAAGATCGTTTCAGTGAAAGATTTCTTTTTTATGAATGTGATCCCGGCTCTGCTGCAGAGCCGCCTGATGCACGTAAGACCTGATATCCCTGCAGTCTGTATAACGCTGACTTCAGGGAAGGGGGCGGGAGGGGGGAACTTTGCGAACTATTATCTCTCAAACCATAAGGGTTTGAGAGATTGCACTGGGGGCAATACATTTCTTTTTAGAATAGCTACAATATGGGGATTAGTAATTTGTAATTATTACTATCCCTTTAAAGGGGAACATTCACTTAAGTTAAACTTTCATGTAGTGGTTTTAACCCCTACAACAAGATTAGCTGTGTGTTTTTTTTTTATTTTACTTACTTACTATGGCAGAGCTCAGGCTTTAAAATGTGGCACTTCCGGGTACCGTGGCACACAGTATGTGCGGCACAATGCCGCAGGACTTCCCACCTCCCTCCCAGCTTCCCCAGGGAAGGCGTTCACGATTCCCTTTGTGGGGGCATTTATGTGGGCTGTCGTTACAACAAGCTCTGTTTTGTCATGATACTGAGCTTGCAACCTCAGTAGCATGGTAAAAGGAGCTTGTTGGAGCTGGTGGCCAGGTTAATGCTGTATGCACGCCTGTGCCGACAGTCCCTTCCAGTTACCTTATGGCACTGTGCAATGCCTTCTAGAGGAGACTGGGACTGACAGCGCAGATGAGCAGACAAGATGTTTGCGCTGATGCCTGGCTTCTGGTCTTCAAAGATTAAAGTGTTAGTAATGTCTAAGTACAAATATATTGCATTGTGCAGAGCTTAAAAAGTTGACTTGAATGCAAAAAACTATTTCTCAAACTGCTATGATTTGAGAGATACATGCATTCAAAGTTTGATGTTACCTGCTGTCAGCAGGAGATCCGTGTCGGCCGACTAGGAGGCTCTGCAGCAGAGCCGCAATCCCATTAATTAACCCCTTAGTGACGGCCGCGTGCAGACGCGGCCGTCACTTAACGCCCGTCTAACATTTTTTTTTTTTCTTTCAGAAGAATCCGGAGTCCCCGAACGGCGTGCAGCCGCGCGGGGATCCGGATTTCCTGGACGTACATGTACGTCCTCTGTCACTAAGTGACAGCCACAGAGGACGTACATGTACGTCCATTGTCGCTAAGGGGTTAAAATGAATGACTGCACTGGAATGGTCTAAAAAGTGTGCCAGATTTTGAAGTCATTTGTTTTAAATAATGCGATTGCGGCTCTGCTGCAGAGCCTCCGTGTGGTCCGACATGGATCTCCTGCTGACAGCTTTACAGCTGACCGCAGGAAACATCAAACTTTGAATGCAGGTATCTCTCAAACCATAGCGGTTTGAGAGAGATGTTTTTTTCCATTCAAGTCAACTTTTTAAGCTCTACACAATGCAACATATTTGTCCTTGGACATTACTAACACTTTAAGGATTACTTTAGAATCTGGCACTTTTGAGTGGTAATAGAAGTATTATGAAGAACACATATGAAAAACGCATGTTGTGGAGGTTCCAGTGGAGCTGTGTAGTATGAATTTGGTTTTAAAGGGATGAGCTGATAAGAGAAAGTTTGGTTACGGTTATCAGATAATCCCTTTAAAGCGGAACTTTCAGATATTACTAAGTCACCATGCATTCATTAAGAGTATGGCGGCTGCTTGGAAACCTACGTTACCTTTAAAAAAAAAAAAAAAAAAGCAAATTCTAAAGAAATCCTCGCACATGTCTGGGCTGTAGCCTGGGTTCTGGTCTCCGGATGTCCCAGGTGGACAGAGGACGTATATATACATCCCGGAAATCATTTTAAGTTATGAAAAAAAAAGTTTGGCGGGTGTTAAGTGCCGGTCGCGTGTGCGCGGCCAGTCACTAAGGGGTTAAGGAGCACAGTTCCTAAAGAGACATTTTCTAAATAATAAGCAACTGGATGAAATGACAGGATCAGTGCCCTAATATGATTTATGTTTACAATGCTTCTGTCTTCTGTCACATCATCAATAAACACTAGAGACCCAGTGCCACTGGAAGCCATGCATGCCCATTCCATCACACTGCCTCCACCGTGTTTTACAGATGATGTGGCATGCTTCTGATCATGAGCCATTCCAAGCCTTCTCCATACTTTTTCTTCCCATCATTCTGGTACAGGTTGATCTTAGTTTCATCTGTCCAAAGAATGCTGTTCCAGAACGGGGCTGGCTTTTTTAGATGTTCTTTGGCAAAGTTTAATCTGGCCTTTTTATTCTTGAGGCTTATGAACGGTTTGCAACTTGTGGTGAACTCTTTGTATTTGCTGTCATGAAGTCTTGTCTTTATGGTAGACTTGGATACTGATACAATAGAAAGCCGTAGCTGCACTCAGGATATCCACACTGAACCGCTTTATTTTAACATCCTTAAAAAATGAGCAAGAGATAATAACAAACGGAATAGGGTAAAAGTGAGGCTAGACACACAGGGGGAAGATCCCAAACATCTAACGCGTTTCACACTTCATTGAGCTTACTCATATCGTTGTTATCATTAGATAATGATATGCCTGTATCCTGGAGAGTGTTCTTCAATTGGCTGGATGTTGTGAAGGGGTTTTTCTTTACCATGGAATGGATCCTACGATCATCCACCACTGTGGTCTTCTGTGGACGTCCAGGCATTTTTGTGTTTCAGAGCTCATCAGTTCATTTTTTTTCTCAGAATGTACCAAACTGTTGATTTGGCCACTCCTAATGTTACTGCTATCCCTCTGATGGATGTTTTTTTTTTGCGCAGCCTAAGGATGGCCTCTTTCAGTTGCATTGAGAACTCCTTTGACCGCATGTTGTGGGTTCACAGCAGCAGCTTCCAAATATGAATGCCATGCCTGGAATAAATTCCAGACCTTTTACCTGCTTAATTGATGAAGAAATAACACAGAAATAGCCCACACCTGTCCATGAAACAGCTTTTGAGTCAACTGTCCAATTACTTTTGGTCCCTTCAAAAAGAGGGGCTACATATTAACCCCTTAAGTGCCAGAGGCTCGGGCCATTTTCTGAACCCTGCAGGCCAGACACTTTTTCAACATTTTTGCTATCCTTCCGTTTAGGCTTGATTTCCTCTGGGGATTTTTAGTTAAATATGGAAAACTATATATTGTTTTTCCTCTGTGTCCAATCCACAGCAATGTACTGTGGGAATTGGCTCCGCCCTCCAGCTGGTAGGACCAATCAAAAATTAAATAAAGCTGCCTGAATCCCATGCCTGCTCAGTTATTTTGGTCCTACCAAGCTGGAGGACGGAAGGAGTTTTTCTCCTGCAAGAATTTATTATTTTTATTTCTGTCATGTAGTTTGCCTGTTAACGCAGACTACATTTACTTTCAGCCCTATAGGCTAGATACAACTGAGGCTAGATCCCATGCAGTGAGGATCATAGCCCGAATTGTTATGTGCAGGTCCGCTATCTGTCCCGCTCCTAAGCGGTGTGACATGCTGTACCTGATGCCCGGTGCAAGTCCTCAGTGCTGCCTCCATCCACGCGCCAAACGGAGGCGCCAGCCGACGAACACGTTTTACCTGAGCCAGCAGGAAGCGGAAACCGGAAGTGATCGCGATGCGTTCCAAGGTGGAACGCAAGGAAGCTCAAACTGGCGGGCGGCTTGAAGAGGACGGGCACACACTATGGGCAGTAAGTTTAATCCTTATATAGCATATATATAGATGTATTTAAACTCTTTTTGTTGCTATACTGTATATCTTTCTGCATAATAGTTACTATCATGTCTAAGGAAGGGAAAGGTGACAAAAAACCTGTAGAGCCTCCCAAGGAAGATAGACCTGCTGTAAAGTTTAAAGCTTGTGCAGGATGTGAGGGTAAAATCCCTGCTGCTGACAATTCAAAGTTATGTGATGATTGCCTAAAGAAAATATCCTCTTCAGAAGTTCCAGCTCAATTCACTGAATTTTTGAGCTGGATGAAGTCATCTATGCAAGAAACATTTTCATCTATGCAAGAGACTTCAAGAAAAAGGCATAGACAATCTGATCCTCAGGAGGGTACATCATACATGCTGGAGGAAGATGATACCAGTTTGATGGATGTAGACTCTGCTCCGTCTTCTACTGAAGAAGGTGAAATCCAAGAAGATCAGGGTACTTTCAGTATTGATAAAGTGGATGGGTTAGTTAAAGCTTTAAGAAAAACCCTTGGTTTAACTGACACCCACAAAGAATTAAATGTGATGGATGCGGCCTTCATAGGTTACAAAAAGGAGTCTCCTTCATTTCCTGTTCACAGCTCAATCAAAGATATGGTTACAAACGAATGGAAATTGGGAGATAAGCGCCTACAAAACACTAGACGCATGCAACGGATGTATCCCTTTACTGATGAAGACACGGCTGCATGGATTTCTCCTCCCAAGGTGGACGCTGCTGTGGCCCAGATCTCCAAAAGAACGGCACTTTTGTTAGAGGAAGGAACATCTCTTAAAGATCCGATGGACAGAAGAGCTGACTCGGCCCTAAAGAAACAGTTCTCAGTGATAGGACAAACCCTCAAGACTGCTACAGCCATGGCTTGTGTGTTCAGAACACTACGTATCTGGTTAACTGACTTTGAAGAAAAATTGGATTCTTCAGTATCCAGGTCCAGACTGTTGAAAGAATTGGGTCCTATCAAGGATGCTTTAAACTTCTCTTGTGACGCCTCTCTGGACAACATTAGGGGGCTGGCAAAATCATCAGCCCTATCCATTACAACTAGAAGGGCTATCTGGATAAAGTCTTGGGAAGCGGACGCCACATCAAAAAATAGGCTTGTTTCACTTCCTTTTACAGGCAACAAATTATTTGGTAGCCAGTTGGAAGAGATGATTCGCCAGTCCTCAGGTGGCAAGAGCCAGTTTCTCCCGCAACAGCGTAGGTCCAAAGCAGCATCCCCTAGAAGATCCTCTACTAGAAAACAGTCATTTCGTGAAGCAAGAAGATACAGACCCGGCCGTACATATGATCAAAGACAAGGTGGATCATCCCAGGGACCTAAGTTTGGAACAAAAAAGGAGTTCCAGAAGAGACCTAGGTTCCAGCAAAACCAGCAATGAGATTGTAGTCACCCCATCAGGGACTCCAGTAGGGGGCAGACTGGAGTCCTTCAAGGACGCATGGTTCAAGATCAGTTCAGACAAATGGGTGCGTCAGATAATCCAGATGGGGTACTACTTGGAATTCAAAACTGTCCCTCAGGTCAATCATTTTTGCTCTTCCAGAATTCGGAATCAGACAACATCGGCAGCAATAAAGAAGGAGCTCTTTGCCCTATTGAAGAACAATATAATAGAGAAAGTTCCCAAGAGCGAAGAATTCCGTGGAATTTATTCTACAATTTTTGCTGTTCCGAAACCTTCAGGGGAGTCACGCCTTATCTTAAACTTAAAAAAGATCAATGCTCATCTAAAACTGCAAAAGTTCAAGATGGAAACCATACAAACCGCAATAAAGATGGTTTTCCCTCAGGCATTTCTCACAAGAATAGATCTGAGGGACGCATATTATCATATTCCAGTTCATCCGGTTCACAGAAGATTTCTCAGGTTTCAGATTTTTCACACTCACTTTCAATACAGGGTGCTGCCCTTCGGGCTAGCTTCAGCCCCCAGAGTCTTCACAAAAGTGCTTGCAGTGGCCATGGCCTCTCTCAGAATTCAGCAGATAAAAGTTCTTCCTTATCTGGACGACATTCTGATTGTGGAGGAATCAGAAGAGAAGTCAAGAAAAAGCACAGCTTTGTGTCTAGAGCTGCTTCAACAGTTAGGTTGGCTGATAAACTTTCAAAAGAGCCAGCTACAGCCAGTCCAAGAACTCCTTTTTCTGGGCATACTATTCAACACCAGAAGGGATCTAGTAACTCTTTCTCAGGACAGACAGAGTCGACTGCAAAAAAGAGTGTCAAAATTCTTGGAGCATCGTCAACAAACAGCAAAGGAGTTCTCTCGCCTTCTGGGGAACCTATCATCAGCTCACCCCATAATTCCTTGGGCGAGGGCCCACAGTCGCTGTACTCAGATCAATTATCTCAGGTACTTCAAAAGGAATCCAGCAAACATCTGGTTAAAAATTCCTATTGCTGCGGACACCCGGAAAGAGTTAAAGTGGTGGTGCCAGCCTCAAAACCTTCGCCAAGGGAGAACTTTGAGAGAAATATCTTGGCAGACAGTGACCACAGATGCCAGTCTAAAAGGCTGGGGAGGTGTCTGGGAATCAAAGATAGCTCAGGGATGTTGGTCCCTGGCACAGTCAAAAAGTCACATAAATCTGTTAGAACTACAGGCTGTGTGGAACACACTCAGATCTCTGGAAAAGGATCTCAGAGGAAAGTTTGTGCTGATACGATCAGACAACACGGCAGCAGTACAATATCTGATGAACCAAGGAGGAACAAGGAGCCTGTCTCTCAACAAATTAGCAATCAAAATTCTTCTTTGGGCAGAATCGCGACAGATAACCTTAAAAGCAACTCACCTCTCAGGGAAGCTCAACACTCAAGCAGACTTCCTAAGCAGGTTTCAGATAGACCAAAACGAGTGGTCTCTAAACAAAGAAGTGTACCAGGACATCATAGCTCGGTGGGGCTCACCCACAATAGACCTCATGGCATCAGAATCCAACACCAAGTGCCAGAGGTTCTTTTCCAGGTGGAAGTCCAACAAAGCAATGGGGCAGGACGCTCTCCTTTTCAAGTGGAAATTTCATCTAGCATACCTGTTTCCACCAGTTCCCCTGTTAACAGAGGTGCTACAGAAGATCCGGAGAGACAAAGCACAGGTAATCCTGATTGCTCCAGACTGGCCCAGGAGGGTATGGTATGCAGACCTTCTGAGGATGTCCATCAGGGACCCCATCACGTTACCACTGATCCCTCAATTAATGTCTCAGGGCCCTATTGTTCATCCAGATCCAGCATTCTGGAAGCTGACGGCATGGAGGCTGAGTGGCAGTCTCTGAGACTGAAAGGCCTGTCAGATGCAGTAATCCAAACCATCCTGGCTGGTAGACGCCCTTCAACTTCCAAGATCTACTACAGGATTTGGGCAGTTTTCAGAAAATGGTGCATCCAACAGAACTTGGACAGAAAAGATATTTCATCAGGACGCATTCTGGATTTTCTTCAGGAAGGATTCAAAAAAGGCTTGAAACCAGCTTCTTTGAAGGTCCAACTGTCTGCATTATCGGCAGTTTTAGCATCTCCTTTTGCAGAACAATATGTATTTAGAAGATATATGTCAGCTATTTCTAAAATCAAACCTACAATTAGAGATGTTATCCCTCCATGGGATTTGAACCTGGTGCTTAACCAATTTTGTTCTCATAAATATTTTGAGCCCCTGGAAGCTATTTCTCTAAAGTATCTCACGTTAAAATCTGTCCTGCTTACAGCAGTTACATCTGCACGCAGGGTAGGAGAACTTCAGGCTCTGTTATGCGAACCCCCGTATACTATTTTTCATCAAGATAAGGTGGTTATGCGTCCTAGACCATCATTCAGATCCAAAGTAGTATCTAGTTTCCATCTTAATCAAGAGATTATTTTGCCTTCTTTTTGTTCTAATCCTTCTAACAACAAGGAGAAGAATTTCCATAATCTGGATCTGGTAAGGTGCTTGAGGATTTATCTTGACAGAACAAAAGTATTCAGGAAGGATAAATCCCTTTTCGTGCACTTTGCAGGAAAATTTAAAGGGACTGGGGCTTCTAAAGCCTCCATCTCCAGGTGGATAAAACAAGGTATTGCCCTAGCTTATGAATCTGCTGGGGTACAGCCTCCAGGAGGAATCAAGGTGCATTCAACAAGAGCTGTTGCCACTTCCTGGGCACAGAAGGCTATAGCCACGCCAGAAGACATTTGCAAGGCAGCAACTTGGTCGTCTTTGTCCACCTTTATTAAACATTATAAACTGGACATTCAGGCATCGGTAGATGCTAAGTTTGGCAGGAAGGTGCTGGAAGCAGCCATTCCTGTCTCTAACTAAATTCCCCACCCTTTACTGGGGAACTGCTCTGGTAAGTCCCACAGTACATTGCTGTGGATTGGACACAGAGGAAAAGGTGAAATTTACTCACCGATATTTTGTTTTCCTCTGTGTCCTTCCACTGCAACCCACCCTTTCTTCTTATCTGGTAAGGTGGTTGTATCGTTCCTCTACTGATATGTAGATATATATATATAATATATATTGGTTATATATGGAGTTGAGTCTTAGACTCTTATTATAGTCTATGGATAATTAGGATATCTATATTTTTCTGACTATAGTATTTAGCTGTCTATATCTAATCATTTCTTTGTCTGTTTCAGCTTGGTTAACGGGGAATAACTGAGCAGGCATGGGATTCAGGCAGCTTTATTTAATTTTTGATTGGTCCTACCAGCTGGAGGGCGGAGCCAATTCCCACAGTACATTGCAGTGGAAGGACACAGAGGAAAACAAAATATCGGTGAGTAAATTTCACCTTTTTTCAGAACGAATTGAGCTTTCTCGTGATACCTTACATGAAGAGAATTTTACATTGTGCAAAAAGCTATGATGTCATAATGACAAAAAAAAGTGAAAATTTACTCATTTTGCTAAAATCACATACTATGTATCAAAAACATTTACCTTGATTGAAAAAGTTTCAATTATTTGAAAAAGCCCAGAGTCCCCCGAGTAAAAAAATACCAAATTTGTATAGTTTTACCTAAGTCCAAGGCTAGCGCAGAGCCCTAATCACCAGCAGCGCAAAATGACATTTTCAACTTTATAAACTAAAATGCACATTCTAGGGTTTTTGTGGTAAAACTACCCTAAAACAGTGGAATAACTATATAAAACTATATATTTCTGAAAAGTAGACAACCTGCCGCATCTAATGAGGGGTAACTTGCCTTCTTGCCCCAAGCCTGTGGTACCCAAATGCTTCCAGAAGTTGGCACTATAGGAAAAAAATGGCATTTTCTTACATTTCTGCCCCTTCAACTGTACTGAAATCTGTGAAAACCATGGAATTTACAACTGTATTCATTAGCTAGTGCTCTTGGGAGAAAAATTACACCCCATTGGTTTGGGTTCACCTACCACAGGGGATGCTAGAAGTGCAAAAAGACACCTACTACAACCTCTAAATTTTCTAACATTTTCTCAAACATTACTTGTCTATACAAAAATGGTTATAACAACTAGAGAATTAAAGAAAGGCTACACAAACCATACCATTTTGGAAAGAAGACAACCTGCCGCATCTAATGAGGGGTGAATTGCCTTCTTACCCCAAGCCTGTTGTGCCCAAATGCTTCCAGAAGGTGGCACTATAGGAAAAAAATGGCATTTTCTTACATTTCTGCCACTTCAACAGTACTGAAATCTGGGAAAACCATGGAATTTACAACTATATTGATTAGCTAGTGCTCTTGGGAGAAAAATGACACCCCATTGGTATGGGTTCACCTACCACAGGGGATTCTAGAAGTGCAAAAAGACACCTACTACAACCTCTAAATTTTCTAACATTTTCTCAAACATTACTTGTCTATACAAAAATGGTTATAACAACTAGAGAAGTAAAGAAAGGCTACACAAACCATACCATTTTGGAAAGAAGACAACCTGCCGCATCTAATGAGGGGTGAATTGCCTTCTTACCCAAAGCCTGTTGTGCCCAAATGCTTCCAGAAGGTGGCACTATAGGAAAAAAATGGCATTTTCTTACATTTCTGCCCCTTCATCTGTATGGAAATCTGTGAAAACCATGGAATTTCCAACTGTATTCATTAGCTAGTGCTCTTAGGAGAAAAATGACACCTCATTGGTATGAGTTCCCCTACCTTAGTGGGCGCTACAAGTACCAAACTACACCTATTGCAAACACTAATTTTTCTAACATTTTCTCAAACATTACTTGTCTGTACAAAAATGGTTATAACAACTAGAGAAGTGAAGAAAGGCTACACAAACCATACCATTTTTGAAAGAAGACAACCTGCCGCATCTAATGAGGGGTGAATTGCCTTCTTACCCCAAGCCTGTTGTGCCCAAATGCTTCCAGAAGGTGGCACTATAGGAAAAAAAATGGCATTTTCTTACATTTCTGCCCCTTCATCTGTATGGAAATCTGTGAAAACCATGGAATTTCCAACTGTATTCATTAGCTAGTGCTCTTAGGAGAAAAATGACACCTCATTGGTATGAGTTCCCCTACCTTAGTGGGCGCTACAAGTACCAAACTACACCTATTGCAACCACTAATTTTTCTAACATTTTCTCAAACATTACTTGTCTGTACAAAAATGGTTATAACAACTAGAGAAGTGAAGAAAGGCTACACAAACCATACCATTTTTGAAAGAAGACAACCTGGCGCATCTAATGAGGGGTGAATTGCCTTCTTACCCCAAGCCTGTTGTGCCCAAATGCTTCCAGAAGGTGGCACTATAGGAAAAAAAATGGCATTTTCTTACATTTCTGCCCCTTCATCTGTATGGAAATCTGTGAAAACCATGGAATTTCCAACTGTATTCATTAGCTAGTGCTCTTAGGAGAAAAATGACACCTCATTGGTATGAGTTCCCCTACCTTAGTGGGCGCTACAAGTACCAAACTACACCTATTGCAACCACTTATTTTTCTAACATTTTCTCAAACATTACTTGTCTGTACAAAAATGGTTATAACAACTAGAGAAGTGAAGAAAGGCTACACAAACCATACCATTTTTGAAAGAAGACAACCTGGCGCATCTAATGAGGGGTGAATTGCCTTCTTACCCCAAGCCTGTTGTGCCCAAATGCTTCCAGAAGGTGGCACTATAGGAAAAAAATGGCATTTTCTTACATTTCTGCCCCTTCATCTGTATGGAAATCTGTGAAAACCATGGAATTTCCAACTGTATTCATTAGCTAGTGCTCTTAGGAGAAAAATGACACCTCATTGGTATGAGTTCCCCTACCTTAGTGGGCGCTACAAGTACCAAACTACACCTATTGCAACCACTTATTTTTCTAACATTTTCTCAAACATTACTTGTCTGTACAAAAATGGTTATAACAACTAGAGAAGTGAAGAAAGGCTACACAAACCATACCATTTTTGAAAGAAGACAACCTGGCGCATCTAATGAGGGGTGAATTGCCTTCTTACCCCAAGCCTGTTGTGCCCAAATGCTTCCAGAAGGTGGCACTATAGGAAAAAAATGGCATTTTCTTACATTTCTGCCCCTTCATCTGTATGGAAATCTGTGAAAACCATGGAATTTCCAACTGTATTCATTAGCTAGTGCTCTTAGGAGAAAAATGACACCCCATTGGAATGAATCGACATACCTTAGGGGTGCCAGAAAAGCATAACTACACCTACCTGTTTGCTTCTTCGAAAATGGCTGCTTGTACTAAAATATTCATAACTGTTAGAGAAATGACGGAAAGGTATAAAAGGTATACCATTTTGGAAAGTAGACATTCTCCCGCATCAAATGAGGGGTCACTTGCCTTTCTACCCCTGGGCTGAAGTGCACAAATATTTCCAAAAGGTGGCGCTATGGGAATAAATACATGTTTTTTTTACATTTCCACCACTTCAAAGATACTAAAATCTTTGAAAACCATAACATTTCCTGCTGTATTCAGTACCTGCTACCAACATGAGAAAAATGGTAGCCCATTTGTGTGGCTTAACATACAATATGTGGGTGCTAGGAACACGTACGTAAACCTGACACTTTTGTTTTTTAAATTATCTGCTTGCACTAAAATGGTTATAACCATAATAGATATGCAGGAAAGGTAGAAAACAATGCCATTTTGGAAAGAAAACAACCTGACGCATCTAATGAGGGGTCACTTGCCTTCATACCCAAAGGCTGGCATGCACAAATGCTTCCAGGAGGTGGCGCTAATGAAAAAAAAGGCATTTTCTTACATTTCTGCCCCTTCAAATGTATGGAGCTCTGTGAAAACCATGGAATTTTCAACTGCATTCGTTAGCTAAAGCTCTTAGGAGTCAAACGACACCCCATTGGTATGAGCTGAACTACCTTAGGGAGTGCTAGAAGTAGAAAACTACACCTACTACAAACTGATGTTTCTAACATTTTCTCAAACCTGACTTGCCTCTACGAAAATGGCTATAACACCTTCAGAAGTGAAGAAAAGGTAGATAAACTATACCATTTTGGAAAGAAGACAACATGCCGCATCTAATGAGGGGTCACTTGCCTTTTTACCCCTAAGTTAGTTGGCACAACGATTTCCAGAATGTGGTGCTACAGGAAAACAAACAAACATTTCTTTTACACTTCAGTCACTTCAAAGATACTAAAATGGTTCAATGGCGTGGGATTTCCTAGGAGGACTTCTAGCCAGCCTAAGAAAAATGGTACTCAACTGCTGTGGGTTGACATACCAATTTGAGTGACAGGAGTGTAGCTACCAGTGAAATAGGAATGGGAAAGCAAACAGTGTATGTGTGATTTTATGGCTAACAGATGAAAGAAGCTAGGGCGTCAGCCAGTGTACGCGCGGACCTGTGACTACCAGTGTAACAGTGTGGGAGGGTGAGGGATTAGGCAGTGTGTGTGGGTATGAGCAGAGGAGCAAGGATGGTGGAGATGGTGGGGCAGTGTCTGAGAGTGTGTATGGGAGATCTGTGACTACCAGTGTGCACTGTATGTCCCCCTCATACAAAGTTTGATTCCCAGCCTGAATCTAGTGCATACTGGTACTTTGAGTCTACCAATAGGCAGTGGAAACAGGCTGGGGGTCAGGCTGGGGAATGGGACTGCCAGTTGGCTGTGGAACCAGGCAGGGGAATACGGTACATGTGTATCTGTGGGGGGGAATCGGAGGCATTTTTTGTGCGTGCCACAAGGGTGCCCAATGCACTGCAAAGCAATGCGTTGGACCCTCTGTTGCACACAAAGAGTTGTTTTTTTTTAATTATTATTTTGTATTCATACCTCGTTGGGGAGGCGGTGTCAGGAACATTCCTGGTGTCCCCCATCCAGGTCTAAAAACAGAATAATAAAAAAAAAAAAAAAGTGTGTGTGTGTTACAGGGGGTCCAACGTATTGCAAAGCACTGCGTCGGACCCCCCCTGTGGCACGTGCATTTTTTGGGGCTTTTCCCCCAATATTTTTGTGTAGACCTCGTTGGGGGCATCAGAACCCATACAATGAGGTCTAAATAAAAAATAAAAGGGGAAAACAAAATAATCCTTTGGGTGCCACAGGGGTGTCCAGTGGATTGCAAAGCAATGCATTGGGCCCCTGTAGCACACAAAGGGTTAATTTTTTTATCGTTACTTTGTATTCAGATGGCCACCAAACAAGCTCTGATCACAAAGTAATGATAAAAAGTCCTGTGTGTGTGCCACAGGAAGGGGGTCTGCATTGAACCCCTATCCCAGTGGCACACACAGGGTTAAATTTTTTTTAATTTTTTTTTTTTTATCATATACCTCATTGAGGGGCATTAGGACCCCCTGATCCCTCCCCAATGAGGTCTTAGTAAAAAAAAATATATATGTCCACAAACGGAGTGACCCTGTGAGTGCCACAAGGGTCTCCAGCGCATTGCAAAGCAATGCATTGGATCCTTGTGGCACTCAGAGGGTTAATTTTTTTTCTATCATTACTTGGTAATCAGAGCTTGTTGGGGGGGCCATCAGGACCAATCCTGATGACCCCTCCAACAATCTCTGATAACAAAGTAATGATAAAAGCCCTGTGTGTGCCGCAGAAGGGGGGCTGCATTGCCCCCCCCCCCCCCCCCGTGGCACACACAGGGTTAATTTTTTTTTTATTTACTTTTTTTATTATAGACCTCATTGAGGGGTATACAAACCCCCCTGATCCCCCCAATGAGGTCTTACAAAAAAAAAAAAAAGTTATCAAAAAAAGTGTCCCTGTGAGTGCCACCGGGGTCTCCAGCGCATTGCAAAGCAATGCATTGGTCTGTTGTGGCACTCAGAGGGTTAATTTTTTTTTTTATCATTACTTTGTAATCAGAGCTTGTTGGGGGGCCATCAGGAGCAATCCTGATGGCCCCCCAACAATCTCTGGTAACAAAATAATGATAAAAGCCCTGTGTGTGTGTCACAGGAGGGGGGGGGTGCATTGGACCCCCACCTGTGGCACACACAGGGTTAAATTTTTTTTTTTTTCTAATTATAGACCTCATTGAGGGGCATCAGGATCCCCCCTGATCCCCCCAATGAGGTCTTAAAAAAAAAAAAAATCCCCCCCAAAGAATAGACCCTGTGAGTGCAACAGGGGTCTCCAGCACATTGCAAAGCAATGTGCTGGGACCCTGTGGCACTCACAGGGTTACTTTAATTTTTTTATTTTTTTTTTTTTTTAGACATGTCAGACCTCGTGGGGGACATCAGGACCCCTCCTGGTGTCTCCCCAGTCATTGATCTCCCAGCCGATAGGCTGGGAGATCAATGAGGCGACCGCAGGAGAGCAAGAGCTCTCCTGCCCTTCTCTCCTACCACCGGTAGGAGTGAACAGGATCGGGGAAACTTCCCTAACGTCATCGGTGACCATGACGGTCCCGCCCACTCCTACCCGGAAGTTCGGGTAGGAGAGAGGGGGAAGGAGAAACTTTGTTTCTCCTTTGTGTGTATTGATCTCCCAGCCCGATCGGCTGGGAGATCAATAACTGGGGAGGCATGAGGAGTGATCCTCATGCCTCCCCATGAGTGCCAGGGGCTTTTTTTTTTTTAATGCGGCCACTGCATGCCGGTTATACCGGCTCATGCAGTGACCGCATTTCGCTCTTACGCCGTACGAGCGTGGCACAGCAGGTACAGCTGTGTCCACTCGTACGGCGTAAGTAGCTGGCACTCTAGGGGTTAAAGAACTGTAATTCTTAAACCCTTCTTTCAATTTGGATGTGAATACCCTCATATGAAAGCTGAGAGACTGCACTTTAAGCCCATAGTCATTATTTAACTGTAACTTGAATTTGTTTTGGTAAACAGCCGAAATAACAAAACTTGTGTCCGTGTCCAAATATTTCCGGACTTATCTGTAAGGCCTAAGGGCATACCAACAGGTCAGGTATATCTGTTTAATTACAGAAGTAATCAGTGGCGCAGTCATTTTGATTGAGTGACCTGTGCTTAACTGGGACTTTTCCAAAAACCTGACCTGGAGGTAAGTATCACTGTTGTAGAGATTGGACATTGGTATACTGGAGTTATACACTCAGCGGAGACTCTGGTGCTCACTGAAAGGAGCAACAAACTTTCCTCTAGGTACTCCATCTCTTATAATAACTCTGTATCCACATTCCTTTCCCTCTTCTTAAGTTTCTTCATTCACTCCTTATCCTACTTCCTCTTCCCTTTATTTTCCATTCTCTTTGTCTTATCCCCCGTCTTGTTCCTGTCTCTATCTGCTGGCCTCCATGCTTCCTCCTCGACTCACCTGTTTGTATTCTACTCCCTCCCTTTACTTTGCCTGTCTGTTTTTGATTCTGTTTATATATAAATACTATGAGTTCTAAAATGATTCATAAACCTTATTTATACTACAGAATATTGAATGTATATGTTTTGAAAATATATGTATTTTTATAACTGAATTTTATATTTAACCCCCTTTTCCACTTCCCTGCTTTTTTCTTCCTGTAACTGTTTCACTTCTGGATTCAGTTAAGAAATTGTCATTCAACTTCTGTTTTTGTGTTTTTAACTAATTTGTTGTTTATTTACTTATAAATTGTATATCTTTATTTAAGGAAGCAGAATCCTATATAATAATTCGCTAGGATGTTTGTCAGGAGCCATCATGCACAGTAGAGACTGCCTGAACGCACAGAATGCTGGGAGATGTAGGAATTCTGGGAGTTCTGTGCTGGAGCATTGTGTGCTTTTGGGCAGTCTCTACAGTGCATGACTGCGTCGGCGGCAGGACGCAGAGCAGGACCGGCCTCTTAACCTTTTGAGTGCCAGAGGGGTAGCCATCTGGCACTATAAGGGTTAACATCATCCGGACCTTGGCCTGTGTACATGGGATTTTACACTAGTGAATAATGAAAAAATACCTGCAAACCAACAAGTCTGATTTGTAAAAGGTGGCATAATTTATGGTATATCTTAAAGCGGACGTGACACCTTGAATTTTTTACATATTTGAAAACTGCCTATGTATGTTAGCCAAAAATCCAGCAAGTGTATACTTTGAGATAGTCACACTTTTATTTGGGAGGGGGAAGCGTCTCATTGCAGCACAATTAATCAGCATATAATACAGCAATGAAAGGTAGCATGTTATAGTAGTACTATTAGCAGCAGAGATGGGCATACAGTCTTTTTTTCTGTGTGAATTTGTACTCCAAATTCACAGTTTGTATCTTCTATGAGCAGGAATGTCACTAACACCAGTAATTTTCCCATGAGAACTTTTGCTATTTTTACCTACATTTTCTATGGCTGCGAGAATTCCTGCCACTATCCAGAACTTCACTCTGTGCTGCGTTGTATGGTTGTAGATTATTACTAGAAAAAGGCAGAGATGAGTATAGAAAGACAGAGAGATTAAAACATAAAGTTTGAGTACTGTTGCTTGCTGGAAAATGAGCAAGAAGAATTGGAGGGGTGCTGATATGGAGAAATCCACAAGCCGCAGCTGGAGTGGGAGCCTGCTTATCCCAACAGACAATGCTGCCATTCCCACAACATCCCCAGGGACCTTGAGTAATATTTTAAAAAGGGGAATGTTATGTGTACCTGTGTGCAGTTGCCTGAGCCTGCTGTTCTTGGTTCTGTGGTGACAGCTGTGATACCAGGGGCCCATATGCTACACTTGTCACTGCCAAGAGAGGATGGAGAGACTGGTGGGGTTGGTGAAGAAGATACTATGACCAATGAGGAATGAGAGAGAGAGAGATATGCAGATGGGAATGGGTATCCACAACAGTGGCATGCTGTTTGCTGATTTACTTACTGCTCCTGAGTTGTTTTGAGTCTGAACAACATATGTGACAGCATGATCAGCAAGTTGGTGTACCTACCCTACATTAGTAGTGGTGGTGGAAGTGGTTCCTAGCACTATTGCTGAGGGAGCAGCACCAGAAGCCACTGCAGATGCATCCTGTCAACAAAATCCCTCTCCAGCTTCCCCCCAACTTGAAATTATGTGAGAAGAATTGTGCAATTGTTAGCATCATTGTTCACACTGTATGATAAGGTTGTGAAGAGGAGGGTGGAGGTGTCACACCTTGGCACATGCAGTATAACTACCTAGATGTGTATGGTAAACATGTTGAACCATCCCCCAAGAAAAAAAATCAATTGATGCTCTTACTGTGGTTTTTGTACATACCCAGCAACAAAAACATTGTGGATGAAAATACCACACAAAATTCATGAGGTAAATGCAACCTCCACCAGCCCGGAACATTGATGACTGCAATAGCACATTCATAGTTGTCTTGTGCTAGGGTCTGGGGCAGGAATAATATCCCTGTTAACCCTCTGGTGCCCTCAAGGTTCTCTTTGGCACTGCCACTGTTGCCAGTACCACCAGCAGACTGAATCTGCAGATGTTAGGATCTGGCAATATGTCTCCACACATTGCACATTGAGTGTTACATTACCACACAGGGCAGTCTTGTGGAGACCAATAGAATGTAGGGAATAAAGGAGCTTCTGCACACTTTCCATCCTGCAGAATATTTCGAGCCCATTTATTTATTGAGTGGTGTGAGCCATGGGAAGAGTCAGCCAAAACTGCTACCACACAGTGTCTTTTATTTTCTGGAACGAATAAAGCAATTGTGACTGACAGCGTCTGATTTCTTGGGGGATAGTTTAACATTGTCAACATAAATCAACAAGTGGTTGTTATTTTACTTTTGCTTAACCCTTTGAATGCCAGAAAGGTATCCAACTCAATGTGACGGATACCTCACTGGCACTCAAAGGGTTAATAAGAGTAGCTTTGCAAGTGTGATTCAAGTCCTTCCCCTCTTTCACTGAGATTTCACATACTGTGTACATTGCAGTTGTTAACTGCACAGTCCCTACCTATTTCCAAGGAACAAATATTCCAACACCTATGATTTTAGAGGAGGATCAGGAGGAAAAGCCTTATGGTGACTGGACCAGTTCTCCCCATATGCAATAGAAGTGCTGCTGCTGCTTTGAAGCTACCAGTAACCATCACCACTACTGCTGATTCTACCACCACCAGTCTGTGGGGATGATGATCCCAAACCCACTTCTTTATGACTACCTATGGCTATGGTGGATACAGCTGCCTAATTCTGAGACATTTGATGCTCAGACAACTCAGCAGTAGGAGCTAAATTAGCAAACACCATAATGTCCTGGGTGGGTGGTATATAATGGTTCTGGTGATGACTTATACCCACCTGGTACTGCTGCTGAATAGGAATAGATGCAAGGCAAATTATATACAGTATCATGTATAATTCCAAAAAAAACCTGCATTATGATTTGTCAGTCATTCATCAATGTTCATAGATGGTGGTAATGATAAAAAACTTACATCCTCAGTGATACTGTTACTACTATATGTGTTTTATTCTTTTCTCTCTCTTGGGTGTGTTTTTTACCACTTCTGCTAGTAAATGGTGAAAATGTAAGTCTACCAATTCTGTTGCTTCACTGAAAACCACTCTAACTGCACTCTTCCTGGTGAGCAGCTAAGGGTTTCCAATGAAATATGTATGTTCTATCCACACACACTGCTTTGTTTGCTAGTACACAATTGGGGTATCATTTTGACCTAGAACATGGTTATCCTGCATGCCATTTCTTGGAGGTAGATGGTGTTCACTTGTATCCGTTTACAACCCATGTTCTGGGAGCAAATCCCATAGGCATGTGCCACAAGTCTAACACGTATGTGTTAGACTGTGTTCTGATAAATGTTGTGCTGTTTTTGCTGCTGAGGATACACTTTTCACTGTGCATTCTATTATTTTGCACTTATCTTTCTGTCTCTCATCCTCCCCTCTATAAAGTTTTCTTCATTTTCTTTCACAGAATCCTAATACTCAGAGCGCTCTTGCTCTCACCTTGGCACATATTCGTTTTATGTTTAAAGCAGGCATCCAGCAATGCATCAATAATGTATTCCTTATTCGTTTTTAATGAACAGTATGCGAGAATCCTTCTCAAAGCATGCCATTCACTAGCTGGTTAATGTCTTTGTTGACATTATTGTGAGATTCATCAGCCATGCTCTTCATTTATTGTTGGTAGTAAATATGTTAATTAAAGTATTTTGCTGATTCATATACTAACCAGCAAGGTGATATCTTCAAAAGGCTTCAGTAGCTCACATTAGCTATTGCTGACCAGGTGATAAAGACACTTCTTCCAAAGCGTTCCAGTTATGCATTGTATACTCACTACTTAGGATGCTCATACTAATGCTCCAGCATGTAAAATGTGGAATTCCACCTGGTAGGGATCTACAGTTCAAGCTGCTAATGGAGCAGGTGGTTACTTTCTCTCTATCAATTGGTCTCGGCCAACGTGACCAGCTATTTTAGACGCATGGTACATCTCCAGTAACTTAATGCGCAATTGCGCTGGCACAAAGCAACGGCCTTTGGGGTTCTCAACAGGAGCAGCAGCCTGGGCAGCCAAAATCTCCTCATCCAGAGAAGAAGTGATACAAGTGCGAATTGTGCAAGAATGCGATCAGCAGGAATGATCGGAGTAGGAGGATCTTCCTCCCTAGTCGAAGAACAAAACTGGCGAGACAACGCGTCTGCCTTTTAGATTTTTGGAGCCAGGAAGATGCGAAACCACAAAATTGAATTGAGAAAGAAACAGTGCCCAACGAGCCTGTCTTGAAGAGAGGTGTTTTGCCTCAGAGAGGTATATCAGATTCTTATGATCCGTTAGGATCAGGATAGGAGACTTTGTGCCCTCTAGAAGATGTCTCCATTCTTTAAGAGCAAGGATTATCGCCAACAGTTCTCTGTCTCCAATTTGATACAATCTCTCAGCCTTGGACAGTTTTTTTAGAGAAGTAGCCACAAGGACGAAGGGCCTCCCCTGGGGTAGAACGTTGCGACAATACGGCCCCTATACCAATCTCAGAGGTGTCTACTTCCAGCGTAAATGGCAAAGAGGGATCGGGATGAACAACAACTGAGCTGCCGCAAATGCAGCTTTTAGTTTCTCGAAGGCATCAATGGCCTCTTGGGACCATAAGGTAGTGTTGGCTCCTTTACAAGTCGTTTCGGTAAGAGGTTTGACAATAGAGGAAAAATTATTGATAAACTTCCGATAATTCACAAATCCCAAGAACCTTTGGATTGCCTTAAGGCCCCATGGGACGAGGCCAATTAAGTACAGCTGACAATTTCTGAGGATCCATGGCAAATCCAGAGGCAGAAATAATATAGCCAAGAAAGGCAACCTGGGGTTTGTGAAATTCACACTTCTCGAGCTTGCAGAAAAGCTTATTCTCACGCAACAGGCTCAGGACCTTAGTTACATCAGCTTGGTGCATCTCCAGAGTGGGAGAATGTGTAAGGATATCATCCAGATAAACCACCACACAACTCTGGAGTAGTTCTCTTAGAACATCGTTTATGAATTCTTGGAAGACAGCTGGGGCATTGCACAGGTCAAAGGGCATAACCAAATATTCATAATGACCGCTCCGGGTATTGAAAGCTGTCTTCCACTCGTGCCCTTCTTTAATTCGTACTAGATTGTACGCAGCCCTTAAGTCCTATTTCGTAAAAATCTTGGAACCTTTGACTCGGTCAAAAAGTTCAGTAATCAAGGGAATCGGATAAGTGTTTTTAACCAGCAACTTGTTTAAACCACGGAAATCGATACAAGGATGTAGCTCCCCATCCTTCTTTTTGACAAAAAAGAATCCAGCACCCGCAGAGGATGTGGATTTCTGAATGATTCCCCTGGCCAGCGCATCAGACACACAGCCTTGTTCTCCTCTACAGACAAAGGATAGACACGACCCCTTGGGGGTGTGGAACCAGGCAATAACTCCAAGGCACACTCGTAAGGTCTATGTGGAGTTAAGACCTCAGCCTGGCTTTCACTGAAAACGTCAACAAAGGAGGCATACTCCTCTGGGAGAAGTGGATTTGAGGCCTGTGTGGCTCTCACAGGACAAGCTAGACAAGACTTTGTACAACCTGGAGACCAGGATAAAACTTCACACGTGTGCCAGTCCATCCTGTGATTGTGCCTCTGCACCCATGGAAACCCCAGGACAATGGCATGTTGTGGTAAATTAATCACCTGAAACTTCAGAGTCTCAGTATGTAGGGTTCCGACTCTCAGGGTTAGTAGTGCGATCTCATGAGTAATGTGTGCAGGTTGTAGAGGTCTACCATCAATAGCCTCTACTGCCAAAGGAGACTCGAGTGGTACCAATGGAATACATTTGCTGGCTGCAAATTCTGCATCCATAAAGCAGCCTGCGGCCCCCGTGTCCAGGAACGCTGGAACTGACACAGATTTATTTACCCAGTAAATACAGGCCCTCAGTACTGGTTTATCCGAAAAATTTACTTGGGACAGTGAAATACCACCAATCACTTGTCCCCTTCCAGTTCTAAAGTTTGATCGTCGCTCAGGACGGACTGGACAGGATCGCAGCAGATGTCCAGATTTACCACAATAGAGACAGAGTCCCTCCCTCCTCCTAAAGGCTCTCTCCTCCCTAGACAAATGAGTGGCCCCCACCATTCTAGGGTCACCACTCTCAGAGTCAAGATCAGGAGGTAAGGGAGGCGAGGGAGGATAGGGTGGGTCAGGAACGTGTAGAGGGACCTCATCAAGCTGTCTGCGTCCCTGCTCCACAACTGCCGGCCTCCCTCTGACCACAGCATCAACCTGCATGGGCTCGGCATCATCTGCGACAAATCTAGGAGGCCTTGGAGGCTAGGGAGGGTTAGCATAACGAGAAGACCCCTTGCCAGAGAACCTCCGCAGGTACTCTTTAAACGAGGGTCTCTCCCTTCTTCGGGTATCCATCAGAATACAGAACTCAATTAACCGGTCCAACTCATTAGGAAGATCGCGTGCCGCGATCTCATCTTTCATCATATCACAGAGCCCTTGGAGAAACATGGCCATCAGTGCTCTGTTATTCCAATCAACCTCAGCTGCCTGAGTACGGAATTCAATAGCATAATCTGCCACCCTGCGTGCACCCTGTCGGAGGGTCATCAGGTGTTTGGAATTATGCACAATGGGGTTATTAGTCTCCCATAACGGGTTGGTCCATGCCAATGTCCGACCAGTGAGAAGAGAGATCAGGAAGCCCACCTTGCTGCGTTCATTTGGAAACGCATATGGTACCAATTCCCAATTGATTTAGGAAACCACGGGAACCATCTGGATCCCCACCATACCTCTGTGGGAGCTGAGCGGAACCCGTTAGCCTCTTGACCGTGCCTGCATCAACTGAGGCAGGTTGAACTGGTGCCCGGGAGGGATCGGGAGGGGCCACCAGTTGTGTACAAATTTGTTCAAGGTTTGCAGTACGCTGTGAAACCGTTTGTATGGCTAAAGATAACTGGTCTAGTTGCAGGTAGTACAGTATTTGAACTCCACCTTTATTAAATATGCACAAGCGGAATAAAATAGCAAAAGCAGACTAAGCCCACAAAGTGGGCGCGGACCCAGAAACAGAGCAAGAGGTTCTTACCAGAAATAGGAGACTGCTCAGGAGGGTCTCAAAATGGAGGTAGACAAGTGCTGCACCAGTACCAGCGTTATGACCCAGCCAATAATAGTGCAAGACCTAGCAGCGGCAATGCTAGAAGGCAAACGGAGTATACCAGGCCGGAGCCACAAATCAGCACCAGAGTGGGTAGTCGGACTTAGCCAGGGGTCATACATGGAACAGATAGTCAGCCAGAGACACAGGTTAGCACAAGAGTGGGTAGTCAGACTTAACCAGGGGTCATACACGGATCATATAGTCAGCCAGAGCCACAAGTCAATACCAGAGTGGGTAGTCGGACTTAAGCCAAGGGTCAAGACACTGGGGTCAGTGGAAGCCAAGCAAGGGTCAACCAGGATCACAGCTACAGGATAAGAAGCTACTGCACTGGAACACCACGTAAGGGCAGCTGGAATGGTGTCTAGGCAGAATGTAACTGATTGACCAAACATGGGGGTGGAGCACATAACTAGCCCTGTCCCTTTAAGAAGCAGCGTGCAATGTCACTGGGGATTCCCAGATGACTCGCACCTGCTAGAGGATCCGGAGATGAGAAAGTAATCTGCAGTTGCCGCGAGGAAGGAGAAGTGGCTGACCCCTCTCTCAACCCGCCCAAGTAAGTGCCACATGAGTGGCCGGCTCGTCAGCTGCCGGCCGCTCCGAAACTCACAAGCTGTCTCCAGTCTCACTCCATGACTCTGTACCCCCGGATGAAGGAGGATCTACCATGGTAGCTACATTGTCCTCATCTGACACAGGGACACCCCTTTTTTAATGCCAGATTGGAACCTTGTCACAACAGACGCCAGACAGACAGCTTAGGGACATTAGAAAGGAGAGCGGAATGTTTTATGAATAAACATCCTGGATATTTGGGCTACTCATCTAGGATTTCTAAACTGGTCTCAGTTGACGGCGGGAACCTTGTGTGAATACAATCCAAATTCGCAGCAGTAACTGCCAAGGAGGAACTCAAAGTGAATCAACTTGGATAGAGTTTTAGGAACTTCTTAAATGGGCAGAAGCTCATGTTCCAGCCATCTTGGCAGTCCACATTCCAGGAGTGGAAAGTGTGGTCACAGACTTTCTCAGCCGCTAGGCTCTAGATCCAGGAAACTGGGAACTAAACCAGGTGGTCTTTGAAAAGATTTATTTATTTAGAAAATGTTTTACCAGGAAGAATAGTCCAATGCTGGGGTTTTCCATTAATGGATTTGATGGCATCATGCAAGAACAAAAAGGTTCCAATTTTCTGCATGAAAGCAAAAGATCCATGGGCCTTTTCAATGGATGAAATGTCCATTCCATGGAATCTTCATCTGGCGTATGTTTCCTCCACTACATCTGATCCCAGGATGATCAGAAAGATCAAAGTAGAGAAAACTCTAGTCATCCTAATTACACCTTTCTGGTCTTGATGGGCCTGGGTTGATAGGTTATTTGATTGATAGCTTGAGAAGCTTTCTGCCTTCCCATGAAACTGGACCTTCTGACTCACTGTCCCATCTATTATCAGCAGGTGGAAAGGCTGGCCTTGATGGCATGGCTCTTGAAGCCAACATCCTGGGGAAAAAGGGTTTCTCTGAAGATGTAATTTCCCCAGTGATATACACTAGGAAACTTATCTCTTCCAAAGCATCTTGATGGTCCTTCAGGAGGTTGCGGCTGTTTAAAAGGATTCTTTTTTTTTGTTATTACATCATGTTCACTCTTGGCTGGTTATTTTTTTTGTCAATTTGGAGTCCATTGGCCCCTAATGCCAGTTTAGTCAGTGGAACACTGGTATTCTGTGGGGACAGATTTTTTTCTCCTCCCTAGAATCTTGGGGGTGCTTTGTATATCCAGTTGTTTCCTGTGTTCCATATTGGATGTAAGAGAAATAGGATTTTTGTGAAATTACGGTTAAATCCTTTTTTTTTTGTTGGCTCATACTGAACACAGGACTCCTACCTGGGAAAAGCCCTGTGTTTCTTTGGGCATACTTGGCTGCTGTGTGAATGATTCATATCTAAATAACTGTTTCTTATAAACACATTAACAGTCACTTATACCGTGGAAGGGACTCAGAGGAAAATAAAATATCTGTCAGAAAATTGTACCTTTTTTCCTTTTTCTTTCTTTCTCCCCCCCCCCATCTGCCCCCTTACCTATCCTGGGGCCCAGTAGGCCCCAGTACTCTACACCCTTTGTTTTCCATTTTTTTATTTCTTCATTCATAGTCCATAATTATTGCAATCATATACATGATGTATTTTATCATGCATATACACTTGCATGAATTTCCACAAGATAGGAGTGGTTAGCCCAAATGGAGAATTCCCACGGGGAGTAGAAGGCCCTATTTTCCATCACTTTCTTCCTGTGGCAGAAAGTTCTGCACACCTTTATTCCTACATTCAGTGTCTATTCAAACTGGTTCCTGACCAGGTCACCTTCCTGTGAACAAGGTAAGAGAAGTGCTTGAACAGGTAACTGCTACTTTGTAGATATCTATTTTTCTCATGCTATATACTATACCAGGGTTGGTCAATGTGAGGCCTAGCTACCAAACTCCAACACATGGAAGTTGTAGTATTGCAGCCACTGGAGGGCCTCACATGGCCTACCCCAGTCGTATGCTTTTTAATTTCCGCAAACTAGGACAGTTTGAAGCATTGCATAAAAACAGCAAAATATATTTTTCTATTATTTATAATTTGAAATCCAAAAAACAGGTGCAGTGTCAGGGGATATCAGGGAAATCTTTAATAAGTATGCCTTATAGAGAGGGTTAAATATCCAGTTAGATGTAGATACTATGGGCCAGAAGCAATTTGGGGACAAAACCCACTACACCAAATAGAACAAAGAATTGCCAAAATTCACATTGATGTAAATGGTGCTATTAACCCCTTGGATTTTAGAGAGGTGTCCAAACCTTGCAAAGCTATGGATCATATTCACAAAGAAAAAGGAACAATTGTGAGGCAAACCAATACACCACACTGCACACTTAAAGATTCCCATTGATTTAAAGGGATAATAATACTTTGTTTTATGTTTATTTTATTTTGTAGGCATAAAAAAATCATGAAGAACGATATAAGTCTTATCTCTCAAACCTTTATGGTTTGAGAGATATTCACAAGCAAAGTTTCCCCCTCCCGCCCCTTTTACCTAGTGTAAGCCATCTCTTCTCAGATGTGGAATGCAGTCCATAGTCCAGACAGATAACAGCAGGGGACAATCTTCTTCCTATGAGAACAATGAAATCCCTGCCCCCCTTGACAAGTTTTTCAGGTTTTTCCCTTATCTTAATTGAAGATTGTCCCTCTCTGCAATCTACCTGGGCACCTCCCTTCTGCTTGGCTGAGCAGTGTTACATCAGTAAAAGGGGCGGGAGGGGGATACTTTGTCATTGAATTACTCTTGAACTACAACTCTGAAAGAACTGAAATAACACTCTCCAAAGTCCAAATACTATGATTATTAATTAGAGCTGCTTTTATTATGAACCATTACTATCCCTTTAAATGAGCCTTTCAAACCTTTGAAAACTAGAGCTGTTTTCAAATCATCGAAAATGATCAAATCATAATTTTAACCTATGGCACTCAAGGGCTTAAACAACACATTGAAATGAACTGGAATATATTTTTGTCCCCTCTGGTGCAATTAGTTTGCACAGTAATTGTTCTGCTCTTCTATGGGCATATGGCCCAGTATATATTACATCAGCTGAACAATAGTAAGTGCTTTTGCATGTTATATCCAAGGCTAATGGTTTTTAACACCATGGAAGATAGCCCACTTCCCATTATGCATACTGTACAAGGCTAACAGGAATACATATTAAGCACATTAACATAATTTCTATATCATTATACATTATAAAATGCTTAAATCATTTCATAGAGTGCAAGGAAAATCTGCTTACTATTCCACAGAAAGCACAAGGCTAAAAATAAAAAAAATGGACAGGAGATAAATATACTGATACAATGCAAATGAATTCAAAGCCTATTTTAATATTGTATTATATTTAATCATGTAATTGTTTTAGTATCCTTGTGAAGTTTGAAGAGGGAAGGTAGCATCTTTATTTGAAGGCAAGGGGAAAATAATTGTAAAACGTATTCTAAAAAAATAACATCTTTTTTTTAGGGTTGGACTGTATTAATGGTAGCATTAATACAAATCAATACATATTTACATATTTTATGAGTTTTTTTAAAGAAGCAATATATATTGTTTAATCTGATACATTCTATAAGATTTTCCTTTGTAACTAAAACAAGGGTACCCCCATTGCTGGAAGATTTATCATTCAAAAGGTATTATCATATCTATCTTTTTTCTAAGTGTTAGCAATAATGCTAACTAGTGTGCAACAGGCAATTTTTTATGATGCACTGTTATGGGACAGCTTGAATCATAGACTGCTGTCAGCAGAAAGTGATTAGAACAGGACCACATGCAGTTTAATGTAAGTTTAAAAAAAAAAAAAAAAAAAGACAAGTGAGGGGGGCGTGGCTTGACCAACTACTAAGATGGATGTGTAATGTTTGAGCTCCTGACTCGAGGGGGGATCTGACGACTGTACTGCACTGACATTACCTCAATTTTTGGTCTATTATTGAACCTTTCTTCCTCTGAAGATGCCAAGGAATCGAAACAGAAGAAGGAGTGCAGCATGCAATCCTACTTTAAGAAAAACACCAGGATACCCAACGGCTCGCATCTATCTAACATGGCGGGCGCTCATTCAACTCCCGTCATGGATGACAAAGAGGATCACTCTCCAGTGAGCGATGAGAGTGACTCGGAAGAGGATTCTTCCATTGACATACAAGATTCTCCTACCACTTGGAGAGCCCTACAAAACCTGCTAGCCGACTTATTTATATAGTCTTCAGTTAGCAATGTGAAGCTATTTTCTGTATTTTACTTACCTTGAAGGCATTGTATTTCTTATTTTTTGTACCATGCTGTAATTCATTATCCATATGGAGGTCATATCTCCTTTGCACTTGTTATTCCATGATGTAATCTATCTGTGATGTCCTTTCAATAAAATTCTTTAAACTAAAAAAAAAAGACAATTTTTAATAAACTTTGAATAAAACACCTCCCAGCAGGAGGAATACTTGTATACTCAGCAGGAAAAAAAGGCCTATAATGTACAATTTTTTGCATAAATATTTTTCTCCTTTAATGGGCAACTAACATGTGGCTAGTACCTGGGAGCTGCCCTGCCGGTGAAGCTAAAGCTCCACTGTGAGATCTGGCAGACCCATAGGAGAATAGATTTGGGGGTCTGAAAGGATCTCTCTGATACAGTGAGAAGAGGCTGTGTAAGTCTGAAGTCTTGCAGTTCAGTCTTGGTGGCATGCATTATTCAGGTCTGGCTTGAAAACCCAAGTTAAATGGAGACTGTACACACAACCTGCAAAGTTTGTGGCTGAGAGATGTATACTTGTGGGTTGTGTTCCAGCCCGCTAACAGCTGGGGGAACAGGGAGTTTTCTCTCTTCCCTAAACCGTCAATAGGAGCAATTTTGGGGCTGCACTTTGCAGTCCCATGCTTTTTATTAAGTCTAATGCAGCAGGACTTAGGAAATCCATAGTAATTGCCCTTTAAAACCTGGCATGCTAGAGACATCTCCAGTGTATTGCTTTTCAATGTGTTGGAGACATCTCTACCATACAAGGGGTTACATGTGCATATAAAATATTTTACTACGCATTTAAACTTAGAATTTGACTTCAGATTTAGCCCATCTATTCTGCCTATCCCATACTACTTCTGCTGGTAGGTATGCCACTTATTTATCACCCTCTCAGTGAAGTAACACTTTCTTACTTTACATCAAAGCCTCTGTCCCTCTAGTTTTAGACTAGACCTTTTCTCCTAACATTTCTACTCCTTTGAAACATAATTCCCTCCTGTACTCTGTTGAATGTTTCTGTTGTACTCATCTTTCTCTTCTCTCCTCCAAGTTATACATGTTCACATCCTTTAGTCTTTCCTGAAAATGATTATCCTGTAAATCATTCAACATTTTAATAGGCCGTCTCTGCACTCTCTCCAATATAATTATAGCCTTCTGGAGATTGAGTCTGTAGTACTGTACACAATGTTCTAGGTGAGGCCTGACCAGAGATCTATAGAGTGGCATGACCTCTTTCTACTTACTACTAATGCCTCTAGCTCTACAACCCTGCACATTGTTTGCATTCCCCGCTGCTTTGTTACATTACCTGCCTACCTTCAAGGCTTCAGAAATAATTTACTCCTAAGTCCATTTCCGTTGTTGTTGTTGTTCACAGGATGTACTCTTAATACTATTTCACTGTCGTCCAATACAGGTCACTGGTACTCTGGGAGGCGTAAGTCCCCTTTAATAGGCAGGAACAATTATGCAAATAATTTGCAGGGGGCGGAGCCTCCCCTCTTACTTAAGCCACCTTCTGGCCAGAGCCACTTATATTGATTTGTTCCTGGTGTGCTTGCACACCAGGCAGAGAACATCTATGCTTCTTAGAGTTTTATTATTTTTATTCAAATATGGAATACCACCATTAGGAGGGTGACCATGGCTGTGAATTGCCCTCTTTAAAGTGGCTGGTGCAGCTTCCAGGGATTTTCTGTGGACCTTAAACCCTGATGAGGGGACAGCTTGTGTGGAGCAGCTCCCCTGCTGAGGAATTTGCCTCTGGGTTATTCCTCCCTTATCATGGTCACCTGAAGACAGAAGTCTACAGGAAAGGTGAGTCATCCTTTGAGTGCTGAAGGTCCACTTGTCCCCACAGTGTCCCTTTGATGGGCTTGTATTTGGGAGTTTTCAATTTACTCCAGCACTCATAGGGTGTTTTTATTGCATTATTCTAGATTTATGCAATTTCTGTGGTATTCTCTGGGTTTTGGAGCTTAGTATATTTGTTTACTTATGTTTCTTATGTGTTTTATGCTTGTTTGGGCACTTTTGAAAGTTTTCTTAAACTTTATTAAAAATTGTGTTCTGCGCCTTTAAGCGCGGCGTTTCCCGCTCAAACGCATGGCTCCTTTACTCTCTATGGGAAATCACAGTGTGGGACATATCTCTGGAACCGCTTGTCACAGCAACTTCAGAGAGGGCTCATTTTAATGCTAGGCTCCTGCTCTATCATCCGGATGGTGTTTTATTAATGTGGGGGGTTCAGGGGGGCTTCGGGCACTGTTTGGGGTACTTGTATAGGGAAAACTACATTTCCCATGAGCGCTTGGTTCGCGCTCGTTTCTGATTGGCTGTCATGACGGCCGCCATTTTGTTGCACTTTTCCTATGCGAGTACACTACGCAGGGACCGAGCCTTCTCTCTCCTCAACTGATTAACCCTTCGCTGGCCAGATAAGTCCAATTTTAGACATTTCTGGGGTGAAACCTTGATCCTTTACACCTTTTCTGGGTGATAGAGTTATTAGTGGGGTATATTGACGCTGTGAGCATGTCTACTTCACTGGAGCTAGGGGCTAGACCCAAGTCTAAAGAGGATGGGGGGTCTGCTACCCCCATGGCGTTTTGCTCCTCTTGCCACATTGGGCTGTCTAGCGATAATGTGGGGGATCTATGCCCTAATTGTACTAGTCAGGATAGCAACCCTGGGCTTCCCAGCTATGCTATTGAGCCATCTTGGGTGAAGGAGTTTAAAGCTGCCACTAGGGATCTCAGATCCACCCTTCAACTCTTTCCCTCTCAGGTACAGGGGGCTCTCCAGGTCTGGCAGACCCCCTCTACCATCAGGACCTCCCTGCCTAAGCCACAGGGGGCTCCTGATGTCACTGATTCTTCTGAGGAAGAACTCTTGCAGGATTCTGAGGCTGAGGAACGTACTGTTATTGAATCTAACAGGTCCGTTGGGGACCCCTATGAATGTGACCCTGAAGTTTCAGCTGAGGGTCTGATCAGAGCGGTTTTGAATACGCTCAATCTTCCTCTGACTCAAGAATCCACTTATGATCCTTCTGATGTTTTTCAGAAGAAGCCATCTAAGCCTGTTGTCTGTTTTCCATCTAATCCTACTCTTGCCCGTCTAGTCTCTGAGGCGTGGAAGAATCCTGATAGGTCTTCCTCTGTTTCCAAGAAGTTTGCTACACTGTACCCCTTTCCTGAGACTGAGCTGGCGAAATGGGTACATCCTCCAAAGGTGGATGCCCCTGTTTCCAGGCTATCCAAGTCTACCGCTTTGGCTGTCTCTGATGCCTCTGCCCTGCATGATTGGACGGATAAGAAATTGGAACTTTCTCTTAAGTCCATTTTTGCCTCTATCGGCACTGCCATGCGTCCAACCTTTGCAGTGGCTTGGGTAAACAGGGCTATCGCGGCCTGGACTGAGCGACTGACTGAAGCAGTTCGCCAGGATGCTCCAGTTTCTGAACAGTTGCAGCTTCTTGCTAACATTACTGAAGCTCAGAATTATATTGCTGACGCTGCCTTTGATGCTGTGCGCATGATGGCGCGGGCCTCCACTTCTTCAGTGGTGGCTAGACGCGCCCTTTGGCTGAAAATTTGGTCTGCTGATACAGCCTCCAAGAAAGCCTTGCTTTCTTTGCCCTTTCAGGGGAACTTGCTATTTGGTTCTGAACTCAAAGAAATGATCAGTGAGGCTACTGGTGGTAAAAGTACTCTTCTACCCTCAGTCTTTAAGAAAAAGTTTCCAGCCAAACGCAACCGGTCCTTTCGTTCCTTTCAGACTGAGACACGCTCCTCGACCCCGACGGGTCCTCCCGCTGCGCGCTCCTCCTCCAAGCCCAAACGGTCCTGGAAGCCCAAAGTTGCCCCCAAGGCCAAGACCTCCAAGACTGCTTCGGCATGACTCACCGAACCCGGGTCCGCATCCGGCTGTAGGTGGACGTCTCCACATCTTTCGCCGGATTTGGGAGGAGTCAGTGGCGGACCCGTGGGTTCTCCAGGTGGTGTCAGAGGGATACCGGATCCCTTTCTCCTCCCTTCCTCCTTTTCGGTTCCATTTTACTCGTCCTTCTCAGGAACCTGTAAAGAGACGTCTGTTCGAAGACGCTATTCAGGATCTCTTGGACAAAGAGGTCCTGGAGGTGGTTCCTCAGGAGGACACAGGTTCAGGATTTTATTCCAACCTGTTTGTGGTGGCCAAAAAGGACGGAGGGGCCCGTCCCATTTTGGATCTCAAAGATCTCAATGCTTATGTGGTGACTTCCCACTTCCGCCAGGAATCCCTGCGATCTGTGATTGCAGCTATGTCTCCGGGGGAATTTCTTGCCTCCCTGGACCTCCAGGATGCGTATCTTCACATCCCCATTCATCCAGAGAGCAGGCGGTATCTCAGGATTGCCTGCCACAGGGGACACTTTCAGTTTACAGCGCTCCCCTTTGGGCTGACTTCAGCCCCTCAGGTCTTCCAGAGGGTGTTAGGCTCCTTGATAGCGGTGCTTCATCAGGTTGGGATAAGGGTGACTCCCTACATGGACGATCTCCTACTAAAAGCCTCCTCAGCGGAGCTTCTCCATCAGCAACTGCAGAAGTGTATGCACACTCTGATCCATCATGGCTGGATCCTGAATCTGGACAAGTCGGACTTGGTTCCATCTCAGAGGCTTCGGTTCTTGGGTCTCCTGTTCGACACTCACCAATGCATGGTGTTTCTTCCAGAGGATGTGGCTCACCAGATAGCCATCAGAGTGGCTGGGATTCTGGACAGGGACGAAATTCCGGTTCCGAAGTTGTCGTCCTTAGTGGGGAAGTTCATTTCCACGATCAAAGCAGTGCCATTTGCTATGGCCCACTCCAGGGAACTTCAGAGATTTGTGATCCAGACGTGCAGGAATCATCCAGATCATCAACATCTGTCTGTGTCTCTACTTCCTTATGTCGAGTCGAATCTGCACTGGTGGTTGGATCTCTCTCATCTCCTGAAAGGGAGATCCTTTCTAGTTCCTCGTTGGTCCACAGTCACAACGGATGCCAGCATTCGGGGCTGGGGTGCAGTCTGGGGTCGCTTCAGTGCTCAGGGGACATGGGGTCTGGAGGAATCCCTTCTCTCCATCAATGTTCTGGAACTTCGAGCTGTCCGGCTTGCCCTGAGGCACTGGGAGTCTCAACTGACCGGTCGTCCGATCAGAGTGGAGTCCGACAACGCCACGGCAGTGGCTTACATCATCAGGCAAGGCGGCACAAGAAGCGGTTCCGCCTGGTGGGAGGTCACGGATATTTTGTCCTGGGCAGAAGATCACGTGCCTGTCATTTCTGCAGTTCATATCCCAGGCGTAGACAACGTCATGGCGGACTTCCTCAGTCGTCACACCGTCGACAGCGGAGAATGGGCTCTTCATCCAGAGGTGTTTCAGTTGCTCACCCGGTGGTGGGGGATGCCTGTGGTGGACCTGATGGCTACCAGACACAACAGGAAGGTTCCGGTGTTTTGCTCCAGGTGGAGGGACTCCCTTGCTCTAGCAGTGGATACCTTGTCGATCCCTTGGGAATTTCCCCTGGCTTACATCTTCCCTCCTCTTCCTCTGTTGATCAGAGTCGTCCAGAAGTTGAAGCAGGAGCGTTGTCCTGTCATCCTGATCGCTCCAAACTGGCCTCGCCAGTCCTGGTATCCGGAGTTGATGGCCATGTCAGTGGCGGATCCGATCCCACTTCCTGCCCGTCCGGTTCTTCTTCCTCAGGGTTATCTGTGGAAGGAGGACGTTCACACATTCCGTTTGATGGCTTGGCGGTTGAATCCTCGATTCTAGCAAAGAAAGGATTTTCTCCTTCTGTGGTGTCGACTATGCTCAGTGCTCGTAAGCCTGTGTCCTCCAAGATCTATCATCGCATATGGTCAACCTTTGTTGCATGGTGCGGTGATAAGAAGTTATCCCTTGATTTTCATCTTCCCACTGTCCTGGCCTTCTTGCAGGACGGTGTTGATAAGGGGCTCAGTTTGAGTTCCCTCAAGGTTCAGACTTCTACCTTGTCTGTGTTTTTCCAGGAAAGGATTGCTATCCTTCCTGATGTCAAAGTTTTCTTCCAAGGTGTGACTCATGTTCGACCTGCCTTCAAGAGTCCTACTCCCCAGTGGGACCTCAATTTGGTGCTGGGAGTTCTCCAGCGACCCCCGTTTGAATCCTTGGCTTCTATTCCTTTACGTCTTTTGACTTGGAAAATGGCCTTTCTTTTGGCTATTGTTTCCGTTCGCCGGGTAGCAGAGTTACAAGCTCTGTCTTGTAAACCTCCTTACCTGGTGTTCCACAGGGATAAGGCTGTGCTTCGCACTTCCAAGGAATTCTTACCCAAGGTTGTGTCCGAATTTCACATCAATCAAGAGATTGTGGTTCCCTCTTTCTGCCCTAATCCTTCATCTGACAAGGAACGAGATCTCCATTTGTTGGATGTGGTGCGTTGCCTCAAGTTTTATGTTCATCGCACCGAGTCTATCAGGAAGTCTGACGCTCTATTCGTCATTCCTGAGGGGCCTAGGGCAGGGAGACCGGCTTCCAAGGTTTCTATCGCCTCTTGGATTAAGGCTACCGTTCGTGAAGCCTATAAGTTTCGGAATAAGCACGTTCCCTTCCGGGTGACTGCCCATTCCACCAGATCTATTGGGGCCTCCTGGGCCTACAAGAATCAGGCGTCTGCTGATCAACTGTGCAGAGCGGCCACTTGGTCCTCTGTGCACACGTTTTCAAGGCACTATCGAGTTGATGTACTGGCTTCGGCTGATGCCAGTTTTGGGAGGAAGGTCCTGGAGGCAGTTTTGCCTGTCTAGGCCTTCCGCTCTGTGATCCTTAGTGCTTCCTTACTGTTGAGCCCTGTTGGCTCTTGTTCAGTGTGCTGTGTTTGTTCAGGGATTGTTTTCCCTTGATGGGTGTCCGTTGACACTTACAGTTTGGGCTATGTTATTAACTGGTTCATAGCAGTTCTAGTGACTTGGGCCTTGCGCCTGGTCCTTGCCTTTCTCCCGCCTCTGGGTCAGCTCAATGTTTGTACATCCCAGAGTACCAGTGACCTGTATTGGACGACAGAGAAAATAGGATTTTAGTCTTACCTGTTAAATCCTTTTCACTTAGTCCATACAGGTCACTGGTCTCCCACCCTGTCAAGGGACCAGTCTTGGTTCTCCTGTGGCATTCAGTGGGAGACTGTTGGGCATGCTCACAGGAGTCTTTCTTTTTGCTTACCTGAGGTCAGTTCTTGGGGTCTCAAATCAATATGAGTGGCTCTGGCCAGAAGGTGGCTTAAGTAAGAGGGGAGGCTCCGCCCCCTGCAAATTATTTGCATAATTGTTCCTGCCTATTAAAGGGGACTTACGCCTCCCAGAGTACCAGTGACCTGTATGGACTAAGTGAAAAGGATTTAACAGGTAAGACTAAAATCCTATTATTCTGCCTATGGATTTTTTTTACATCCCAAGTTCATTATTTTAGATGTATCAACATTAAACTGAAGCTGGCACACTGCCATCCATTGTTCTAATTTACCTAAATCGTTTGGAATGCCCCCAGGATTATCTACCCTGTTGTAGATCTTTGAATCGTCAGCCAAAAGGCATACCTTACTTTTAAGATCTTTTTAGATCATTATTAAAAAGAATGGATCCCAATACATATCCCTTAGCTACCACACTAGTCACATGACTAACACACTACTAACATAAAACGTACTGGTCTGTAGTTGCCAGACTCTTCCGTGCTACATTTTTTTGTGAAACGGGACTACAGTTGTTAAATTCCAATCTTCTGGAACTACTCCTGTCAATAAGTATAAGGAGAAAAGAAAAGAATTATATGAATGAATTTTATTGCCATTAGACTTAAAGGCCTCAATTCAATTAGGTCCGACAGCTGAAAAAACAGCCAACATTTTTTTCAAGCACGTTAGGCTATTCAATTACTAGTGCTATGAAAAAATTCCGACATAATAAAAATGCTGCAAAATGTAATTTAACTTGAATGCATTCGCCCTTAAGATCCCATAAAGGACCCAATTTATCATGTAAAGTCCACGTTTTTTTGGCCGCAGAGTCCCTTATCGTATCTCTAAACCTCAATTGAAAGTAAAAAAAAAAAAAAAAAAAAGTGAACATAAATCCTAGGTCCCCAGTGATGTATTGATATGAGGCCCTAACCCAAACATGTACAATGTTAGTAGAATTAACCCTATGAGTGTCAATGGGGTATTCTTTTTTTCTGAAAAAAAAAAAAAAACTTATGTCCAGCCGTGTATTCATCACCATGGTCAGCTACTGTCCGTCTTCGCCTTCTTTCCTCTCTCTACCTTCTTGGATCTTCTTTGTCTCCATTGATTCCTTCCTCTAAAAAAAGAAAATACTACCTATTACTACTACATATTACATGATGTGTCACAAACCTAACCCTGTCATCTGCGCATAGTTTAAACAAGGCAGAGATCCCCATCAATTCGGATCAAATGAAAATATTCTCCCCCATGCAATGTTACCTGACTGTCCAAAAACTATTATAATCCTTAATGGTTCTTTTTTTTCTCAGACACTGTCTGCGGCAGAGAAAGTATAACGAGCAGACCCCCCACCCTTTGTACCTTATGGGCCAATGCCCTTTCCACTGTGATGGAATTTAGAACAGACTGTCTTTATGTATGGGCAGTCTCTATTCAAAATGCCTCACAGGAGTTGGCTGCGATGTGTGCTTACGCATCTCCCAACAGGGACGGATTTACATCTCGGGTGCCCCTAGGCACAACACCCTCCAGCGCCCCTAGCACCGCCTTTGCACCACCCCTAACCACACCTCTCACTTATCCACACCCTCATTAACACTTGTATTTGTAATGTTTACTGTCCAGCTAAACAATAGTCCTCACTAAGATGAGTGCCATTGTTGATTTTACCATCAGTACTGGAAGGCACCACACAGCAACAACTACTCTTTAAATTGTATGAAAATACCGAGATCTACATCCAGCCTGGTATAGCCTGCTGGATGTTCTGATGTTTTGACAGGAGGAAGTCTCATAACAATCTGTGCTGACAGCAAATCCATGCTTCTCACTAACTGATCAGATCAGGAAGTCCTATAGTCTGAGCAGCATTTTATGAATAAATTGTTCTCTGGGCCAGTGCATGCAAGGATGTCAGAATACCTGGCAAACTGTACCAGCACAAGAGTGAATTGACAAAAACAGATTTTCTTGAGCATAATCTTTATACTTTGTGTTTTAGGTTTATATAAAAAAGGTGTTTCTTTTACACTTAAATTCCGACCACCCTGTTTTTTAATATTGGATACAGGTTTGCCACTGTGGGTATAAAAGTGCCCCAACATCCGATGCAACTCACTGGGTTAAATTAAATGAGTCAGGCTCCAAGTACTTGGTGACTCGCTGTCCCGTTAGAGCCGGCATCCTCACTCACTGACTCTCCTTGTACTGGTGACTAACTTTGGAGGCTGTGTGCGTTCGCATCATAAGAAGCACGACGTGCATGTTCAGTTTCATTTTCGCCGCCACGCCGCGCCTTAAGCAGCGCAGCTGAGAATATGTGTGTGTAACTTCATCCAAAGTGGCTTAAGCAATGCGGCTAAAGAAATATGTGTTTTTCTTGATCCGAAGCGGCCAGACATAAACCTCCAGACATGCATCATAAGGCTAACGATCCCAATGACAGGCGCCCCTCTGTGGGGTGCGCCTGTAGGCAGATGCCTACTCTGCCTTATTATAAATCCGGCCCTGACTCCCAACCAATCGCTTAGAATGGGGGAGTGATGGAACATTCTCTGAGCTGACTGGTGTTGTATGGGAAACAATATTTTCATTTGTTCCAGATTGATGGGGCAATTTTTTGAGTATGTTGAACCCTGTCATCTGTGCCTTGTTTAACCCTTTAGGTGCCAGAGAAGTACCCAACGCATGTACCCCTCTGGCACTCAAGGGGTTAAATTATGCACAGATGACAGGGTTATGTTTGTGCCACATAATATGTATTATTTTCTTTTTTTTACAGGAAGGAAGCAACTGAGACAAAGAAGATACAAGAAAGAAGGAAGAGAGAAGAAGATGGACAGTGGATGACAGGTTAGTTTAACACAGATAAGCTAACAATCCGTGCTTGAAAGTATCATTAGGTTTTTCCTTTAAAGTTCCCATTATTCACGCTATTCAGTGTGTGTTTTGGGAACTTGTTCGTTTTGTGTGATATCTGGCCAAGTGTCCTTTTCTGTGGCCTAACATCCATTGTATTTTCAGCTGGTATGGCAATTGAATACCGACTTAGACTTTTTTTGGTGGGCTGGTATCCGGTTTTGCCCTACAGCATGTTTTAGGTCAGCTAATTGAATCGTGGCCACATTATCCAGATAAAATAACTTTTATTGAAATCTTAAAATTAGGGAGAGAGATTTAAAAGAACATAATCTAAACATACCCTGAAGCAGTGAGAGAGGTCGAGGTCACTATTGTGTAAACAAGGCACTCATAAGCACAAAAATTCCCTTTGAAGGTTTAAATGAAATGTAAAATGCAGCATGTAAACAAAACATCCCTTTATGTTGTTTGTAGTACAACACAGATACTGAAACAAATGGAGGCAAATTTCTGAAAATGTATTTGGTGAAGCAACAGCCACTTACTCCTGGCTTTGAAAAAATTAAATATATTCATTGTTCTTAGCTTTAAAAAAAAAAAAAAAATAGTTACCCTGAGAGTGGCCAGTTTATTAGGTAGAGATGTGCCCTGTCCTCCAGGAGCATGCACTCAACCACCATAGTACCTGTGTTCCACATGGACTGAAGAGAAAAGGATTTAACAGGTAAGAACATTAAAATGCTCAAAGCCTCAGGATGGTTCAACTTTGAGCAGATAGGTTTTGGCCTTCAAAGGTTACTCCATCAGCATCATGAGTCATAAGGTGTGCCAAAGAAACATTCCCTCACCATCGGACTACCAATAGCCTACATTGTTGACACCTGGCACAATGGTTCCGTTGATTCCTGCTGCCATTGCCATAACCTGATTTGCCTTCAGTGAAATAACTGGTCCCATCAGGTAACTTTTTGCGACCCATCAATGTTCAGTGCTGATGTACCTGTGTCCACTGTAGCCACAGCTGTTTGTTTAATGAATAGGAATGGGATCATTTGAATTGTAACCAGCTGGTACTTAATTCAATCTCTCTTTTCCAATTAAAATGATTAAGTGAAAGTGGCTGTACGATAGTGAAAGTCCTTTTTGCTACAAATCTAAATCCTGCTTCTACACTGTATTTAAAGGTATACTAATATTTCACAAAAAAAGCAGCTCCAGTTAATCTTCATAGTATTTGGGCTGTGGAGAGCATTATTTCAATACTAATGTAATACTACTCACTTTAGAGCAGCAAGACTGTCCGGGTTGGCACGCAGAGAGGGACAGTCTTCAGTGAGCATAAGGAAAAACCTGTCAAAGAGGGGAGGGTTTTCCTTATGCTCACAGTAAGAAGATTGTCCCTTGCTGTGACCCGTCCAGGCAAGAGACCAGATTCCACATCTGAGGTGAGGCGGCTGACACTAGGTAAAAGGGACTGGAGGGGGATACTTCATCATTCAATTACTCTTGAACTACAACTCTGAAAGTATTAAAATAACACTCTTCATGGTCCAAATACTATGAAGATTAATTGGAGCTGCTTTTTTTGCAAAACATTACTATCCCTTTAAGTTTCTCATATTCATATAGCATAGTAACAGAAATCGCTCTGTTGTATGGGTGTTGCAAACATGACCACGTCTGTATAACCCATGTTATCCATATGTTTCTCTTACTGAAAGTTGTAGTACTCAAACACGACATCAAATATATTCAGTAAATGGCAAGCCTGAACTATCTGGGGTTTGCAAAAGCCTCACTGCAAAATTCATCCAATCATCAAATTTCATTGATTTTCATATTTTTGTTCTGTACTACAGTTTAATCTAAGAATATAAATTGTTCTCTAGATAAATTCTTGACAACATGTGCAGGATGACAGCTGGCGCATGGAGCTGTGTTATCTGTATTTTTCTTTCCAAAAACATAAGTTTTAACTGCCTGTACAAGAATCCCATTGGGTATTTATATGCAATACCTAATCCCGGCTTTATTTTTTTAGGTAGACAATGTTGTACTAATCTATGCAAGTGTCATTTAATGGATATAAGGAGGTAAAGATTGGTTAGCCTGTGATACCATGAAACTTGTAGGGCGAGATCAGTGAGGTGGTGTACACTGATAGGTGTCTGCCCACACACATGCACTGGAATTGAAATACCACAAGTTGGATGATCTACAGAGTATTGGCTAAGAACAATTGCATGAAGAGGACAGGCAAGAAGTACATAGTTTCCATCTGGTGTCTTATATTTTGAGGTGGGTGGTCAGCCTCCACATTTTATTTCTTATAGCCTGTATTTGCTCAACTTAGTGGAGTACTCTCCTTTTTTACTTACACACACACACACACACACACACACACACTAACACACACACACACTAACACACACATATATATTAAACCTATTTATTTTACCTTTTTGCTTCACATTTTGTTTTTGAATTGTGACTTTGTCCCAGACTATGGTTATGTACTTGGACAAGGTAGATGTACCTAATAAATTTGGTAGCTCAGTCAATTTACATATAATAACCATATACTTCTTAGATGGCTTTCACACAGGTGACACCAACATGTCTATGTTGCTCTGGTGGTGCACATTTTGAAAGGTACAATGCTGGGCTGTGGTGTCTTTAATACAGTGATAATTGCCTCACACAAACACGCCAAAAGTCCAGAACGACGCACATTTACTTAATTCAAGATGCAGCAAAGAAGGACAGTACTGCTGCCCATGGGGTCATAAACAGACCTTTCAAGCAAGTAATGTTGGAGGTTGCAGTGCTTAGCACAACTTCCAGTGAATGGCTAATCCACATGGAAACAAGCCATGCTTCTGCATTTGGGTTGGTGGGAGAAAGCAGAAGAAACGTTGGTTCACAACACATATGATAGAACTGTAGCAGGGGCCTACTATAGACCCATATCTCCTTATGCATAAAGGCAAAGCAGAGAAATTCTGCAGTACCCCAACTTCACTCTAGTGAACAAATAAAGATTCAAAAATTATATGAGATCTGTGCAATGCAATACAGATATTTCTATCATTTAAGTGGTTAAAAGCCACATTTAAATCAGTAAGTATTTTCAATTGTCCCTCCTGGTGCTGATTTCCCCCATAATTGCTCAACTTTGTATAAGTCCTATATTCTGTAATGTAAATAAATCAAATTTAGTTGATCTTTAGCGATAAAATCTTCAATTATCTTTTTCTCTTTCGTCCAATATGAAATACAGGTACCATGAGAGGTGATCTTCCTTTCTTGGAAGGCGAAACATTTTCAGAAGACAAGGTCTTGAAGGTGGGGCCTTTCCTCTCCTTCATCATGCTAGCCCCGCCCTTCTAGTTTTGATATGTTCCTGACAGTGTGAAAAAGCTTGGAACATTGCTGCTTAGTATTTAGCTTATTTTTTATTTATTATTAAATATGGGGCCGTTACAATTCCACCATTAGGTGGGTTACCATTCCTGGCTTCCTCTGGAGAATTGCCCAGTGTGCGGGTACAGTTGCGGACCCTTGCAGCCTTGTTGAGAGAATCTTGCAGCCAAAGATTTCCGTGCTAGCAGGGTCTCTTTGAGGCTCTGTTTCTTAATAATGGTAACCTGAAAACAGAAATTGAAGATTTGTGAGTAACCCTTTGTACAGTTGTTTATGAGCCTTGAGCCCTTCATTCATTTTAGGTCTTTTATTCCTAGTCTTTTCCCTAAGCTGTGGAGCATAGATGGCTGATTAATCCCTTCCCTGCTGGTTTCTCTGGGTTTGGGGCTTTTCCTGGGGTTTTCGTTTCAGAGTTTTGCATTTTTATTACACCCTCCCCCCATGTCCCCTTGGGTCTTTGGGTGTTTTGGGCAACATTTTAACATTTTTCATTTTTTTGGGTACATGACGCCTTTAAGATGCCATTCCCGCCACAGCTGCACTTGCTCCATTGACTTCTATGGGAAAGGCTTCTCTGGGACATATCTCTGAAACCTTTTGTCATACAGAGTTGAGAGAGGGCTCATTCTTCTTGTCTCCTTGTGCCCTGGTATCCATCCCCAGTGTGTTGGGGGCCCTCGGGGCCCTGCAAGTGCAGTTGTAGGTGTTGCTAGGTAACAGTAATAGAGACAACTACATTTCCCAGAATGCATGTTTTGCAAGCTTTCTACCAATTGGCTCCTGATTTTACAGATGCCATTTTACTTCTCTTGCTCATCCTATGCAGAGGTTGCCTCTCTTTGCTCTCCTCAGATTAACCCTTCACCTGCCAGATAAGTAACTTTCTGGGCTTTTTGTGGGAGAATTATTATTCTGGGATACACATATTAGTGTTGTATACTGTTTTAAACACTACTCCTCTTAGGATGTCAGATCCAAAGGGACATGGAGTTAGACCTAAGACTAAGGACTCAGGGGAGTCTTTGACCCCACTTACTTATTGGTTCTCATGCCAAGCGGGGCTTCCTGGAGAGTATTCGGGATCTCTATGCCCCTCATTTGCTGTGGCCCCTACTACACCACCAGGGCCTTCCAGCCTTGAACAAGAGCCAGTCTGGGTGAAAGACTTGGAAGTCCACTATGGCAGCATTTCCCATCTTTCTACAAAGGGGTTTTTCATTCTTGGAAACCACCTTCAGATTTGTGGCCCTTAGGGCCCCAGGCTTGCCTGCACTTATGGACTCTTCTGAAGATGACAAAGAGGAGGGGGGATATGTAGAGGGGGGATTCTTCCTACTCTTATGGGGACCCCTATGAAGCTGACCCTGCTTCCTCTGCAGGGGCGCATTAGGGCTGTATTACCGATCCTTCAGGTCTCTGACACCCCTACTGAGGGTCATTTTTCTGCTGATGTATTTCAGAGACGTAAAAAATCTTTACTGTCTTTCCACCCCATGACACTCTAGATCAGGTCCTTTTGAATGAGTGGGAAACCCCCGATAAGTGGTTCTCTATCAGTAAGAGATTCTCTAAGCTGTACCCTTTTCAGAGGCAGCTGTGGTGCAGTGGGCTTCTCCTCCTTCGGCTGACCCCCATATTTTCAGGCTTTCCAAAACCCACTGCTCTGCCATTGGTAGATGCAGCAGGTCTTAAAGATGTCATGGATGGAAAGCTTGAAGCTATCTTCTGGTCCAACTTTGCCGCCATTGGGACTACATTGAGGCCTATTTTTGCCTCTGCCTGGGTTACCAAAGCTATTGCTGTTTGGGGAGAACAACTTATGGATGCTGTCAGTGACGGTGCCCCTAAGGAGGACCTTTTGGCCATTATGGCCAACATGTCAGAATCTCAAACATATATTACTGATGCTCTTTTTTAAGCTGTTAGATTGTCTGCAAAGGCTTCGGCCTTTTACATTACTGTGTGAAGCACTCTGTAGCTTAAGAGCTGATCTGCGGCCTTTTCATCCAGTAAGTTACTAGTTTCCTTGTCCTTGCAGGCTAAATCTCTTTTTGGTTCTTAGCTAAAGCAGATCATTAGTGATGCTACTGGACGCAAGAGCACCCTGTTACCTCAGATGCCCAAACACACTACCATGGCGAGAAAACTACTTATTTTTAATCCCCGCCAAAAGGAGGTGTAAAGGCAGCAAGCCTTTCAGGCCTTTACCCAGCTTCCCCCGGCAAGCCCAAGCAACAGAGGCAGTCTAAGTGGGCCGCTACCATGCCCAAGTGTGACAAGCCTATTTCCTTGACTCATGGAATCCTGGTCCGCAGGCCCCCATTTGCAGACATCTTTGCCATTTCCACAGCATGTGGGCAGCTATATTGTAGACCAGTGGGTTTTAAGATTATGGGAGGGTACAGAATAGGGTTCAAGTCCCTTCCTCCATTCATGTTCTTCCAGTCCAAAAGCTGCGTCTATTCGAAGAAGCAGTTCAGTCTCTTCTGGACAAGGGAGTTCTTGTTCCAGTTCCATTTCAAGACAGAGGGGTCCAGTTTTTATTCAAACCTGTTTGTGGTGTCCAAGAAGGACGGTGGAAGCGTTTCCATTCTGGATCTCAAGGACCCCAATTCATATGTGGAGAATGTTTTCTTCAAGGTGGAGTCTTTGTGCTCTGTCATCGCAGCTATGTGCCCAGGAGAATTCCTGGCATCTCTGGACCTTCATTTTGCACATCCCTATTCACCAGGACAGTCAACGCTATTTATGTTTTTCCTTTGGCTCAGAATACTACCAGTTCCCCACTCTACCCTTTGGGCTGACCTCTACTCTTCGGGTGTTTTCCAAAGTACTAGGGGCCTTGACGGCCTTCATTTATACCCAGGGGATTCAGATAACTACTTTTATGGATGACCTTCTGATGAAGGCTCCATCGCGGAAGCTCCTGGTCCGGCATGTCCAGGACTGTGCCCAGATTCTGATCCACCATGGGTGGATCCTGAACATGTCATAGCCATCCCCAGTTCCTTCCCAGGAGTTGATTTTCTTGGGACTCAGGTTCAGTACCCATCTGGGAAAGGTCTTCTTGATGGAGGACACAATTTTGCAGATAATGCAGCTGGTGTCCCAAGCTCTAGAGAGGTCCTCAGCTCCAGTCCGAAAGTACATAAAGCTTGTGGGCCACATGGTGTCTACCCTAGAAGTGGTTCCTTATTCTATGGCCCACACCATGGAACTCCAGAGACTCATCATCCGGGCCTTCAGGTGGTTCTGCCTGTCTAACGAACTATTTTTTCCTATGCCTTACTGTAGTTCAACTGTTTGATCCTGGTTGGCTCTTGATCTTGTGTGATGTGTTTACTGTTTTCAGTGTCCATTGACATTTAGTTATGTTTGGGCTGTTCTTGGTCCTAGGGAACTCTGTATCATGGGGTCCGGCGCTCGTTCCTTTCTATTACTTCCCACCACTGGGAGCCTACTGTTGGTATATGCCATGGTACCTGTATTCCATATTGGACGAAAGAGAAAATAGAATTTTAGTCTTGCCTTGTTAAATCCTTTTCTCTTGGTCTATATGGAATACATGTCTCCCACCCAGAGAAAAGGGACCTCGCTTGGTCTCGCCTGGCTGGACATGGTTGGGTCTTTTACTCACAGGAGCTTAGCTCTTCTTTTCTCACTGACCTAACTAGTTAGCTTGTCTCATATCAAAATTGGAAGGGCAGGGCTAGCCTGATGAAGGAGAGGGAAGGTTCCACCTTGAAGACCTTTCTTCTGAAAATGTTCCGCGTTCCAAGGAAGGAAGCTTACCTCTCATGGTACATGTATTCCAAATGGACTAAGAGGAAATGATTTAACAAGGTAAGACAAAAATCATTGGCCAGAGATCGTCCAGCTAACATGCAGAAAGCCTCCGTCATTGGAGGAGGCTGGGTAGAGGGAGGGGAGCAGAGGCAGAGTGACAGACTGTTGTACAGTGCTGGTAACCACAGTCTGTCCGGAATCAGGGCACAGGGCAGTATTTATTCCTTGAATTTTGGTAAAATAGAGGTTTAAAAAAAGAGATGAATACAGTATTCAACATATTCTTTGTATAACATAACTATTAAGAAAAACTTGTATAGGGATGATAGATTCCCCTTTAACAAGAGATCCTGCAACAAGGATCGAGGAGAGATGGCAAGATGAAGGTAGTCCTCTGCTATTCTGTATTGTTCATGGACCAGGTGAGACCCAACACATCATAATCCTCTATGTGTACTTCCTCTTTCATGACAGAGACTTTCATATCAGGAGTCTAGGACAGCAACACAAGTATGGAGAGAAGTTGGGATGAGGACATTGACTGTTTGAGATCTGCCCAATCTGGTTCTGCATACATTGTGCTTGCCACTTGGAGACTCATTAGGCCTTAAAAAAAATTAAGATTTTTAAATTGTGTTTTAAAGCAGAAATATTGCATTTTTAGGAGGACGATGGGACGTTGCGTAGCGTAACGTGAGAGGCGGTACTGGAGTGCCAAACGAGTTGTCAGAGAGAGGCGAGAATGGAGACACACTGATGTTAGGAGTGTAGAGGTTAACTTTAAGGACTGGATTGCCATCACTGGAGTGGGAGATCAGTGGTATACTACCTGACCCCAGGAGGACAGATGGATTGGATATACATGCAGTCTACACGCTTATATCCCTCTTAAGATTGCCCTTGAAGCACTGCCTCTACTAAAGTGGAGCACTAGTTAGGAGAGCTGATCGGATACACTGTGTAAGAAGTGATAGGAGTACATCATGCCAAGTGAGCCCAGGTAACGCAGTAAGTGGCCAATGGAATAATATTGCTGTCATCTTTTCCGAAAAAGTGTGTGGATTAAGAGGGTCATTGTTAATGTAAAAATAACAAATACAACAGTAGAATAAAGCTTCTTAATTTTGCTGCTATATGCAATTTTAAGATGTACTGGGCTCACAGTAATAAGCGGCTCTGAGTACTAGTGTTCCGAAGGAATGGGACTAAAATCAAAAAACAAACTGCATTAATACAGTGCGACAGGGTTAACATAAGAAACATTGTGTTAAATAAATGGTTTACAAACTTGCATGAACTAGCTTGACACAAGTTTCTATTAGATAAACAGCACTGGACGTTAAAGAATTAAGTACACTAACGTCTTCAAACTTTTTATCATTTTCAAGTATTAGAACACAGTGGCAGAATCCTCTCTCGCTTCTAGGTAAAGATAATGACGTCTACAAATTCTACAAAGAAGGATAAGGGAAAGAAAACAGAGAATAAGTACTATAGGAAGAATAGACTCTCTGCAACTACTTTTTTTTCTCCACAGTCTGCAAAACAAAAATGAGAAAAGCATAAATCAAAATAATGAGACCCAAGCTGAAGATTCTATGGTCAGCAATATGGTTTCTGAAAATTTGGTGTCGCAGGATTTTATTAAGGAGTGTTTGGAAGTACAATCCTATAACTTGAAACAAGAAATTATTAAGAATTCTGCAGAAATCAAGTTAGAAATTGCAGCTTTGTTGAACCGATTTACTAAAATTGAGGCAAGAGTTCTTGGCATAGAAGATCAATAAAGAAGAATAATGGCCACTAATGAAATAATTAATAATAAACTAGAGGTGTTTGACTCAAGAATGAATTATATGGAAGATAGAGCCAGGAGATGAAATCTTCGTTTTAGGCATATTCGGGAAAATATTGACCAGAACCAATTAAAGCATTTTATACAGCAATTCTTTAATGAACTAGGACTAAATACTGAAGAGCCTAACTCTGCAATGGAGCAAATTCATCGATTAAATAAACCTAAGCATCTAAGTGCAGAGCTTCCAAGAGACGTGATTGTAAATTTCTTGACTTTTGGGTTTAAAGTGGAACTATCATGGTAAACCAAGGGAAGTCAGGCCAATAGATATCCTCACTGTGATCATGAGAACATATGTTAAACATTACAGATGTTTATGTATTTTAGTGAAATACACCTTTTGTGGGAGCTTAACAATGATTTAGAGTGCGGCCATCTTGGTGAAGATGTGTGACTGCGCATGCGCCACCTCTCCTTGTGTGTCAATCATCAAGGAAAAGGCCGCCCATACTCCTCCTAAAGTTTTTTTCCTGGCATGCGCGAGAGTAATTATTTATGGTTGAGTAACATGTATCAGTCACATTGCAATTATCACTGAGTGCCGAAGGGTTACTGAACGCACTGTAAACCATTCAGGTCACACATTCAGATGGTTAAGGAGTTTTTTGTTTACCATGCTGTGGATTGCTACGGACATGAAAAATGTATGGGAGATGAGACACATATACTTGCTCCCAATCGGATCAGCCTGCTTTCCTGCAGCTCTGTTTGTGAACTGAAAGCAGACTGATTATTTATAAAGCGTGAATGCGTTGCATACATGCGATCGCACTATACCAACAGGACCTGGATGCGCATTAGGCTTGCGTGCAAGGTCACATGGTTTAGCAGGCATTGATGTAGGATTCAGGGGCTGGACAGACGATTCACTGACAAGCCCTGTAGGAGTGTCTTCTGCACCATACGGTGCGTGGCGGTACAGGTCTAACAGAATGTTACATCATCAGGTACAGCATTCATGTTTCTTTTTATCAATTTATACCAACTTTTAAGCGAAAAGACACACCGCAATATACACAGGGGATACAAAGGAAGGGATGAAGACATTAACATACAGAGGTGAAAGTTCCACTTTAAAGAACGGATTCTGCGTGCAAACAGAGAAAGAGGAATAAAAGACGGAATATATAAAGATGTTGGTATATACCAGGATTTATCCTATCAAACGAGACTCAAAAGAAGTCTCTTTGCTCTTTCTTTGCAAATTTTACTACAAAACAACATACAATCCAGATGGGGTTATCTTATCTCTGTAAATATATATTGTGAAAATCAGTTTCTCTCATTCAAAAATCCAAATGATCTAAATATTTGGGTTAAAAGTACAGTAATGGCGATCTGACTGAACGACCCATGACGTACTATGACCGTCATGGAGTTCTGAGCTCCCCCCACGGCTGCACGCCGGGAAAAAAAAATGTTGTCGCGACGATCGGCCGGTTGTTAAGGGGTTAAATAAAGGTGCCGTCTTTTTTTTTTTTTTTTTTTTTTTTCTGTAATTGGGTTAAGTAGATAATAATAATACAGGTTTAAGATACATGTTTACTGGGTCGTTATGATGTCAAGGGTAATATGGGAGTAATGGTAAATATTGATAGATTTTAATTAGGGATGAAATATTATGGTTAAGTATATGGAATTACACAGGGATAAAGTTACACAAATAATAGATATTATGATGTAAAGTGGAAATATACATTTAATATTTTATTAAGGAGAGTAAGGCATGGTTCAGTAGGTTATTAGGGATAAATAATAGCGATTTCTCTGGTTCACTTTTATGTAATTGTGAAATTACATTTATTGGTATATGTATATAGTAGTCAGATAGTAGTGGAATATAGATCACAAATAGAGATAAATGTTGATATAAATCACAGGATTGGTGTTTGTTGCGCCCAGACGCTAATATGAGGGTGAACGAATGTGTGTGTGTGTGTGTGGGGGAGAGTATCGCACCGTGGCCATGGGTGAAGGAGAGGGACATGGATTTGTACCGTTGAAGCGAGGTGACGAATTTGGGGGGTATAATATTGGTGTCAGAGGGGCCCGACCACCCAGTGCACTGGTCGTATGACAGTGGGTACCGGATGGATGGGGGGATGGAAGGGAAAGATTTGTGTGGCTATGCCCTGCCCCCTCGTGTTGACGTTTGGGTGTAGTTTTTTATTAAAAGGTAAATAGTGAAAGATTGATAAATCATAGATATTATTGTTTAAATAGGGAGTAGCGTAGGGCTGGCGTCTGGGTGGGAGGTGGGATTCTAGTAGGGACTATTTTGTAAAGCGGAAATATCATCTTTATAATATTGCCCCCCCAAAACATTACTAATTTAGCAACAGGTAAAGGCATATTTGTATTATGTCAGCGTTATTGAAGTAATCCACCTTCTTCTGCAGGCATCCAGCAGACAACAGCGCAGACATCTTAGAGGGAAGTTGCGTCTGAGTCTGCTCTGTCTGTCCTGTACACTTCCCGGATTGGTGGTGTGATATCCGTAGGTTACCTTAAGGTAACGGAAGCTGCTGCCTGCACAGGCGCACAGAGCTTCTCTTGTAAGCTCTGTGCCCTGGATGCCTGCAGAAGAAGGTGGATTACTTCAATAATGTGGACTTATTAAACATACTAAAAGCCTTTGCTTATCGCTATATTCTAATGTATTGGGGGACAATATTATGAAGATGATAGTTCCGCTTTAACAATAGGAGTAGATGCACTCTCTCATTTTTCTTTATCAACATAGTTAAAGGATTCCTTAACCAGAATTTAGACTGACAGCTGTTCCCCTTTCAGCAGGAATCTCTCTATGGGCCATATGTTCAAAGAGGTAGCGAAATAGCTTTTGTAGTTTGTAACGACTTTTCAAAGTACAGTGTCATTTTGATCGTTAATATTTTCAGAGAATGTCGCTTGTGATCGGAAATATGTCGTTAGTCCTGACTGAAATTGTTGTATGTAAAGACAAAAATGTCGTAAAAAACGTCTTAATTAATGACAAAAATGTCTTGACTAAAAACCAAAATTCTCACATTGTCACAGTACCTTGTTCCAGCGCCGCAGCTTCAGCGACGCTCGCCATCTTTCCATGCTTCATCTGCAGGCAAGAGGCTTCAAACATGCTGCAGGCCTCTGTTTTATGTGTGTTTGTTTTCTGTAGTCTCCTCCTACCTACTTCCTCCCTGTAACTGCTCCTCCTACCTACTTCCTGTGGAGGAGTTTTAAGGGCAGACTGTGTCCTGACTCAAGTCACCCTTATGTTGTTGTTCTGAGCAGTTCATTTTTTAGTATTCCTGATTCCTGTGTATGATCCAGCTTGTCTGTCCATCCATTCTGGTGTTGACCTGTGGCTCAGTCTGACTATTCTCCTTGGCGTTCCGATTTGGCTCAGATATCCTTTCTGGTGCAAACCTGTGGCTCTGGCTGACTACCCGCTCCGTGTATGACCTAGGCTTGTCGGACTACCCACTCTGGTGTTGACCTGGGTCTCTATCTGCTGCGCATCCAGCATTCCATAGCTTCAGTGGATATACTTTCTGGTGCAAACCTGTGGCTCTGGCTGACTACCCGTTCTGTGTATGGCTTTGGCTTGTCTGACTATCCTATCTGGTGCTTACTAGAAGGCTTTGTCTGTGCGCTCAGTTTGCTGGTTCCATTATTCAGACATACTTCCTAGTATTGACCTGGGGCTCTAGCAGACTCCTAGCTACTGAATGCAGGCTGAGTCAGTATCTCTTGGGCGTTACCTTACTTGGAGACTCCAGTGGGCTGAGGCCTAGTCTCAGACAGTGTGGTGCAGAGATTGGGAGACTGCTGTTCCTGATACAGTGCTCACCATTTCAATCACCCACTGTGTGTATATTTATATATTGCATTACTGTCATTATTCTCATAATAAAGGTTCTATTAACTATACCGTCTGACTCCTGGTTTTGATTGCCAACCGTAACACACATTCAGAACTTCACATTCCCTCCACTTTTTTCTTAACGTACAAATTTTGTCTTTTGTAAGACAGTTTTTTGTCGTTGGTTATGACAATTTTTCTTTTCTTCTATACGACACTGGAGAATAGTTTAGCTACGCCCTTGCTTCACCCCTTTGCCAGGCAATTCTGGAGTTGTGTCGTACACAACGGACATTACTAGTTTTTTTGTCTTATATTCTACAGAAAATATGTCATTCATGCATACAATTACTTATTTTTGTCTTTCATACGAAATTTTTTGGTTGTTATCCCTTTGAACATACGGCCCTTAGTGTGAAAAACTGATTGGATTTTTGCTGCTGCCACTTATTGCTATTCCAGGGGGAAAACAAGCTCTTTCTTGGTGATATACAGTTAGGGAAAAAAATATTTGATCCCCTGCTGATTTTGTACATTTGCCCACTGACAAAGAAATGATCAGTCTATAATTTTAATGGTAGGTTTATTTGAACAGTGAGAGACAGAATAACAACAAAAAAATCCTGAAAAACGCATTTCAAAAACATTATACATTGATTTACATTTTATTGAGTGAAATAAGTATTTGACCCCTTTGCAAAACATGACTTGGTACTTGGTGGCAAAACCCTTGTTGGCAATCACAGAAGTCAGACGTTTCTTGTAGTTGGCCACCAGGTTTGCACACATCTCTGGAGGGATTTTGTCCCACTCCTCTTTGCAGATCCTCTCCAAGTCATTAAGGTTTCGAGGCTGATGTTTGGCAACTCAAACCTTCAGCTCCCTCCACAGATTTTCTGTGGGATTAAGGTCTGGAGACTGGCTAGGCCACTCCAGGACCTTAATGTGCTTCTTCTTGAGCCATTCCTTTGTAGCCTTGGCCGTGTGTTTTGGGTCATTATCATGCTGGAATACCCATCCACGACCCATTTTCAATGCCCTGGCTGAGGGAAGGAGGTTCTCACCCAGGATTTCACGGTACATGGCAGCGTCCATAGTCCCTTTGATGCTGTGAAGTTGTCCTGTCCCATCAGCAGAAAAACACCCCCAAAGCATTATGTTTCCACCTCCATGTTTGACGGTGGGGATGGTGTTCTTGGGGTCATAAGCAGCATTCCTCATCCAAACAAGGCGAGTTGAGTTGATGCCAAAGAGCTCGATTTTGGTCTCATCTGACCATAACACTTTCACCCAGTTCTCCTCTGAATCATTCAGATGTTCATTAGCAAACTTCAGACAGTCCTGTACGTGTACTTTCTTGAGCAGGGGGGCCTTGCGGGCGCTGCAGGATTTCAGTCCTTCACGGTGTAGTGTGTTACCAATAGTTTTCTTGGTGACTATGGTCCCAGCTGCCTTGAGATCATTGACAAGATCCTCCCGTGTAGTTCTGGGCTGATTCCTCACTGTTCTCATGATTATTGAAGCTCCATGAGGTGAGATCTTGCATGGAGCCAAAGTCCGAGGGAGATTGAGAGCTATTTTGTGTTTCTTCCATTTGCGAATAATCGCATCAACTGTTGTCACCTTCTCACCAAGCTGCTTGCCGATGGTCTTGTAGCCCATTCCAGCCTCGTGTAGGTCTACAATCTTGTCCCTGACATCCTTGGACAGCTCTTGGCCATGGTGGAGAGTTTGGAATCTGAGTGCTTGATTGCTTCTGTGGACAGGTGTCTTTTATACAGGTAACAAGCCGAGATTAGAAGCACTCCCTTTAAGAGAGTGATCCTAATCTCAGCTTGTTACCTGTATAAAAGATACCTGGGAGCCAGAAATCTTGTTGATTGATAGGAGGTCAAATACTTATTTCACTCAGTAAAATGCAAATCAATGTATAACTTTTTTGAAATGCGTTTTTCAGAATGTTTTTTTCTTTTGTTTTTCTCTCTCTCACTGTTCAAATAAACCTACCATTAAAATTATAGACTGATCATTTCTTTGTCAGTGGGCAAACATACAAAATCAGCAGGGGATCAACTCCCTCCCTGTATATCATATGAATGGCACTATTGAACTTTACGTGAACTGCACATTGAACAATACGAACACTAAGACTACATGTGGAATAATTCACTGCTTTGATGTCACTTTTACAACTTATACCTTTCTCCTTTAGTGGGGGAGCCTTATACTTTTGAACACATTGTTTTGTTTTAGCACTTCATGCATAATTTTGGCTTTATTCACATAACCTTTTTCAGTCTATTTTGGACTTAGCCTTGAGTGAGCCATGTATGTGATAGTGGAAATGTGGTGATTGTTGCTTTCTTCATATATACTGGGAAAAACAATATATTATGGTGCCTAACAACTTCTGCTACTCTAGTACCTTGTCATGGTCATATTACTATTCATATACTTTTTAACATTTTAATCTTACTCTGTTTTTGCAATTATTTTTTTCATTTTCAGATCAAGCTAGCTGAATTCCTCACATGCAGATTTTATTATCTAATATATATAAAAGGCTAGCCCTGTTTTGGTTGCCTCGGAAAATGCTTCTGGATCAGTGGCAGCCACACCCTGGGACAGGCTTGCTGCCATCGGCCAGCCAATGGGATGTGTGGGGGTGGTTTTCACTTGGCTTGCCTCCTGCCTCCTCAACCAAATGGATAATGCAATTTGCCTCAGGAGGAGGTGGCAAGGGGTACACGTCGCCCTCTGCCTCCTCAGCCAAGCTTATATACCTCCTCCCTTCCATCGCCTCTGTCTCCCTTCAGTTCACCACTTAATTCTCCATTTTGTCTCCCCCTCTCCCTTCCTCAAAAAAAGAAAAAACAATCAGATCTGATGCCCCCCAGCTACTCATATTCCAGCCGGAAGATCAATAGAGGTGACGCAGGAGCTCAAGAGAGCTTCCTTGCTTCCGTTCTACCCAGAGAACCAGGGTAGGAGTTGGTGGGATCAGCAAACCCTCTCAAGTCAATGAGGGAAAGCCTCCCTCATTGACATGAGAGGGTTTCCCAATCCTGCCCACTTCTACCCAGCTCTGTGTAGAATGGAAGCAGGGGAGGTCTCTTGCTCCACTGTGTCACCTGTCTCCGAGCTGAATCGGCTGGGAGAGCAGTAGCTGGAGCTCATCAAGAGGGGTTCTGATGCTCCACCTAGGATTGCCACCTGGCCGGTATTTTAACAGTGAAGCTGGTAATTAGTGCACTGGAGCCGGTATTTGTTTGCGTCCAGGGAGGGGAGTAAGGTGACTGAGCGGGGAGAGGCAGAGAATATATAAAGTGGTTCTGCCCCATTTGTGGCTCCTCCCTTTTGTGGCTCAGCCCTCACCGACCCACAACTATGGCTGGTATTTTTTGAGGAAAAGGTGGCAACACTAGCCCCACCATGAGTTTTGAACTTTAATAAAATGTAACCTCTGAAGTGCAAGAATGGTAACCAACTCATTGCAACGCAATGAGTTGGATACACCTCTGCCACTCAAAGGGTTAAAAAAAACAAAGACAAGGTTGTGGCATATCTGTTCTCCTGTTAATATGCTTTATATCTTTAAAGAAGTATAAAACATTTTTATGAAAACATATGTTATAGGGCTTTTCCTGATGAGCAAAACAAGGGTATTCCATCTGCTGTCAGTTGTTTGATTGAAATATTATAACCGTTCAAATAATCAGTAAGTGAATTTGCAGTGTGTTCATTTCCTGAAAGCTCTGACAGCGTGACTCAGCAGTCTTGGTCACAGTCTATGAAAAACGTTTTGTCTACCTCTCCAACAGAAAAACCAATTGAAATCTAAGATGGTGCTGTTAATATAAAAAATACAAGCGTTTAAACTGGCATAACACTGAAAATATGCATCTCTCAGCAGTTTGTGTACCTTTGTTTATGCAACAGGTAAGCCCTGCTATATATATATATATATATATATATATATATATATATATATATATATATATATATATAATTTATTTATTTATTTTTTTTTTCATTTCATTAAAAATGCTTACTGCCTCTTGCATAGTAACATAGTTGATGCATCCTTTAAGTTCAGTGCCCTTAACATATCATCCTTGTTGATCCAGAGGAACCCAAAAAAACAACTATTGAAGCCATTTCCAATTAAGCCACAAGAGAGAAAAAATACCTCCCTGACTCCAAAAGGCAGTTGTATATTTCCCTGGATCAAAGTCCTTTCTGCTTTGAAACCAACTGTCATAGTTGTCAATATTGTTCTGACCTAGTGAGGTATCCAATGTTTTTTGAAAAATTCTACAGTATCTGCAGACAGATTCAAGAGGCAAAGAATTGCAAACATTACTGCCCTTGCTGTAAAAAAAAAAAATCCATACCAACCCACATGACCTCTTTATTTTCACTGATCCCTTCATTAATATCTTCCCTTATACCAAGTTATAATACTTGCTTTACATACAGGCATACCCCCACATTTTTATTAACCCTATCTCTCCTACAAAAGTGGATATACCACTAGACTGACTGCCCAGTTATATGTATCATCCAACCAGGTTTCAGTAATACTTATCAGATCATACTGCAATCAGTTCCAATTCTCCCATCTTACCAACTAGACTATGAGCATTTGCAAATATACATTTTATATTACTGTCATTCGAACAATGTGCGTTCTTTGTAATATTTATTTACTTTTTATCTGTATGCAACATAGACACCTCCCTACTAGATGAACTATCCCATACCTAGCATATTCCACTCTACGCCACCATGCCCCCTTTATAATCTCATTGCCTTTTTAACATTGGCCACCCTATCATGTGATTTTAACCCTTCCCTCCTAATTTAAAGTCTCTTCTAACCCCTAGCACAGTAGTCCACCTTCCACTGAGGTACAATCCATCTCTAATATAGAGATTGTCTCCAAGGGAAAAGACAGCCCAGTGCTCTAAAAACTGAAACTCCTCCTGCTAGCAACTCATTTAACTTGCTAACCTCCCATTGTCTTTCTGGCATATAATGTGGCACAGGTAGTGTTTCGGAAAAGTCAGAGGTGATTTGAATAAGCTTTTGACCTAAATCTCTGAAACTGCTCTTAATGAAACCCCTGCTCCTAACAGTCAACCCTCCACTTGGAAGATAGCAAACTGTTTAACTGTAGCAATCCTGGTGATAGCTAAACTTGCTATTTATTGAATCCCATAATACCATCACCTGTCTAGGTCTGCCTGCATGCAGGATCCCAACAGTGCTAGAGAGGCTATTCTGCTCGGTTTAGAGAGAACAGTCCTCTTCAGCAAAGGCATTCCTGTGCCAACTTCCCCAATAGCATCACTCCCTGTAGCATATCTGGTAGGATGAGCAAATATAAAAGTATCCTCCCTATTCTTCCACCTCTTCTTGCTATATCTAACTGTAACTAATCTATCTAACTGCAACTCCTTTGTATAATCACCACCCCCAGTACTTACTATGCCAGCTAACCTCAATTCAGTGACCAGCAAACCCCTCTCAAGACTGATTGTCTCCCTTAATGCAGCAACTTGCCTTTACAGATTTCTACCTTGAGCTTCCAGAGAGGCTACTTGCTCACATCTGCCAGAGAGGTAGAAACCTTGGAATAGTTGTTCCAGGTGTGCAAAAATATAGAAGGTTGTAAACCTTAGAATAGTTGTTCCAGGTGTGCAAAAATATAGAAGGTTGTACATGGAATTGACAATCATAATAACACTAATTATAGCAAGTTAAAAAGGCAGGCCATTTTTTTAAATTCACAAGTATTGTTAGTAAACATGAATTCCCTTGTTTAATACCCTTTGTTTGATTTCCTTCTTGTTTTATTCCCCTGGACTTACCACACTGCTGCAAGATTCACTCTCACTCTGTTCTATATAGCACAAGATCACCAATTACAACTCAGAAATAAAAATAAAAACACATCCACTACTGACAGTGTGCAATCACTTGAGACAAAAAAACCTGCACCAGAGCACGATTTCTGGAAGTAGTTGCATACACACTAGCCTAGGGATTGTAAAGCAAATGACCCCTCGATTGATGTGTTTGTACTCCCATAATCTCATACAAATTGGGTACCTTTTTTCTCAGGCTAATTACAGGTACTAAATATATTAGGAAATTCCAAGGTGTTCAATGATTTTTGTATCTTTGAAGTGGTAGAAATATAAAAAAAAAATATTTTTCCTATAATGCTACTATATGGAAATATAAGTGTACAGTAGCCTCAGGGTAAAAAGGTTAACAACACCTCATTTCATATCAGTGAATGTCTACTTTTCAAAACTGTATGCATTACATACCTTGTCTATATATATATATATATATATATATAAAATGGTTATGACCAATTTATTGCAGGCAACCAATTTCAAAAAAGAAAAAGAAAAAAAAAAAAGGTAGGTGTAGTATAGTGCTCCCAGCACCCTGTATGGTATGCCAAACCATACCAATGATATACCTGTTTTGTGGCCCAGCATAAGGTACAGAATACAGTAGGAAATTTCATGGTGTTGAGAGATTCTTCAGTTGAAAAAGTAAGTGCTTTTTCCTACAGCACAGCATTCTGGAAATAATTGTGCACACTAGTCTAAACACTAGTTCAAGTGACCCCTCATTTGATGTATCCTTTCCAAAATTGTATGCTTTGTCTACCCTTTCAAGCCTTCTATGTTTAGTGCATTTTGATTATCTCCATAAAAATGTCAAAATTATGTTCTATTCTGTTACCAATATGGGGCCTCAGACAAGGGCAACATTTGGCCATCAGTGTACTGTGGAGATATGTGGCATTCATATTTCATGCCTTTTTTTTTTTTTTTGTTACGCTAAGCTTGCTTGGAATGTTGTAAAATAGATTGTGACTTTAGTATTCATTTCTGAATCCTTTCTAAAGTCCCCTATTTTTAACATCATTCCCATTGTGTATTAAGAAGCCTCAGCCAAATTAGCGATTTGTAAGCTATTCTTATTTCATTAATTATGTGATTTAATACAGTTATTGAGCTGTTTTATGGTAGTTTTACCATGTAACATAGTTGATGAGGCTGAGAAAAAGACATGCGTCCATGCCAAATTACCCCTGTTGGTCCAGAGGAAAGCATAAAAAAAATTGAAGCCATTTCTAATTAAGCTCCAAGTGGGTAAAAAAATTCCTTCCTGACTCCAAATGGCAGATATTTCCCTGGATCAACATCCTATTAGCTTTGAAGACAACTGTCAAAATTCTCAATATTGTTCTGTGCTAGATAGGTATCCATTACTCTTTTGAAAGCAGATACAGTATCTGCAAGCACAATATCATGAGGCAAAGAATTCCATAACTTTACTGCCCTTATTGTAAAAAAAATGCTTGCCTTTGTCTTAGTTTTAAAAGTCTTTCCTCTAGTCTTCATAGATGACCTCTTTTTCTTTGCTCAGCGTTTTGGGTAAATAGTTCCTTGGAGAGTTCTTTGTAATGACTTTGAATATATTTGTAAATGGTAATCATATCATCCCTTAGACGTCTCTTCTCTAATGTAAACAAACCCAGTTTGACTAGTGTCTCTTTACCATATAACCAATGGAATGTGCATTTTAGTTAATAAATTCCCTGTTAATTAGGGGAATGTGCAGGACATGTGTGTAGGTAAAATAATGCATATTCTTATATCTGTGTACTTAGGGTATGCTGGCTTTTAAAAATAATTCAAACTTGCGTTAATAACAAATAGTGTGTGATATTAGCAAAATAAGTATTTTTTGCATTTTTTTAATTTTATGACCTCAAAACTTGTCACACAATGCAACATTTACATCATAAGAGACGCAGTGGAAAATCTGGCTTTGAACTGAAAAGAAATGTATAGGTTTTCATTTTTTAAATAGAAAGTTACCTATGGGGATCATACCTAAACAGATGAATAGCAAAAATGCTGAAAATGCCTCCAAAAACAAAAAGTATCTCAAGCTTCTGGCTCTGAAAAGGTTAAGAGTTATGACCTGACTGAGCCTTTGACTCATATATGTATATGGGAACTCTGTATTTTCCATTGAAAGTCAAAATGTTTAAAACATTCCCTGTTGCCTCGCCTACTTTATCTCCAGTGATGTTCTTTTTCCAACCTATTACTCCCACTGTAAATTGTCCCCATTCACCTAAAGACTCCACACACATGAAACAAACTGTATGACTTCAATGACTTTGTACTACTTTTGTGGCACTGAACTACCGTACTCATATTTCCAAGGAGTATTCATCTAGTGAATGAGTATTGTTTATATGTCTCTTGATTTGTTTATCCTTATAAAAAACAATATATTAGAACTTATCTTTTAGAAAAATCAGATCATGTCTTTATTTTGAACAACCTGGTTCTATAAACGAGTCAGGGGCCATGATAGGAGATCTTCACCAAGGATGCCTGGCAGTTAAATGCATGTTATCAAGTAAACCACCCACACAACGCACACGTCTGTTCTCTTGCAAGAGGGAATTATTCAGGCAGTGTTTAGGATGCCATCTGTTTCAATGACAGGGAAATAAACTACCAAAGTCTTATGCAATATGTTGTTTTTTGACAGAGAAACCAATTGTTTCTATTTTGCTGTCATGTTCTTTTTTAAGAGTAATTAAAACTGCATTTTTGGCAAAACAAGTATTTTTTTGTCAAGTGACATTAACCTCCAAATCCATGTGTCTTGCCAGTTGAGGAAATATATTAACTAGCTAGCTATTCTGAAAAATTTGCTCTCAATTCTATGCAACAATCACATAAGTAATTATATGTAATAAAGGCTTCCATTATGTGATTTGTCTCCTGTTATAACCAGAGTAATGTCTGTATTTTTAAAGTGATAGATAAGGTGAAAACACTAAAGGCCCCTCTCATATGGGCAACAACAAGAATGCAAGGATGTTATGTTGCTAAAAGGTAAGCTATGATGTCTTTCAAATTACCAACTATTGCTTTGTGGATGGCGGCCTATAAAGCTGCTGGAAGGCCTTTCTCATGAGCAGTGTTGGTGTTTGTAACGCTTAGATCAACCTCCACTGAATGGCTAACCTATATGGGCATCAACAAAAAATAATGGTCTGGTTCTCGTGGGCTGGCCATGAGCCATATCCCCGACAACAGGATGCAGGAGACCGATGCATTTATAACACTGTAGACAGGACTGTAGCAGTTCTGCTGCTCGTATGAAAGTGTACACAACAGTTACCACAATATTTAACCCATGATATAATTATTTACAATGCTACCGTAGTATAAAAGATCTTGGCTGGAAAATATGCAAAAAATGTTTTATGTTAAAAACTGCACACCTATATTATTTTTACACTATTTCATTGTGGTTTAAGTGCAAAAATACTACTCCATTTTTCTTAAGAAATATGCATCAAGTATTTACATATTTTCAGTGTGGAGGCATGCATTACCATACTATCAGAAAATCACACTGCTGGTAAATTAATGAGGAAGAAGGAACAGTAGAATGTTGAAATTGTATTGAAAACTAGAAGGTAGTTGAAATATGAGCCAGTTTTTATGACACATAATTAAGACATAGATTACCTATTTATAAACTATTTGTAGGTGAAATATTTATTATAGAAAACAGAATATAACATTTGCATGTGATACATCTTTTTCTGTGGAATAAATTTAAGTACATGGAAAATAATCTAAGATATTTTAAATGCAAACAGTATTTTTTCTTAAAATAATTTATCCCAATCTGTGTCATAGATGCTATTAACATTTTGAAGTTAGCCTTTCTAAAATTAAGAGTTTTAGTTGAACCTATACAGTTTTTTTTTCATCAAATTGATCAAAAATGAAACCATGTTGAGATCACTGTTTCCTAAATAATTGCTTGCTTTAAAGGGATAGTAATGTTTCATAATAAAAGCAGCTCTAATTAATCATCATAGTATTTGGACTTTGGAAAGTGTTATTTCAATTCTATCAGAGTTGTAGTTCAAGAGTAATTCAGTGACAAAGTATCCCCTCCCGCCCCTTTTACTGATGTAACACTGTTCAACCAGGTCAGAAGGGAGGTGCCCAGGTAGACTGCAGAAAGGGACAATCTTCAATTAAGATAAGGGAAAAACCTGAAAAACTTGTCAAGGGGGGCACGGCTTTCATTGTTCTCATAGGAAGAAGATTGTCCCCTGCTGTTTTCTGTCTGGTCTATGGACTGGATTCCACATCTGAGAAGAGATGGCTTAAACTAGATAAAAGGGGCGGGAGGGGAAAGTTTGCTTATGAATATCTCATAAACCATAAAGGTTTGAGAGATGAGACTTATCATTCTTCATGTTTTTTTAATGCCTACAAAATAAAATAAAGATAAAATGAAGTATTACTATCCCTTTAATTTTGGACTCCATGTATATGTTAGCGCTTGGTCCAGTATATTGTTATTTCTTGTCGGCACGTCCACCATTTGGGAAGCTGCAAGAAAGGATGATTTACATTTTTAAAAAAGTACATGGATGGAAATTAATAGAAAGGAACCTGCAAATTTCAGTATTGACAGAAAATAAAAATTAGAGAACCTAGTGAAGTAAACTTTTGAAGTTGAAACATCAGTACTTGCCTTCCATCAACAAGAAGACAAAATGGAATGTCACTGGGAAACTCGTACAACTAAAGACATCATACATTTCCAATGATTGAAAGCAATAAGCTTTGCTGGCATCATTGATTTATTCTCATACCTCACGCTCAGACATACAACAACATTTGCAAAAGTACTGCCTGTTGACAGTCATTAAGAGCTGAGTGCATACGAATGGTATGTCACTAACTTTAGAAAACAGAACAATTACTTATTAAGTCAGATTGGCAATGCTGAAGAAACTCAAATTTTTTTCAATATACTAAGTAATACAGCAGTGGATACAAAAGGCACAAAATCTATCCTTGTGAAGAAGACCACAAGAAGTGAACAATTACATGTAACAATATTAGCTATAACAGGTGATGTCATAAATGCACCTTAAACGAAAAGCAATGTCCAAGCAAATTCTGTCTAGAGGAATAATTATCATGCCAGGGATAGGGATGGATGACAAAGGAATTGATGATTGGCTACCAGTCATTTTGGAACATAGGCCTTGTGGCCTCCTTGCAAAAAGGGCAATGCTAGTATTGGGTGCATTTGAGGGATATTTGACACATGGTGTGAAAAATAAAATTGCATACTTGAAATATGATCTTTTTGTCATACTGGGAAGTATGTCATCCCAACTCCACGTTCTTGACATCATAGTTAACAAGCCGTATAAATGCAATATATAGAAGCAGTATTCAGAATGGCCTGTGTCAGGAAATCAGGCCCTGGTACCAAGCGGAATGATAAAGAAGCCATCAGTGGCTTTGAGCTTCCAGTGGAATATTTCAGCTTGGACAGTGATATCTCCAGAATCAAAAATAAAAGTACTTAACAGTTGTTTTTCAAATTCCATTAATGGTAGAGAAGATGATACATTGTTGGAGGGTCATAGAGGAGAGGATCATGATTGTTGAAACAACAGTGTAAGTGAGGAAAAAGAGTGGTGCAAATGGTAATGAAAAACAATGTGAAGAGATTGGGAGTGAAAATGATTAAAGGGCAAGGACCACCAATTTTGTTTTATTTTTTATATGTAGTAACAGATGCCTAAAAATAGCCATTGTGAATCTCAGAATCTTGAAAACATTGTTTCCCTGTATTTCTAAGTGATACAGCCCCACTTTTTTTCTGACATTACCAACCTAAGGAGTGTCTTCGGATACTTACTGCCAGCAACAATATGTACCTCTCAAGTTCTGCCTCTGGGGTAGTATGCTGCACTGTATATGCTGTTTTTCCCCAGAACTCACCACCACCATGGTGACACTATGGAGTTTGCTGCACTGTACTTACTGCTGCTGCGTCATCTGAAACAGAAGTTCAGCAGCAGGATTATGGTCATCAGACTGGTGTGTCACTGTCCACTGTGTCCATGGGTAATTGTTAGAAGTAGCGATGATATGTGAAGATGTGTGTAGATATGGCTAACTTTCTACTAGTACTTCTGTTCCTAGTACTTGTGCTGCTGCTGAGGCAGCAGCAGCACCACCGGTTATTGTAGGTGCATCTGGTGATGAACATACCTTCTTCATCTGCTCCTACCATACAATTGTGGATGTGGGATTACTTTTCAGTTGGGACAGGCACTGTGCAATTGTCAGAAACTACAGTGTGCAGCAAGGTTGTGAAGAAGTGAAAGGAGCAGGTCACACTTTGGCACATCTGCCCTAATTAAAGCAGAACTTTAATGTAGGTGAAAGTTTAGCTACATAAGTTCCAATGCTACAGATAACATTTAATATCCTTTTTTTTTTTTTTTTTTTTTTTTTTTGGGGTGGGGGGGTTGACTATTAAAACATAATCAGTCAATTATAGGTACCTCCTGACCTCAGCCAGCTGGTCCCTTCAGGACTAAGTGTCCAGCAGCGCTTCTCAGGTCGTCCATTCTGCCCATCAATCCAGCCCATCTTCCTCCTGATGTGTAGCTCTGCCCTGGCACACTCTCAGTCCTATGCATGTCCAGGTCAGAGAGAGATAGTAACAGTGTGTTCACTGAACGATATCGTGCTATACATATAGTGGCAGCCCGCTTCCCTTGCCAAAAATAGATTGCAAGAGAAGTCAGCTGCACCTATACCAGTACCAGCATGCATTTATTTTCTTCTTTATTATAGATATGTTGTCTTCCCTCATATATGTGTCTCTGGTTAAATGAAAAGGCCAAAAATTGTTTATTGTGTTTTTCTACAATAAACAATTGTGTGTTTGTCATTGTGTGTGTCAGTTGTGCTAGTCTGAGTATTTTTTTCTCTTTGTGTGTATATTTGTTTTATTTTATGTTTGTATACACATATATATGATTATGTATACACACACACACATATAAATAAAATGTATGTGTATAATCACATTTATTTATGTACATATGTATATACTTATAGATATGTCTAAAAAGGTGTGAACAGTGTGTGGTTGTAAATGGACAATTCTCCAATACAGTTAAAGTGGAGAATGCAGTACCTTAGGGTGCAGTATTAAGTCCACTGCTTTTTAACTTGTTTATAAATGACCTGGAAATAGATATAGAAAGCAAAATATCAATATTTGCAGATATGCAGGGTAATTAATTCTGAACTGGATATTTGCTCTATACAGAGGGATTTATATAAAATGGCAGATTGGGCAAACAAATGTAATTTGAAGTTTAATGTGGGGAAGTGTAAAGTCATGTGTTTGGGAGGAAATAATCCCAAGGCTACTTATGAACTTAATGAATCATTTTAGGGGACTCGTTGCTAGAGAAAGACCTGGGTATACTTGTAAACTACAAACTTGACAACAGTGACCAGTGTCAAACAGCAGTAGCAATAACAAACAAAATCCTGTCTTGCATAAAAAGGGGTATTGAAGCAAGAGTGGATGACATAATTGTGTCATTCTACAAATCTTTTGTAAGACCTCACCACTAGTATGCAGTACATTTTTAGACAACAGTTCTGAAATAGGATATTCTAGAACTGGAGAGGGTACAGTGTAGAGCAACAACATTAATTAAGGGAATGGAGGACTTGACGTATGAGGAACGACTAGACAAACTTGGTTTATTTACTCTAGAGAAAAGACGACTAAGAGGAGACCTTATCACATTGTACAAGTATATGAGAGGCCAATACAAGGATCTATGTGGTGAGTTATTCATTCCAAGGCCTGATAAATAACCAGGGGACACCCCTTTAGATTAGAGGAAACAAGGTTTGGACTTCAGCAGAGGAAGGTGTTTTTTACAGTAAGGTCTGTTAAATTATGAAATTTCTTGCCGAGGATGTGGTTATGGCAGATAAAATGGATACATTTAAGAGATTAGATACATTTCTTTTAAAAGGGAACATACAGGGTTATACTGTTGAACTTGATGGACTTGTGTCTTTCAACCTAATTTACTATGTTACTATATAGAATTGGGTACATTTACACATTTAAATTAATTCCAATATATGTATTTAATAATATGTATTGATATGAATAATTCCCTATCAACTTATGTATATGTGTATGTTATTAAGTATATATATCATATGATTTGGTGTTGAAATCACTAAGGTGGTGTTCAGATAAATTCCCAGCTGGACAATTCTAAATGAAACGAAGATAGAGGTGCTGAACCCTAAGGTATTTGCTATGATTGAAAATGTATTTCCAAGACTAGTAAAACTTTCGGAAAAAACTTTAAATCATTTGACAGTCTTAGGAATATAATTACATTCATAAACATACACAGACATAAAAAACCCCCACACAAATTACAATAAATCACATACACACACAAAGAAAATAATCACACCCCCAAAAAATATCATTAAAGGAGCACACGCACAATTTGTCAAGCAACACTCACACCCACATAATATATCACACACATACACACAACTAAAGCTCCATAACCAAATAAACACACAGACACACATCACAAATAATGTCTTCATCTGAAAAGTATCAGTAATGGAGTGCACGAACAATGTTGAAAATAAATATACACATACACACAACAAACCACAAATAAATGCGCACACACACCCACACATCAAAAATAATCATACTCACAAACCATAATGTTAAAGGCTCACACACACATATTGTAGCAAAACACACACAACCACAACCACACTTTAAACTTTATATATTTATTTTATTTTAAATTATTAACATAAAAAGAGATGCAACAATATTTCAAAATATACATGTATCACAGAAATAATAACAAATATTCAATATATCAAAGTAAACAAATAGAACAAATTCAGAAATGTAAATTTTGTAACCTTCTAAGGATAAAAGAAAAATTTAAGTTTACATAAAACAAAGAAAAAAATGAGACGTATTAAGCTCTCAGGAGCAATCTAGAGACTTGACCATAAATAAAATTGACCACTTGTATGTATCCTCTCCTTATAAATCCATCTTCTTCAAAAACATATTGTTTGATACATGAATGAGTGTACATGTACAGTTGTGCATTGCATTGTAAACTTCAGTGTATAACTGATGTCAATCAGTAATCAATAGTGAGTCCTCCTTTTTTTCTTTTTGTTTAATAGCTTTTGTTATTTTCAAAGACAATGTTAAAAATAATCTTTTGTACACACTGCAAAATAGTTACTTAGTTGTTTAAAGTGAAAGTGAAGCCGTGACCAATAAAGCCCCAATTGTTATAAAAATATTCCATCCTGACTCTAAACGTCTGCCAGGTATTTCCCTGGATCAACAACCTATCTGATTAGAAGCCAACTGCCATTATGATCACTAATATGTGGCTTGTAACAAATCCGCTCTTACATATTGTTATTAAATATGTACCCAGTACATATTTCAACCCACAGGCCCTATACATTCTTACTGGATCCTTCATTAGTAGATTTCCTTTATGCTAGCTTTTAACATATGCTTTGCATATAGGCATTATTTTATTGTAACCTAACTCTAATAAAACCTAATCCTATATAATAATTTGCTAGGATGTTTGTCACAATGCAGTCAGGCAGTCTCTACTGCACATGATTGCCTCGCCTGAGTGAGGCGACTCAAGACTGCATTGCGTGGAGCAGTGAGATAACGGTAGCCTCTTAATCCTTTGAGTGCCAGTGCAATGCGGGGTAAAGGGAACCCTCCTTCTCCTGTCTGTGTCGTCTTACACTCCCAGCTATCTGAATACAGTTATAACTAACAGAACATATTGTGTCAAGACAGCATTATCAGGAGGGGATAGATATATATATATATATATATATATATATACATACACACACATAGTGTACAAAACCTGCAAAAGTGTGGAGTTGCAATGCCAACTTATATGTGAGTTGGTGGGAGGCAACCCACATTTTTGGCGAGAATAGCCCCCATTGGGGCATGGTTTTGTGGTATGGGAGGTACATAGACGAACTTTTGTTTATTTGGGGGGGCACTCGAGAGGAGTCTGTGGCATTTATTGGGGGCTTGAACCAGAATTAACTGGATTTGTGTTTTACTTTCTCTCATGAACAAGCTACTGTTTCCTTCATGGATTTGATGATGATACCCCATAAGGTCCTTAGCAATATCTATAGGAATCCCACATTGGGTAATAGCCTCTTGCATGCCAGGTCTGTCTACCCACAGTTTCAAGTAAACTGCATTTCGAAGAGAGCGCAGGAACTGTTCCACAGATGTTGGTTTTGAGCTAGTCGTGGATGATCTTAGACAGGGGTTTTTAACTAGGGGCTACAATGAGGACCTGCTACATGAGGCATATACCTCTACTACGTCAAAATCCAGGGAGGGACTATTAAAAGAGAAATCACCAAAGGACTGTTTTGTAGTTGATAAAGGAGGAATCAGGTTTATTAAGAGTTATAGTTCCCAATATGGAGCAATTAGCAATTTGTCTGTACTCCACACTGATGATAAACTTGATTCTCTGCTTCAGGATGGCTGTGGCTAGAAGAGGACCCGCTATAGGTAATCGGGTGTTACCTAGTTTGTTTCTAAGTACACCTACTTGGTTGAGACACAAAGGCTTTTTTAAGTGTGTTGTGTCAGTTTGCAAATGTTTCCAAAATGTACAGGTTTTATGAGTTCAGTGGATAAATGCACTTACGAAATTACAGGTTATATTAATTGCAATTCAGAATTTGTTATTTGTTCACATGTAAATTATGTTCTGTGCAATATGTGGGCCGTACTATCTGACACCTGAAGCATAGAATCAGGGAACATATTTAACAAATTGAGCATGGTCGCAAAGAATCTGCAATAGCATGACATATATTGGAGTGTCATTAGGGCATAATTTCATGTTTTGGTTTCCAAGGGATTGAGAAAGTTAGACTACCATGGGTTGGGAATATTTTAAAGGGATAGTAACACTTCGTTTTAACTTTATTTTATTTTGTAGGCATTAAAAAAACATGAAGAATGATATAAGTCTTATCTCTCAGACCTTTATGGTTTATGAGATATTCACAAGCAAAGTTCCCCTCCCCGCCCCTTTTACCTAGTGTAAGCCATCTCTTCTCAGATGTGAGTCTGGTTGTATGACAGTAGATAACAGAAGGGGACAATTTTCTTTGTATGAAAACAATGAAAGCCCTTCCCCCCTTGACAAGTTTTTCAGCTTTTTCCATTATCTTAATTGAAGATTGTCCCTCTCTGCAGTCTACCTGGGCATCTCCCTTCTGATCTGGTTGAACAGGGGGGGATACTTTGTTTGTGAATATCTCTTAAACCATAAAGGTTTCAGAGATAAGACTTATATCATTCTTCATGTTTTTTTAATGCCTACAAAATAAAATAAAGTTAAAATGAAGTATGACTATCCCTTTAAGTCTGATCAATAAACGTGAAGCATACTGAATACTCCAGTTGAAAACTCGGATGCCCCTAGGACTGAATTGCGAATGGGACATCAGTCACATTTTTTGACCAGCTTTCCTGCTGTTTCATGTCACTTAATTGGAATTTGTTCTGTTGATATCTAAGATCCGATCTGAACCAGTAGGCATACTCTATTTGTATGTGTTATGGATTAGAGTTAATATTCACTTATCTCTTAAGTACTGTTATACTAATGATAAGTCTTTTGGACCCATGTGTGCTGACACTATATATAGCTTTACATAATTTTATTTTTTATAGTTCTATTGCGATTTTTGGGGGGCTTACCACTCCTCTCATTTTACAGCTGGCATTTATGATTACATTTTGTGATATGTGGTGTATTAAAGGAGCAGTAAACTTTTTTTATGAAAAAATATATATTGTAGGGATTTTCCTATTGAGTAAAATAAGGGTACTCCCACTGCAGAGAGATTTATATTTCCAGAGTTATTACGGTTTAAACCCATGTTTTTCTACATTAGCAGTGCCCTCTAGTGGTCAAATTCTAATTAGTTTTCCTGTTAGATTCTAATGGAGAGGAAAGTCAGAAAAGTCAGAGACATACAGTTCTCCATAGAATGTGATAGAAACTGCCTGTCACTTCCTGTCAGTTAGAACTATCAGGAAGTAAACACAGTAAATTCACTTCATGATTATTTGAACTATAAAATTTGAATAAAACATCTGACAGCGATGGGAGTGACCTTGTTTTACTCAGCAGGAAAAGCTCTATAAAATAATATGTTTTCATAAATAAAAGTTTACTGCTCCTTTAACTACAAATGAACATATATATATATATATATATATATATATATATATATCGTATTTTGGTTGTTGTTTATGTAGGCATTTTTCCTATTTTTTTTCTCCTTTTTTTATGCGGGTACACATTGGTCCACTTTCATCTTTGTGATATTACTCTACCTATCCCTGCTTATTCGTAGGGGATTTTTGTTTAATAAGTTTGTTTTATTTTTGAAGGTATTCCTCTTTATAGAATAAAAAGGTTTTACTTTAGGTTTTGCACGCAATGTGTGTGTATGTGTATATATATATCCTATATAATAATTTGCTAATATGTGCGTATCAAATATAGTTATCCCCTCCTGATACTACTCTCTTGACACAACGTGTTCTGTTTATTATAACTATATTCAGATAGCCAGACGTGTGTGACAACACAAACTGGAGAAAGAGGATTCCCTTTACCTCCCGGCTCTCCCATGTTTTGAATTTTAACCAATCAACCCCCGTGATAGTTTACTTAATGAGGTAGTCTGGATGGTGTTCTTAATCTATGAGTAAGAGCGATAGCATGAAACGTGTACGATTTGCAGGGTCTTCCCTGTGTGTGTCTATCCTTACCTCAACTTTGTTCTGCTGTTTTTGTGTGTTTGGTTTTTAATTCGCTTTCAATAAAGGATGGTTTTTACACAAAGTCAGAAACATTACTGTATGGATGTCGGAGTGCAGCTGTAGCTTTTGTTCATTATAGATACAAGTCATAGATCTGGGAACATTGGATTTGTGTGCCCCATGAGAAGAATAATTTCCTCAAAGGGCATTACCATTAACTAAGTTACTCTTAGAGCAATACTGGAAGCGTACGTCAAATTAAAAAAAAAAAAAAAAATGATTGGGCAAGTCATGTATAAGCTTGCCGCCCCATCAAGGTATGTCACTTTATGGCAAGTCCTACTCTAATACACCTATAAAGCCCTATCTAAGTAAAATTAAACTAAAAAAATCACTGAGGAGATGTATAATAACTGCGTAGGAGAGGGGGGACCCTTTTAATATGCCCTTTCTAAAGTTTGTGGGTCTCGGTGCATTGCAATGAAAAACAAAGGACAATGTAATAAAAAATATGTAAATGGAGTATTTACCTGATGCCAAAACCCCCCAATAGGCCTGCATTGTGTGAGTATAAGAGGACTGTGGATCCAACATTCCTCCCATAAATGAAACCTGTTTTTTTTATCAACCCCCCAGGTCAGAGAGAGAAATAATTGCAAAAAAATAATTACAAACAAACAGGGTGCATGCAAGCTAGGACAGGCTTGAGACCTAGCCCTTAAAGGCCAAGAATAAGAAAAGGAAATAAGTAATAGTGCAATAAATCTTTGTGCATTACATAAGTGACTAAATAGGATAGGTGAAAGGCTGCTAGAATGAGCAAAGGAGAAAGCTCACAGCGCTAACTCACCATAACGTATAATAAGTACAATTTTAATATAAATATGAAAAAGATATATAGATATTTATATATGTATAAATATTTGCACATTTATATTCATACATACAACCCTTTGACTGACAGGTGGTACCAGCCAATTAGCTTCTAGGGAAAGGATGATGAAACCTGATAGAATGAGTTGTGTACCCCTCTGGCACTCAAAGGGTTATTGACTACATTATATTTGACAACAAAATGTTATGCGCACTATTTAACGATAACTTTATTTTTCTTTACAGGGACATCTTTTGAAAATAGTAGAGGATAAGAAGGCAGAAGATGAAGAAGAAGAAAGATAGAAGATGATGGATAGTAGAAACAAAATTCACAGCGCTAATTCACATTGATTTATACATTTAATCTACGGATATTAGTTGAGAACCCAAGTGAATAAATATAGATAGCAGCAAGAAATGAGGGAGTTCTCCAAGCTCCCCAAAATTAGGCTGAAGCCTAAACAGAAACCCAAAACAAATCTGCGCTCCTCCATAAAAGCTATCCAAGTGTGGACCCTGTGTAAAGCATATTGTATATACCACTTTAATAAATTTGGGATCTCTGTTGCATAGTTTGGCCAAAGTTTGTCTAAGCCCACCTGCCACGTCAAGGCCTCCCAATATAAGGCGAGTACCTAACTTCACACAGTCATCCTATCTAGATTAAAAACACCCCTGACAAAGGATTTCTTATGAGCTGAGATTTCTTGTACAAAACAATTACAATATTTAAAAACAACTTCATGTTAGGACTCACCTTTAGTGACCCGTAGGGAGTGAACAGCAGGCCAAGAAGCCTGGAACTTGGTCTGCTGCTCACTCTCTACAGGTCACTGAAGGTGAGTCCTAACATGAAGTTGTTTTTTAAATGTGGTAAATGTTTTTAAAATATGCCCAGTGCGTTAGGTACAAGAAATCTCAGCTCATAAGAAATGCTTTGTCAGAGGAGTTTTAAATCTATATAGGATGACTGCGTGAAGATAGGTACTCGCCTTATATTGGGGAGCCTTGACGTGGCAGGCGGGCTTAGACGTACTTTGGCCAAACTATGCAACAGAGACCCCAAATTTATTATATATTATATATAATATATAATAATATATTATTATATTATTTATTATATGCTTTACACAGGGTCCACACTTGGATAGCTTATATGGAGGAGCACAGATTTTGTTATTAAGATGACAGATAGTAGCTGACCAGGGTGCTGAAGACCCTGCTGGCCATCAAGATTACAGGTCAGTGTTTGTGTTCAAGTGAAGTTGTTAACTTAAAAGCATTAACCCTTTGAGTGCCCGTGGGTTATGCAATGCTGTGCAATGTGTTGCATACCCCACTGGCACTCATAGGGTTAATGCTATTAAAATTTGACACATTTTTTTCATACTTTGGATGTAATGATACAGGGCTTAGGGCCCTATGCCAATATATCCACTGGACACTTACGTTTTTTTTTTCTTTTTTTCCTCTTCAATTCCTTCGTCGGCAGGATTAAATATGTGTTAGGAGACTCTGCACCCAAAAAAAGTGGATACAGATTTTCACCCATTAGAGTGGGTCCCTTAATACATATTAATGCCTAAGACATGGAATTGAATTGTATAAGGAGACTGGTTTTAATAGGTTTCAGTGGATGCTAACTTAGGGCCCGACCTGTGTTTTTTTCTGCCAGTATTTTTTCATGGCACAGGTAATTGAATTGCTTACTGTGCTTGAAAAAAATGCCTTTTTTTTTTGCGTTGGCCACAATTGAAACAACACCTTGGTTTCTTACACTTCGATGTGGTGGACTATGGTCGTTTAAAAAAAAAAGTAAGGCAGGTAAATGATACTTTATACATTTTAATGACAGCTGCTTTTTAGACTGTGTTAAAGGGATAGTAATACTTTGTTTTAACTTTATTTTATTTTGTATACATTAAAAAAACATGAAGAACGATATAAGTCTTATCTCTCAAACCTTTATGGTTAGAGAGGTATTCACAAGCAAAGTTTCCCCCTCCAGCCCCTTTTACGTAGTGTAAGCCATCTCTTCTCAGATGTGGAATGTAGTCCATAGACCAGACAGATAACAGCAGGGGACAATCTTCTTCCTATGAGAACAATGAAAGCCCTGCCCCCCTTTACAAGCTTTTCAGGTTTTTCCCTTATCTTAATTGAAGATTGTCCCTCTCTGCAGTCTACCTGGGCACCTCCCTTCTGCTCTGGCTGAAAAGTGTTACATCCGTAAAAGGGGTGGGAGGGGGACACTTTGTCATTGAATTACTCTTGAACTACAACTCTGACAGAATTGAAATAACACTCTCCAAAGTCCAAATACTATGATGATTAATTAGAGCTGCTTTTATTATTATTAAGGCAGATATGGAAAAGCAAATTATTGAAGTCAAAGCTGATAGGCATAACATTGAAGAAATTGGTAAAAAATAATCTTTGCTTCAAAGATTAAGCATGTGGAGGAGGGGAGAAATGTGCTTGTTAATTGTTATTTCTTTAACATGTTCTTCCTAGATCTTCTGTGTCTGCTTTAGCTGAAGGTGTAGTGAATATATCTGTCAGTAATATATGGCAAGTATCCAGTTCTTTTTATATGTACTTGTACAGCTTGAAGGGGGTGTATGAGAGTTGTAAATATTATTTCATCTCGTTATTGTCTAGTTCCATCTCCCTGTGCAAGCATGACCTTAATGAATCAGAGCTTAAACTATCATTTTCCTGTGCAGATGATAAGTGCCCTGGTTAGAATGGTCTTCCTTGAGAATTCTATAAAACTTTTTGGAGGATGTTAAGATGGATCGAATGGACATATGTGTATCTTGTTTTTTTTATTACAATCTATCCCTGTTTTTGTGTCCTGCTGTACAAGAAGAGTGATATTAGAAATCTGTGTCTAATAACTTTATAAACTGCAATAACAAATTAATGTTAATGTGTAATCAAGCTGCTGCTATTTTTTTTGTTTTTTTTATTAAGATTCTATCCATACCATCACATGGTATTTGTTCTGTTGTTGATAACTAGTTGGTTTGAAGAAGCAGTCTTGAACTGCGAAACTTTGCCAACATTTGATTATCCAATATCAACAATAAGCTTATTATGTTTTTAAATAAATAATACATTTTAATTCCAGAGCAGCTTCATCGTCATTATATATACACAATTTTTCCTTACACCCTGAAGGATTTCCTGTTGTTCCAGTTTACTTCACCATTGGAAACTCTGCTTGGGGACAGATTAAATATTCCCCACAAGCTCTGTAGCTGGTTTGGGCATAAGTAACCAGCATCTACCTATTGTGAGTACAATATATCTTTCCTTGGCTATAATATTTCAAATAATACTCTTACAGGCCCTATTGGGCGCCCTCTGTTTTTTGTCTATGTTTTCTGATCACATGTAAGAGTCACAGTTATGGATAACAGAGAGTCATTATAACTTGTCAATAATAAATTAGTGACAGTAAACAAACAAGAATGATATCATATATAGAATGCAGAACTGGTTAAAATCTTACGCTGAAAACCATGCCATGTTTGGAGTAAATTGAAAGAGAAGAAGAAGAGCATCATGGGAAGAGATAAAGGAAATATTGTGAAAGAGATAAGAAGAATAAAAAAGGAGGAAAATTAAGAAAAATAAGAACCTCACCGCCAGCCTCAGGGTCTTACATTTTTCAAACTGCAATTAGATTGAAGATATAATTATGATTAACTAGGAATGATCCAGCAAAAATCCAGAAACGGTTGCCAGATATCTAAAAAGCTGTGAGGATCCGCCTCATATTTGTATGTTCATTTTTCCTTGATCATAATATGGCTGGCTTTTCTTTCCCAGTCAAATAAAGACGGAGTGAGCTGAGATTTCCAAAACTCTGGGATACATTGCTTAGCTGCATTCGACAAATGAACAAACAAACATCTGCCCTTGGAATGTCCATGAAGACTTTTGTGTTGTAGGTTGAGTAAAATATATATGGGTTGTCTTGGTATATCAATCTGGGTGATATGTATTATCCTAACCTAAATGCCAAATGCTGTGATTTGTGGACAAGACTACCGAATGTGAAACATGGTTGCCTTCTCCCTGCCACACCTCCAACATAAGGGGTCAAGGGAGGGATATATAGAGTGTAAAACAGCTGGGGGGAGATTCAATAAGCAGTGATAAAGTGGAGATGACTTCTCCAGTTTATCACTTCTTCCAATGTTATTCTATGGAGCCTATTCACTAAGATCTCTGAAGTTGAAGAAATTGGATAAGTGATAAACTGGAGAAGTCATCTCCACTGTATCAGCCCTTTATTACCACTTAGTAAAACTCCCCCCTGGTGTTCTGTACCATCTAGTAGTTAATTTATAATTTGTTTTAGTTATCATTGAGTTCCTGGACCTAGAAAGAAACCCCGGATCTCCATCAGAAGTCTCAATGGGAGAGGAAGCTATCTGAACTCAATATCATTAGCATACAAGAATGGTGCCAAATTTTAAATAATTCATTTCAAGCTGCTGCTCTTTTAAGTCTGGATTTTGAGTAGGCTTCTGATCCAATTTCTCACTTTCTTATCTTGTGCCTAAAAGATAGGTTTTATTAAAGGATGTAATGCTCACGCTGAAAATTTGTATAATCAAATATATAAGAACAAATACAAAACTAAATTAACTGAGAAATTGTAGCCAAACAGCGCACAAATGCAAACTCAAGGAAGAGAGAGAAGACATCCCTAAGTGGAAATTTAATACAAGAATAAATTTCAATACATAAATGTCATACACTCATATAGCACTTCTCTTGGGCTTTTGGCATCTCAGTAGTCCTTGCCATTTTCCACCATGTTGTTGTGTCCTTACTCTGGACAAAATTGTCCCAGGGTGGGATCACTCTCCTCTTTGTTGTTCCTCAATAGCTACTTTTGATGAATGCACCCACTAATCTCAGCATTCTCAGCTACAACTGCAAATGTCATGCAGGATCCAAGTACACTGATAAGACTGCTGGTGGAGGGGGGATTCTCACAGGTGGTGTAATGCAAATGACTGGCACAACAGAATTTATGAATGTACCAAACTGTATCTCAGGTCTCTGCCCACATTCTCAGAGGTAAATTTGAACATATGTATGTATGTAAGTTTATATAATTTTAAATGTGTAAGGATGAAGAGCTGACATTTTATTGGGATACCACTTGACAAAGCATATGTATGAGATTTAACTAGTGTTCATCTGACTGGTCACTATGTTCTCAGAGGATATATCAGGCACTTGTAGAGTAGGGCAATTGTGGCTACCTCTTTCTCTAAAATCTCCTTTTTCTTTATCCCTCTTTAAATGGTACAAGAAGTTGGATATTTTTATTAGCTCTTATAAACTGTTTTCTCTAAATGTTGTATTCTGAAAGATCAGCATTGTCTGCTTTTGCAAAGAAGAATGCATTTGTGTTACAGGTTGATCATTTTCCAGAGCATGTCTCTAGGTAGACACGATTTAATGTTTCTCATAAATCTAAATTCACAGAAAGACTTGACTTGGGGTGCTTGCTGTTCAAGCCTTGGTGCCTACATGAGAGTTTCAGAATGGGAGTGGATTACTAAGAACTGAAGTGTGTCATGCTACTAAATGTATTTGTCACTTGTTTTGGTTATGCCATTTTGCTCAAGCAGTTTGGAATTGTTGTAAGTCCCTAATTCATTTTGTATGTTAGAGGTATCCCCATTCATACAGCAAAAGGCAGAATTAGCTATCATTTTAATAATTGCAATTAAGGAGACCCTTTGGAAGGTTCTTACTTTTCTTTAAGAGAGTAATAATGTATGTTAAAGATTATGTGGGTATTTCCTTGCCGACCAAAAGCATGATAATGATATGGCAATTAAGATTTCAGTTGTGGGCTTCTTCTAAAGTTTTTTTTTAAGTTTTGTTTTCTATTGGTTTTACTTTTTCATCTCCCTATCAGAGCTAAATAAGGAGGGTAAAAGTTTAGGGTCATATTGAGTATAGTGGTAGGGTTTAATGGGCTGGTTAAAATTTGAGGGAGATTTTTGTAGATTTTCTTTTAGTGACGTTTGGTGAGGAAATATTTTTTAAATAGTTTTGTATAAACCTATTACACAAATTTCAATAAAGAAAAACATACATCTGGTGTTAGCTGCTTCTTTCGTTCAGAAAGGAATTGCCTGACTCTTAGTACATGGATTGTTATTTAGACTGGATCAGTATGATGTGATTCATGATATTTCTCCTGTTTATGGTATTGTGAGTTAATGAGATTATCGTTTCTAGGCTCGTTCCTGGGTTGGATCTCCCCGCATTGCATTGAATATGAATATGGGTTTAGCATCTCTAAGTGTTATGGGAGAAACCAGATATGGACCCCCTTGCTCAAAAAAGCCTCGAAAGCACAGCTCTACCTCACTGACGAGGCCCAAATTTACATCTGAGGTAGAATATAGCACTATAAAGTCTGCTATATATTTTGGTTGACTAGTTCCTAGTTGAACATCTCTGGCCATTACTATGTATAACACATACACAAAATGAATGAATGTATTAGACTCGGACAGTCTATTAAAACAGAGATTTTTCATAGATCTTTATACCTTAGTGTTTTCTTTAATTTTCTTGTTATGTGTGTTTTATTTTCATTTATTTTTGTGTGGCAGCTCTTTGGTTAACATAGACTGAACAGAGCCAAAATACACTGCTAGTATTGATCTTGAAAGCCCTTACTAGCCTCTATGGAAGCAGCATCTCAAGCCAAAAAGACTGAACCATGATACTTAGATCTCACTTTTAAGTTTCACTGGATCTCAAAATTTACAATGAAGTTTCTTTTCGGACATAATTTCAACTCCCCATCAGGTCTCATAATGCAATCCCAGGTTTACTCTCAGTGACACATAAACTCTTGAGATTATAGTTGCTCTTTAATGATAAAAATGTTGTAAAAATTAAACATTTTGGCCTAGATTCTATTGCCCCTGACACCAGAAAAAAAAAACACTGATGGCATTTATTCAAGCATGGTAACTCATGAAATTACCTGCTCTATTTAAAAATGTACTGGTAAAAAAAAAAGCACATCAGGCGCCAAATTTATCCCCCATTTGACCACGTTAATGGGTGAAAATCTGCAGCTAGTTTTTATGGGTGCAAAGTCCCTTAACACATATTCAGGCTGCCTATGCATGTATTGAAAATGAAAAAGTGCCTAACAAAAACCTATGTAACCAGTGATTTATTGATATAGGACCCTAAGCCCACCCAAAATGTGTAAAATGTTAGTAGAATTAACCCTATGACTGCCAGAGGGGTATGCATACCCCACTGGCAGTCAGGGTTAATCCGACTAAGTTAATAAACAGCCCCTGAAAAGAAACACCAATAATCCTGATGTCCATTGGTTTCTACAGCACCCTAGCCAGCTACTGTGTGTCTTCTTCTCTTCACCTTCTGTCTTCTACTCTTGTGTCTTCTTCTCCTGTGTCTTCTTCTCTTCCTTGTTACATATTCCTGTAAAAAGAATAAAAATTAATAATTAAATATGTGACCAAAACATAATTTGGAAATATGTGCAATGCGTTGCGTACCTCTCTGGCACTCATTTTTTTGCTAACTAAATTTTCTGTGTGAAAGAGAAAAAGAAACATGAAAGAGAAATATTAATTTAGTTTTAAGAAACCCTCTTTGTGGTCTACACCGATGTTGGTGGTGGTGGCAGCGACAGGAAGAGGAAAAGGCAGACACCCCCCCCTCCCTTTTGGCTGATGCCTGATCCAGTGTGAGGGAAGTTTGAACAGAGACTGCCTTTTTATATGGCCAGTCTCTGTTCAAAATGTCTCCCATCCACTGGCAGGGAGGTATGCTTACGCACCTCCCAGCCAATCAACTTCTAGAAGAGGGAACCTGCTCTGCAATGCATTGTGTACCACTCAAGGGATTAAACTATGCACATTTGTCCAAGTTAGGTTTGATGACAGGTGAGTGTTACAGTTGTGGGTGTCGGGCTATTTAGTGTTTTTTAAGGGTAACTGTGTGTTTAGCAATCTTTAGCCCTTTTCCTTTGATATTCCCATTACTCGCACTATTTAGCATGAGTTTTGGGAAGTAAAAACACGACAGACGTTTTGCCACAAATACATTTCTTTGGCCCAACGTCCTTTGTGGTTTTAGTTGGCAATGCAATTGAATACCAACTTAGATATTTTTTTTGTTGGTCGGTAGCCAATTTTGCCCTACTGCATATTTTTCCCGGAATCAATTAAATCAAGCCCTTTGTGTCCACAGTAACATGGTATTGTTTTTAGATAAACATACAAATGTAACACTGAAAATACATTGTTACCACATTAACAGTGGACATGGACACACTAAATTTCTTGTGAGGAAATGCCTGTTAGGATAATCCAAATTGTATGAAACTTCAAGTATACTGGATTCTGAGAACACAAATGTGTTCAATTACACACACAGTTGGCTGAACAAAAAGTTACAGAACTTAAGTGGATTTGGGTACCGTGTGATCAGGAGCCAGAAATTAGGAGCATTTAATATTAGGATTTACATGAATACAAATCATACTGAGGCCATTTTTGTTTTGCATCACATACATGTAAGCAGTCTACCTATCATTATTTTTATACTTAAATTTGATATGATACAATAAACTCAGCATTCTCTTCTATCTCCTTTTCTTATTTTCTTGAATGAGTACATTTATTTGTATAGCTCCACAACTGTACACACACATGTCCACAAGCCTTTTACCTGAGTAAACCATAATGCCATCCCTATAGCAGGAGGAATAAAATGAAAAAAGTGATTGCTTATTTCTTCTTCACCTTGTTAATACATGGCATAAAACAAAGAACAGAGGAATGAGACCCCCCAAAATGCCTATATACTCCAACACTGTCCGTCCCTTGGTGCAAAGCAACTATTTGGTATTGTAAAGCTTTATACTTTGGTGTTAGGCAAGTGCCTCACACAAAAACAGGCACCTATTGCCTATATGAATGCAGAAGGGCATTAATAAATCCCCCTCAGTATCTTGGCAATTAAGCAAAAAACAATTTGACTTTACATTTAGGAAAAAATCACTCAGCTGACAGATTCAACCAGAAGTACTGCAAAAGGTTTATTAGAATTTGAAACTTCTTTGAGGAAAGACATTTTTTAATAAGTATAATGTCAAAGTAAATAATGTGTTTTCAAACAACTCTGTAAAGTGCTTTCATGCTGGGCACAGTTAAAAAAAAATGGTCAAATTATGTAGATAAGCCCTATAGTCAGAATCGCTTTTTCCTGTGTAATGGTTCACAGTTTTCTGACAAATTAACAATGAGAGAAAATGCTAGAGACCAAGCATATAATTTTAACCAAAAATGCATATTTTATTACATTGACAAACTTACCAGAAAGTTCTTTTGGAAAAAGGTTTAGTGGCATACTATTTATTATTCCTTCCTACCATGTCTATAACCACCCTTTATAGTCCCCTCAGCTCCCACAACTCATGTTTTTGGTCCAAGGAGTTTCAAAAATATCTTACAATGGAACAGAGAGATAACTAGAAGCCACCGGGCCCTGGTGCAAAAATTGCCAGGGGCCCCCCAACCACATTGCCCCCATTGGCCATCTCCACCTTGCCATTGCCCACAATTGCCACCACATTGCCCCCAATTGCCATCTCCACATTGCCCCCAATGTCCACCTACACATTGCCCCCACTGACCCCCCCGTGTCCATCTCCTACCTTCCTGGTGGTACAGCGATGTGGCAGGAGAGGTATGTGCCTCCTTCGGCACAAACCTCTATTAGCAGCTGGAGGTCCCGCTCAGTCCTCTCTCCAGTAATGCAGAGCACTGGGAAATTATGTAATCTACCAGTGCTCTGCATTACTAGAGTGCCAGAGATAGAGCTCAGCTGCTAATAGATGGCTGTGCCAAAGAAGGCACAGACTTCAGATTGTTGCGGGCACTGGGCGGGTGTTAAGCCACTGCATTATAAGTGTAACCGCTGCCATCAGTTGTTTGGATCTTAATTCATGGCTGGTTTTGATAGTGTTTGGAAGTTTGTAGATGGTCATAATGCTGTCTTCCTCCATTGGCGAGACTGAATTAATATACTGTTACTGTGGCTGCATCCCCACTCAAAGACTGCAAAAAATTCAGACATGTTAACTGAACTAATATGGCTATTACAAATTAATGAATACATTTTTGAAAGAATCTTCCTATTTAAGTAATGCAAAGATGAGTACTTTGGTATTTGATGATACCTTTTTTATTTGGGCTTAAAGTTTACATTTTAAGACAAGCTTTTGAGAGATCAGCTCTCTCAAACACACAGTCTGTTCAAAGCAATGCATAGTTCCCAAGTTAGATTACAATATGGAATGCAACAGGGAAAGCTTGGATCGAGTGAAAAAGATGATATCTATAAAACAGGAGTGGGCAATAAATAAAGGGTGTCTGAGCAGTGGTTAAGATGCAGAGTAGGGAGATGATGAGGGGAATAGAAAAACTACAGAAGTTTTTCATACATTTTAAAGAGAACTGTCATCCTTACTTCAAATGTCTTTCTTTGTTGAATTAATTTAAAATTAATAAAGATCCTGATTGTAAGATTCATTGAGTGATCTGGTTGAGAAAAAGTGTCCAACTTCAGTACATTTATCTTCTTATATGTGATGTTTTATTGTGTATCTGTGCTTGTTCATATGGGCTTGGAATGTTCCCCAATGTAGCATTGTAACAAAGTAGTATTAAAAACTGTAATAAACGGACTTCCAATAATGGCAGCTGCTGGGAACGGCATGTCTTTTATAGCACTGCCTGAGGATTGCAGTCTAAACCATCCTTCATCCCTATCCATTTGGCAGTGCAATTGCACTCACTGAGCTGCAGGGACTGTTGCTAGGTCACTCTTGTAGTGTGAGACACATATTTCCTGGAGCTAGGTGTTTGGGCCTTTACAAACTATAAAATCATGACCTCAATTGATTTGTTGCCACGTCTGACTCACCAAAGTGTTCCTGCAACACTATATGACCCTTGGAAGGGATGTCACATCTCTTGTGAGGAGACATCACTGACCTACCTGATTCCTGCACCAAACCAACAGACTTCTCTGTTGGATTGCTCGGGCTTCATTGGACATCAGTGGTGGTCAGCTCAGGATGGCGGGAGAGCTCCAGCTAACCTCACCATACTGCAATGCAATCAGGGACTTTGGTTTTACCTAATCATGCTGGAACCTCGCTGATCACAGACATATTCTCAGAGGGACGCACAATTTCCAAGTCAGCGAGCTTGTTGTCCTCTGCATTCCTCCCTGCTTGGTTCCACATAGGGCCTGCTTATACTTTGTTTCAAAAATGTCATAGAAGTATACCTGAATGCTATGATAAACACCAGTTTATGGCCAGTTTTGGAGAGGATATATGGTCTTTATGAATATCTGCTTTATGCATCATTGTCTTTTTATGCTTTCTATTCACTACATATTGTTTCTCTACATTGGTGAAAGAGACACTGTTTAGATTTTTCTCTAGAGCTTTGTTGTCACATAGCATTGTTCCAGCTACTACAGTTTAGGAATGCCTACTCAGTCTGGCTTATTGGAATCAATTACCCATTAATAAGTAATTAAATATGTTGGTTTCCTTCATCCTATAAGGCCCTTCCATATTGTTGTTTCTGTTGTATACTGTGGCTGCAAAAAAACTTCTGATGTCTGGACCACTCTTGTGGCTTTCTGGCAGCACTACTCTATTAGTCTTGAATCAGTACTAAATAGTGGGGCTTGTTTGCATAATTGTTTCCATAATGGATGTTGGGGTCTCTGGTGTGCTTGCAGGCTTGTCGTTCACTGCTGATTAAGATTACTTTATAAGGAGCAATTATTCAGACCTCTACTAGTGCCCTACATGCAGGCAGAACAGGTAGCCCTGGATTTGCTGCTTCCAATTATCTTTTAAACATAAACCAACTGTCTACTGCCTGTATTAGGCTGTCCACTTCATACATGGAAATGTGGCTGGCAATGCCAGATAACGGTACAACTCCCAAACTACAAAGAGGCAAGAAGAAAACATCTTGTTCTACATCCACAAAAGATTTGGTTACAGATAACATGCAAGCCTTTCATACTGCCTCTGACATTACTCTGGCAGTTGCTAAAACACATGCAATCACAAATATGTCAATGTGATCTTTGAAAAAAGTTGGATTCTATCTTTCATGGAAATATTCGCCGAGGTGAAAACACATAAAGAACACATGGAGAAGGTGGAGACAAGGGCCTAGATGCGCTAAAGTTCAATGCTGTGGCGATATGATGTGTTTGAAACACTTAGACATTTCAATCTACACACACACATCAACATATACACTATAATTGCTGGATGCAAGTGGAGGGTTGGAGAAGGTCCCTGTTAGCATGCAGGATTGTCGAAATTCTGTGGAAGGGACAGAGTGTTCTCCTTCAACATGCTACCTTCTAACTTTGTCATTCGACATAATGTGATTTCTTTTGATATTTTAACCTACATTTGTAAAGTGAAAGAGTGACATATATATATATATATATATATATATATATATATATATATATATATATATAAAACCCTTTGAGTACCAGAGAGGTAGCAATGTATTGCTTTGCAATTCATTTGCTACTCCTCTGATGCCTTCTCTTACAGGTCTCCAGTGCATTGCAAAGTATTGGAGAATGATGATAGTAAAGCGCTGCAATTTGCTGGCATCCCAAATAGTAATTCAGGCTGCTTCATATCGGTACATGTTTACATTTTGCAGTTTGCTTTCTTTTTGTGATATTTCTACTTTCCCTTACATATTTCAGGGTTTTTTTTATATTATTCCTTTCGTTTTCTTCCATTTTTATCCATTCAACTTTCTGTTTCTCTCAATTCTTAAAGTTGTCTTATTGCTAGTGATGTGTGAGTGCTTCCACATTACCAGCACTTGGACACCTCTTCATGCTACAAATTGATTGAGGGTTGTTACTTCATAGGAAAGTACAGGGAGATCCCAACTCCGCCAACCTCAGGTAGGTGAAGTTGAGACTGTGAACTACCAGAGCAGAGGTTGCTATTGGAGTTTAGTGAATGTGTCGAAGTGTCATATTAACACATCAACACACCCTCTTGCATACAAAACTGTCTCATAATTCAGCATTTCCATATGGAAGTGAGTCATTATGCTTCATTTCCATATGGAAATAGGCCATTGTCGATGTGATGAAGGAAAATAATAAACCTGTTGGATGAATGTCGATGTGAGCATATTTTTGTCAGAGTGCTGGTGATGTGATGTTGCAGACACTTTAGTGAATACTATTAATATGCATTTGACACTGCTCTGACAGGACATCAACATTTTCAGCCCTCTTCGAATTTTAGTGAATTTAGGTATCACGGTGCCCGTGATTTGCCCTGCTGGTTGGTAGATTCAATTATGTGGTCTCGTATCTCCCTGGCACGGAGAATATTAGAGTGGATGCTCTTTCCCTGCAGTTTGGGTCTGATCCTGAATCTGAGAGCACTCCTGTTCCTATCATTCCATCTGACTGTAGTTTGGTTACCATACGGACTAGTATTACATCACCTTTGAGAGAGGAGATTTTGGCTTCTCAAGCTTCGGCTTCTGTGGATAAGCCAAGTGGTAAATATTTTGTGCCCAAGCCCCTTCGCACCAGATTACTGGCGACATATCACTCCTCGAAAGCTGCAGGTCACATTGGGTGAGACCAATTGACATGGTCCATTTCTTGAATCTTTTGGTGGCCCAGCTTGAGAGCTGACTGCTCCGCATTTGTTGCTGCCTGTTCCACATGTGCTCGTACCAAAACCCCTAGACATCTTCTGGTGGGCCTGCTTCAACCAGTTCCTAATGGTGAGCGCCCTTGGTCACACTTGCTTTCAAGGAATACACGGTCATCCTAATGATCATTGATCGGTTTTCCAAAATGGCTCACTTTGTGCCTCTTAAGGGACTTCCTTCCTCCTGGGAGTTGGCCGACGTCTTTGCTAGGAGGTGTTTCGGCTCCATGGAGTGCCCAAGGTGTTGGTCTCGGATCGAGGGAGCCAGTTCGTATCCCGTTTCTTGAGGTCTTTCTGTGGTCAGATGGGTAACCAACTCTTTCTTCTCTGCCTACCATCCCCAGTCGAAAGGTGCTGCTGAGAGATCCAACCAAGGTTTGGAAAAGTTTCCACGCTGCTTCATTTTGGACCATCAGGATAACTGGGCGACCTTGTTACCGTGGGCTGAGTTTGCCAGGAATTGTGCCGTGAACTTCTCCTCTCAGAATTCTTTATTTCTGATCAACTGTGGTTTTCAACCATCTTTGCTTCCAGAGTCCTTTGAGGCACAAAACATTCCGGCTCTGGATGAGCATTTTAGGCAACTCCACTCCACTTGGATATGGGTTCAGAGAGCCTTACAGAGGTCCATGCAGCGCTATCAGAGACACGCAGACTGTCTACGACTTCCTGCTCCATTCTTTCAATTGGGGGACAGACTGTGATTATCTTCTAGTAATTTTAACCTCCAAGTACCTTGTAGGGAACTGGACCCTCGTTTTGTAGGTCCATACCGGGTTCTTCGCAGAGTCAACCCTGTCACATATGCCCTGGACCTTCTGGCTGCTGTGAGCATTCACACTGTACTCCATGTATCTTTACTCAAGCCATTGACTTATAATCGCTACACTTCTGCGCCAGTCCAGCCTGGCCCGGTACAGGTTGAGGGGCATGAGGAGTATGAGATACAAAATATTTTAGACTCATGTAGCGTCAGAGGACACCTACAATATCTTGTACACTGGAAGGGTTATGGGCCAAAAGAACGTTCCTGGGTATCCAGTGCAATATCCATGCTCCTGCCTTACTCCGTAGGTTCCATTCTCGGTTTCCTTCTAACCCTGGTCCTCTTCCATGGGGGAGATGTCATTGAGGGGTGGGTACTATACAGTGCCCGTGATTTCTCCTGCTATTTGCATTACCTGTCTTACTGGTGGATGAGCAGTAGCATTGCTGGTCACTGCTGTCTCACTGCTGGCCTCTCTGTTGCGGGTGCGTGTCACTGATGTCTCGCTCACTGTTTTGTACCTGCGGCCTAATTGGTCGATTGTTGTCCCACCTTCTCTATTGGCCTTACATGCGGTTGGAAGATGGAGATTCAATGCCCTTTCGTGGTGTATCAGTGCTCTCTGTTGTGACCCTTGTTTGGATGCTGACTCCGCTCCGTGTATGAACGTTGGCCTTGTCTGACTCCCCAATCCGTGTATGAACCTTGATCTTGTCTGAGTACACGACCCGTGTATGAACCTTTGCCTAGTCTGACTACCTGCTCCGTGTATGAACCTTGGCCTGTCTGACTACCCGATCCGTGTATGACCTTGGCCTAGTCTGACTACCCTCTCTGTGTATGACCCTGGCATTTGGGCCTTGTCTGTATACCACTCCATATTGAACCCCAGTTTTGTCTGACTACCTCTCTGTGTGGCCTCAGGTGTCATGGTTTGTTACGACTCTCAGACACAAAGTTAGGTAAAAACACAACTTTATTGAAAATAATTTAAAAATGATCCCTTAGGATTCCAACATGACATACAACATACAATAATAGCGAGACACAGCACAGGCTCTACCGGTCTTGCCAATATACCGGGCAAGACAGCCAATGAATCTAATACAATAGGCTCTACCGGCCTTGCCAATACCGGGTAAGGCAACCTGCAGATGAAGAATGTACCAGGTTCTACTGGCCTTACCAATACCAAGCAAGGCAGCCCAAGGAGCTAGCGAGGCTCTACCGGTCTTGCCAATACACCGGGCAAGACAGCCAATGATCTCGTACCATAGGCTGTACCGGCCTTGACAATACCAGGTAAGGCAACCTGCAGATGGAGTATATACCAGGTTCTACCGGCCTCACCAATACCGGTCAAGGCAGCCCAAATGATCTAACTATGGCTCTACCGGCCTTGCCAATACCAGGTAAGGCAACCTGCAGATGGAATATGACCAGGTTCTACCTGCCTTACCAATACCGGGCAAGGCAGCCCGATGGGACTCATTCTAGGGACGCCCAAAGAGAGTACGTTAAATGCTCAAGGAGCGAACCAGTTTCCGCACGCTGTAACCAACAGTAATATGTCTAGCCGCAGGGCTTTAGAGCAAACCAGCGTCCGCCCGCTGGAACTAACAGTAATGTGTAAAGCCACAATGCTTTAGAGCAAACCAGCGTCCGCACGCTGGGACCAACAGTAATGTGTATAGCCACAAGGCTTTGGAGCAAACCAGCGTCCGCACGCTGGAACAAACAATAATGAGTATAGCCACAAGGCTTTGGAGCAAACCAGCGTCCGCACGCTGGGACCAACAGTAATGTGTACGGCCACAAGGCTTAGGAGCAAACCAGCGTCCGCACGCTGGGACCAACAGTAATGTGTACGGCCGCAAGGCTTAGGAGCAAACCAGAGTCCGCACGCTGGGACCAACAGTAATGTGCACGGCCGCAAGGCTTGGGAGCAAACCAGCGTCCGCACGCTGGGACCAACAGTAATGTGTACGGCCGCAAGGCTTGGGAGCAAACCAGCGTACGCACGCTGGGACCAACAGTAATGTGTACGGCCGTAAGGCTTGGGAGCAAACCAGCGTCCGCACGCTGGGACCAATAGTAATGTGTACGGCTGCAAGGCTTGGGAGCAAACCAGCGTCCGCACGCTGGGACCAACAGTAATGTGTACGGCCGCAAGGCTTGGGAGCAAACTAGCGTCCGCACGCTGGGACCAACAGTAATGTGTACGGCCGCAAGGCATGGGAGCAAACCAGCGTCCGCACGCTGGGACCAACAGTAATGTGTACGGCCGTAAGGCTTGGGAACAAACCAGCGTCCGCACGCTGGGACCAACTGTAATGTGTACAGCCGCAAGGCTGGGAGCAAACCAGCGTCCGCACGCTGGAACCAACCGAAATGTGTATAGCCGCAAGGCTTCGGAGCAAATCAGCATCCGCACGCTGGGACCCACTGTAATGTGTATAGCCGCGAGGCTTTGGAGCAAACCAGCGTCCGCACGCTGGAACCAACTGAAATGTGTATAGCCGCAAGGCTTTGGAGCAAACCAGCGCCCGCATGCTGGGACCAATTGTAATGTGTATAGCCGCAAGGCTTTGGAGCAAACCAGCGTCCGCACGCTGGGACCATCAGCAAAGTGTGCAGCCGTGAGGCTTAGGAGCAAACCAGCGTCCGCTCGCTGGAGCTAAGAATGTCGCCAAAGCGACCAGGCGTCGAAATACATCTGGCTGGACAAGAGACGACAGGAACTCGCAGGAAACCAAGCGACCAGAAAAACTCAGTGAAGGAGAACAGGCAGGAAGCATCAACCTATCAGAACTAGGCCGGAACATACTGGAACAGCTCTGCAGACCATAGACTCAGGAACAAGATACATTCTGGAACTCAGGAACACAGCTACAGGTACTGACGAATACTGGAACATGGTCAAGGCTAATGTGGTCAGAGACACCACGAAAGGGCAACCATAGGATTCCCAAACCAGGTTTAAATAGGCAGACTGAGGAGGGATAAAGGCAGACAACCAATAGGAGCCCCCTAATGGTGACTGACAGAGAAGTGCAACAATCACGGGCACCGTGATATCAGGTTAGTCTGGTGCCTCCAAGGGCTTTCCAGCATTCTGGGTTATTCTGTTGGTATTGGCCTTGGACCCTAGCCTTCTAGGGTTATGTGTAGCCTCCTACCAGCCACCGTCGCTCCATCTTAGGTAGGCTGCGTCCACTCTCCTGTAGAGAACTGTGGCTAGTTTCTCTTTCTTACTGCCTTACATTGTTCCTAGTAGTGCAGGCAAGGTTCAGTGTTCAGGTCCTGGGTAGCGGGCTGTAGCACTGTCCTTACGCCTGACCTCGGGTAAGGTTGGGGAAGTGCTTTATCTGTATATTTGCCTTACTGTACCTGTCTTGTGTTATTATTTACCAGAGCCTCTGTGACACTAGGCCAAGAACTTCTAACTGAATCTACAATTACAACAATCCAATAAGCAAACTAACCCTTAGAAACCAAGAACCAAAACATGATGGAGAAATTGGATGACATGGAAAACAGGTTGAGGATGACCTCCCAGAGGCCAAAAAAAAGGTGTGACCTGTGGGTCTTTATCTGTATGCAACTTCCTAGAGGGCAAGGCAGGAGGAGATGAGTTCTGCTGTGGTGGATGAATATGTCTCTCTTGTGAAAGCCTTTAAAGAGTGGTACGTTTATATGATGCCAAGTAACTCTGTTTATTTCTAAAATGTTGGGAGAAGCCTGCCTACATTGTTCATTGATGATGGGTGTTGATAAGAATTAGATGTCTTCTCAGTTATGGTTGCCAGGTTTCAACTTTTTTCTGCCCTTGATTGAAATTGGTGGATACATTTTTAAATATGGTTACTGGAAGTCCTGCTCTCTTTGATCATGCTTAAACTTGCATATATCTTCTTCAGCAGCAGTCACTGCTTGTTATTTTGTTCCCGTTCTATGAGTTTTCCTGTTAGTGGGTCTCAGTGTTGAACAGGTATTATTTTAACTTTTTTTTATAACAATAATGGACATGTTTTTATAAGTAATTCATTATAAGCATGCGTCAGTCATCCACTGACCTTCCCCCACCAGCAGTAACTGAAATGGTTTAATATTGTCTGTATGCCTATTTAGAGCATATGTACCAAGATATGGAATTCCAATCCTTCCCCTTCTTCAGAAATGTTTCACATGCTGTGTTTTTGATAATAGCTGCACTGTCCCTGCTTGTCACCCAAGAAAAAGATTCAATCAAAGACTATTGTGATTGGACAGCTTCTCCCAACAGAAGCACTTAACTCCTTAAGGACCGGCTGCATGTGTACACGGCCAGCACTTAAGGGCCACGGACCATTTTTTTTATTTGCCGATCCAAATCAGGGCTCCCTGAATGGCGTGCATCCGTGCTGGGATCCCTGAAATCCATGACGATCCTGACTCGTCATGCGTCCTTATCTCACGCCAACCCATGACTTGCCAGGACCATCATGAGTTCTTAAGAGGTTAAAGGGATAGTAATGTTTAACAAAAACTGCAACTCCAATTAACCATCATAGTATTTTGACCATGGAAAGTATTATTTAAATACTGTCAGAGTTGTAGTTCAAGAGTAAGTGAATGATAAAGTACCCAACTCCCGCCCCTTTTACCTATTGTAAGCCACCTCCCCTCAGATGTGGAATCTGGTCACCTGACCAGACAGCTCGCAGCAAGGGACAATCTTCTTATTGTGAGCATAAGGAAAAAAGGCCCCGCTATCACTGTCTCCCTAAGCGATCCTGTGCTCTTACCTCTGTATGGCCGCCAGCCGGCATGGCCTCAGGCCACTTCTTCATTGCTAGAGTCATGTTACAGGCACTGGCATGGACGCCTGTTTATTGTCATGGTTCCCAGGAATAAACCAGGAGTCAGTACGGTAAAGTAAAACAATCTTTTATTAGAATAATAACAGTAATGCACGTAAACAGAACACACAGAGGGTGATCAAAGAGGCAAGTACTGTATTAGAAATAGCAGTCCGCCAATAGATCCACCACACTGTCTGAGACTAGGCCTCAGCCCACTGGAACCTCGAGGTAATTTGGAACGCCCAAAGGACTAGCACTGACTCAGCCTTCAGTCAGTCTAGGAGTCTGATAGAGCCCCAGGTCTGCTCTAGGATGGGTGTCTGTGGAGCGGGGACCAAATCACGGAGGAAATAGACAGAGCCCCCTAGTCAGCACCAGAAAGTATACTCAGACAAGCTGGGTCATACATGGAGTGGGTAGTCAGCCAGAGCCACAGGTTTGCACCAGATAGGATAGCCACTGAAGCCTTGGTATGCTGGAAGCGCAGTGGACAGAGCCCCAAGTCAACACCAGAATGGGTAGTCAGCCAGAGCCACAGGTTTGCACCAGAAAGGATGTCTAAGCCAAATTGGAACGCACAAGGAGAATAGTCAGACAGAGCCACAGATCAACACCAGAATGGATGGACAGACAGGCCGGGTCATACACAGTTCAGGTAGTCAGACAGAGTTACAGGTCCGCACCGGATTGAGTGTCCACTACACAATGGGAGCAGGCAAAAGAGTAGTCAGACAGAGCCACAGGTCAGCACCAGAATGGATGGTCAGACAAGCCAGGTCATACACAGAGCCCAAGGGAAACAGAACTGTATTGTACAACAACGCAAGGGCAACTGAGTCAGAACTCAGTCTGCCCTTTAAACCTTTCCTCAGGAAGTAGGTAGGAGGAGCAGCTCAGAGGGAGGAAGTAGGTAGGAGGAGACTACAGGAAGCAAACACATAAAATAGAGGCCTGCTGCATGCTTGAAGCCTAGTGCCTGCAGATGATGCTGAAACCAAGGTAAAGCTGTAACATTTATCGGCCTGTTCTGTTGGGCCTAATTGGGTCCCGTCTCCTTCTTCTGCTTTATAAACCCCATTGAGGCTAGGACTTGTTGCCCTTTCATGGTGTATCTGTGCGTTGCTTCAGTGTTGCTCTAGTTTGTCCCTTACTTGGCTGCCATGTTCTCTCCTGATCGATCCTTGGCTTTGTCTGACTTTCCGCTCCGGCTCAAGACCTAGTGGCTTTGTCTGACTACCAGATCTGTGTATGACCCTGGCTTGTCCGACTACCCGCTCTGTTTTGACCTTGATTGTGACTGACTACCCGATTTGGCTCTTGACTGTGGCTTGTCTGACTTACGCTCCGTGCTGCCTATCATCTGTCCTGGCTAGTTGTGGGCATGCTCCATCGGTGTAGAATAACTGCTACCTCTACCACTTACCGGTGTTGAGGCTGGCTACATTCCACATTCTTGCCTCCGCCCTTTGCCTACCTAGTAGACCTGTTCCGTGACTCTTTCGGAGTTCTAGTTACTCTCTGTCTCGCTCCTCCTACCCTTCGTGGTAGAATCATTACTTCAAGACATCTGTCTGCCTGTCTTGTGTCTGGGAGTTTAGCTGTCACTCCAGTGATCAGGTTTCCTGGCGTTTCAGGACAAAGCCAATGTCAGCACGGAGAGTTCTGTCAGCCAGACCAAAGGTTCAGGCACAAATTGGTAGTCAGACGGAGCCAGGGTCATACACAAAGCATATTCAGCAGCCAGGAACGGATCACAACGGAAGACTCAGAATGCGCTCAGGTACACCACGAAAGGGCACTGAGGGAATGATATGATGCAGCATATTAAGGCCTCTCTGGGAGGCGGAGTCAATCAAGTGGAACTATAAAATAGCGAGCGCTCAGAATGACGTGCTAGTAACCAGAAAGTAGTCACCCACCATGCTGCTGCCAGGTAATCACAAGGAAGCAAACAGGCAAGCAAAATCACCAGAATCATTTGTCTTTAGATGCTCACATATAAAGACAAACCCTCTGTCTCCTATGCGGGGGTAGATATCCAGGTCTTCCAGGACCTTTCCCCCTTCACACTCGCTCTTCGATGCTAACTACACCCTCTAACTGAGCATCTAAGGATCCTGGGCATAAAATACAAACGGGACTTCCTTTTCCAACTTTCCGCTCAACACAACGGCCAGTCTGCATCCCTCTCTTCTATAGATGGAATAGAAGATTTCTTTAAGGCTTTGCAGATTGATGTTCCATTGGATCCTGACCCTCCAGTCAGACCGTGGTCCCCCCCATTTGACACCAAATCAAGGGCTCATCTGGCACCTTGTTACAGTTTCTCCACATCACAAGAAGAGGAGAATACCTCAAGACTCCACATCCAACTCCTAATTTGATGACCTCATTATTGTCTCAATTTATATGACTTTTGGACTTTCCATGATTTCCCATCTCTTATGTTTTATGGATCCCTCTAAAGAGGACTGTGACTCTATGAAGTCTCTTGATCATTCACCATTCATGTTTTTCCTGGGACATATGGATTTAATGCCACTGACGTAAAACTGCAGGTAACCTTGTGTATATTGCTCTGGGGGTGACTTATGTTTTATTTATGGAGTGGGGGGTTGTTTATTCTCTTCCCTGCTCTGGGTGGATCTGTAAATACATTGTTGTCATTGAACTATCCACCTCCCTTATTCTGTCTTTCTCAGCACCCCTCTCCCTCCATATTGTAATCTTCTTTGACCAGGTTGAGTGCCCCCTTGACTGTGTGGGCTACAAGATGGGGGTCTGGCTGGACTTAGATTCTGTGTCATGGCATAGGGGACAACACTTTTCTTCTACTGCCGCAACATGGACTGACTCCTGCCTCTCCTCTCTTCTTCTCCTACTTCCCTCTCAACACTTCGGAGAGGTAATTCTCTGGAAGTCTTTATATGCTCCTGTGGTTATTCCTAGTCCCCTGCCTAACAGTTTGTGTTTCCTCCTACCTAACTGAGATAGATCTGTTGAGTCCTACCCAGTTAGGTTTTATTAGGCCTCACTTCTCGATTGATAGTCTCTGACCCTTCAGTTTATTTATCATCCATTGAAGAGATAGTAATCCTAAAAAAAAAAAAAAAAAAATATATATATATATATATATATATATGTTGGTAGGTTTATCTCCCTTAGTAAATCATAGGTACTCCCACTGCTGAAAGGCATTTTATTCAAATATTATTACAGCTCAAACTTGAATTTGCAGTATCACAGTGGCCTGAAACTGTACAGAGATGCTGTTGCTACACCATCCTATGGACAGATCTGGTCAGTTGACCATAAACTTCTATAGGAAGGTGTAGCAACAGGGTCACTGTACAAATTAGGGCCACTGTTATTTCAAGTTTGAACTGCAATAACTTGTGAATAAAACACCCCCTCAGCAGTGGCAGTTCCCTTGTTTTACTCAGGGGAATAAACACTACAATATATATATTTTTTACATATGAAGTGTTACTATCCCTTTAATACTCACAGCACTTGTATCACCTTTTATAGATGGTGGCATTCGTGGCAACTATTCAAATCCCTCCTTAACTTCCTCGGTGCTGCTGTTTCTACATGAGCCTTTTGCTTCTCTGTCTTGTTTGACTTTCTTTTTGTCTTCCATTTCTTCTGCATGATGCTTGAATGGTATTAGATGCTGGTTAATTTTTAAAATAAGTATATCTACACAGCAGCTAAAAAGACATGCCATACTGTATTGCAAAAATGTATTACTCCTTGCTATTAATGGCAACTATGTGAGTATCCTGCACAAAGCTTTCTGCTAACTAGGGGTGGACGAAAAGTGTGAAAAATTTCCTGCATGAGTTTTTGCGAAAATTTGCAGATTTTTCGCTTTTCCCGCAAAAAATGAAGTCTTTCCACCTATGCAAAAATGTCCACCTTTTCACCTATTTTAACTAATTTTTCATCTATTTTAACACATTTTCTCTTTTAACACATTTTTTGCCTAAATTTCCTATAGGTCCTACATTTCTCACTGTAATATTACTTCTTCTGAGGGCTGAAGATTAGAAATAAATGGCTGAAAGTCAAAGTTGTGAGTCCTACAGCAACATATGGCTTGATAAATGTTTTAGCATGCAGAATGCATTTGTGCTTTGCCCAGAACACTAACTTCCTGCTTAAGTGACACTGGCACATATTCATGATGATATCAAGTAATAAAAAAAAATAAAGTTCAACCTACAATGTGGCAGATGTGTATGATAGTAGGAGTGGTGGGGGACTGGCGTGGTGTGATTTGTGTGTGTATATTGTTTTTACCATTATCATACAATATCCTCCTTCTCAGATTATTGACACATTACTTATCAGTCATAGCAGTGGTCCCAAGTGGGGTAGATGGTGGCAACCCTTCTTTACATCCCTCCTTCACGTCTTCATCTGTGTTGCTGTTAAAGTGTTAGTAATGTCCCAAAAAATGTTTAATAGTTTTGTAGAGGCTAAAAAAAAAGAATCTCATTGCCACAAACCCCATCTCTCAAACCACTATGGTTTGAGAGATATAAGCATTGAAAGTTCCCTTCCCTCCCCTTCTCCTGACATCAATGTCTAGCTGACAGAAGGAGATCTCATTCCGGGGATCAGCCGGCCTCTCTGCAGCAAAGCTGAAATCCTGTTATTAGAGAATAATTACTTCATTGAAAAGGTCTACAAGATGTGCCTTGTTTGCAAGCGTACTTTGTAGACTGTTCCAATGAAGTAGTTCTTTTTCTAATAACGGGATTTTGGCTCTGCTGAAGAGCCTCATAGTGTCGGCTGACATGGATCTCCTTCTGTCAGCTTTACAGCTGACATTAAAGGCTCGATTTAAAGGCAGCCGTTAACCAAAAAAATCACTAAAGGGTGCGTTAAGTGTCATGTTGCAATTCAAAGATCCGTCTAAACAACAGCTAACGGCAGTTGCACAATTCCTACGGCCGATACACTTACGTGCATTCAGACGCATGGAACAACATACCCCAGAGCTATTCAAAGGCTTGCGGTACTGATAACGGCTGAAAAAAAGACACACCTAACGGCTAAAAGTTAAGACCCACTTCTCACACACGTTAGACACTTAACGGCCAAAACTAAACACCCGTTACAGAGGAAAACACACAAAAGGCTTACCGCACAACCATGTAAATGGGAAAATTAACCCGTGCAATGCCAAAACAACACAAAAACATGCACACACAACACAAATCACTACACACAAAACAACAACCAACACCACAGGAACAATGACACACAAAAAAACAACAACACAACATGGCACGGAACAATGGGGGTCATCACACAAAGCGGACCCTGCAAATACAAGCTCACCTGGGAAACATCAACACGCGACCTGCACCCCACAACTGCACGCCCGCAAATGGCACACACAGAACAAGCACAACACACCACATCTTATAACACACACACACCTGCAAACACTTACCTGGACACAAACAACTCACCATTGGTCAGCACTCACCTCATCACCACACCTACACAACGCCCTAGCAAGTACTTAAAGGGACAACTCAACACACTCACTTGTGGCTTGTTTTCCACTCAGGGAGGGAGAGAGAGAGATAGACAGAGAGAGAGAGAGAGAGAGACAGATAGATAGATACAGATAGATAGAGACAGATAGAGAGAGCAAACAGTATGTTGGGTTACATATTGTTGCGAAGACTGCATAGAAGGCGTGCAAGGGAGAGAGCTAGGGAACATCAGCAAACCCCAAGCACGCCTCATCAACAGCCTTCACCTGTTGCAAGTGAGGAGGCTCTGGCTCACCAGCCACACAGGAGTCCATCCCCACCTGGAGGGCACAGGATGTATAGACGACCACCAAGGCCCAGGGTATACCGCCCAAGGGTCACACTCTTTGGAATGGCTGATGACGAGGTCATTGATCGCTACAGGTTGAGGCCTGACAGCATCATTGCCTTGTATGAGGTCATCAAGGAGCAGGTGGATCCCATCTACATCCACAACCATGCCCTAACTGGCCTGCAGAAACTACTCTGTGCCATACACTTCATGGCAAGCGGGGCCTTCCAGTCCACTGAGGGTTACGCATCTGGCATGTCACAGGCCACATTCTCCAGAGTGCTGGCCCAGGTCCTGCCAGCCCTCAAAAGCAAGGCCAGTACCCATATACATTTTCCCACCACCGACATGGACTGGATACACGTCAAGCAGGCCTTTTACGCAAAGGGAGGCATGCCCAGGGTCATGGGTGCTATAGATTGCACCCATGTCCGGATTAAGGCCCCAGCACGTGACGCACAGATATTCATCAACAGGAAGAACTTCCACTCCATCAACGTGCAGATGGTGTGTGACAGCAACATGAGGATCATGAATGTCTGTGCAAAATATCCTGGCAGCACACATGATGCATACATTCTACAAAACTCCTCAGTCCACAGAGATTTTGAGAATGGAACCTTTACAGGGGGATGGCTACTGGGTGAGTTCACAAAACAAAATCACACCACATACACAGGCGTACACACCACTCAGCTCAGCATGCACCTGACCCACACCTACTACGTCCACCACACAAAACATCATTCACACAACATGTGCTCCCTGTTTCACCATGTCACTCACATTACACAGGTGATGCTGGCTATGGATGCAAGTCCTGGCTACTGACCCCTCTGGCCAATCCCCATACACATGCCCAGGAAAGCTACAACCAGGCTCATGCCAGAACCAGGAATGCTATTGAGCGGACATTTGGGCTCCTCAAGTCAAGATTCCGATGGCTGGACCACTCTGGGGGAGCACTGCAGTATGCACCGGCTAAGGTGTGTGACATCATTGTGGCGTGCGCAATACTGCACAATATCGCAGTGGACACCAGGCTGCTGGAGCACATCCCGGACCCCCCTATACAGGAAGTGGCCATGGACATCGGGCATGTGGAGGAGACCATGAGAGGGGCACAGATCAGAGACAGGCTCATCACGGAATACTTCACCTGTGAGTATAACACAGGCATGCAAACAATCCATGCAAGTCCCCCAGCAGTCCTGTGACACTAACCACACTGCACATTTTGTTCTGTCTCACCCCACAGGAACAGTGACACAGCACTGCACTGGCAGTGGACGTGGAAAATTGTGTGTGTGGACTCAACAACCATCCTCCATTCCACTCTCCACGTTGACATACAGACCCCAAGGATATCACGCACACCCCCAGGAGAAACAAGGTACAACATATTACCCATGTTCATCACCTTACACGGCTTGATTGACAGCAACTAACTGGATATGCCATGATTAGAGCCTGAACAACCATGCTAGCCCAGTAGTGAAAGAGTATTATCTAATGATTTGCATGAGAAGGGACATCAGACTCAATATGGGACCTGTACTGTGCTACAGCTGAGAAGAGCAGCACAGGGGTGGATGTACAGTGGTATGGGCACACAATGTAGAGGTCATGAGACGTAGATCAGATTACCACGGACTCCATGCAGACCTGTGAGTGTGCAGACGTATGTGCCCCTGACATGAATACACACATCAACAAATGTGTCCTAACAGTTCCATGGAACAAATGACATTGGGCTGCCACTGTCACTTTCACAGTGGCAGCACAATGTCATTACTTCCATGGAGCTCTCAGAACACTTGTTAATGGGTGTATACATGTCAGGGGCACATATCCCTAGGACTGATGCACATGTCCTTAGTTCCCCACAGAATTGGTTACAGATGAGTACACAACACATTGTCAAGCAATGGTTTGTGCACTCACCTGTAACTGTGAAAACTGAGGGGATGAAAAAGACTAAATTGTTGTTGCTTGATGATCAGTTCAGGTCTACTGCTCCAAATCCTGTCCTCTTGTCCCGCAGGCATCCGTAACATGATCCATCCTTGAACTGAAGATCTTCCATGTGACTGGATTGATGTCTTGACAACACCTTCATGAAGATCACCCCTTGCTGTTTATGGTGATGTTGTTGGTGATGCAAAGTTTGACCTGAGGTTCACACAAACCTCTACTGGAACATTCTCATAGAGACACAGAAAACACTAATTCTTGAGTGTTTTAACCTGTACAGTCAGGATGCTCAGCTACAGAGTTGTCAAACCTCATGGACAACACATGAGCAGGGCAGCAGTGTTACTGAAGTATTACAATTTAGTTTCAAAGTACATTTAGTGTTCTCATACAGGTGTTCAATGCATATAGGCAATACACACACAAAACACATGTACATTCTAATGTACTTTGAGACACAATAAAGATGAACCATCACCATTCTATCTGTGTCTGTAGGAGGATATATTTGAGAACACATATGTCAATGTGTTACCACACCCAGGGTAGAGTATGCCCCATACATGGAAAGGCAACACCCACATCACAGGAGGCCACCACTTGTTTGCCAGTGACTGGACTCTGTGATGTATCCATGCAAACAGATGATGGTGGCAGTGATGCACCAATTTGTTGTGGGAGTGATGAAGAGGTGATACAGGGGACATACTTCCACAGTGAATACCTGTCCACAGTATCTGTATTGCTCAGTATAATCCATGTTCGGAGATTTTGCTCCACTTTGACATATCTCAGTACATGAGCTAACGAACAACCAGACTAAGTGGACATGTGTTATCACTGGTGAAGTCTGTTACACCCTTAGGGAAACAGCAACTCAACTTACAGGAGACCCCAATGCTCAGCCCAGGATATCAATGTGTGTGCTACACGTTGAAATCCTAGGTTAAAAACATTGGCTTCTCCAGTAAGTCAGTTGCACAATGAGTGTGTGAATCCAAGACAACATGGATACATGTCCCATTTATCTATCCTGCTTATAATGTCCCTGCTAAATCACAGAGCTGTTTGTCTGGTTATCCCATTAACCCACTGAGTGCAAGAGTGGTCCCCAACGCATTTCTTGACAATGCGTTGTCTACCACTCTGGCACTCAAAGGGTTAAACACAGCACATGATGTAGACAAATGTTCAGTGTTGTACAATTTGTTGTGCTAAGGGGTATGTTTTGTTGTTCAAATTCAACACACAACACCGCCATATAACACAGTGGTGTAATATGGCTCCAGGGATGTATTACAAGTTGAATTTGTACAACGGTGTGTGTGTGTGAACCCATGTTGTAGCATCCCACTAACATTTCACATAGGCAGAGGTTGTGTTCACTGCATTGTATGGCAATGCATTGGAGACAACCCTGCCACCCAATCCATAACTGAAGACACAACAGATCAGACTGGAATTAAAAAAAAAATGTTTTCTTTATTGAGGGGAAACTTAACAGGTTGGGCCTTTCATTTTTTCTTCTTTGGGTGGGGGGCCTTAGCCTGGGTGCCAGAGGTGGATGCCCTTGTGGATCTCCTGGTAACCCTCTGCCCCCTAGGTGTTGCTTCAGGGGTAACACTAGAGGGGGTGGTGGTTGCAGTAGACCCCTCAGTGGAACGCAAGTTCTCCCTCTCCATCCTCAGGTTCTCCCTGCGGTTTATCTCCCTCAGCTCCACAAGGACCTGTGTTAACATGTCCATCACACCAGTCCTGAGCTGCTGGAGTAGTGTATTCCCCCTGGACACCTCCGACTCCAAACCTTGGATCCTGCTCTCCAATTGGACAATGTTCCTCCTGGATTGCCTCCTGCTCCTGGTGATATTGCTGTCAGTACTCCTGCTCGACCGGAGTAGTCTCCTCTGAAGGGCCATACACTCCGCCTCCATCCCTGTGAGGCGTGCGGTGCTGGAGGTGGATGTGCCCGGTGTCCCTGGTGCTGCTGTTTCTTCCTCTGCTGCTGAGGGTGCTGTTTCTTCCTCTGCTGCTGAGGGTGCTGTTTCTTCCTCTGCTGCTGAGGGTGCTGTTTCCTCCTCTGCTGCTGAGGGTGCTGTTTCCTCCTCTGCTGGAGGTGCTGTTTCCTCCTCTGCTGGAGGTGCTGTTTCCTCTGCTGCTGGAGGTGCTGTTTCCTCTGCTGCTGGAGGTGCTGTATCCTCTGCTGCTGCTGAGGGTGCTGTGGCTGCTGTTGGAGTGGCTGGTGCAGATGATGGGCATATGCCCACCACATCAAGTGATGCAGAGCTGCCCAGAGATGTGTGTGCTGGTGGAGGTGTGAATATGTCCCTGGGTAGGGGGCGCTGGGGCTCACCAATCAGGCCCAGGTGTGTGTAGTCCAGTGGCCAAGGGTCATATGGTGGCCACTGATAGGTGGTGGGACCCCACCTTGGATCATACCTTGGGGCATGCTGTGGAGCCATCCAGGAGGCTGGGTTGATCTGGGAGGCATATGGCCCATATTGGGTGTTGGCCACTGTCCCTGGCAGCCATTGCCTCCCTGGCGGTGGTGGTGCTGCTGATGGAGGGTAGTAGCTGGTGGAGGTGGATGGATGTGTCCACCTCTCCTCCTGTGGCATCCAGCCACTGTACTGGGGAGGTGCAGCTGGAAAGGGTGGTGCAGCCTGTGGTGGTGCAGCTGGAAAGGGTGGTGCAGCCTGTGGTGGTGCAGCTGGAAGGGGTGGTGCAGCCTGTGGTGGTGCAGCTGGAAAGGGTGGTGCAGCCTGTGGTGGTGCAGCTGGAAGGGGTGGTGCAGCCTGGGGTGGTGCAGTAGGTGGTGATGCAGCCTGTGTTGGAGGGGATGGTGATGGTGGGTAAGGTGACCACCGGCTGGTCCCCTCCTCTGTGTCCTCCTCACTGGGGGGTGACATAGCCTCCTCCACTGTCTCCTGCTGGGCTTGACGGCCGTAAGCTGTGTGGAGGAAGAAGATGTTGTGATTAGTGACCTTAGCCATATGTTTGTGGAGACAATTCTACTTTGATATGTGGGGAAGAAAAATATATGTGTTTGTGTTAATCCCCCTGGGTAAACAAGGGTACTCCCACTGCTGAAAGGTGTTGTTTGAGTTATTACGGGTGAAGGTTTCATTTTGAGGTGCAATATCACAGTGTCCAGAAATAGTACAGTGGGGCTGTTGCTACACCCTCCCATGTAGATATCTGGTCCCTGTACCAGAGCTGTCCATATGATTGTGTAGTAACAGCACCACTGTACAATATCAGGCCACTGGGATATTGCCCCTGACATATCCATGTCTGAGCTGTGATACCTTTTGCATCAACACACCTTTCAGCAGTACGAATACCATTGTTTAACTCGGGGGGGGGGGGGGGGGATCCAACAACATATATTTGTCTTCACAACTTGTAGGGATGGCTATCCCTCCAGGGGGGTGGCAAAGGTTAAGTCCACCTTGATGTCAGATTGTAGACATTGTGGGAACAGATGTTGTTCTCTGTTAGTCCTATCCCTCCTACCCTCATGGTTGTTCAGATAATGCTCTATGTGACGGATGTAGATTTCAGTCATTTGTCCACACGAGGGATTTTCAGCAGAGACAAAATCAACCCATTTAGAGAACAATACTTAATTGGAATGGTGTACAGGGTGTGCATGATTTACAAGCACACTCTGTGGACCATTCCAAAGAGGTATTTCTCTCTATATGTTGTGACTTTGGCTCTGCTGAAGAGCCTCCGTGTGGTCAAATGATGGATATCTTCACCTGTCACATGGAGCAATATCTGTATAACCATGAGTGTTGGAGGGATGGGACTTAGATCAAGACACATCTGTTAACGATGGCAATGATATGACATCATGATGACATTACCCATTGCTATCCCATTACAGTGACACACAAGTAGAAATGGTGATATATGTATGTGGATATGTACCCTTCATATGGATGGAGTAATATCCTTCCAAGATGTGATGCCAGAGAGCATTTCATTAGGTGTGATTGCCTTACTGGCTATATATGTGCACCCATCCAACAAGACATTGTATTGATATGATGGATATGAACATACCTCGTATATCCCATCTACGTAGGGTGTGATATACTATGTATGTGTATTTGGATGGTAGCAATGTAGGTTGATATGTGATGGGTGCACATAACTGGCCAGTAAGGCAATCACATCCAGTGAAGTGATCTCTGTGTTCACATCATGTTGGAACATATTTAGTAACATTTGAATCCTAAGGGCAACAATCCAGCCAGTAGTGAGGGATATCTTTGATTGAGGCCTGTTTTTTTGTCTGTGTATGAGCCCATCCATCCTTCTGTGTGAGGCAACCGTACTCAGTCCTAGATATCCATCAGTCATGGCCTGTTGGTGACCAAGGTACAATGTTTGCTATTTGTTTCCCATATGTATCCTGCATAGCGATGCTGGTGTACCATCGATCCATGGCATCAGCACCGCTTAGTGAATGTCCCCTGTGTGGCATGTGATCGTTGTCCTATTGACTTGTTTGTTGTCAGGTTAACCCCTTGAGTCCCAGAGGGGTTGCCAATGCTGTTGTTGTTGATCGATGCATTGATGATCCCTCTAGCACTCAAGGGATTAGGGAGGGGGTGGGGACATGGGTGACATTGTGTGTGAACAGTGATGATCTATGACAGTCGACAATTTGAAAATGAAGGTTTGTGTATTGTGTGTAATGAGCACAGCGACAGGAGGGTTGAAGTAGGACTTTGACAGGTTTGTCCCAAGTTGGACGTTGCCATTTGTCCAGGTGTTGTGTCCTTTTTTTAACCCTCATGGTGCTGTGTTGGTGCAGTTGTATGGCTGAGTGATGGCCATGTGTTGAGGTGTGAGTGTGTGTGCAGCTGGTGTTGGTTGCTGTAGTGTGTTGTTCTGTAGTGTTGCACTTACCGGTAGTGTGGAGGCTCCTCTCATCCCCAGTGTCAGTTCCTCCCACGACCCCCTCGATCATGGTCGGGGACATGTTCTGCCGCACCATCTCCTCCCAGCCGCAGAATGTGATGGGCACAGATGGGCCACCTCCGGTGCCTCGGGCTTGCTTGGCCATGTCAGACATCTTGTTCTTGACCACCCTCCGGCAGTCGCCCCATCTCTTCTTCACAGACTCCACGTCCCGTCTGCATGTTGCCACCGCGTTCACCCGACTGCAGATCTGATTCCAGGCTGCCTTCCTCCGCGCTGCCAGGCCAGGGACCTTTGCCGTCGGGTGGAGAACACTCTGCCTCTCCAGGACAGCTTCCACAAGAGCCGTGTTCTCTTCCTCACTATATCTGGGATCCCTGATCCTGCCCTCATCAGCTCCGGCATGGGAGGATTCAGAGCCGGAGTGCCCTGCCTGGTCTGACCCTGCCTGTGTGGGGTGCTCCCCAGGAACTACCCCTCGTCCCACTGCAGGTTCTGTCCCTGTCCTGCGTGTTCCTGCTCTTGTGGGCCTGGTCCCCCTCCGCCCTGCGGATCTCCCTCTCCCACCCCTGCTCTGCTGAGGGATCCCCTCCTGAGCTTCTTCCTCCTCCACTACTCTCCCCATCCCTCTCTCCTGTCCTCCTCTCCTTGCCATCACTCACCCAGTCACACCCAGGCACTCCCACAGGCCCTCACAGACACACTCGATCCAGTCACTCTCTGTCACACACTTTCACTCCCAGATTCACACTGTCAAAATAAAAAGTAAAATGTGTAAGGTGTTATAAAATAAAAGGACTATGTGTATGTATGTGTATGTGTTTGTATGTGTGTATGTAATATGTGCAAAGGTGTGCTATGTGTCGTATTCTGTGCAATGCTCTCCTCTCTCCAAACTCCAAACCTCCTCTACCTCCAATGAACGCTCCTGTCTCCCTCTCTCTAATGACTATCCTCCGCTCCTGGGTCCTGATATCTGGCTCTGAAGAACTCGATAACAGACAGTGTGTGGCGGTTATTTTTGGGTATATATAGGTGTATTTGAAGTTATTTGATACATTGGGGCTTTGGGATTGGATGTGTGTTTGAATTTGTTTTGGCATCAATCATGGTTGCTTGACAACGGCAGCCGTTATGTTACATGTTGTTTGGAGCTCAGTTATCGTGTGATTTGTCCGCCCGTTGTGCATTAACATGAGCGACAACGGGTTTTGTGTAACGTGTTTTTTGTGTGCCTACGCTCGATAGCTATTCTTGTAGAGTAGCTATTGAATCTGCCGTAACTCCTGTATTATTTGCGAGCGATGTGCCTTTTTCACTTAGCGGCTGGTTTAACGGTTGGCTTTAAATCGAGCCCTAAGAGAAGGGGAGGGAAGGGGGAACTTTGATTGCCAATATCTCTCAAACCATAGCGGTTTGAGAGATGGGTATAGTGGCAATGCAGTTCTTTTTTTTAGCCTCTACAAATCTATTAAAACATTTTTCATGACATTACTAACACTTTAATATATTTGTCCTGGCTTTTTCTGTTATGTGTGGTTTCTGCTACCTGATACTTAGATAGTATGAGATGGTTCATTTTTAAGAATGTTAGTCTCCCATCATTGCTGCTTGATGACTGATAGGGTGACTATGTGCTTTTTGACATATGTGCCTGTCCAGGGTCAGACTTTCTTTATTTTGCCTCTTTCCACATTATTACGTTCATGACCATGTTTAATGCTATTGCTTTTCGACTACCCATGTCTGACTCACAGATGGGGCTAGACCTCCATCCCTGTGCAGGGGACCAACTTTACCCTACACTTTATCATACTAGGCCATTAACTGGCAGATGCTTTAGTCTACATGTGTGGTTGGAGTTCCTCCCTTGTCCTGGATCAGTTATTCATATTGCTGTGACATTATATCCCCAGTTCACCAATGTTTTACCATTTGTGTATGCCTATATTTTTTGTATTACTTTACTACAAGTACCCCCGCATGGGCTCTCAGGTCTGTTTCTTATAGGCCCACTGGCACCCTCATGTTCCATCTTACTAATGTTATTACTCCCCCATGCCTTCTGCATGGTATTGTATGCTTTTCTTTCTAGTATTTGGCCTTAGAGACTTTATTGTTCTATCTTTGTGTCTTGCCTGCTCTCCAATTCTGGAAGCTCTAGGCAACACATCAGTCTATGCTTTTCCTTTTCCTGTTTCTCACTTCTTCCTGTTCCCTCTTTCTTTTTCTCCCCATTAGTCCTTCCCTGACTTTCACTCCCATCTCACCCTGTAAGATCCATGAGGTCTCCCCATGTTCTGGACGTCCACCTTAACTATTGATTCATTATGTCTTTGCCGCAACTTAAATTTATCTCATATAATGTTAAAGGCTTCAATAGCCCTGACAAACGGTCCATGATTTTTCATGAACTAGTCTGCTATCATTTGGATATAGCCTTCCTACAAGAGACACATTTGGTAAGGGATAAACATCCCAAAATATCTACCCATCATTTCCTCCAAGTCTGGACTGCTTCCTTTACAGAGGAAAAAAGGGATGTTGCTATCCTCTTCTATAGGTCTACCTCCTGGGATGTTATCTTTTCTTGAAGGAGACTTTAGCTGGTACCCCTGTTACTTTAGCAAACATTTATGCCCCCAACACCTCACATTACTCCTTTTTCAAATCCGCTCTTACATGCCAAGACGAGTTTCATTCTGATCTTCTTGGGGTGATCTACATATCTGCCTCAGTCCTACCCTGGACTGTTCTTCCCCCATATCTTCACATAACCCTCACCCCAATCTGACAACTGATGAATCTCTCGTTGATCGATGTCTGGAGAATTCTCTTCCCTGCTACTAAAACTTACTCCTTCTTTTCCAACCCCTACCATTCTTATTCCAGACTGGAGTATTTTCTTATCAGCCAATACCACTTATGCATGACCACGAAAACATCCATTGGCTCTTTTACTCTTTCTGACCATGCCCCAGTCTTCCTGAAACTGTCTTTCACTCATACCCCTCTGACGTCTTTAGTAAGACTAGGACAGATGTCTTACCCCCACACCAGTCTTATGACTGCCCTATAGACAGTTTCCTGGAACTACACCACCAGCAGGTCATATCTTCCTCTTGTCTGAACCTGAAAACAAGGCACTAGCTGAGTACATTAAGGAGAATTTAGCAAAATGGTTCATTAGACTCTCAACATCACCAGTAGGAGCACAGCTATTTTTTTCTTAAGATGAAATATGGGCTCTTGTACCTTTATATTGATTACCAAAGTCTGAATAAGGTGACCATTCAGAACCGCTATCTTCTACCACAGAGTCACAGCTGTATTCACTAGATTAGTGCCTATAATCTCATACATATCAAGAAGGGTGATTAATGGAATACCACTTCTTAATACCCTTTGGGCTTTGAAGTGCCTCTTCCTGAGATTTAAAATGTCTAAACATGGCATTTTTATGGATTGAATTATTTCGGGGATTTGCTAATTTCTCTATACACATCTAATTTTTTTTCAAAAATGATAGTGCCAATCACTGCCTTGATGAGCAAGGGATCAGAACCTCATACCTGGTGCTCTGACAACCTCTCAGAGTTTGAAAAACTGAAGAAGACCTTTACATTGGCCACTATACTCAGATTCCCTAATCCCACCCAACCCAATATGATTTAAGTTGATGCCTGTGAACTTGTCTCTCAAAGAGACACAGACTTCAACTGAGTGCCTTCTCCAAACAGTGTTCCCCTTCGGAAAGAAATTATGATGCCATCAACAGCGAGTACCTAGCAATCAGGATGGCTTTGGAGGAATAATGCAGTCTCTTCCAACCCCATTATTATCTTCACTGATGATGAAAATCTCCAAATTTATGAGACTGCTCAATGCCTTAACCCACGAAATCCATGGTGGGCACTGCTTATTTCAGCAGATTGAATTTCATTAGCCGGCCTGGCTAAAAAAAGTTGATGCTCTGTACTGGCAATTCACGGCTATACCGGAACCTCCCCTGAACCCATCATACCTTCAGACTGGATTATTGCAACCTTCTCCTCCACTACCCTTCAACAACTTATTAATCTTCAGGCTTCCCTTTACCCAAATTGCCCTAAACCAGACCATCAGTTATTCATCCCACTGCAGTCCCATGTAGAGATTCTTCATTGGGCATATCAGTCCTCTGCTTCAGGTCATTCTGGCATTAACAAGACCTTGGATCTTTGAAGCTACAATGTTTTGTGGCCTGCCCACTAGAAACAAAATGTCCGAGCAATATTCATTTGAATTTTTTCAGCTATTTTTTACCTATTCCTTAAGCCCACTGAATTCACTTAGTCATGGACTTTGTGTCAGACGATCAATTTCCTGACATGCCAACTTTATCCCCCTATGGGCTGAGATGCACTAAGGTGTGATAAAGTGGTGATAAAGTGGAGCTGACTTCTCCATTGATATCACTTCTCTAATTCCTATGTTATTCTATAGAGCCTATGCACTAAGATCCCTGATCTTCGTGCATAGTCTCCATAGAATAATATAGGAATTGGAGAAGTGATATCACTGGAGAAGTCATCTCCACTTTATCACCACTTTATCACATATTAGTGCATCTGCCCCACTGGAGTCTTCACACAGGTTAATCCATGGTACAAATATTCATTAAAAAATCCACTTCTCACATGGCCTACCTGACCAGGTTGAACATAACTGCAGTTCGACAATTCATTCATGTTTCTGGGGGCCTTTTGCCAACATCTTAGGACTGATCTTCATTTTTCTTCAAGTCAGAATCCTCAATTAAATGGGCAAACTGAATGTACTACTAAATCATTTGAACAATAACTGCAACTGGATATCAACAAACTAAAAAGTTAATTGATTCAACCAGTTGTCACTAGTATAAATTGCAATTATTAATTCCTTACACAAATTCCTCCAATGTTCTCCCTTCTTCGTGCCTCTGGGGTACCATCCTCCCATTTTGCCTGTTAATGAGACTGACAGGGTACCTGCAACTGACACTATGATCTCCGACCTTTAGACTCATAAGGATTCTATACAGCTGCATGTGGCCAACTTTATGGACCATTATAAGAGAACTGCAGTCAAATATTGGCCTCCTACTCTGTTGTCTGTCATAATTTCTGCAGATTACATTTTCAGTGAAAAGAAAGAACAAGGATGAACTCTTCCAGTTATAGGGGAAACTTGTGAAAATATTGCTCCAATGGCAGTTTCAGAAGCATCCACTTCCAATATAAAAGGTGAAAAGAGTATGGTGACAGACCATTATTTATCCTTGTGGCATACGAAGCAGGATACATTTGCCAACTGCAAGGTTGGGTAGCACAGACAAGTTGAGCCAGACTATGCTCAGTATGACTTAGCAAGGTCTGTAGAAATGGTCACAAATGGTGTTCTAGAGTCTATTGCCAGGCAGAGACCAACCGGACTGGACATGAACTGAGGACTGACTGTAGTATAAGAAATGAACACTAGGAGGTGTATCTGGAGAATAACTGCAATACAGAGACTGGACACAAGGTGGGTTTATAGGTTCAGATAATACAAAATGCTCAGTGCTCACCTATTTCTATATCTCAATACATACACTCCAATTACCAGTCCCCACATAAACAATAGATAAGGAACTATTAAACACAAAGCATATGTTACTACTTAAATCTTAGTATGCCCCAAATATAGGTGTATTGATACAGTTAATTTGATATGTGTGTTCTTTCACCTCACTAAAGGCATGACTGCGTGTCCCTCAAGCAGTTGGAAGCACTCACCATCAGGAAAAAAACATAAATAGAAACAGAACCACTTTTTCTAAGTGCAGTATAATGTTTAACATTTAAGCATAGTTTAACCCCATCCCTTGGTACTCACATTTAAAAGAATCCATTCTTGGGTCTGGTCTGACCCTCAGTCTAGGTCAACTTCTGTAACTCCACTTTCATCTTTCAGTTTTAAATTGGGCCATATGTTTACAGTGGAGATCTAAAAAAAAAAACAGTAGCTCATACCAGAAAGAAGTATGAACTAGCACAGGGCTTATAATTTTAAATCCTTTGCTACTAGTCAGACCTGAAAAGTTACTCACCACTGCAAGCCAAAACATACCCACCAGGGCTGAATTTCTACTCACCAGGGCTAAATTTTCACTCACCGTTGGCTAGTGGAGAGTGGAAATTTTGAGCCCTGAACTAGCAGATCTTCTCTGTATGAAATATATGTTAATACACTGCTCCAAAAAATAAAGGGCACACTAAGATTACACATCCCACTGCTCCAAAAAATAAAGGAAACACTAAGATTACACATCCTAGATCTGAATGAATGAATTGACAACAAAATCACACAAAAATTCTCAATGGAAATCAAATTTATCAACCCATGGAGGTCTGGATATGGAGTCACACTCAAAATCAAAATGGAAAACCACACTACAGGCTGATCTAACTTTGATGTAATGTCCTTAAAACAAGTCAAAATGAGGCTCAGTAGTGTGTGTGGCCTCCACGTGCCCGTATGACCTCCCTACAACACCTGGGCATGCTCCTGATGAGGTTGCAGATGGTCTCCTGAGGGATGTCCTCCCAGACCTGGACTAAAGCATCCGCCAACTCCTGGACAGTCTGTGGTGCAACGTGGCGTTGGTGAATGGAGCGAGACATGATGTCCCAGATGTGCTCAATCGGATTCAGGTCTGGGGAATGGGCGGGCCAGTCCATAGCATCAATGCCTTCCTCTTGCAGGAACTGCTGACACACTCCAGCCAGATGAGGTCTAGCATTGTCTTGCATTAGGAGGAACCCAGGGCCAACCGCACCAGCATATGGTCTCACAAGGGGTCTGAGGATCTCATCTCGGTACCTAATGGCAGTCAGGCTACCTCTGGCAAGCACATGGAGGGCTGTGCGGCCCCCCAAAGAAATGCCACCTCACACCATTACTGACCCACCGCCAAACCGGTCATGCTGGAGGATGTTGCAGGCAGCAGAATGTTCTCCACGGCGTCTCCAGACTCTGTCACGTCTGTCACATGTGCTCAGTGTGAACCTGCTTTCATCTATGAAGAGCACAGGGCGCCAGTGGCGTATTTGCCAATCTTGGTGTTCTCTGGCAAATGCCAAACGTCCTGCACAGTGTTGGGCTGTAAGCACAACCCCCACCTGTGGACGTCAGGTCCTCATACCACCCTCATGGAGACTGTTTCTGACCGTTTGAGTGGACACATGCACATTTGTGGCCTGCTGGAGGTCATTTTGCAGGGCTCTGGCAGTGCTCCTCCTTGCACAAAGGCGGAGATAGCGGTCCTGCTGCTGGGTTGTTGCCCTCCTACGGCCTCCTCCACGTCTCCTGATGTACTGGCCTGTCTCCTGGTTGCGCCTCCATGCTCTGGACACTACGCTGACAGACACAGCAAACCTTCTTGCCATAGCTCGCATTGATGTGCCATCCTGGATGAGCTGCAGTACCTGAGCCACTTGTGTGGGTTGTAGACTCCGTCTCATGCTACCACTAGAGTGAAAGCACCGCCAGCATTCAAAAGTGACCAAAACATCAGCCAGGAAGCATAGGAACTGAGAAGTGGTCTGTGGTCACCACCTGCAAAACCACTCCTTTATTGGGGGTGTCTTGCTAATTGCCTGTAATTTCCACCTGCTGTCTGTTCCATTTGCACAACAGCATGTAGAATTGATTGTCAATCAGTGTTACTTCCTGAGTGGACAGTGTGATTTCACAGAAGTGTGATTGACTTCGAGTTACATTGTGTTGTTTAAGTGTTCTCTTTATTTTTTTGAGCAGTTTATTTATTAATAAATCAATGGCACAAATGCCCAATACATATACAATAAATACTTAAAATGTAGCCCAGCATGTTTTGTAGTGTCCTCACTACTTCCTCAAGAGCATCACAATTTCCAAGTCCTTCTATTACACTCAGTAATTATAAAGATACACCTGACTGCTGTATGACTGAATCCTACCTGTGTAAGTCCTTATGTTACACATAGTAATTATATAGACATACCTGTCTGCTGTATGATGGACTCCTACCTAGTTAAGTCCTTCTGTTACACACAGTAATTATATAGATACACCTGACTGATGTATGATGGACTCCTACCTAGGTGAGTGCTTCTGTTACGCACAGTAATTATATAGATACATCTGACTGCTGTATAATGGACTCCTACCTAGGTTAGTGCTTCTGTGACACACAGTAATTATATAGAGATATACCTGACTGCTGTATGATGGACTCCTACCTAGGTAAGTGCTCCTGTTATACACAGTAATTATATTGATACACCTGACTGCTGTATAATGGACTCCTACCTAGGTAAGTGCTTCTGTTATACACAGTAATTATATTGATACACCTGACTGCTGTATAATGGACTCCTACCTAGGTAAGTGCTTCTGTTACACAAAGTAATTATATAGATATACTCAAAAGGGTAAACCTTAACCCAGTAGCCAATGACAATTTTATCTTTTGTTACAATTTAACCACTTAACTATTAAATGGATATGCAATGTGCATTGCTTTGCAAGGCATTTAGAACCTCTCCGATACTCAAGTGGTTAATCAAGCATGAGGCTGAGCTGACTATAGGCGCTCCTTACAGAGGGGAGCCTGTCACTGAAATCAATTTAAAAAAAATATATTTTTATTCACAGCGCTGCACGCTGCGCACAGTGGCAACAGCAACCCGCTGCCTGCCGCATGGTAAGGTCTGTGCCTTCTTTGGCACAAACCTCTCTTGCCGCTGGACCACCAGGGAGGTAGGAAACAGATAAAGTGGGGGCAATGTGAAGAAGATGAGGGCAATGTGGAGATGATGGGGGCAATGTGAGGCCAAGTTGGAGCTGATGGGGGCAATGTGGGGGCAAGTTGGAGCTGATGGGGGCAAGTGGGAGCTGATGGGGCAATGTGAGGGCAAGTTGGAGCTAATGGGGCAAGTTGGAGCTGATGGGGGCAATGTGAGGGCAAGTTGGGGCTGATGGGGCAAGTTGGAGCTGATGGGGCAATGTGGAGATGATGGGGGCAATGTGACGGACAGTTGGAGCTGATGGGGGCAAATTGGAGCTGATGGGGGCAATGTGAGGCAATATGGATATGGGGGGTAATGTGGAGATTTGGAGCATTGTCGAGGTGTCCAGTGGAGATGGCCAGTGGGGGTGGGGGCGCTTCAGATTTCTGTGCCTACAGGCTCCTGAGATGTAAATCCGGCCCTGGGTGTAATAAATGATAATAACTTTAAATTCATCATCAGTGGGGCTACTTGTAGAGGCATAAACTTGAAAGATTTGAAAAACATAGCGACTGTTTAGTTTGATAACACAGGAAGCGATTCATTCAGAAATACTTTCTTCTTTTACATCATGAATCCGATACCTCCACATCATCTATCATTGGTTCCTTTATAGTACAGTCAGTGACTATCTTCTAATTTGACTTAATCTTTGTCTTTTTTTTCACCAGTCTCACGTAAACAGATAATGTCCCAATTGATATTATTCAGTTCTTTTACTAGTTCTAAATGTGAAACAGCACACACACATTCAACGTTAAGTGTCCCAATGTCTAAAGATCAAAGATAGCCTGATAGAACCTGCTACCTGCTAATTCTTAGCACCCTCATAATCCTCCAGGAAATGAGGGCCATAATTTTTTTTTTTGGTTGTCAAACCATGTTGAGGTAACGAACCATAATCTGCCATGCTGGTCTAGTGCGGGTTGGTAGGTTTTAGAAATATATATATATATATATATATATATATATATATATATATATATTTATGCCTTGCATGCTCTCTTGTATTCCCTGTCTTGCATGCATTCTCTCCTGCCTGATCTGTCTTTTTTGTGCATTCTGTCTTGTATACATGCTATGTATTGTTTGTCCTACTTGCCATGTTTATGTAATCATGAGTGAGCTCTTTCACTGTCTGTTTCTATGTGGCTCTCTGTCTTAGTTTCTTTATCCGTCTGCCTCCTTCTGTATCTGTTGGTCCCTATCTGTCTGTCTATCTTATTCTGATTGGAAACTAAATACAAAAGCTGGAAAACCCAATATTGTTTACTCCTGTTTAAGCTTATGTTGTTAAAGCCTACGATATTCCACTAACAGTCTGGCACTCTGTGACACAGAAACATTTGTTCAAGAACGTGTAGTTTTTCACTTCAGAAAATGGAGCAGACAATAGGAAAGACTGCAAATTTAAGAATGAATTTTCTCATGCTAAATCCTACTATCACAGTATTAATTCCTATTCCTGACTGAGGCGTGAAGTAAGAATGAAAGGGGCTATAGCTGTCTGTTGCTCGTGACAGTTACACAATGTATCAGTTCTGTCTCTGTCTGATATGTTCACTTGTGCGTTGCGATAAAATTGATCTTCTTCTGCAGAGAATATCAGAAGCGATATTTTCTCAGTATAGCAGCTATTCTGTGTTTATATAGTCAACCAGACCCAAGGGCCACATTAAATCAGCCTACAGATCATATTTTGCCCATCTCTCGTCTAATACAATAAAGCTTCCCAAGGGATGAAGGGAAAAGAAAAGGCAAAAAGAAAAGTACTTCCTATCACAAATCAACTGAGCCTAATATAGTGCAAGAGATCTATCTCCCCTAACTATATATATGTAAATAAATAGCAATGATATCAGAGAGAGCTGAGCTTATGATGCAGTACCTGTTTAAGTAACATAGTAACATAGTAATTTAGATTGAAAAAAGACTTGCGTCTATCTAGTTCAACCCTTTTTCTATTCCTGTTTACCATAGCTGATCCAAAAGAAGGCAAAAAACCCCCTCAATAAATAGTAAAAATAGTGGTTGAAGGATGTAAAATAAGCTCAAAATAACTAAAACTGGCAATACAATAAATGCCCTGTGCTTCTTTTTATATATTGTTAAATATGTTATCTAAACAAAATAAAAAAAATTGCCTTTCCAAGAACATACAGCTAAAGTAACATGCAGAACAGACACTTGCATCAATTCCTGAATGCTGGCTCAGTCCCTAAGCTTACAGATCATAAATAATGTCATATGTGACATTAAGGTGACTATATCTCAAGTTTTAAGCCTTAAGCATACACAAGACTCATTTGTGAACTAAAAGTTAATGGTGATGCGCACTTAAAACCATTAGAATTGATTCTTCTTGTTACTGTGGTTCCAACACAGGTCCAGCAGCCATGAGCCAAGATAGGCAATAAAAGAGTGTTTCATTCTTTATAACTCAATTAATTGGTGGGTTGGTTTCCCAGAGTCTAGTGAAACTGAAAATATACCATCCTAGTCCATGCTAATGTGTATTTCTCCAAGCCACTGCTTCAAGTGTTGTGTACCCACCCATTGTCAACTGTTAGTAATACAGCCCCACATCCATTCTTGTTCAACTGTCCACTGTTACTCACAGAACTACACTTACACTTTCTGACACCTTAGCCATGTTCCACTGTGTATGTGTGATTCTATGGTTACATGGAATATGACCGTAGAACCACACATATACCTTCTGACACCTTAGCTATGTTCCACTGTTTCCTGGTAGGCTTTTGAGTGTACTGATTGTGCATAAAATGTGTTTATAACAGGGATGGGTTCCATATTGTCCTCCAGATTTGAAGTACAAAATCCACAGTTAAAAGCAATGTTACCTTCCTATGGTAGATAATGAAGGTTCAGCTAGAAGGGCAAGTATCGCACACTTTACCTATATTATGAGGTCCCTCTCCCCCACATTTGGTTCTATTGTTCCTGCCTCAGCAGCTTACTGCACGTTACAGCATGAAGCTTTTTGTTCATTCACAAACTGTGCATTGTATTCAGACCAGAAACAGTTTCCAGCAGCCAATCACAGGTCCACTGTTACTCACAGAACTACACTTACACTTTCTGACACCTTAGCCATGTTCCACTGTGTATGTGCGATTCTATGGTTATGTGGAATATGGCCGTAGAATCATACATATACCTTTTGACACCTTAGCTATGTTCCACTGTTTACTGGTAGGATTTTGAGTGTACTGATTGTGCATAAAATGTGTTTATAACAGGGATGGGCTCCATGTTGTCCTCCAGATTTGAACTACAAAATGGTTCTATTGTTCCTGCCTCAGCAGCTTACTGCACGTTACAGCATGAAGCTTTTTGCTCATTCACAAGCTGTGCATTGTATTCAGACCAGAAACAGTTTCCAGCAGCCAATCACAGGTCCACTGTTACTCACAGAACTACACTTACACTTTCTGACACCTTAGCCATGTTCCACTGTGTATGTGCGATTCTATGGTTATATGGAATATGGCCGTAGAACCATACATATACCTTTTGACACCATAGCTATGTTCCACTGTTTACTGGTAGGATTTTGAGTGTACTGATTGTGCATAAAATGTGTTTATAACAGGGATGGGCTCCATGTTGTCCTCCAGATTTGAACTACAAAATGGTTCTATTGTTCCTGCCTCAGCAGCTTACTGCACGTTACAGCATGAAGCTGTGCATTGTAGTCAGACCAGAAACAGTTTCCAGCAGCCAATCACAGATCACACATCATGCAATGTGGTTGCTATGTGCCATGTGTGCCATCAAGTACACATATCCTTTAACTACTGGCATGGTTCTAATTTACATACTGTGTTGGTATTTGGACACCAGCTGTGGATTGACATTGGTCTATGAAGCCTTCCTTGCATGTGGTATATGCTGAGTCTGCCAGTCCCCAAATCACATTTGTAAGAGTGGTATTCAGCACAACACAGAGCAATGCACTGGTTCCTTTTTAGCACTGAAAAGGATAAACAGTCCTTGGCATCTCTATGTCAAAAGCAGCAGTACCCTCTTCACAATATGTATTTCCAACCACATCTTGATTAATTCAGTTCATTTCAATGTCTCGCTGCTCACAAAGCAACACCACCAGAGAATCCCTCTAATCTGGAGACAGGACAGAACCTTGCTGATGGCTGTCAATCCCAGATAACAAACTCTCTCTTACCAGGACATTTTGGGGATGGGACACATGAATCACAGACACCTGTAATGTGTGTGGGTGACAATAGTGTTCGTGTAGGAAGTCATCATGCATATTAATGCAGTGAATTCTGTAGATCTATATTGTGTCCAGAGTCAAAGTGGCAATTTCAAGCATGTTTTTTGTGAGCAGATATGGAGCATGGCTGAAGGTAGCACACAGACCCTGGACTTAAAATAAAGCTCTAGAAGGGTGGCCATTTCTCTCTCTGCTGCTGTCATTAGTGAGTCCCCAGGACAATGACCCAGGACATTGATCCCTTCTATTTTCTCTGTATATTGGCTCAGCCTGTGGCACACAATGGGTTGAGAGCAATAAAGTATACATTATGGTAATGAGCAGCAATACGGCGGAAGAGGTTGTAGACTGGGGCTAACTACCATGGAGGGGAAGAAATGTCACCACCAACGGAGATGAGGTGAGTAAAGGCTCAATAGTGTGTGTTTTCTCTTTTAGTCTAAAGTCCTTCTTCGAGTGCACATTTGGAAATAATATCTCCAGAACCTCATCAATCACTCTGTCTTCCAATCACTACCTCAAAATATCCTATTCATTGTTCAGTCACAATGAACAATGAATAATCCCACCACAGGGGGTGACGACCACCAATCCAGAAACCAGCTATGTCTTCCAAACCAGCCAGATGCACAAATCATCTAGATCAGTGGTAGGCAACCTTTGGTCCTCCAGCTGTTGAGAACTACAACTTCCCCATCATCCCCATACAACCTTCAGCTGGTTAGGAGTGATGAAAGGTGTAATCTTCAACAACTGGAGGGACGGATCACCTACTCTGATTTAGGTGCATAACCTGTTACCACCCCTGAAGCAGGCATTAAAGGGGGAACTTTTTATTGCCTATTTGGGCATAGTCTGGGCACAGGGTAACAGCCCTCTCACATTCCTCACTTTGAGCCACATACAGCAAAGCATCTACGTTGACACTAAATAGATGTTGGTCCATGTTTGCACATTCCCTTTACTAGGTAAAACTTGGAGGAAAAAAAATAACTTGTTTTTTTTTTTTTAAATAAATAACAAAATGCAAAACCTGTATGATTGTTACTGTGTTGTTCTGCAGCATTCACTGGAAATGAGGCAGTCTGTCTGCCCTCTGCAACCTTTTGAGAAATGAACAAATTAGTCACAATGGTATACATACTGTGTAGTTATATGCTAATTACTTAATTAAACTCGAATGCACTTGTATATTTCAATTGATATACTGTAGAATGCCTGCTGACCTGTTAAGTCTCAGTAAAGGTAAACTCATTGACTATCAAAATGAACTAATACGTAGAATTTTGGCAAATTGTGGCTTTATACAGTAAATTGTAGGACACTGGTGCCTTCTAAGGGGAAAATAATTATATTTGTCTAGAGTGGGATTCACAAATTAATAGACTCTCCAAATCACACTATGACATCTCAAAAGAATAGCAAGGTCTTATTTTAATTTGTATTATCTTGATAGTATTTATTATTACCTGCTTGGCTCTATTTTATTATGTGAGCTGAAAAGATCAAATATTAATTGTCATATTTTTTTTCTACATTGAGAGTTATATATAATGGCAAAGTGGGAGAAAATCAATGGCACCAAATTAACTTTCCCAAATTTGCTTTGATTTAAATGGGAGTTTGATCCCTTGAACGCTAAAGAGGTCTCCAATGCATTGCTTTTTTATTTTCCAAAATTCTTATCACATGTCCTATGCCACCTATCATTAATCTGCAATACTTTTTTTGATACTTGCAGGAGGATATTTGCCAGTTGACCTAATGTGATGGATCTATATTTGTTAAGTTCTGATGAGGTGGAGCTTAATGCTGTTTAGCAGTAAACACAACTCACCTACTATAATATGCATGTTAGGAACAAAAGGCCTAGATTTTGTAAGACAAAGAATTGCTCTAAGTAGTCTGTATGACAGCTAAATTGTGGAGCCTATAGTCTCTGCATATAGGAACAGGGACGATTCTAGGTTTCTGGGGGCCCTAAGTGAAAAAATAATATGCTTCTCCCTACTTCCATGCTGATCTTATTTACATGCAGCAGTACTAGTGTATAAGTGGAGCTGGCCCCCCTGAGCAAGTGGGGACCCTTAGCAGCTGCTTAGTTTGCTTATTTTGAAGCACCACCACTGGGTAGGACATCCTGGAACACTTTGGTCAGATTGATGAGAGCTTTGAAACTTGGACTGGAAGGACCCAAGTCATCACAAATATATTCAAACTCTTAGCAACAGGCTCTTTCCAGTCTCTCCGCTTGCCATTGATCTCTTAATGCTTCAGCTAGGATGCCTAATGACCTGCATGCCATATATTCATACATTAAACTCTTAGATCTCAACCCTTCAGGGATTAACATATACACAACAGCAATCATCCACTTCTTAATGTCCAGGTGATTGTACATCATGAATGCATTTCCAGAATTACATGGTTCCTGTCGTCCTATCTCAGAAAGCCGTGTATTGGAATTTTGAAGTGTGTCAAATGTCTGAAGGTTGGCTTGTAGGTAAGTTATTTTCATTTCTAGGTGAACACTTAAAATATTTGTAAAAAACTGCAGGACATAATTGGTACATCCTACATTATAATTCGCTAAGGATGTTTGTCAGAAGCCGTCATGCGCAGTAGAGACGGCTGCTTGCACTGCAGTCATGAGCAGTACAGACTACCCGCGCCATGACTGATACGGAGCTGGGCACTCCAAATTCAGACTGGAGCCCTCTCTGTGCACCTTTCTGGGACCGCTTGGTCCCAGGAAGGTGCGCAGATAGAGGATTATGGTCTGAATTCGGAGTGCCCCGCTCTGTATCACCCACGGCGCGTTCGGGCAATCAGTACTGCGCATGACTGCAGCACCGCCAGTGTTGGCCTGTGTACATGGGCTTTAAAACTAGTCATACAATAAGACTCTCTATGAGCCTTATGACATTGCCCTCACACAGCACATGAAACAACTGTGAGCAACAGAGGAAACCAGGAACAATTAAACTTTTTTCTATATCACTACTTCCTGTAAGTGTTTGTATAGTCCAATCTAGGGGTACAAATAGAAGGTTTGAAATTACAGCATATCAACAGCCAGATCGGGCACTAAATTAAAGTCCCCCATTACTAAGACTTTACCCTGTTTAATTCTATCAGTTTTCTTAAAATCCTTAGTAATGAATTCGAGAGGCGACCCATTTGGTGCATATATATTTACCAAAGTCAACAATTTATTGTTAACCCTGCATACCAATATAATGAATCGACCCTCTGTATCCAGCTCTTTATAAAGAATTTCTAGCGATAGATCTTTTGAAAACAAAAAAGACACTCCCCTTTTTTTGCATTTCTACAGATGCACTAATCAAAATTGGGAACTTCTTAGACTTCAACCCTTCCTTATTTGCCCCTTTCCAATGCATCTCCTGCAACGCGCAAATCTGCGCCCGAGACTTTTCCATGTAATCTATAATCACAGCTCTTTTGTGGGCAGAACTGATTCCATGGGTGTTTATCGAGATTAGCTTAATTTACTTTTCTTATCCACTCTTCGATTCTCCTGTCTGCCAAACAGAGTATTCTCCCTAGGTCTACCTCTTAGCAAAACCTTAGTACAAACAAAAAATCCCATTCAAACCTATCTCACATCCTACGATGAGTACGGCATTCATCTTTGGCCGTCTCGCTGCGCACACTCTTATACCCCTATCGCCCCCAGACAAATGTGTCCCACCAATCTTGTGGGAGCATGAAACGTGACACCTCAACCCAGGCCCACTACCTAATAAACCCCTAGGGGAAGCGGAATACGAGGCAGAGTCAGCAAAAAAAAAAAAGGAGAGGGAGAGAGAAAAGAGAAACAGGAGAGAGAGAAAGAAAATGGAAGAGAAGAGCAGTATCTATCTATCTATCTATCTATCTATCTATCTATCTATATATATATATATATATATATATATATATATCCCATCCATGTCTTATTCCAATTCTATTACCACTACTCTCTATAGATTATCTTATATAAGTCAAGGTCTCTTAATTGCTACTTCCCTCTAGTAGCGAAACTACATATAGCCCTAACCCATTACAACTTTTCCAGTTTACGGTGTCTCTTCATCTCTCTTTCCCCCCATCTCTCTACCCTCTCCTGTCCCTTAGTGGCGTTCTTCTTCATATATTGCTTAGACCGTATATGCCAAATACTTCATATTCTTCAACCTTTAGGCATGCCTGTAAACCCCGCTGTCACACTGGTATTTGACTCCTTGTGGTAAAATATATTAAAAAGCATATTACACTTCCTTCTGTAACCCCTTGCTTAATAAACCCCTACTATAACTCCCAGCTGCCTCACCCACCTGGTACTTCTAGCAGGACCTTCACCATTAAGCTGTAGGGAACAGGCATGCCTAAGATATTAACCAAGATCCACATTCACAAGCCCACCCTCTTCCTCCCCCACCTACGTAATGGTGAGCCAAAAGGGGACGAGGGGAGCAGCAGGGGGCATATCCCCCCATCCCTTTCCCCTTCCCCAGCAGCTCCCAAAAGTTCACAACCATGCACCTTTCTAATTAATTGATGAATCGTCACACTTATTATTACATTGTGGGTACATGTTGGGACCACCCTGTCCTTTACGTCTACATCATCACACCACTAGACGAATATATTTACCCCGTTCCTTTCTCATCCTATGCCTTGGCCCTCTAAGTCAAATAATTATATATGATATGAGAGGTCTAAATATTTCCCACTCCCGGCATGCCTATTTGCCCCCCTGTCCCTCCAAGGCACGCCTCCTTATCTTTTATCTTGTTGTCCACCCTGTCTAGTTCCTCTACCTAGACCGCCAGTGATGCCAAGGACTCCTGCCTCGTGGGACCCCGGGGGCCCCTACACACCTGAGGATTGGGCTGCCAAATTTTTACACTGAACTCTCCCTTTAAGGCCCTTTCCTCCCTTTCCTCCTTGATCTACTGAGAGACCACTGAGATAAGGTATCAGCACTATTCCCTACCAACCCCAGTCTATAGAACCTATTACCCCCCCATAATCAGTACTCCCTTTTTTGTGATAAAAAAAGAAAAAAAAAAGACCACCCTCCCTACACTATATCTAGTCTCTATGTATATCTCAAAGATCTATATTACCATACTCTCAACTGACTAATTCTTCAGTATACTATTATTTTAAGTGCTAAATCTCTCTAATATCACTGCCCCTATACTCAAATCTCTACCTTCCTCATGAATATAACTATGTGTATACTATCTGTCTTCTGTCCCAAAATTCCTTCAATCCCCTAACAGTGTACCTCTACATTTACCCCTTCCTCCCTTCTACTTTGTAAGCTATTCTACCCCCCAACTCCTCTCCTCAGTGTAACCCTATTCCAATTAAGGCATTATACCCTCAACACCTCTAACTCCTGTGGCCAAATCCCTTTATATCTCCAATACCTGTCTCTCAGTGACCCCTCAGTGTAAACCCACATCATCTACTCTAATATATCTTAAACCTTACCGATGTCGTAAAGAACCACCACCTTCTGTCCCACTAAAACTTACTTCTCTCTCCATCCCCCCAAACCTATTTCAAGGCTCCCCTAGCATTCTTCTCTTTACTTAACAATACCCATCGTCTTCATTTTTTCCAAGGCCTGATTGGGATCTTTATATTGTAACACTTGGTTATCATAATATATATTTAGAGAGGTGGGAAACCCCTATCTGTACACAACTGAATTTTCCCTAAGACTTTTAGTAACCATTTGGAATCTTTTTCTTGCTTGTCTCGTAGCCAGTGACAAGTCTACAAATAATTTTATGTCTTTGTATCTCTCATCGATCTGCCAATTTTCCCTTATTTCTTTAAGAATGTGTTCCTTTGCATGATAACTGGAGAAATGGACTATCAAGTCTCTTGGCAAGTCAGCCTTTATGCCCACCGGTTTGCGGATTCTATGGCATCTCTCAAGAGGTTGAACCCCCAATATCTGAGGATCAACCAACCCCTGAAAAAATTCCACTAAAAATTATTTAGCTGGTCATTTAAGATATGTTCGGGGACACCTCTTATCCCAAGATTTTTTCTGCGGGAACGGTCCTCCATATCAGTTATTTTCTCTTCCAGGAATTTAATCTTTTCTTGGAATTCCACTTTCGCCTCTTGTAGGCCTCTCTGATTCTCTTGATTGTAGGGATTTGGGCGTTTTGTACAGTCACCTTTTCAGCCATCTGTGCCATCTCCTCTCTTAACATTCCCATATTGACCTCTAAATCTTTTTTTATCCTCAGGTACAATGCTTCCATTAAATCAGACACACACACTCCTTTGTTAGGCCTGATTGTGCAGCAATTATCATAGATACCCCCCTTTCCTCTTCCTCCATTGGTGTCTCAGGTCTTTACTTCCCATCTGTTCCATTGCTGACACTTGATCTTCTATCTCCTTGTGATTTGGCAGAGTCTTTAGGGGAGTAAAATGTGTTTATAGATTTGTTGCTTTTATCTTTATCCTTTTTCTATGCCATGTTCAGTTAACAACTGTCCCCAAGGCACCTTTTTTCAGTTTAGAATTGTTACTATTCCCACCTTGCGAATGTTTCCAACCTAAGTTAGACAGTCCTACTTGTCTTGAGCAACCATCACTTTATCAAATAGGGCCAAGATGGCAGTTCGGCACGCACTACGTTTTCTTTAATTTTTTTTTCCTTTTTCTTTCTGCATTTTAAACTTGGCAACCTGAGTTCCAGACCAATGCTTGTGCTTTATCTCTCAAGCTTATGCCCAGTTCCTTTAGGTCAAGCAGAAATTGATATACGGACAGATCATTTTACTTCACGGATGAAGAGGTAAAGGCCATTAATCAAACCGGACCTGGTTGTGTCCGACACATATGCTATGGAGACAGAGCCGTACTCTTAATCCTTCCCAGTTTCAATCTTTAAAGGGTAGTTTTCATACCAAAAAATGCACTCTCCCCAATGTCTCACATCCTTTTGCTGTTAACAGACTCAAACATTCTTTAAGCACACAATTTACTGCTATTTTCCCAGCATTGCTGGTCTCACGTTTGCTGACTCAGGTCCGGTTCTTGTTGTATTTTTAGGATTATAGAGTGTCCTCCAGGCCTGCTCCTGAAACACCACCGTTACCCTTCCTCCATCCACTTTAAAGCTTGCCCAGGCTGCCTAACTCCAGTACCCAGTGTTAGCTTTATTATTTAGTGTGTCTGCCGGTTCCTTGTATATCCGGTCCGGATGCCATTAGATCACCTTCAGGCGTGCTCTCCTCCTCTCCTTGTATCCTCTGTCCTGCCCCCTCGTGCACGTACACTATGTGCGTGCTGACATCACTGCCTGCAGAAACTTTGTAGCCATTTAAAAAAATTGCAAAGACTTTTGGCCAATGGTCGTAAAATTTGAAGATTTTCCCGCAAAAAGGCGAACAACAACATGGTTTTTGCTGATTTTTCCGTGGCAACACGGCGGGACCTTTTGCCCACCCCTAGCTTTTAGACTTATTTTCATCAACACTTAAAAGTGTTCAACACAGGAAGAACTGCACCTTAAGTAGATCACACATTTGACAATTTTACAAATACTGTTATGCTTTTAAATCAGTTCAGCTGTGCAAACATAAAAAAGACTACACACATATACACACACACGCAGGGTGTGCATACAGCTTATGTGTATGCATTGTCCTCCCCTTAGAGGTTTGTGATCTACCAGCCTGAAGCTGGTGGATAGAAATGGCAAATCAATCTGGCATTCCCACACTGATGAATAAACGAGTGCAAGATACCAAATGGACTCTGATGAACAGGCAGAGGATCTCCTAGCTATATAGCCATTCCAGCCTAAATGCCCGCTATCACCTTTCCACCAAGTCTGTTCCTAGGGGCAGACTTACAAAGGTAGCCCAGTATACAGAACTTCACTCACTATCTGTAAATTTCTGTGTTAAGTAAAAAAGATACCCAAGAGATAACTGTCACTTTTATCCGACCCCTAGTCAGAAGCTAGAATGTGATTGTGGTGAGAAGAGCTTGATATTGGTATCAACTTTCAGAAGTACCATTGCTGCAGCCTACACTGGGCTAAAGGTACTGAAGGCAAGGCCAGATTATTCCTCCCCATTTAAGCCATGGAATAACCATGATTATCTCTGGTGCCATTGGTGAAGGGATCAGGCAATAAAGTTAAATCTCTACTGACCTCAGATAGAGAGAGAGAGAGAGAGAAATAAGGGCAAAGAGAAGGAACAAAGTAAGAGGAAAAGAGAGAAGACAGGGAAAAATTAGATAAGAGAGAGGAAAATGAAGACAAGATAGAGGATGAAAAAAGAGATAATGTAGGGAAACTCTCCTTATAAAATACAAGGAAAAGTCCCAGCAATATACTAATGGTCAAAAGGAAATACAGGGGACAACACTTTAAGAAGAGGGCCTGGGAAGAAACAGAAAAAATTGGAGAGGTCCCTCTAAGAGAAGGGAAGAGGAAAGGTCTAGGCAAGGAAGACCTGAGAGGGAACAGAGAAAGTGAGCCAGAAGAGGAATGGAAGGAGGAGGCAGACCTAAGAGAATACTAAGAGTGAAAGCCTGATAGAAGGCAATAGAAAGAGAAAGGAGAAGAAGGAGACTAAAAAGATAGAAAAAGACTAAGTCAGCGAACTAAAGAAAAACAGTGAAGCAGAAGCGAGGATATGGTGCAGGGTTACAACTGAAAGAGGTCAATAAAGCTGAGGTCTAGAGCCGAGTAGGTGGACACTGAGGAAGGGAACAGGAGAGTAGACAAACAGCACTGAAGGTCTAAACAGGATGGTTAGAAACAGCTTGGTAAAAATCCAGAAGGAGAAGCCGAGGTCAAATCTGGGTAGCTGAGGTCAGAACCAGTCACCAAAGCCAAGAAAAGTGCTAAATCACTACAGGGGGAATTGAAGTTTTGAATGGAGCTGAAGGTTGTGGATGCTAGAAGACAAAAATCACAAATGATTTTGTATGTTGTTGCTGCCCACTTGTGGAATGGAAACCCAGTGAGTAGTGACAGTCATATAGTCTTTACTCTGGCCACTTGACTTGGCCACAAATTTGTTGTCAGATTAATTTTTGCTGTATGATGTTGCCAGCCATTTGCATACCACAAGAACCTCCTGCTTATACACTCTGGCACAGCCATCCTTGAAAAATTACTGCAGCTTGGGATATGCCAGCAGGGTGCAACACATGACACCAGTTCCTTAAAACCTCTGTTTTCTACAAAAGAATAAGGTAGTGTGTCAACTGCCAACATTTTGGCAACTTTGCAGTTGTTTTTGTGATATATTTTTTTAATCCTTCCTAAGAACTCGGTAAGTGTAGGTTGGCAGTACACAGCAAACAATCTGTGTAATTTAGTTGCTTTAACAACATGACTTTTATTGGTAGCAACTGCAGGTATAGGCACTCGATGACTCTTGCCATCTCCTCCAACAAACTCATGTGCACTTGAAGGACAGCATCAAGAGCCATGGGTGTTATTGCAAATGAACAATATCTTGGCACACTCTCTGACACATCTACAGAACTACTATTATGTGCCCCAGATCCCAGAACTTTTAGGAGTGCTCTTACTCTGCTAGTCATTGCACGTCTGACATGCTGATGGTGTGTCTCCCAATCAGACCTGTGGTTGAGCTTTGATCTCAATGAGAATGTGTCTAGGTGTGTTCCTACTTCCCCCTACTAACATATTTCTTACATAGACAACAGATAGCAACATGTTTAACTTTTGGATTGAGACTGAAGTACCTCTATACTGTAAACATCATAGGCTGAGGGGTTCCTAAGAAGCTACTACTATAGGGGCTAGATGTTGCAATTGTATTAGCAATATGTGTCAATGGAACTGTACTTCAAACAGGTGCAGAAGCATTCATCATGGCTAAGGTTGTGGATGTTGAAGACCTGTGTTGCTGATTACTCAAGACTAATGTGGCTGAATGAGGGTTGGACTTGGAAGCTGACTGACAGGATGATTTTGTATTTTAGGCTTTGTTACTTTGCAGACTTTCAAAATGATATCTCTAACAGTTTATAAACAAAGTGCCCCTCAGTGGTAAAAGACAGAGATTTTTCCTTTCAGCTTTTTTATGGCCATCTCATCATTGCTTTCACTGTCAAATTCATATGTATTAGAGAAACTGGAGGCATTTTTTACATCAAAATCATCAGCAATAATTAGGTCATAAGCACTGTCTGCCAGTTCCTACCCTCTACTTTCATATTTCTCTAGGAGTTTTGCTGCTTTCTCTCCTCTCTCTCTCTTTCTCTCATAAACACAGAATGACAAGCTGAAGGAAACCAGCAGTCCTTTTATAATATCCTACTGGAAATGCAAAGGACAATTTCCAGTGGGTGGTGAAATTCGTTATTTACAGCTGATTTAAATGCAATGATCAATGTGGAATAAAGTGTGAAAAAAACACCTTTTGTGAAAAATTTCCAACACAGTGGTATGTGTCATTCTTCTCCAGTTTTGCTTTTGAGGTGAAATATTTCTCCCATCCCTAAAAAATAGGTATACCTGATTGTTGAGAGGATACCTACCTAGATACGTCAATGTGCTAAATTAAGAAACACATATTCCTAAACTATAGTTCCCCTTTAGAGGAGAAAACAATTCCTGGTCTCTGATAATTAAGCCCGGTAGATTAAAAGCTTTGTGTCAATCAAATGATACACATGAAACCATAAATTCTGCAATATTTCAGTAGTGTCCCATATAATACCACAGCCATTGAAATATGTGGTGTGTTTGATAGTATTTTGTTCCTTGTAGATGATATGTTTTGTGGTGGTAACTGGCTGACCCACAGAACTTGAAATCATCTCCTATCATTTGAGTATAATAGGTATGATTTCTTGTTATGAAGCTTCACATAAAGGGGTTTGAAGCAATGAAAAATCAGGATTTGAGTTACAATGGATCACTGAAAGATACTTGGCGGTATCTGTTGGTGACTGCAGAGAAGAGGTATGTATCTGATATGCTGTTCTTTCCAGCCCCATATTCTGGCCACTTGCAATGTCTTGGAGAGCTCTCTAGCATTCGAGAGGTTAAAAAATCAAAAGGAATTGTAATTTGTCCTGTATGGTGCAGTTAGTTTGGGACAAATTGAACTTCTTTATTTCCCTGAATATGGCCCTTGGTGTAGTTGTTATCAGATGACCTCAAAATATTTTATAGTAACAGACAATATAAGGGTCAGCTGTAATTTAGTTATTTTATATGATGTGTAGCATGCAGTATGTGAAAGATGTGGAATGTTGTCAAATCCTCAGGGGACATTCAATTAACTAAATATGATCAGTACACATTTGTAAGTCAATTATATTTGATTATTTTAAATTGTTACCTGCCGTATGGTACCATATGTTTGGTGACAGTTATTTATTTTCTGAGTAAATAAATTAGGAAATGCATAAAACATGTTAAACTGATTTTCATTAACTGCACTGATATCTGTTCAGAAACACATACCAGTGAGAACTAAATATTAAAACATTAACTTGTTTAAGGCTGATTTGGATCAATTGTTTGTATAAGCAATCTGGCAGACTGACTCTGGATTTAAATCAAGACATCAACACCAACCCCCCCAAGCTTCCCACTCTCTTGATTTCTATGACTCAGATCTCGGATTTGATTACTTTAATATATACTTCAATTAGCTCTACTCACATAGCAACTGGAGCTCAATGCAAAGTATTCTAAAGCATTATAAAGATAAAAAGTGCTGCATAGGAAACAGTTATTAAGAGAAAAGCATTTCAGATGTAAATTCCTTTCTCCTTCAATGAAATAAAAACGTTTCTAGGGATATTTACTATGGGGTAAGTTACCCTTTACATGTGAAATGTTGTACTCACTCCCTTGTGAACGCCGAAAAGCTGAATCAACCGTTTTGACACTACAGTTACCTCAAAAGACTTAGTTGTGAGTATCAAAACCTCAGAAAGATAAGAAAGCTCCACATAGTGTAGTGCAGTGGTACTCCTCGGGACCCACTAACAGGCCAGGACTTAGGGATTTCTCTGCTAGAGTAGAGCACAGATGTGGTGATCAGAGGCTCATTCAAATTGATTAACTCACCTGTGCTCTAACAAGGAAATCATCAAGTCCTGGCCTGCTAGTGGGTCCCGAGGACCGGAGTTGAGAACCACTGGGGTAGTATGTAAATATAAGATCCTCACTACATCAATGAAATATCACTCACAAAATCATTTGAAATAATAACCTGGAGTGTTAAGCTTTGATAAACCGGTGTGAAAACTGTGAAACACATTAGCATATTAAGCTGATTCTTTTATACGTTTTAAATAAATATTTTTTACAATTGAATACCCCACCTACTATATACTGATTGTCCAGAGATTCGCTAGGAGAAATCCGTGAGTAACCTGAACGGAGACAGCTGTATTTTCTGTGAATGCTTGGTTGTCAGTGGAGTCCGATGCTGGTACCCTGAGCAATATCTATGTGAGTGATATTTCAGTGATGTAGTGAGAATCTTATATTTACATACTACACTATGTGGCGCTTTCTTATCTTTCCGAGGTTTTTCTGCTTTTATACAGCTGAGGGAATGCGTGTTTTTTAGAGAGCTGACAAGAGTTTGCCGTTCCTGGAGACGGTTTTATTTCTCCAGTTGTTTATATAGTCGGTTTCGGCATATACCATCTCTGACACATCCATACGATGAGTGTGCACCTTAGGGTGTCTGGTGGTGGTGAATTGTGCCATATTTATACACACAGGGGCGCCCTGTTTTTTCTCATTTGTTCTGTTTCCAAAATAGTTGCGAGTATGACTTGCTATGTCCAAAGAAAGTTTTATTGTTACTGGCTGGATTTTATATTACTGCCCAGTGTTAATTCAGGTGCAGATTGTGAAATATTCAGTATAGCTCAGTTTGGTTAGTATATTAAAATATACTGCATTGGAGAGCCTATCCCTCATTCTACTAACTTGTCTCAGAAACTGTAAAAATTAACTGCTAGTTATTGATAATTTTATCATTATCTGAAATTTTTTTGGGCCTATAAAATTCAGAAGTATCCCTTCCAATCATAACACTGATCAAAGACAACTACACTGATGTAAATTTGAAGGAATAACAAGTGCTGAGAGGGCTGTGTGAGATTTGGCTAGCTGACAGCAGCATAGAGGAAAGTCTTTACCTATTGCCACAGCAACACAAAGCTTGTTATTTATGTGAATAAGAGGTGCGAGGACAAAAAGAAAAAAGCAGATGTTTTATTTATGTTACTGCTCATAAATCTGCCAAGTCCTGTGTTATAGAGCAGATAATTTATGTGGCTCATGCCCAGTAGTTTAAAATCTTTGTGGTGTAAAGTGAGTTTCCCATATGATACGTTAGTGATGTAATTCCTGTTTGAGTGATGTAATTCCTTGTAGACTGCAAGACCTGATGTTAATTGGGTGACCCACAGATCTTCTAATATACAGGGACTATCTCATTTGAATATAATAAATAAGGAGACCTTCCAAGTTATTGATCCCTTTTCCAGGTCTGACACCCTTGCTTTAGCAACAGTTTTATTTGATTAATTTTATTTGTGCAATGTTTAACAAAGTGCTTTGGAGCACAGGGGATAAAATGTTCACTCATTGCCTATACAAAAGATTAGGAACACTGCTCCAAGCATACCAGGAGATCATCACTTTCTTGTGGGAGATCAGTGGAAGATGGTATATTGCCTATATTTTTCCTGTGAATAATACAGTGTTACCACTTTTTCACAGCACTTAAGTCAATCATAATAATGTATTTGCCTCCCATGTTTAGATGTAGAATTTTCCTCATGTATTTCCACTGTGATGAAATATGAAAGTGGCTGCCAGTTTATTGCATGCTGTAAGTCTGTGCCTGGGAGAGAGAAAAAGCAGATGAATTTTTGATCTTTGTCCTCTGGGCGTAAGGTAAAAAGAGAAAAGAGTGTAAAAAAAAAAAGAATAAATATATAAACAAACAAAACGGACCTTTATGACTGGTGGGGTCAACCATTCAGCCAGCTCAGGTAGGAAAGATTACTTCAGACGACTGTCTGATTCTGTCAATTGAGTGACAGATAATACACAGACAAACAAAAAATACATTATACATTCAAGGCAAACAGATACAATTTAACATATTTTGTTCCTTAAACACAATCGCTCCTTCATCCGTATGAAAAAGAGGGACAAACATCCATTGTGGTTTGGTGTGGTGTGGTAGTGTTTCACCATCTGTTGTGTATTTATCTTTTATTGTAAGCTGGTGACTCTGAAGCTATGAAGTCTATTCTAAAATGCAAGGGTTAAGCAAACCGTTATGTGCACACCCCTTGGATGCTAAGTGTGATGATACCACCCCAAAAGAAATAATCTAATAATTAATAAGGATAGACTCAATGCTTGGCTCATTTTTGTATTCATTGTCAAATGGTGGCACAGAAGTAATCTAGTGCCTGCTGTCCTCGGCCTAGCAGCCAAGTGAGAAGCAACCAGGTCCAGTTCAGCACTGAATCCACAAGCATATCTAGGCTAGATTTGTTGTAGTCCATCCTATTGAGTCCACTCCTTAATCCTTAAAGTGTTGGAGGGGGGTGTCCACCACATTGTTTTGCAATGCATTGTGATACTGAAAGGGTTAAATGAAATGGATGGAATTTCAGTCAGTGCAAAGTACCAAGACCCAAAGAAGAGCGGCCTACCAATCTACTCACAATGGCCTTCTTTGTCCAGCTGTTATGTGAATTAAATATTTATTGGTGCTACAGGCCCAATAACTTGGCCAGATTAAAATTAGATTGTGAGGACTGGAGGCTAGAAGCATAGCAGTGTGGACTTGGTTACATACCTGTGTCTCATACGTTAATAGCCAGGTCTTACAGTCAGTGCATTAGACTGGTATGGATATAACCAGTGTGGAGTGGGAGCAATGGTGGCACCGCCCCTCACCTCTCCTACAGATAATAAAATTATCACTTGCTTTGGATGCTATAGTCAGGGCTCAAAATTTCCACTCGCCACTAGCCAATGGAGAGTGAAAATTCAGCCCTGGCGAGTAGAAATTCAGCCCTGGTGGGTATGTTATGGCTTGCAGTGGTGAGTAACTTTTCAGGTCTGGCTAGTAGCAAAGGACTTCACATTTTAAGCCCTGCTATAGTGGTCTGAAATGCACTGCAATTGTTAATGATTTAATGGAAATCCCTGTATGGACTTTGCCTCTCCATGTGCTGCTGGGAACATTCCCTGTTCAGAGAGTTTCACTGCTGTAAACTGTGCTCATTCCAGCGATCATGCAGGAAGCAGCTCAGTTACAGATGAAACACACAATACAAATACTTTATGGTCAGAGCATGCTCCCAGCACCACACAGAGGGGCAGGCAGCACAAAAAATGGATTATGTAACTCCTTTCATACTAGAGAAGTCTCAAATACATTGCTTTGCACTGTGCTGCAGGCCACTGTATCATCCAAGTGTTTCCCAAGGGGGGGACTGCATCATGTACACAGAAAAGAAAATTGGGACAGACACATATTAAATATAACTGCCCAGCTTCCAGCACATCACAATCCTCCCCACACCCCCCCAGAGAACGCCTTTCCTCCATCTTCAATATTTTGTCCTCTCAACCCAGTGTGCTGCGATCACTTAAGGACAGGCGACCTAGCTGGGAGTAGACGAGGGAAAAAGTTGACAGTGGAAGTGATGAGAAGATGGTAAGGAGCAGTTATTTGGGAAGGAGGGGAGAAGTGAAGAGAACCAGAACATGCAGGTTTGGGTCTGTGCCTACAGGTGAGAGAAAAGTAGGTGTGTGTGTGTGTGCACACCATGTATTTTCAGCAATGTGAATTTTATCCCACATTATCTCTAATCCCACAATGAACAAAAGAAAAATCTTTATGTTTACTTAGACTGTATTAGCACTTCTAACTCCTCACTAAAGACATGTCTCTCCGCTGACTTTTATCAGCTCCATGCTTCTTGGTATTGACTTGTCTCTCCTCTGACTTTTCTTGACTCTACAATCCATTGCAATGACTCGGCTCTCCATTGATTTGTCTCAGAGCCATGATACTCGGTAATAACTAGGCTCTCCACTGAAACATATTAAGTCCACAATCCTTAGTGATGACTCTGACCTCCACTACGGTTTTTCTGATCTGAGATATGGACACTTTTCTTCTCTTAACTGTATTGGCTCAAAGCTCCTTAACAGCAACACATTTTCCCTGACAAGTTATTTTTTGCTTCCAGGTATAGAACCAGAACTCCACTGACTCTTGGCAATGATTCTGGCCACCCCAGCTATAGCTTTTCTGTTCCCTGGTAGGGACGCTTTTCTTCTCTTATCTTTTAGTGCCAAGATCCTTAGTAGCAACATTGTTTCCTTGATCAGTTTATTTTGATTCCAGGTATACTATCTGAACTCCTCTTCTCTGCTTTATCATTGATTAAAACTTGGGAACTCAATTCATTAAATATTCATCACAAGGATCTGTGAATACTGACTATTAAATAATAATGTATAAATGCTTTGATCCAAAGTGCACAAATGTCTATGAAATGTGTATAGGAAGATAAGTACTAGGACTAAACCATGCTATTGGCTTACTGAAATTAATCGATAGACTATTGCTAGATTATTATTAACTATAATGGATATTAGTTTGTTACAGTTTATTCATCCAAAAATGTGCCATATATCTGTCCTGAATTTGGTAGAGCAGGGTCTCAAACTGTGCTAGTCATTAGAAACACACAGGTAGTCAACCTATGATGCTCAAGCTGTTGGAGACTACAATTTATCATAATTAACTGGCCATTGACTGGTTGGAGATGATGGGGTTGTAGTACCTAACAGTAGGAGTGCTAAAGTTTGTCATCCTATGCATTCACACTAAAATGAACGTCTGTGTAAATCTGTTAAATCCCCCCAAAAACAACAGCCAAAATTGATGTTTGGAGTAAAAGAGGGCAACTAGTAATCTTGATTTATTATATGTTTCAGTTAAACATTGTTATTGATTAAAAACGCAGTTGCAAATTAACATTGCTTTAAGTGAGTATAGTTTTAGGTGTTATTTTCCTACAAATTACTTTTTTATTTTTCAGCGGGATTAAAACTATAAGAAAATGTATAAGTGGGTAATAAAGGTTTTTGTGAACAGTTCCATTGCGTGTCCATCAACATCTCAAATGCAGAAGTGGAAAATAGTGAGATTTCAGAAAGTAGTACAACATTTAAGTATGGTGAAAAAAAAATAACAAGCCACAGTTGGAAAATATATTCTGAAAATAAATAAAAAATATAATATTTGAATTAATTAAGAACATCCACAGTGTATAATTTGTTCTGCGATACTGACTAATGATAGCTTAAATCCTACTAAACTGATATGACATTTGCACATAAAGCAAAATGAATATAAACAATGATTTTATTTTATTTATTTATTTATTTATTTTGGTTTAAAATGCTTTATTGAGAATGAGATGCATAAAAGTACAGTAAGCAAGTACAAAGCATCAATACAAACAAAAAGTTCAAAACAGCATAAATGTAATTGTAACAGGGTCAGAAAGAATATAAGGTAAAATGCATAGACTGAATTAGAAGAATCGGCCTATGACAATCGTAAAATAAATAAAAAAGAGAAGAAAAGAAAAACAAGAAAAGGTGTAGGAATGAGAACTCCATCAGTTCCTAACCCGAGATGGAATATTATGAGGAATACCTAACAAATACATAGGGTCTATCGCCCAAATATATCTAAATAAGAACAGAAAAGGAAAAGCTGAGAACAGTATGATTACTGTCGATAGCAAATCAGAAGATGAGATCATAGCTGAAGAAAAGAACAGAGCCAGAAGGAAAGAGAGAAAGAAGTAACAGGGCAAAGGGAAGATGGAAAGAAGGGAAATCAGAAGACAGAGGGAGGGGGGGTTGCCTGCACAATGCTCCAGAGTCTCGTCCACATTCATCCCAATGCCAGAGATTCGGCATGTATGAAAGACAACCAAGGGGACCAAACAGAGTCAAGAAACGGAAGACTTTGTCCAGAGAAAGCATGTAGTCTATGCAAGGAGTGTATCTGTTGAACCCGAGACAACCACATCTTGGGGGTAGGGGGCAACAGTGTCCTCCAGTTTAAAGGAAGCAGAGTTTTTGCTTTGTTAGTGAGAATAATAAAGAGAGACTTAAGTGCAGTATTCCGCGATATGGAAACTGGAAGGCCATATGCAAAGAGGATCATTAATGGATCCCTACAAACTGGAATACCCATTATTTTCCCAAGAACAGTGCAAACCTCCTGCCAGAAAGAGATGATGTGTGGGCAGGCCCACCAGATATGGTATAGAGAGCCACAACTGGACGAACATCTCCAGCAGTCTGGGGATGCAGATGAGAACAAAACATGAAGAGACTGAGAGGGTATGGTACCATCTCGTCAATAACTTAAAATTACACTCCCTGGTAGGGACATCAAAATTGGCACGGAGTAACTGTTTATGAATAGTAAGCCAATGTGAGAGAGGCAGAAACACACCCAAGTCAGTCTCCCAGTCTCTCATATACCATGGTTTGGAGAAAGGATGTTTGGAAAGGGGGAACTTATACCACTTGGTTAGTGAATGATCATGAATGTTCAGATTAGACATCAATGCTTCAAAGGGCAACTTCTCGCAATGAAAGGTAATACAGACTGGAAGAGATGATAAAAAATGTTGTATTTGTAATAATTGCCAATATCTATTTACAGGGAGGGAGGAGTGTGATGTCAAGTGCTGGAAGGATTGAGGTGCTCCATCTGACAATAAACCACCCAGGGTATTCAGGTTAATTCACACCATGTTTCAAAGGATCCTGGGATCAAACCCAGGGGAAAGGCAAGATTATGAGTTATCGGCATAAGTGGAGATGGGTAAGGGAGTAGTGAGTATTGGGTGTTAAGTTTCGACCAAATTGAAAGCAGGTGGCCCATAATGACATATCTGGAGCAGGTTTCAGGGAAAGAGAGTGGATCAA